>CM077160.1:176739436-177391684 GCA_039583875.1 Platanthera guangdongensis
TCTCACTTTCCTTAGATGCCTGAGGGCTATACTGTGATCCCTTTCTCACTGTCGTTGTTGCTTTCTGTTTGCTGCTTATCTTGACGTGATAATGATAATATCACTTGAAAGCTACTAGCAGCCATTCATTAATATCCATTAAAGCTTCTAGCAGCCTTTAATATAAAAAATCTTGTAGCCCAAGAACTAGCAAACACCCCAAAATTTTGTAAAAACCTCAAACAAGTAATGTCTTTATAAAAGGTTTAAGGTCACACTATTGAACTCACCTAGGAAATCCACATGCAAAGCAAATTCGTCAAAATCAGTCAGTGAACATTAACAAAAGATAAAACATAAGCATTGGATCAATAGATTCAACCATCCAGGATCCACACTTAGGACCCCTAATGATATTTTTTCCCCCAAATGGCTTGGAGACCTAGTTTGTTCGGGAAAATCTCAATGAAAACTTAGTCAAAAACTATAAAACATAACTGGAAAGAGAATCAATAACAGACGACCCGAGACAATACCAACCGACCAAGACACACCCGACATGCTTAATAAAATTCCTATAGCTATTAGTTATCACTTATCAATTTTGCACAATTAAGCTCAAAACTCTCAGTGATCAAGTCATACCCATGCACATCTGACTACAATCACGAATAATTTCATCACAATAACAAAAGGAGTACCAACAACACCCACAATAACTCTCCCATAAACTGATTTCACAACCAGGTAAACAAGACCACAACCTCGGCATACCCAACAGCCATCAAAACAACCAGCCAACAACCGGTAAACCAAAAACACCTTTAGATCTCAATATATACAATCCCTACTTGCCTGATCATAAATCCAGCCCAAAGTAAAAGAAACTATGAAAGATTAAGGGATTAGAGAGCTCACAGTGGAAGGTTTGAGGTCGAGATCTGCCGATCGAGGGTACAAATTTCAACAAAAACAATAGCAACACCACAAAGAGCCAAATACCAGCCCTTGCCGAACTTTCCCAACCCAGTCGACAAGAGGAAGAAAGGCTGCCTAGCAGCAAGTAGAGAGACTGAGTAAACTCTAGTGCCAACTCCGCCCGTTACAACTCGAGGCAGTGAGAAATGAGATGAGTGTGTGGAAAGAAACAAGGCTCAGAATGTATATTGGCATCACTGCTTTACAATTACCACTCCCTCAATTAAATGAGTTTACACTCTTAATAAACCAACATAAACAGTGTTGTAATCGTGTTTCCAGTAATTAAGTAACCGAATAGTCTACCTACCCATTCCTAATTAAGCCACTTCTTTTATACATATATGCATATATATAGAGCTATATATCTGATAACACACCAATACAACAATAAAACAAATGAGTATCTACCGAAATGAATCGAGTGTTGCAAGACTTCAAGAAAAATGCAAATCCAAACTTTCAAAGCGACTCTGAATTGACGCTGATTATTTTTATTGTCATCATAGGGGGTATTTTTATTTTCATAGTGTGAATATGACTTCCGAGAAAAATATCACGCGTCACAAGTATACTATTAGCACACCACTTTATATCAACACAAACGCATTTGTGTTCGTATTGGAATTTGGGTCGTTACAAATTCTTCACCTCTTATAAAGATTTTTGTCCTCGGAAACAGGACATGATATCAATTCGACCATTAGTCTTGACCATTCATCTGTGCACATCTGGGTCGTTGAATCAAATTTCATGTTGTGCACCAATATCAATTTCACCTTCGATACACGAGATTTAATGTGTTGTTTAACCTAAAACTTTTATCACATTGTTTTATTCATAACATCGTCGTTAACAACACATTAAATTCATTTGTTATTGTTGTTGGAACCGAGATTTGGTTCCACCTAAAGTTTGGATCTAGAGGTGCAGCTCACACCTACTTCTCTCAAGCCGTCCCTTGGTGAGAGACCTGAATTTGGGGAATGACTTTTGGCTCTAGCGTGAAGATCTCAACTCACACCCAGAAGACCTTTGAGATCTCCCCCTCCCTAGCCAATGCTGAGCTAGGTGCCTTGGAAGATGAAGGAGAAAGATGAAGATTGGTGAAAACAGGATCCTTCTCCAAGCCACCCAAAAGGTCTATTTATAGATTTTTGGGGATGGTCTGTCAATAGCGCAATTCTGCTGCTCTAAAATTACTGAAATACCCCGGAGCTGGTCTGCCAACAGCCAAACTCCGCTATTCTGAACAGCTATTCACAGCCCACTAGGGGCAAAATAGCAAACCCTCAAGTCGGGCGAGAACTAGGCCGGGAGAGAACTCCGAGCGGTGTCGGCCTCCCGCCGCATCCGCCCCCGGGAACTGGCTGGGGCGATTACCGGCCTCCCGCCATACTTGCCCCCTGGAGAAGGGGCCTGGGCGGGTGCCGACCTCCCGCCGCACCCGCCCCTTGAAACTGGTCGGGGCGAGTACCGACCTCCCGCCGTACTCGCCCCCTAGAGAAGGGGTCGGGGCGGGTGTCAGCCTCCCGCCGCACCCGCCCCCTGAAATTGACCGGGGCGAGTACCGGCATCCCGCCGTACTCGCCCCCTAGAGAAGGGGCTGGGGCGGGTGCCGGCCTCCCGCCGCACCCGCCCCCTAGAACTGGCCGGGGCGAGTACCGGCCTCCCTTCGTACTCGCCCCCCTGGAGAATACACCAAGCACTAGCAAGCTAGGCAAAATTTTTTATCCCCCTACTAGAATATCATGCAGATCCGTAGGCTCGCCTGGGGGGTAAGGGACCCCGAGTGTTGCTCGTCCCCGGGTATAGGGGGTATTTTTATTTTCATAGTGTGAATATGACTTCCGAGAAAAATATCACGCGTCACAAGTATACTATTAGCACACCACTTTATATCAACACAAACGCATTTGTGTTCGTATTGGAATTTGGGTCGTTACAAATTCTTCGCCTCTTATAAAGATTTTCGTCCTCGGAAACAGGACATGATATCAATTTGACCATTAGTCTTGACCATTCATCTGTGCACATCTGGGTCGTTGAATCAAATTTCATGTTGTGCACCAATATCAATTTCACCTTCGATACACGAGATTTAATGTGTTGTTTAACCTAAAACTTTTATCACATTGTTTTATTCATAACATCGTCGTTAACAACACATTAAATTCATTTGTTATCGTTGTTGGAACCGAGATTTGGTTCCACCTAAAGTTCGGATCTAGGGGTGCAGCTCACACCTACTTCTCTCAAGCCGTCCCTTGGTGAGAGACCTGAATTTGGGGAATGACTTTTGGCTCTAGCGTGAAGATCTCAACTCACACCCAGAAGACCTTTGAGATATCCCCCTCCCTAGCCAATGCTGAGCTAGGTACCTTGGAAGATGAAGGAGAAAGATGAAAATTGGTGAAAACAGGATCCTTCTCCAAGCCACCCAAAAGGTCTATTTATAGATTTTGGGGATGGTCTGTCAATAGCGCAATTCTGCTGCTCTAAAATTACTGAAATACCCCGGAGCTGGTCTGCCAACAGCCAAACTCCGCTATTCTGAACAGCTATTCGCAGCCCACTAGGGGCAAAATAGCAAACCCTCAAGTCGGGCGAGAACTAGGACGGGAGAGAACTCCGAGCGGTGTCGGCCTCCCGCCGCATCCGCCCCCGGGAACTGGCTGGGGCGATTACCGGCCTCCCGCCATACTTGCCCCCTGGAGAAGGGGCCTGGGCGGGTGCCGGCCTCCCGCCGCACCCGCCCCTTGAAACTGGTCGGGGCGAGTACCGACCTCCCGCCGTACTCGCCCCCTAGAGAAGGGGTCGGGGCGGGTGTCAGCCTCCCGCCGCACCCGCCCCCTGAAATTGACCGGGGCGAGTACCGACCTCCCGCCGTACTCACCCCTAGAGAAGGTCGGGGCTGGGGCGGGTGACGGCGGCCTCCCGCCGCACCGCCCCCGAGAACTGGCGGGGCAAGTACCGGCCTCCCTTCGTACTCGCCCCCTGGAGAATACACCAAGTACTAGCAGCTAGGCAAAATTTTTATCCCCCTACTAGAATATCATGCAGATCAACAATAAATTGGCCTCAAGAGTGCAAAACCCCCTAAAAGCTTACAATGTGTAGCAAGTCCTACGCCTTGCTTGGGGGCCTCATTCGCGAATACGGAGTTGTACAATCGTCTTTATGCAAATAACTTGACCAATATAATTTCCTTTTATTTAACTGTGTGTTTTCAATGCCACGTCTATCATATTCAATCTTTGAAACTCGTCACGCAAAACAATATCCTATGTTATGCATAGAGTGTTGAATCAGCTTATTGACATATGATGTGTCTTGCATATGCTTACATATACAATATAGAGTGTTAGTGAAGATTTCTGTATCCATGACATTTAAATTTCATTATGCCCATGTCATGCTATCACATTTATTTCCTAGTTCAAATTTATCGTCATCACACATCACATTATAGATCTTTTCATCATTTTGAATTTCATTTTCCATACACAGGAACGATGTATACTCTAATATTTTTATAACATAGTATTCTTAGTCTTTTGGAAAACGCCTTAAACATTACAGTTTGTATACTTCATTTTTCTTTTAATTGTTTCACAAACTACTTTTTTCAAATATATAACCTTCGCTCGCTTTTCTTCGTTTTGATTACTTTGATCTATATTCGTATATCACATATATCTCACTTTTTACATGGAACGGGAAATTGACAGTGTACCTTTATTTTTTAACAGTTATTTGGACACTCTTCGTTACATGTTCATCCCTTTTTCATATATCTGTCTCCTTTAACAAGAAGAAACTTAATTCTACAGCAGTGTCAACTAATCTATGCTCATAGTGATTTTCTATCCATCACAAACAATAAGTGGACTTCTCTACCAGCTCGACACACCAAATTAAACTGTACTTGATCTACATTGACTTCGTTTTCGTTGATGCAATATTATATGTTCAAACTTTCGAGTCATGATTCTAATCACTCCTCATAAGCTAGTGCATTTTGAATTTAACCTTTCCTCCACATTAATCAATGTGTAACCGAAACCTTTATACGGTTATATGCAAATTCATCTCACTAACGTACTTTATTTTTGTTTAACTGTTTATTACTTGTTCTTTCTTTTTGGTATTCTGCTCATCCTAATTTAATTCAATTTATATTATTACTTTTCATTACATATCGCTTTCACTTGCTTTCCTTCATTTTGAATCACTAAATTTTAACGGTCGGCAAACCACCACAACAACAGTAAGACTACAGCTGTGTTTCATGAAACATTCAGCACATGTTAGTACATCATTCACTAAACACTTTCGTAAAACTTTTTTATATTTCTTTCTTAATTCACTATTTGGTATTTTTTCTTTTTGTGTATATCACATATATCTTTAATGTAATCTATTACTTTATTTTCTGAATCACTATATGTTATCTTTCGATCAACGCACTTTCAATTAAATGGACACTTTAGTTAAGTATTATCAATTTCATACATCAAAATTTTTTTCGACATTATATTAACAAATGGACAATATGAGCCTTCACATTTTATCTTGTCGGTCCATATGCCATCCGACATCATACTAATGTTCTTGCATCAATTTGGGTTTAACACCAATATTGTATACTTGTGTAATTTTTCTTTTAACCTTTTCATGTCAACTCACAATGTTCACATGTATAACTTTTGTTATAAAAAGCAATATCTTGCGTTCAATGCCGAGGCTGTATTCATTACAATTCTTTGCATCATTTTCAATATTCGATATTTATCATGGCAATCTATTACTTTTGTTATCACATACAAATATCCTGTTTATCTGATTTATCTATCTTACCAAACACTAACATGTGATATCACCGTTTTTCTATCTATCATTTCCTATTTCGATGTAGATAATAACTTGATACTGAGACGACGTATCTTGATAAATTTTTTCCATAGTCTTCAAATCTTGTTTACTTTCTTACAAATGTGTTACAGTGGTTCTATTGAAAATAAATAATTTAGAGCTCGTCATTTACACACCCTTCATCATGTGTTTAAGCATTTTGCATATATCAATCTTTGTTTAAAATGAATCAACGTAATTTGACAGTTATGTTCATATGATCTTTCATACATCATTTCTATTTGTAAACATGCAATTTCATTAGTATGGTTCATGTAGAAAAAAAATATCAATTTCTACTTGTATTCCCTGAAGTATAGCTCTCTTTATGTTCGTGTAAAATCAGTTACTTATTATTCATACTCTGTAGACATATAACATTTAATCCTTCATGAATTCATTTTCACACTCTTCGCCTTAATTCCATTTGGACGGATTCCAGAAACTAACTTCAATGTCTGTGTGTGTCTCAATCCTCTCAATGATAGTGTGACTTATTTAGTACCACTGTAACCGAACTTCTTGAAATTCTGACTCTGATACAAATTGTGAGCCCCAATTTTGACCCAAATGAAATTTGTATCTAAGCTACTTTCAAGACATTCGTCCCAGTCTGAAGTAAGGTTAATGAGTACAAAAAAAAAACATCATAGAATATACTTCATACCTTGAATCATTTAACGAGTCGTTCTGTTTTTCCAAGGTCCACTTTAATTTGCGTCCCAAAGTCACGTCAGGTACCTAAATAAAATTGACGACGAGCTTAGTCATAAAATCATGACTAAATGAGGATATACATCTTTAATCATTGTACATATAATAGAAGGATTAAGCAAATCAATAAGCATATGTCTTATACTAACCATTTTCTGTATCGGTAATGAACTGTGAGTACAAACTGTGTATGACAGTCATATAACAGTAGTAATTGTTAGTCATAATAAAATGTTAGTCAATTAGTATGTTATAGTTAAGTTAACAGTCAGTTATATTTCAAGTAGTATATATCAGTTTATTATAATCATTTCATCTAAAATCAATATAACTGTATAAGTTTTTGTTAAGATTTCATATTTTATATTAAGTAATATTAAGGGTAACTGTAACAATATCAGTATCAGTATTTCAGTCTGACCTCTCAGAGTCTACAGTGTCCAAATCAGTGCGTTAAACACCCGTCTGTGCCTTTTGGCCGTCTGATTTGGTAAATCCTCATTATCATTCATGCGCATTCTATTTCAGTCATACCCTTAATATTACCATGTATCGATGCATTGTCATTTTTGTTCGTGTATGCAATTCTTTAATATACATAAAGTTCGTTATTTATTAATCCACTCAGAATAGTAATCACATGTTGCCTTCGTACAAGGCCATACACAATAACGATAATAATTATCAGTGATATAAAATGAATTCATGCTTTCAAGGGCAATATTTAAAGTAACGGTGCACATAAAGAAATAAAGTATAATTTAAAAGGTAGCTCTCACCATCAGTTGTTCCTTCCTTTTATCTCTCTTCATGTCATTGTCGCGTCTATTTTGAGATGTCATCCTCCGTGATATTTGTATAAGAATCATAGCATGTAGGGTCGTTTATATTGGGGTTGCACCTCGTTATAGCTACAATGTTAACTATTATGATAACATCACTTGAAAGCTACTCACCCAGTCATTCGCAATAACAAAATTCAATTCCAGCCAACTAAGAAAATACACAACACTAAAAACTATAGTTGGCCAGAAAAACCAAGCAAGGCCCCAAAAAATTATAAATAAACTAGTAACAAGTAGGTACACAGTATTAGAAACTGTAGGCCAAATAGGAAATCCACATGCAAAGCAAATTCGTCAAAACAAGACACTGAACATTAACAAAAGAGAAAACATAAGTGCTGAACATTAACAAAAGAGAAAACATAAGTGCTGGATCAATAGATTCAAACATCCAGGATACACACTTAGGACCCCTAATGTTATTATTTTCCCCCATATGGCCTGGAGACCTAGTTTGTTTAGGAAAATTCCAATGAAAACGTAGTCAAAAACTATAAAACATAACTTGAAAGAGGATCAATAACAGCCAACCCAATACAACACCAACCGACCAAGACACACCCGGCAAGCTTAATAAAATTCTCATAGCTATCAGTTATCACTTATCAATTCTGCATAGTTAAGCTTAAAACTCTCAGTGATCAAGTCAACCCATGCACATCCAACTACAGCCAGGAATAATTTCATCACAATAACAAAAGGAGTAGCAACAACACCCACAATAACTCTCCCATAAACTGATTTCACAGCCAGGTAAACAAGTCCACAACCACGGCATACCCAACAGCCATCAAAACAACCGGCCAACAACCGGTAAACCAAAAACACCTTTAGATCTCATTATATACAACCCCTACTTGCCTGACCATAAATCCAGCCCAAAGTAAAAAAAAACTATGAAAGATTAAGGGATATAGAGAGCTCGCAGTGGAAGGTTTGAGGTCGAGATCTACCGATCGAGGGTACAAATTTCTACAAAAACAATAGCAGCACCACAAAGAGCAAAACACCAGCCCTTGCCGAGCTTTCCCATCCCAGACGACAAGTGGAAGAAAGGCTGTCTAGCAGCAAGGAGAGAGACTAAGTAAACCCTAGTGCCAACTCCGCCCGTTACAAATCCAGACAGTGAGAAATGAGATGAGTATGTGGAAAGAAACAGGGCTCAGAATGTATATTGGCATCACTGCTTTACAACTACCGCTGCCTCAATTAAATGAGTTTGCACTCTCAATAAACCAACATAAACAGTGTTGTAATCGTGTTTCCAGTAATTAAGTAACTGAATAGTCTGCCCATTCCTAATTAAGCCACTTCTTTTATACATATATGCATATATACAGAGCTATATATTTGAGAAACACACCAATACAACAATAGAAAAATGAGTATCTACCGAAATGAATCGAGTGTTGCTAGACTTCAAGAAAAATGCAAACCCAAACTTTCAAAGCGACTCTGAATTGACACATTATTTTTATTGTCATCATAGGGGATATTTTTATTTTCAAAGTGTGAATATGACTTCCGAGAAAAATATCGCGCGTCACAAGTATACTATTAGCACACCACTTTATATCAACACAAACACATTTGTGTTCGTATTGGAATTGGGTCGTTACACTCACTACCTGAGCATTATCTCCAGTGGCCAACACCTCTTGTCTGTCATCTCCACCAACGACCTCCCAGAGTTCCTAGCTAAGTAGATAACTCTTCATACAAGACTTTCATTTCTTGTAATTTGTCTGAGTAATTATAAGTAGTTCAATACCAAAGTCTCTTGCATACCCACCTTCCATACTAGATTCTTGGTTACTTGTCTTCCAAAGGTACTTAGCAAAGTCTTGTTAGTTGTTGATTGCTAAAACCTCTGTTCATCTGATAACAAGTAAAATTTTATAATAGGGAGGTCGCAGGAACACTATCAACCAACTAAAAGCAAATAAACCACTAGTAAAGGAGATGCAAGAACAACACTTGTATTATTTACTGCTTTACATGCAAGACAAACAAAAGCGATGCATGATTTCGTGTTGCACCCGATGGAGAAAAAACAGACAAAACAAAACTGGCGAACTGCAAAAATCAGGTTGCCAGACCGCTTGTTCACACCTTTAGCCGCGAGGTCGCAGGAACAAGAACTTAGACAATGCTGAAGATCAGACCGTCCAGGTCGCGCGAACTGACAAGCCAAACCACGCGAACAAATCTTCAGACCGCCTTCTAGAGAACTGCCAAGGAGAAAACTGCTCTGGCCGCAAACCGCGATATCACTGGTGATAGCGGATATCACTCGACGATAGCTCCTAACCACCAACTGCTTTCTGCTCCTACCCTGATGTTGGGGCACTGACTTAACCGCCAGACCAAGTCGCTAGACCGCCCATGCAAGCAGCACAGTTTGCAAACCAGCTGACCACGAGGCTACTTCTCTTTGTCACGTGGCTAGAAACAACCTAACCACAACCTTGCACCAAACAACAATTCTCTGCGAACCAAAATACAAATGAGAGGGTCAGGACCCCTATTTATAGACAGGGGAGGAGGATATGTTCACCGCCACAATCGATACAGCTACCAAAGCAGGATAGGCAGTCTGCCAACCTAGACCGCACAACAACGCGGCTAGCTAACATCTAACCACGCGACTTGGGGGGTTTACAAAAGAAGGCGGACTGAAAAATACTATTCCCCGACGATAGGTGATAGCACCAGTGATAGCGACAGGTCGCACGCCCTGGCGACCTGCCGACCTGCCGACCTCGGCGACCTGCTAACAACACTTCAATTTTTCAACAAACTGTGGCCGTAAACCAGGTTCATCCCCATCTTTAGTTATAGGTGTTACCTGTAGACCTATAATGCATAAATGTAATGTAGCTCATCTCTAGAATATCCTCTGCGATAACCGTGTGTACGATGAACTCAACTAAATGCAGTAAGAAAAAAACAGGCGTATCCTCAAATTGTCTCTCTTAGAATTGTGCTTGGCTTAACCACAAGCCTGTGGGTTTTAGGCTGGTGGTGGTCCAAAGAGACACCAACCTATGCAATGATTGCTTCGGCCATCGCCGGAAAAACACGACAGAGGCAACATTGTGCCCAAAAGCTGTCCTGTTAATAACAACTCATGAGATCCAACTTCCAAGGAAAAAAATTCTTGAAAACGATATTTGGGGAATGAAAATTTAAAAAAAATAGGTTGAGAAATTATAGACTTCTGTAATGTATAGTAAATTTTTCATTAGATTTTTTTTTTGGAGAAGAATGAAGCAACCTCCAAAGCAACAAAAAAAAAAAACAGTTTTGATCAATGCAGGAGCAAAGCTGATCAGAAATGTAAGATAAATCTATACAAACTATATATTGAAATGCATATAGAAAAAGATACTTCTCATTCTGCTCTACAAAATATTATTACACATTTACCTGATCAAGATTCACTCTGATTCTTAGGATTCACAGTATTGCTCATAGATTATTTACCAATTATTCATGTCATTATAGTTTCAGGATCCAACTAGTAACTTAGTCGATGCCATCTTCATCAACACTGCTATCATCTTCATCAAAGCTGCTGCTATCATCTTCATCAATGACCGTCAGTTCTTTAGTAGCAGTAATTTCAAAATGCGGCGCTACTGAGATTGACGGCGACGAAGAAAAGAATGGTTTTGGCGGTAGTTGCAGAGCATCACCATCTCCATCCAGCATCTCGACGACGTCGCTCATAGAAGGACGGTCTGATGGCTTCATCTGAATACAACAAAACCCAACTATATACAGTTTCTTCTCCACCTCATTCATCTCGGGACCGCACTCAATTCCAATCCCCTCTTCCATTGCATTAATAATATTGTTGAGCCTGTCATATACCAAGAGGGGTGGTAGACCTGGCTCGAACGGCTGGCGTTATTGTCCACGTTCCTCCGGCCGGCCCCCATTTCTAGCAGCAGCATCCCGAAACTATAAACATCCGATTTATGAGATATGAGTCCGAAGCTCCTCGACACGAGCTCGGGCGCAATGTATCCTATCGTCCCTCTCACGACGCTGAGTGAAACCACATTTTGGTCCTTAGGATACAGCTTCGCGAGCCCAAAATCCGAAATTTTTGGCCTGAATCTATGATCCAAGAGGATGTTTTGAGGCTTGATGTCGAAATGGAGGATGGTCATGTCGCAGCCGCGGTGGAGGTAGTTGATCCCTCTGGCCACACCGAGGGCGATGCTGTTGAGTTTCTTCCACGAGAAATAATGGTTTGGGGTCTTATCAGAGGAGAAGATGTATTTTTCGAGCGATCCATTGGGCATGTACTCGTAGATGAGAGCTCTTTTTGATCCGTCGGAGCAGAATCCGACCAGGCGGACGACATTTATGTGGTGGATTCTTCCGATGGTGGAGACTTCGTTGATGAAGTCGTCTCCCTTCAACTTGGAATTCTCCGCGAGCAGCTTAACGGCTATAAAATGGTTGCCGGGAAGCTCCCCTTTGTACACCGAGCCGAATCCTCCGCTTCCCAGTCGTTCTCTAAAGTTCCTAGTGATGGCGATAATGTCTGTATATGCATACCTTGTAGGGGAGAGGTTCTGCTGGATCCGCAGGAACTTCTCCACCGCGTCTTCTTGTGCCCAGTTACTCCAAAATTTATGAGCGAGGAAGATGCAGAGTGATAATGGTGCAAATACAAATCTACACGCAATGAGCCAGACTGCAGGAAACACAAAGAGACAAATCTTAATTAATGTGGATCGATCAACCGTTAACAATGTAATAAGCAATGCAGTCGGTAGTGTATTCTCACATATTAGTATCAGAACAATGTCTATTATAATTAAAATAGAGCTTATCAGGCAAAAAATCAGCCGCTCATGTCTTCTCACTCCAGTATTGCGAATGAAGCAGGCAGGAAAACTCGTCTCGTCATAGAAAGCTGCTATAATAATTCCAACTAAAGAAAAATGATATTGGAACATGGCCCTACAAGTTTTTTGAATGAACCATTCAATATTATTAACCAATTCGTGGTTAAAAACGAAATATTTGGATAATTTCTTCTCACCGTAATGTTTCAGGAAGACACTTTCTTATTGCCATGGATGTACCAAATACTACTGGTTTTCCCCATGACAGGTAAAACCCTTCTTGAAGGGTCGAAAATATATATTCGGGAGGGAAGGAAGAATAAATCGTTGGCGCCCATGATAAAAAGCTGCAAGAAGGGGCAAGGTTTGCCACTTTGTTGCCGATAACACCATAAACGTAGGAATCGTTCCTAGTTTGGCAAGGAAATAGCTGATAACTCTCGGAAGCAAGCTTCTTCGAACATTTCATTATGCTAACCCATGCATAGTCTTGGAGTGCACGAAAATACGTTTGAACCTGATCATACGGGCCATGTTTATAATAGCCCTTGTCAATGGAATTCGAGGGCAGAAATTTGATGGGAAGGCTGCAGTGGCTGCTTAGAAGGGCAACATGAGTAACGTGGATTTGTTTGAAGGTGTAATCGATTTCCGTAACTAAATACCGAATTGATGCGAACTCCATGAATGTTCGGTTGTCGCCTCTGTTGCAGGTGAGCTCGTAATTCGGATCCCCGCAGTTTGCTGGGTCTCCTTTCAACCGAAATGGATAGCCAATCTGAACATCTCCACAGGATGAAGGATCACAGTAATAACGATGGCCATCAGCTCCTCTTGTAAACCCAATGAAAATGAAGCAGATGACGACGAGGCAGAAGTAGGTGGCACAAACAACATATATATGTTGAGCTCCCCATCCCATTCTCTTTATCTTTGGATGAGCCTGCAATTGCTGCCGAGAAGAAGAAGTGAAATATATTTCTCCATCGATACAGTTCCTGCTAGAGAGTACTTAAAATTAAATCTTTTGCTTGGATTGATTGGCACCCAAAAAAGACTATTGACTAAACCTCATGTTGATTGTCAGGCCTCAAAAGTCACAGTCGACTTGCAGTATTTTAATCATTGAATTAAAAGTACATCAAACAAGTGGATGCAATAATGATGCATTTAGAAGATTATTAAATAAATTTTATATGTTTATATTGACAGCTCAGTTTTGAATATTAGCAGCCCGGCAAAACAATAAAAAACACACATAATATGACCGTTAATAGCAGCTTAAAACGCGGAACACGCGTCTTTTGAAAAAAGGTCTACTATATGACATTTTTAGAAAAAATGTTCAACATGAAAGTTGAACATCATATTGCAGGCGATCGAAGAGGACGTGCCGGTGATGGATGCATTACGCAAATCCTATCCAATGACGCGACGGGCTCGCAAGCCCCTGGATCTGCACTCATCGTCTTCCTCCACTTCTTCCGGCAGCAACACCCATTTCGGCCCCATCTTCTTCAAGACGGAGATCTGTCGATCGTGGGGAGAACATGGGTCTTGCTGCCGGCAAGATGAAGAAGGCCTTGGGACTTAAACCATCCAAAAAAAAGCCAGGGAAAGATAGCGGTGCCTTGAGAAACCCTAAACCCTGAAAATTGATTCAAACGAAGATACGTTTTTGTTTTGTCTCGAAACGAACTTGAAAACCATATTGTCAGCGAACATAAGTTTTCGTTTTGCCCCAAAACGAAAACACTTTTTTTTCGTTTTGAACCAAAACGAAAACCGCAAATGAAAACATTGCAAATGAACGGGGCCTTATGCATTTTATTGGAATAACCTAAGATCATTAACGGTGTTGTGAGAAACAGA
This sequence comes from Platanthera guangdongensis, assembly GCA_039583875.1. Taxonomy (NCBI): domain Eukaryota; kingdom Viridiplantae; phylum Streptophyta; class Magnoliopsida; order Asparagales; family Orchidaceae; genus Platanthera; species Platanthera guangdongensis. The sequence goes on from CM077160.1 coordinate 176,753,604, forward strand.
TTCTCACGGACCTGAGTGCACGTGAGAATTTGAGCTGAGATACTGCGAGAAATGCAACAACAAAACAATCACATTCAAACATAAAGGCGTATACGTGAAAACCCTCAAAGCAGGATAAAAATCACGGGACGATCGGATTTCAATTCGGAAAATCTCCATTAAATGATGTTCAATAATACAGTGACTTTTCTGTTATGCGAACAATGCGGAAAAACAAAAATCACACAACCACAAACAATGAACACGATGTGATTTACGTGGTTCAGCAAGAAACAGCTACGTCCAAGGGGAGGGGCTATTCACTATCACCGGTGAGGAAAAAAAAAGAGGTCAATACAATATTACAACTTCACACTCTCAACTTTTATTCTCTCAAAAATAAGAATCCTAACCCTTTATATTTATAGGAAAAATAGAGCTAACAAAAAAGTCAAAAATACCCTTCTAAAACAACAATCTTCAGCTCATCTCTTATTTGATGCAAACAAATATGAGATTGTAAAAATTTCTGAATGCGAGTAACAGGGCACTAGACGCAGGAACACTCAACCACAATGAGCCCAAGCAACCAAATAGCAACTAAGAAGAGCGGGAATCTTGTACTAATCAAAAAAATTTGTACATAGCAAGACATACATGGCGAGACATGATTGCCAATGTATCCAATAGAAACAGAAAATTACAACCCAAAAAACCAAACCGCGCGGCCTCAAGAAGTAATTGTCAGCTCTGCTGCAAACCGCTAAAGGAGTCCGTTGAAGTCGCCTGGTCGCAAGACCGCAAACAAGCCGCACGGACTACCCGTTATTCCTGTGTCGAAAGAACTCTAGCCACTAATCCGCAAGCCGCCCGACCGCGAGGTCGCCTAGCAGCCAGAACACGCGGACTGCTGCCACCGACCTGAACAAGCCGCCCAGATGCGGACAGCTTATTGGAACTGGGAAGAAGTTGCAGAAGAGAAACCGCTTAGTCGCAAACCGCGACCTGCTGTAAACCGCTGGTTGAACCCCCAGAGACCGCACTGTCCCTGGCCGCAGTCAGAACCAAGTTCCAGGCTTTCCAGCGCTATTCGCACAACCTGCACAGCACAAGCCAGTCAAACCTCTTCAAACCGCGCGGATAGAAAATACTAACCACAACAACTTTCCGCGAGTTGACTTACTATTCACTCGGTTGATTATGATGTGACAGGGGGGTCTTATTTATAGGTGCGAAGAGGAGTGTGATCACCGCCCTAAACGATAGGATAACCGCCCTAACTAGTGCGAGAACCAAGTGTATCAGCAAAAACTGCAGATACACACCAGACCACTGCGGCTTAGCCAAGAGAGAGACCACCAAGCCCAGCCAGACAAGATCACCAAACTAGCGAACTCAGCGAGTACACCCCAGTCCGCCCACACTTGCAGACAGCTCCAGTCTGTAATAAGCGATCTCACAGCCAAGTCGCATAATATAGACTGCTGCCAAACTCGGCAGACAAGGAACCAACCCGTGCAAGGCCGCGCGACCTCCCGAACAAGCCGACCTGGACTTGGTCCAAAACCAGACCAAGTCCACACCACCAACCATCCCTGGTGCGAACACAACACCAGCGGATACAAAGAGCAGTCCGCACAAGACCGGTGAACTCTAGAACAAGATGCAGAACACTGGTCGACCTAGCTAGTCGCCAGCCCAGTCCGCATAGACCGCCCGGTCTAATCACCGAGTCTGCCAAGACTGTCCGCATAGTCCGTCCGAACAGCCCGCCTAGGCTGTCACTTTCACTTCAACAATTTCAACACTCCCCCTTGAAGTGAGAAGTGGAGACCAGCCCTAGCAACCTCCGTAAACGAGTAAATGACCCCTTCGACAGCGGCTTCGTGAAGATGTCTGCGATGTTGTCCTCGCTCCGCACGTGCGAACACAACACCAGCGGATACAAAGAGCAGTCTGCACAAGACTGGCGAACTCTAGAACAAGATGCAGAACACTGGCCGACCTAGCTAGTCGCCAGCCTAGTCTGCATAGACCGCCCGGTCTGATCACCAAGTCTGTCAAGACTGTTCGCACAGTCCGCCCGAACAGCGCGCCTAGGCTGCCACTTTCACTTCAACAATTTCAACACTCCCCCTTGAAGTGAGAAGTGAGGACCAGCCCTAGCAACCCCCATAAACGAGTAAATGACCCCTTCGACAGCGGCTTCATGAAGATGTCTGCGATGTTGTCCTCGCTCCGCACGTGTGCAACCACAAGAGACCCCTCCAACACCTTCTCCCGAATGAAATGATGCTCAATCTCAATGTGTTTGGTCCACGCGTGAAAAACTGGATTATTAACCAGTTTCAGGGCACTCTCATTGTCACCGCGTAGCAGAGTAGGACCGCGCACTTCTTCATGGACGTCCTCTACTAGTCTCCTAAGCCAGATAGCTTCCTGAGCTGCCAAGGCTGAAGCCTTATACTCTGCTTCCGTAGTAGAGACGGACATCGAATTTTGCGTCTTACTGCATTAACAGATCCTTGTTGATCCACATGTGAAGACGTAACCGGATGTTGACTTGCGGTCATCTGAATCTCTCCCATAATCAGCATCTGTATAGCCATGTAAGTTGAAACTCGTTTCTCTCCCATAAAGGAGACTCATGTTAGAAGTAGACTTCACATACTTCAGAATGCTCCTTGCCGCCATTAGAGGAGGCTTCCTAGGTTCCGCCATATATCGACTTACTCGGTCAACAACATATGCAATGTCTAGCCTCGTAATCGTCAAATAGATAAGGCTCCCCACCAGAGCACGGAATACTAGAGGATCTGGAAGTATCCTCCCCTCATCTCGCCGAAGCTTTATGCCAACTTCAAGAGGAGTAGAGCAATTCTTCCCTTCCCGCATGCCGAATCGCTGCACGATCCGATCCGCATAGCCCTTTTGAGACACAAGTATGTCACTCTCTTTCCTCTCAACCTCGAGTCCAAGGAAGTGGTGGAGCTCACCTAAATCCTTCATCTCGAACCGAACAGCTAGCTCTGTCATGAGCCTAGCCACCTCCTCCTCGGACTTCCCCGTGACGATCATATCGTCCACGTACAGCAGCACTAAGACATGAAGCTCCCCATTTTCTTAATGAACAGACTCGAGTATGAATCTGAGGAAAGAATATCCGCAGAACTAGAGGTACTCTGCGGTTTTCTCATACCATGCCCTCGAAGTCTGCTTTAAATCATAAAGGGCCTTCTAGAGTTTGCAGACGTATCCTGGATGATTTTCAGACACATATTCAGGCGGCTGAACCATGAAAATGTCTTTATCGATTTCCCCGTAAAGAAAAACATTCTTTACGTCTAGTTGTCACATCTTCCAACCCTGGCAAGCCGCCAACGTCATCACTACCCGAACTGAAGTCATCGTTGTCACAGGACTGAACGTATCTTCATAGTCTTCTCCATATTGCTGAGAAAAACCTCGAGCTACAAGGCAAGCCTTGTACCGCTCGACGCTCCCATCCGCCTTCTTCTTCAGCTTATAGACTCACTTACATGTCACAAGAGTAATGTCATCGGCCTTGGGCACAAGCTCTCAAGTCTTATTCTTACTGAGGGCAGTCATCTCCTCATCCATGACATCTTCTCACACCTTGACCCCAGTAGCGTCTTCAAATCTAGAAGTCTCTCACTCATCCAGAGGGCCTGCGAAGAAACAGGAGACTAAGCTCACAGCGTTTCCATCACTATATCGAGTCGGTGGTTTGATGGTTCTCTTCGATCTTCAAAGGGTCTGACCCTTGCTAACTACCTTAGCTGCTTCTTCTGAATCAACTCCGTTCCCAGACAAACTTGGAGCATCGCTCCCCCTACTTCTTGAAACAGAAGCCTCCACCCCGGAGCTAGAAACACCTGGAGCTCCTGGTGACACAGACAGCTCCACCAGAAGATCCTTAGCAGCCTCCCCCCTGCTCGTCATCTGCCCTGCTTACCTGCAACTCCACAGAAGAACCACCTCCATATAACGTCAGCTCGTCGAAGACAACGTCTCTCGAAACTACGAACTTCTTCGTCACAGGATCCAAACATTTTCACCCCTTCTTCTGCTCATCATACCGTACGAAGACAAACTTCCTTGACTTTGCATCCAGCTTACTCCTGAGAGCATCTGGGATGTGAACATAGCAGGTCGATCCGAATACCCGAAGGTGTTCCACGCTGGGCTTCTGCTTGAACATCATCTCGAAGGGAGATTTCATGTTGATCGGAATCAGAGGCATCCGATTGATGACATAAAAAACACAAGCCATTCCTTATGCCAAGAAGGACCTTGGAAGGCCTTTAACATAAAGTCAACACTTGCAGGTTTCCGTCAGATGACAGATCTTCCGCTCTGCTACTCCATTTTGTTGTGCAGTATGAGCACAAGTGAGCTCCCTTTGAATGTCATGCTTCCTACAGAAGTTTGAGAACTCAGTTGAAACAAACTCACTTCCATTATTTGTTCTCAACTTCTTGATCTGCAGGTCAAGCCGGCTCTTCACCAGCTCCTTGAACTCCACAAACCACCGGAAAGCATCTGACTTCTCCTTCATAAAATACACCCAAGTGTACCTTGAGAAGTCATCAATCAGGACCAGCATATACATGCTGCCTCCAACGCTAGTTATGACGGTCGGCCCCATCAGATCACCATGGATACACTCCAATGGTGTTTTACATCTGGTCAATGACTTGTCAAATGAAAGGAGATGAGCATTTCCATATTGACATCCCGCACAAACATGACTGTCGCTGAAGGATGACAACTTAGGCAAGTCTTTCACAAGCCTCTTAACTGTCATGGCTTTTAGCTTGTCTATCTCAACATGCCTCAACCACTCATGCCAGAAAGCAACACTATCGTTGGTTCTCATCCGATCAACATAGGAACTTTTGATAACACAAACAAGTCTCTCACCCTTCTCCCAATATGAGCAACGTCAGCCTTAACCGCTGACACGTTGCGAAGAAACTTCACTTCTGTTGGACCAAACAGAATGTGATAGCCCGCATCTACCGCATTGGTCACATAGAAAAGGTTCTTCTTCATGTCCGGTACGTGATAGACACTCCTCAACGTGAGCGGACCATTATCATTACCCAAAGAAACTACATCCTCCTTCTCTACTGCATGAACAATATCATCAGCGGTTATGATAGCTTTGTTACCTGAGAATGTCCGCAGAGAGGAGAACTTTGACTCATCCCCGGTGAGGTGTGACCACACCCTAAGTCTACGATCCAGTCATCTTGGTAGTCGATGGAGGACAATGCACAGACACTTGTGCCCGTCATGAAAGCACTTCCCCATCCAGCTTCATAAGCGTTGGTCTCTGCCTCCTCCTTTTCTGCAACATGCCAAGGCTGCAGCTTGACCTTGCAGTCTCTCTTGAAGTGTCCTGGCTGGTTGCATCTGTAGCATTTAAGCCACTTCTTCTTCCAATCTCGCTTAGGAGCAGTGCTCCCTTCCCGTTGATATGAAGTAGGACCCTCTCCAGCATCAGCCTTCTTCTTCTCTCATCTCTTCTTCCTGAAAACAACGTCTCACTACCTCCTTCAGAGATAGTAATCACAGTCATCTGTCTGGCCAAGCTCTTCTGTGAAGCCAGCAGGTTCTCCAGCTCCAGCAAAAGTGGCTGAGTGGCTCAGCCTTGAACTGAAGTGACGAAGGTCACATACTCCTTCCGCAAGCTGCGGATTATGTGTCTTTTCAGCTTTGCCTCAGAAATAGGCTCATCAGGGTCCAGCGCTGAAATCTCAGTGCACAGGTTCTTCATTTTCAAGAAAAACGTTAAGATAGGGAGATCACCATGAGTGGTCCTTGCCAACTCATTCTCTAGAAACTGTAGCTGAGCTACATTCTTTTTGTTGAACAACCCATCAAGGGAAGTCTAAATTTCCACAGCAGACCCACATTCAATGATGTGGTTAAAGAGTTCCGGTAAAATAGCCCGCTTGAGAGCAAACTCAGCTTTAGCATTAGTCTTCCTCCAAGCTTTCACTGTATCAGCACCAGCACCTGCAGCAGCAGTAACTTCCTGTTTTTCGTCTCCTCTGACGACTTCCTAAAGGTCCCCGCCCAACAGATAACTCTGCATACACGACTTCCACTTCTTGTAGTTAGTCGGTGTAAGGAGTTTGATTTCAAGACCTCTTGCATAACCTCCTTCCATTGCAAACACTTTGGTCACTTAGACTCTCAGAAGCAAACAAGCAATAGCAGATTGATCACTGCTCAGCCTCTGATCCCTCTAATACCATGTAAAAATTTCTGAATGCGAAAAACGGGACACCAGGCGCAAGAACACTCAACCACAATGAGCCCAAGCAACCAAATAGCAACTAAAGAGAGCAGGAATCTTGTACTAATCAAAAAAATCTCTACATAGCAAGACATACATGGCGAGACATGATTGTCAATGTTGTTGGAACCGAGATTCGGCTCCACCTAGAGTTCGGACCTAGGGGCGGCTCACACCTACTTTTCCCAAACTGTCCCTTGGCGAGAGACTTGAATTTGGGAACTGACCCTTGGCTCAAGCGTGGAGGTCTCATCTCACACCCGGAAGACCTTGGTGATCTCCCCCTCCCTAACCAATGCTGAGCTAGGTGCCTTGGAGGATGAATAAAGAAGATGAAGAAGTGGTGAAAAACTCATGCTTCTCCAAGGCACCCCAAGGGTCTATTTATAGTTTTTTGGGAATGGCCTGCAAATAGCCAACCTCCACTAGTCTTGAAATTACTATCATACCCTGGGCTGGGCGGGAACTTAGTCGGGCGAACGCTAAGCCAGGCGAGCTGGGCGGGCTGGCCGGGCGAGCTGGCCGGGCTGGCCGGGCGAGCCGGGCGGGCTGGCCGAGCGAGCCGAGCGAGCTAGCGGGCAGGCCGGGCGAGCCGGACGAGCAGGCCGGGCGAGCTGGCCGGGCTGGCCGGGCGAGCTGAGCAAGCTAAGCCGGGCGAGCTGAGCAAGCTAAGCCGGGCGAGCTAGCCGGGCTGGCCGGGCGAGAGCGAGCTAAGTCGGGCGAGCTGGGCGGGCTAGCCGGGCGGGCTAAGCCGGGCGAGCTGGCTGGGCCGGCCGAGCAAGCTGAGCGAGCTAAGCCGGGAGAGCTGGTCGGGCTGGCCGGTCGAGCTGAGCGAGCTAAGCCGGGCGAGCTGGGCGGGCTGGCCGGGCGAGATGGGCAGGCTGGCCGGGCGAGATGGGCGGGCTGGACGAGCTGGGCGTGCTGGCCGGGACCCTTGAGTCGGCCTCTCGCACCCGCCCCCTGAAAACAAGTCGGGGGGAGGCAAATATTGCATCCCCCTACTAGTATATTATGAAGATCGACCACAAATTTGCCTCCAAGAGTGCAAAACGTCAAAAAGCTTAAAACTGTGTAGCAAGCCTTGCGCCTTCCTGGGAATCCCAATCTGCGAATACGGGGTTGTACACAATCTCCGCTCTTTTCGAGCGAGTTCCACGCTCGGAAAGAAACATCCAACCCAACGTATTCGCTGAGTGTAGCATCCTTAGTACCGAAAATACTTGGCCTCTCCGAGGGGTCAACATGCCATGCCAGCTAACGGGAGTCTGGGTGGCGAGATCCCCTCGGGGGTCGGAACTTTCTCTCCACCGATGCACATTCGACCCAACCAGCCAGTGAGAGCCTGGATGAGGAGATCTTCTCAGGGGGTGGGATTTTCTCTCCACCGAGGCACATTCGACACAACCAGCTAGTGAGAGCCTAGATAAGGAGATCCTCTCGGGGGTGGGAGTTGCTCCCCACCGAGGCACATTCAACTCAACCAGCTGGTGAGAGCCTAGATGAGGAGATAGTCTCGGGGGGTGGGACTTTCTCACCACCGAGGCACATTCGACCCAACCAGCTAGTGAGAGCCTGGATGAGGAGATCCTCTCGGGGGTTGGTTCCTTCTCGCCACCGAGGCATATTCGACTCAACCAGCTAGTGGGAGCCTGGATGAGAAGATCCTCTCGGGGGTTAGTTCCTTCTCGTCACCGAGGCACATTCGACCCATCCAGCTAGTGAGAGCCTGGATGAGGAGATCCACTCGGGACAAGAACTTACTACCGAGGCACATTCGACCCAACCAGCTAGTGAGAGCCTGGATGAGAAGATCCTCTCGGGGGTTAGTTCTTTCTCGCCACCGAGGCACATTCGACCCATCCAACTAGTGGGAGCCTGGATGAGGAGATCCTCTCAGGACAAGAACTTACTACTGAGGCACATTCGACCCATCCAGCTAGTGGGAGCCTGAATGAGGAGATCCTTTCGGGACAAGAACTTACTACCGAGGAACATTCGACCCATCCAGCTAGTGGGAGCCTGGATGAGGAGATCCTCTCGGTGGTTGGTTCTTTCTCGCCACCGGGGCACATTCGACCCATCCAGCTAGTGGGAGCCTGGATGAGGAGATACTCTCGGGACAAGAACTTACTACCGAGGCACATTCAACCCATCCAGCTAGTGGGAGCCTGGATGAGGAGATCCTCTCGGGGGTGGGGCTAGTCATGACATTCAAACCATACTAAATTCTACATACTCAAACGGGGAAAATTTTAAGATACATGACCTCCTGACTCTTCCGGTCAGGGGTAGACTCATTACAAAAATGACATGAAAGGGAAAAAGTCCTCACCAAAGCAAGGCTTCTTCAAGCTGCTCGTGCATGATGGCCGTCATTCGCCTCCTTCTCCTCTGATACCTCTATCCTGCTCAAGCTCTCCATGATCTTCTCCATCTCCTCTGCTCAGGCTAACAGGGAGATGGTGTTGACGGCCGTGACGTAGCATTGTCTTGCCATCCTGGGGTCTCCTCTGACCCTGACTTGGATCTCTCTAGTGTTAAACTTGAGGCACTGGTGGAAGGACAATGGCACACAACGGAAGGCGTTGATGAGGGGTCTTCCGAAGATGGCATTGTAACTGCTCGGAGCATCAACAATGACGAACCAACAGTTCCTTGAGGTCTCCCCCAACTTCAATTGGAGTCTGACTACACCTTCTACCTCCTTCCTTTCCTCTGAAAATCCGAACAGGGGTCCGTCCGAGGCCATCACCCTCCTTGGTTCCACCTTCATCCCGTCAAACGCCTTCTTGAAAATAATGTTGACGGAGCTCCCGTTGTCAACCAAGATCCGGGAGACGGTGTAGCCTTCGATGACTGACTGGATAACCAACGCATCGCAGAATGGATCCTCATGATCTAGCATGTCCTTCATTGAGAAGGTGATCCTCTCCTCTGGGGGTGGGGTTTGGGATGTCGCAGCGACGCTCCGATGGTACATGATATGGGGGCTTGCCTTCCGAGTGGCCTCAATCCCCACTCCACCGTGGATCACTCTTATACCTCCTCGAGTTCCTACGTCGACCTGGTCCTCACATACATCATCTTCCCCCTCTCTAGGTAGAACTTCTTCAATCCGCACCGACGGCTACTGCTGGGCTGGGGCTCTCGCCTCTCTCACTTCTAGGAATTCGGGGCAGGTAGCTGTGGCGTGACCCTCTACCTGGTGGAAGTCACAGTACGACAACACTCTTCCTTCCCTTCTTCGACGGGCTGGGTGATTTCTCCCGTTAGCTCTTCCCCTTCTTCATATCTCCATGGTTTGTTGTGGTGGGGGTAGGAGCTGCCTAGGGGCTTGTCTCTGGAAGTTGAACCTCCCTTGGCCTCCATGGAAGTTCCCCCCACCCTGGACGGGGCCTCTTCCTGGACCCTGAACGGGCCCTCCCTGCTGTCTCCAACCTGGCTCCTGACCTTCCTGAGGTCCCTATAACCCCTGAGCTCTCTGTTCTTCTCTCCTTCTTCCCTTTTGATGCCTCGAGTTACCTTGCTCCTTCGACTCTGCCTCTGTTAGCCTTGCCAACTTCTTGACGAACATCGTGTTGGCCGCCTCAGTTGTTATTTTCTCTGCCGCCCTTTCCATCAACTCTTCGAAGGATAGGGGGCCTTTCGGGTCAGACTCATCTTGAAGAACCCTTCACGCAACCCCACCGTAAACGTCATCTGGAGGGCATACCCCGGCATCTCCTGGATGTCCAGGATCTCTTCTTGGAACCTGTCCACATATTGGGTTAATGACTCCTCCGCTCTCTGACTTATCAGGAAGATGGACTCAGGACTTTTCTTCCTCTTTTTGGAAGTGTAGAAGAGAAGCTGAAAGCTCCGGCTCAAATTTTCGAACCCGTAGATCGATCTCGCTGGGAGTTGATTGAACCAATCCCTTGCCTTGTCTTTCAACGCGATCGCGAAGAGGCGACACTTGAATGCATCCGTCATCGGCCTGATAGAGACCGCATCTTCGAACCACTGTAGGTGCTGGACGGGGTCATCCTTCCCGGTATAGTAAGTCATGCCAGGTTCTCTGAACCCCTCGGGAATGAGAGCTGAGACAATCAGCTCGCTGAAGGGTGACCCCTTACTTGGTGGTCTCGCATGCTCCACTCGTGCGACCTGCTCGCCTAGGAGGCTAGCACTCGCCGGGCTGGGGAATGACTCCCGACCGGTAAGGTCTCGCTCGATCCCCTCTCCCATCATTTCCTTCCTGGGTCGTCTTCCTGGTGCACTTCCTTCTCCCCCTCCTGGGGTCATCTCGCCAAGACCCCTAAGAGCAGTCTCGTCGAGACCCCTGGAGGCTGCCTCGCCAAGACCCCTGGAGGCTGGTCCCTGGGGGTGGGAGTTGGGTAGTCACCCTGAGGGGCAATACTTTGCAGCACCTCCATGATGTCTTGGATGGACGCCATGAACTCTTCCCTCCCTAAGAAGGGTGACGGGTTCGGGAGCTCGCAGAGGTCATCACCTCCTCCAAGATCTCCCGCCATGGAACCTGCTCAAGAACTTCTGTATGAGCCGCGGTCCACGCTCACCGCACAAAAATGTTGGAACCGAGATTCGGTTTCACCTAGAGTTCGGAATTAGGGGGCGGCTCACACCTACTTCTCCCAAGCTATCCCTTGGCGAGAGACTTGAATTTGGGAACTGACCTTTGGCTCAAGCGTGGAGCTCCCACCTCATACCCGGAAGACCTTGGTGATCTCCCCCTCCCTAGTGGATGCTGAGCTAGGTGTCTTTGAGGATGAAGAAAGAGGATGAAGAAGTGAAAAACTCATGCTTCTCCAAGGCACCCCAAGGGTCTATTTGTAGTTTTTTGGGAACGACCTGCAAATAGCCAACCTCCATTACTCTTGAAATTACTATCATACCCTGGGCTAGGCGGGAACTTGGCCGGGCGAACGCAAACCCGGGCGAGCTGGGCGGGCTGGCCGGGCGAGCTGAGCGAGCTGGCCGGGCGAGCTGGCCGGGCTGGCCGGGTGAGCTGGGCGGGCGGGCTGGCCGGGCGAGCTGGACGGGCTAGCCGGGCAAGCTGCCCGGGCTGGTCGGGCGAGCTGAGTGAGCTAAGCCGGGCGAGCTGGGCGGGCTGTCCGGACGAGCTGGCCGGGCGAGCTGGGTGAGCTGGCCGGGCGGCCAGCCGGGCCGGCCGGGCGAGTTGGCCGGGCAAGCTGGGCGTGCTAAGCCGGGCGAGCTGGGCGGGCTAGCCGGGCGAGCTGAGCGAGCTAAGCCGGGCGAGCTGGGCGGGCTAGCTGAGCGAGCTAAGCCGGGCGAGCTGGGCGGGCTGGCCGGGCAAGCTGGACGGGCTGGCCGGGAGAGCTGAGCGAGCTAAGCCGGGCGAGCTGGGCTGGCTGGCTGGGCGAGCTGAGCGAGCTAAGCCGGGCGAGCTGGGCGGGCGGGCCGAGCGAGCTGGCCGGGCTGGGCGGGCGGGTTGGGCGGGCTGGACGAGCTGGGCGTGTTGGCCGGGACCCTTGAGTCGGCATCTCGTCGCACCCGCCCCCTGAAAACAGGTCGGGGGGAGGCAAATACTGCATCCCCTTACTAGTATATTATGAAGATTGACCACAAATTTGCCTCCAAGAGTGCAAAACCCTTAAAAAGCTTAAAACTGTGTAGCAAGCATTGCGCCTTCCTGGGAACCCCAATCTGCGAATACATGGTTGTACAAATGTATCCAATGAAAACAGAAAATTACGACCCAAATAACCAAACCGCGCGGCCTCAAGAAGTAACTGCCAGCTCTACTGCAAACCGCTAAACGAGTCCGTTGAAGCCGCCTGGTCGCAAGACCGCAAACAAGTCGCTCGGACTACCCATTATTCCAGTGCTGAAAGAACTCGATCCGATGATCTGCAAGCTGCCTGACCGCGAGGACGTCTAGCCGACAGAACACGCGCACTGCTGCCACCGACCTGAACAAGCCGCCCAGAGGCGGTCAACTTATTGGAACTGGGAAGAAGTTGCAGAAGAGAAACCGCTTAGTCGCAAGCCGCGACCTGCTGTAAACCGGTGGTTGAACCCGCAGAGTCTGCATTGTCCCTGACCGTAGTCAGAACCAAGTTCTTGGTTTTCCAGCGCTATCCGCACAACCTGCACAACACAAACCGGTCAAACCTCTTCAAACCGCGCGGATAGAATATCCTAACCGCAGTAACTTTCCGCGAGTTGACTTACTGTTCACTCGGTTGATTATAATGTGACAAGGGGGGTCCTATTTATAGGTGCGGAGAGGAGTGTGATCACCGCCCTAGACGATAGGATAACCGCCCTATCTAGTGCGAGCACCAAGTGTATCCGCAAAAGCTGCAGATACACACCATACCGCTGCGGCTTTGCCAAGAGAGAGACCTCCAAGCCCAGCCAGACAAGATCACCAAACAGGCGGACTCAGCGAGTACACCCTAGTCCGCCCACACTTGCGGATAGCTCCAGTCCGCAATAAGCGAACTCGCAGCCAAGTCGCATAATATAGACTGCTGCCGAGCTCGGCGGATAAGGAACCAACCTGCGCAAGGCCGCACGACCTCCCGAACAAGACGACCTGGACTTGGTCCAAAACCAGACCAAGTCCACGCCACCAACCATCCCCGGTGCGAACACAACACCAGCGGATACAAAGAGCAGTCCGCACAAGACCGGAGAACTCCAGAACAAGATGCAGAACACTGGCTGACCTAGCTAGTCGCCAGCTCAGTCTGCACAGACAGCTCGGTCTGATCACCGAGTCTGCCAAGACTGTCCGCAAAGTCCGCCCGAACAGCCCGCGCAGGCTGCCACTTTCACTTCAAAAATTTCAACAGAGATGAAACAATAAACATCAACACAGATCAGCTGCGCCAAGGTGTCTGCCTACGCCCCCCCCCCCTCCTATGGGATCAAGTCACGCGTAGTTCTTCAAAAGTGTCTCTCAAGACACTCACCTCTGAACTCAAACGTTCACCAATCCTTTACAAAATGTGAACTTCTGAACTGAAAACATCTTCGTGAGCATGTCTGCTGGATTCTCTTTGGTATCAATATTTTTCAAAAGCACCCCGCATGTCTTGATCAAGTCTCGAATAAAGTGGTACCTTACATTAAGATGTTTGGTACGAGCATGATGCATTAAATTGTACGTCAAGAAAATCGCGCTTTGACTGTCACAGAAGACAGTTAAAGGCTTATGCTACACACCCAAATCATCCAATAAGTCATGCATCCAGATGACCTCCTTCATAGCTTCTATCACTATCATGTATTCAGTCTTGTAGATAAAGTCACTGTCAACTGCAGAGTCGACCTCCGAATCACTGGACTTCCTGCCAATGTGAATAAATATCTGATCGTAGACCTGCGCCTAACTATATCATCTGCATAGTTTAAGTCGGTGTAGCCCATACACAACGCAACACTGGATTGATGTCTCTCATACAGTAAGCCAACATCAATTGTACCCTTGAGATACCTCAGAATTCATTTAATTATCTGTCAATGACTCTAGCCTGGATCATACATGAATCTGCTCACCACACCAATAGCTTGTATAATATCTGGTCTTGTACAAACCATGAGATACATCAAACTACCAACTGTACTGGCATATAGAACTAGCTTCATTCTCTTCCTCTCATGGTCGTCTTTGGGACACAAGTCAGCATTCAATTGAAAATACGCTGTTAATGGTAAAGTCAATGTCTTTGTAGTGTCATCAATCTCAAATCTCTTCAACACTTTCTCAATATACGTTCTTTGAGTGAGACAAACTTTTCCAGCTTTCTTGTCCCTGCAGATTTCCATTCTGAAAATTTTGCGAGCCTCACCAAACTCCATCTCAAACTATTTTGAGAGCCGCATCTTCATTATATTAATCTCTGTTTGATTGAAACAAAAATCAATATATTATCAACATACAATAGAAGATAAATGAACTCACCAAAAGCTAATTTCTTGAAATATGCACAATGACCATACTGACTTCGTGTGTACTTATGTCTCAGCATAAACTGATCAAACTTTCTGTACCACTGCCTTGGTGACTGCTTTAAACCATAAAACAACTTGTCCAATTAGCACACCATGTCACTATGAGTCGCATATTCAGGTGGTTGCTTCATATAGATCTCCTCCTGTAAATTTCTGTGCAAAAATACAGTCTTCACACTAAGTTACTCCAAAATCAAATCATACTGCGCTACTAAGGCCAAAAGAACACGGATCTACAGATGCATAATAATTGGGGAAAATACCTCATCATAATCAATACCTTCACGCTAAACAAAGAATTTTGGCCAACAATCTTGCCTTATAACGCACATCAGCAACACTATAAGATCCTTCTTTTTTCGCATACACACATTTGCATCCAATTGCTTTGCTACCTGGAGGTAACTTCACTAATCTTCATGCAGCATTTTTATTTAGAGAAGTAATCTCTTCATTCATCGCATCCTTCTAAAAATTTGCTTCAGGACACTCTACAGCCTCATTGAAGTGACAAGGTATTTCAGCCTCATATGCTGAAAATGTAAATGCAATATGGTCTCTCAACCAAGCTGGCTTTGGGACATTTTGTCTCCTGATCCGGTTCATGGCAATAGAATCTTGAACATGACACTTTGTCTCTACTTCCTCCATCTCCTGATCATCAGTACATGGTGCCTCATCAGCAATCTCATCATATCCTCATCAGGAGTGCGAGGAACTTGTGGAATAAATGAAGTCACGTCAAACTCCGGCCTCCTTAATAGTAGTGGTGATCGGTTTGGAACTCTCCACCTTCTTTGAGTCTCGAGGCTTCAACAAACACGCCTCGTCAAAAGTAACATGCCCGCTAACGACAATCGGCCTCTCTGCCTGATCATATAGATTGTAGCATTTGACTTCACGCCTAAAGCCAATGAAGATAACTTTTTTGCCCATAATTCCAGCTTATCATTCTTTATATAATAATAAGCTGAACACCCAAATAATTTCATGTGCACATAATCTCTAGCAGGATGTCCCAACCACATCTCTTTTTTTGTCTTCTTTCTAATAGTTGCAGAAGGCAGTTTACCAAGTGGCAAGGCGAGAAGAATCATAATAGTTGATATGTGACAGACATGTGAACAGACGTTAAGTTATCGATTCTCCATGTTGTTTATAACCTTTAACTACTAAACATGTTTTATATCTGGCTATACACTCATCACTATGAAATTTTTCTTCAATACTCACTTACATCCTATGACTTTAGCTCCTTTCTGCAGGTCAACTAAATGTCAAGTGTTATTCTGTAGCAGTGAGTCCATCTCATCATCAATGGTTTCCGTCCACATCAACGAATCTCTAGATCTTATTGCTTCCTGGTAGGAGAATGAATCATCCTCTAAGTGGTAGGTGATGAAATTCTCATCAAAATCCTTATGCATTTTGATTATTATAGATACTCTAAGAGGAACAAGTTCCGGCTCTAAAAGTTGGGAAGCAGTGCCAGAGGGGCCAACTTCAGGTTCTATAGAAGATTTTGAAATTACTTTATAGAACCGGAGATAGTCAAACCATGATATTTGATAAATTTATTTTCAAAGAAAATAATATCTCTACACGCTATCACTGTATTAGTGAATAGATTCAGAAATATGTCAGCCGCACTACCTTCTGCACTGCCTAAATAAACACAAGGTTATCATTTTAGGTCTCACCTTTAATCTCTTAAGGTCTTGTATTCTCGCATAAGCAATACAAACTCAATTCTTTAGAGTGTCAAATCTATACAGATGATCGTGTGATAGCTCATACAGAATGTAGTTGAGCTTTTAATGAGCCACTCTATTCAAAATATGATTTGTAGTTAAGACTGTTTCTCCTAAAATGAGTTAGGCATGCCAACAGTGATGAACATAAAATTCAACAATTCTGTTAAAATTCTATTTTTACGCTAATCAATACCATTTGACTGAGTTGAGTAAGGAGTAGCAGTTTCAAAGATTATACCTTCGGAGGCACAAAATTCCTTGAACTCGGTTGTGGTGTATTCTACTTCTCGATCACTTCTGAATCTCTTAAACTTTAAATATTCACTGGTTTTCTACACAAGATTTGAAGATCTTAAAGGTCTCAAATGCTCTATTTCGATTTCAATAAGTAAATATGACAATATCTAGAATAATCGTCTATAAAAATAATGGAATACTTCCTTCTCCCACTAGTGATATGACTTTGGAAATCACAGAGGTCGGAATGTATCACCTCCAGAAGTTGTGTGCTTCTAAAAACCAACTTGTAAGGGTTTCTAGTGATTGTGATTTGTACACACAACTCACACTTATCAAATCGAATAGATAGATCTAAAGAGATGTTACGTCTCTTAGATAGATCTTGTATTTTCATATACTTTACATGTCCAAATCTAATATGCAATAACTTAGAATCAATCGGGGTAAAATTTATTTTGTCAATGCAATCGTTATCTAGGCTAAATCTATACATTTCATAAATCATATATGCACAGCTAAAATAATGTAAATTAACTATTAAATTAATTCTACCGTTTAGGGTTGTGAAAGACATTTCAGCTTTATCTAACAAACTCATATAAATTAGATTTTGAGTTAAACTTTGTACTACTTTAACATGTTCTAAAATTAAAGTTTTACCTAAAAAGAAGATCAACTGCGCTATCCTAATATGAGTCACCTCGGTCTCTCCTCCTTTGCAATTCTCCATGTTTTCTTGGATTACCGAGACATCAATCAAAAGACCTCTGTCATTCGTCACATAACAGGTAGCACTGCTGTCCCTCCACCGCTCAGAAGACGCACTGCGATGACTACTCTCAATGATAGCCACAAATAACTTGGGATCAGAGATATTGACCAACATTTTTGCAGTATTCTGTGTGGCTTCCTCCTTCAATCTGTGCATTTCATTCTTAAAGATAATCCACTTAGGAGGCAGCTTGCCTAAAATCAGACTCACAAAAGGATTATCAAATATTTCAGACTGTTCATCTTCTAGCTTGTGACACATATTTTCCAGTTCTAGAAACTAAAAGTGTGCGTTCAAGCAATCTCAAATCTCTTTCATGATCTTATACGCACTATAGGTTATTGCAAGGCTAGAATTCAAAGAATTCATAAGGTTTTTCGTGCAAAAATTTTTGTTTTTACTCCACTGATACTCGTCCAAATCTTCACGAATCGTGGCGAAATCGTTGAGCACTGTGTAGAAAATCTCTCGTTCTTTCAAGCCAAGAAGAATATGGAGTTTCCACCAATGGAAATCCACGGGGTCGAACGGGTGCAATTTTACTATGTCATGCGTGCTATGTTTTGATATTTTTAAATTTTTTTTAAAAATACACAAACTGTAAAATATCACATGATCCGAGTACAGCGATCCAGTCCACTTCAGATTCAATCCAGTAATTTTATCTTTTTCCCTCCTCTTCGGTTGAACTCGGGTCATCGAAGACTGAAACAAGAACTCATGTCCTCTTCCTGATTAGAGACAGGATCGAAACCAAAAACCAGATCCAGAGTTCACTGCTTCTGATCGGCACAGGAAGGACAGCAACATGAAGTCTTCTTCCTCCTCAATAGATTTCTTCCCAAACCACGGACAAGAGTTGCAAAGAACAATGGCAACATGAAGCTTTCTACACCAAATCTTCAATCTGCACGGGATGGAGCCCTTTCTCCAAGAGCTTTAGGCTTCATTTGTTTCGGTGGTGGCGAGTCGATCCGGCGGGTGGAAACGGAGTGTTTGAAACGTAGGGGAGAGGTGGTTGTTTCAAACGGAGCTTTTTGGGGCGTTTCTCAAGGCGGGCGGGTGAAAACGGAGCAAACACCGTCGAGGTTTATTTGTTTACCCTCCTTCCGACGGCGTTTGCCCAAAACGGAGTAGCGAAACGCCCAAACAAATAGAGCCTTAATCTCGATCAAAATAAAAAAAAGGAAAGGAGATCGAGGCCTTGTTGTTCCTTGATTTGCCACAAAAGAGCCACAAAAATTCTGCAAGAGGCCGAGCACCGGGATTCCTTCTTGGTGGATCTGGAGATGACTTAGGTGGATCTGGAGATGATTATTCCGGGCAGATCTGGATCTGAAATCCTTCCTCTTTCTTTAAACGAAAGCAGAAAAAGAAAAAAGGGAAGCTATTTCACCTTCCTTACGATAGACAATTTCCAGATCAACAATAATGAACACCAGACTTTCCCTACCGGAAGCAGCGGCCAGGATTGCTCATGGGAAGAGGAAGCGACACCTTTCTTTTCCGATCTAGGACACGGCGGACCTGATCTGGAGGCTTCCTCCCTTCTTACGCAGCAGAGAAAAGCAGCGGCGGCGGAATATCCCGATCAGAACGACGGGAAAGAAACCTTTCTGTGAGAGCAGCGCCGAAAAACAAGAACGGGAGACGGTTTCTTCCTGGCAATCGATCGGCGCCCAGAGCGGGAATACGCGAGAACGAGAGCCGAAAAACTTTGGGGGCTAGTCGCTGAAGGTATTTTAGGATTACTTCTAACAAGTTTGAAATGGAAAATTTTTCGATCCGGTGTCCGTTTGGAAATCTAGGTCCGGGTTTAACTCTGTAGCGACACGTGGCGCGATCACAGCGACACATTAAATCCCGTTATTTTTCTTTCTTCTTCCGTTGTTTATTCTCCTTCTCCTGCGAAATTTTTCGAACCAACTGTCCTCCAGCGAACTGTGCTCGGAACTCCGGCGAACTGTGCTCGAAACTTATCATCTTCCTGCGCATCCTCGCTGTCATCCTACCGAAGTCCGTTTCTACAGCCTCTCGTTTGAATATCCTCTACAGGTCAGTTACTGCCCTTGTTTTAGGGTTTCCTTGCTTACATCCTGCAATGCCTGACCGTGGCGATGGAAGACGATCTCGCCATGATCTGTATAACGATCTCCTGGGAGATCACAAGTGTTTTCCACCATGGAGATCACTTTTGATTTCCATGGAGATCACAGTTGATCTCCATGGAGAACACAGTTGATCTCCTGGGAAATCACAAGTGTTTTTCATCATGGAGATCACTTTTGATCTCCATAGAGATCACTTTTGATATTCATGGAGATCACAGTTGACCTCCATGAAGAACACAGTTGATCTCCTGGGAAATCACAAGTGTTTTCCACCATGGAGATCACTTTTGATCTCCATGGGGAACACAGTTGATCTCCTGGGAAATCACAAGTGTTTTCCACCATGGAGATCACTTTTGATCTCCATGGAGATTACTTTTGATCTTCATGGAGAACACAGTTGATCTCCTGGGAAATGTGGTCCAGACAGGAGATGATTATTGAAAAATCACTGATGAAATATGTTGTCCGAGAGCAAAACTGAAATGTGTTAACTGATGAAATGTGTTAACTGATGTCAATGGTTCCTCCTTGTTTGACAGATATAAATGGAGAAAGGTGGTAGCCGACATTTTCTAAATTCAAGGTGCTATTTCTCCAATTTTGTGGCCAAGTTGAGAAAATAATTGATCGACTGCTGTCCGAGAAGATGAAAAAGCTGAGGGAATGTAAAGTTTTATCTATTTTCACTGCTCCAAGGGTACCACAAAATATTCCTCTACTGTATTACTTGGTTTCAGTCTATGATGCAAGGAAGGATACATTTTTTATTTGTTCAAGGGAGCTTACATTTACCCCTAATGATGTATCACTAATAATAGGGCTACCAAATAATGGGGATAACCTAGTCATGGTTCAAAAACCTTATGCCATTAGGACAAAAGCCACTTTAAGGAAAAAAATTGCTGAAATGGATAGTGGTAGTTGTGTTGTTAGCTTGAATTCCCTTCTCTTACATGTATTATGCAACCTATTTTTTCCCTCTAGTCTAGATTATATTCCACAGTTGTTTGAGAACTTGTCGGACTTGGAAGCCTTCAAAAAAAAATTGGGCTCAAGCCATACATTCATACTTGATGATAAGTGTGAGATCTGTAAGGGGCAAGCTAACTCCCACCCCCGCAAGTAATATTTATGTACGGCCTCAGGGGTCCTTGAGATATCTATATGGATGCACACAGACATTGATTGTGAGTATATTAATTTTACAAACCAACTTTTTTTCTATGTTTGTTATATACACTAATTGAATTATTATATGCTTTTAGATATGGTTTTTGGAGCATACCACAAGCATGTCTGTTTCTTTTTCTGAACAAAGACCACGACTGCTTAGATGGTCTGAAAAATGTACATTCAAGTTAAAGGCTTTGTGGACCAATGTGACTCGAATGACTGATGAGCAGGTTAATATTAATATACTATTAATAAATTTCAAAAAAAATATGCATATCTTCTAACATATTATGTAATTATTCTTGTAGGTTCGGGGGGAGATGGAGGATGTAACTGAAGATGAGAAGGAATTATTTTTTGTTATTGATAATCCTATCTCATCTCAGGTGTCAAAGGGAAAGAGGTCAAAGAGAGCCGACCTACTTCCACTTTCTCTTGTACAAAAGAGGTTGAAGATTGTTGAAACTGAAAGTCCACCTAGTGTCAACTACCTTCACCTATGGGGGGGAATAGGTGACGTGCAGCATTTTTGTGGAATTAAAATTGTACCTGCACAAGAAAACAAAACAGCACAGCACAGAAAGGACACAAGCAATTTATAGTTTTTCCCCGATTTGGGTACATCCACTTTCCCCCTTCGACCTATCTCCCAACCAGGGACGACTCAGTCACTTCACCAACAGGATTGAAATCCAATCCTTGCACTAACAGAAGGAACCCTTCCACACGTAGGAGTCTCCACTCCCATAACACGGGTTGCACCCAACCCTTACAATTAGGAACCAACGTTCCTTTACAACAAAATTGAAAGTAGAATGTACAAGAAATACAAACAACTTTTGGAGACTAAGGTGTCTCTCTTCGTTCGATGACGTGTTCTTGAAGTCAACGAAGAGTCCACAACCCTAGATCTCACTTGGAGAGAATCTCCCCGAAACCGGCGGCGGCAAGA
Source organism: Platanthera guangdongensis (assembly GCA_039583875.1). Classification (NCBI taxonomy): domain Eukaryota; kingdom Viridiplantae; phylum Streptophyta; class Magnoliopsida; order Asparagales; family Orchidaceae; genus Platanthera; species Platanthera guangdongensis. The sequence continues at coordinate 176,774,899 of CM077160.1, forward strand.
AGGGCGGCGGCTTGGTTCTCGGGATCGGCGGCGACAACGGTGTGTGGCTGCTGTACTTTGGAGATTCAATCTTCGTAGCAAAGCTAGCAAGGTCTTCCAACGGTCACACTAGGATCGATCGTCTCGATCGATTCGGAAGGGGAAGGTTTTCCCGATCAACGAATCAAGAGACAAGGGATCTCTGGTTAGACGCGTGAGACGCTGTGCTTGGCTGAGCTTCTGTCACCGGGAGATCTGGAAGCAACCACGATCAAAGCCGGCGATCTACTGGCACGAGCGGCGACGGCGGCAGAGCGGATTTCGCGATCTAGGTCACGTCGGCGGCTCAGCTTTTTGTTTTTCAAATTGCTCACACTACTGTTCAAAAATACGCGAGTATTTATACAGTAGTATACCTCTTTATGACCGTTGTGGGTACCACCAGAAGAAACCCTAATACCGGTTCAAAACAGCGCCTTAACTTTTGATCCGGTCCAGCGGGATCCAGAAAATCGCCCAAGTCAAAATCGGCGAGAATCGAAGGTGATTCTCGACGAGTCGGCGAGAATCAGCCAGTGATTCTCGACGATTCGGCGAGAATCACTAGTGATTCTCGCCGAATCACTTGATGATTCTCGACGATTATGACTTAGCGCCGGATTTGCATGCTTTGATGTAGCCGGATAGAGACGGCGAGAATCAGCCAGTGATTCTCGCCGATTCGGCGAGAATCACTTGGTGATTCTCGTCGATTGTTACTTAGATGATTTTTCGTCTTTCCACCCATGAGCTGCTCTTTGACCCATCCTTGCTCCTTGTCTGCTCTTGCATTGTCACGACCCTGTTCTTGAATATAAGTACAACTCCAATAGAGAGAGTACACGTAGGCCAACACATTGATCTGCTCAACGAGGATTACGTCGCGCAGACCCGTGTATATTGACCTACTGCACCCTGACATTGGTGTGTACTTAGTGTGGAATAACTGCAAGCACAACTTGAAGGATTTTATCAAATATAATTGTGAATTCATCTTAGCTTGACAGGTGGCTTCCTCAAATCCAGGTAATTGTGGATACATTACCCAACAATCTCCCCCTATTTGACGAAGTCCAAAATCCTACTAGCTAAGATGGAATACCACCATCCAGATAATATATACAACATATAGAATTTAAAGATACGGCACAAGGAAATAGAGGCAAACAGATCAAAGCTTGAGTCAATCATAAATTCATATACATATATGAATATATATATATATATATATATATATATATATATATATATATATATAATATATATATATATATATATATATATTCCCAAGATTGTTCATATAACAATAAGAAAAGATAAATGTGTTCTTGAGAAAATGACAAGCTATAAACTTCTGTCTATTTCTCTTTGGCTAGGTCATCCTTGTGTTTTTTGAGCCAGGAACTTCTTTTCTTTGCCTCTCAACGTACTCCTTGGGCTTTGGATAGTATCTGCGAGGAGGAGCTTTATCTGCCGCAGTGTTGGTCCTGAAGAAGATGTTCCGTTTAGCTTCATATGTCTTGTGCAGCTCCCCTCATGCTGGCTGTATACGTCGTTCCGATTGATTTCCCCTTTTCTTGTAGCCAGAACGTGTCCAAGATAATACTCTTTGATACCGGACTCCACCTTTCGTTCCTCACTTCATCCTCCTTCAATCTGATTTTTCTTTTCAGCTTGCGTTTCCTTAGATGTCCCTTCTTGAGATTTTCTCTTGTTCCTAGCTTTTGCTAGGGCTCCTTGGTCAAACATGACCATCAGTTTTGCTTTGGAGGTGGCCCTAGCAGCCCTTTGAGCATCAGCTTCACTTAAAGGAACTTCTTCAGCACTTGCTCCCTCATCAGCCGCAGTATTATTTTCCGGAGCAGGATTACCCTCAGGATTTTCAGGGATATTGGCGCCTAACGTTTGTTTGAGCATCCACCAGCAACTGTCATAAACATATATATTTGACTGTTTAAAATTTTTGATTATGATTTCCTGAAGCTCGGCCATCTTAGCTGTATATTCTTTCTTCCCCTTTTTGGCTTCGACGGCAATGGAGTTTGCATAAGAATGCAGTGACTCATCAATGTGCTTTGTAGTCTTGGAGAACTCGGTAATCAAGGCTTGTTGATTGCTGTTAAGAGTCACCATGTTGGCATCAAATTTTTGGATGTTATTTGCCACGACATGAGCATTCTGATTAACGACTGCGAGTGTATCTGTGTTCTTTTTTCAAATCCGTCCATAAGAAGAGTTTACAGCTTTGTCGGCTGTTGTATACTTGTCTTCAAACTTCTTTTCCATCAAATCCAGTTTGTGATTGATTTCCACAACGTTCTTGAGCATTAGATTCTCAGATTTCTTAATTTTTTTTAACATTTTATTTTGAGCTTGCTCAAAAGACGCTTTGAGCTCATCCACGATACCTTGAATAACATTCACCGTGTGATTAGCTAGATCAGCTCGTAGTGGATGATCCTGAGGCATTCCTTGGCCTTGCTCTTCAGCAGATTCACTTGTAGAGCTGGACACTAGCACAGTCTCTAAAGGGGGAATACTTGCAGCCTCAGTAGATTTCTCGGAAGTACTTAGCAGCCTCTGCTGAGAGGACTCCCCCTCCACTGTTTCACTAATTTTCCTCAGGAACTATCTCAGGAGCTTGCTTTTTAGATGAACTTCAGTGTTGTCCTGAGCTCCATTACTTCCTGTCTCTCATTTCCTTCTTCCTCATCCTCATCATCTATGAATCATTCTCAGCTGCATCATCTTCCAAACCTCCCTCATCATTCTCCTCTACATTACCTCCGGCTCCTAGATCATTCACGTTCAGGCCGCCTCATTTTCCATCACATCTTCACTTTCTTCTTGCAGGTCCGCAACTGCATCTCTAGCTATCTGAGAGATGCTAGATATGATATTAGCAGAAGCGGGTAGAGGCTCCCCCTCAATTCCTGCAGTCAGTGCATCAGGAATTTCACTGGGAATATCCACGGAATCTGCTACGGTTCTGTCCTCGGCAGGAGATTCTTCTTGTTTCTACTACCACGGCAGCCTGCCCGATGCGTCGCTCCCATCTGTCAATACGCTGGAGTCCATTTTCTTCAAATAATGCAATGGAACTCCTTTACTCATGTCGAACCTATCTCCTTTAGCTGATTGAGATATGGCTGATGATTCTTCCAAACTTGGAGATCTGAGAGTGTCCTTAATCTTCTCACAAAAGCATAGCTCCCCAGTTGAATCTCTTTTCTGCAGACAATCGCCACAAGGATCTTGAACATGTCAGCTGAGATGTGGTCATGTGAGTCGGGTTTGCATATCAGTACTTTCCCAATGATGTCGGACAAAAGTTTCCCCTCCTCATTCATTTCCTTTCGCTTTATCGATCTGGTTCCTCTAGCTAGTCCACAGAATAATATGCCCCTGGTTTTATCATGTTCCTCCAGATAATCCTCGTGCTCAGAACTAGTGAGCTGCAAGTATTGGGTCAGTTTGCTTGCAGACATCTTGATCCTGGCACCTGCAACCTTACTCTTGATGAAAGATCTTCATTCCGAAGTTTGGCGGTTTGCGAAGAACTCCATCACTTCCTTGTCCAAAATTTTGCAGGGGTGCTCCAGTATAAAAGAGAGGCCAGCCTCTTCAAGCATGATGATGATGTTTTTGAACTCATCTGAGGCATGTGAGAACCCGGTTCGAACCAACTCACATCCAGTGACCAGGCCGTCGGTTGTCCTTGGAGCCATTGCAAACCTAGGGAGGGAATCTCAAGACTACGCCTAATCAGAAATCAAGAGGGAAGCTACACTAACAGTAAGTCACTGTAAGGGTGAGGATGTGGTTACCCAAAAGCGTAGAAGGTGAGAATCGACGGAGACGACGAAAAACCGGGAGGCGCTCGCGACTTTGTTTGATCGAAACTGCGGAGAAATCCCTGGACGAGCACCCTGGACGCGAGAGGAGTGATCTACGGAAGGAAGAATCGGCGAGTTTCCTGCGGGATATCGACGGAAGAAGCGGCAGGATTCCTGCGGGATATCGACGAAAGAGGAGGCGGGATTCCTGCGAGATATCGACGGAAATGAGGAACTTCGACGGAATGAGAATATGAAGGGTCCGGCGGGAATTCCTGCGCGATATGGACGGTTTTCGTGCGAAAAGCGAAATACGATGGATCGCGGAGTTTTTCTAAGTCGAAATCGAAGGGATTCTTCAATAGAATCTACGGGTTAAGAGGCATGCCGGATTCTCGAAATCTTCTGATATTAAGACGGTTTAAAATCTTTTAAATATATATATTTCTTAATACCAATCTATTTAGGGTTTGAACGGGGTTTTTCCATATATTTCTTGATGTCAATTGTAAGTTTTAGTAATTTCCAATGACGTATCTTCTTTAATTTTCAGTGAACTGATTTGTGTCTGTAAATGTTTATTCTCGAATCTACCAGTGAATTTACAGATAAATCTTTAATAATTTATCTAAGGGTTATTTTTACAGTGTTGACCTTTCCTTAGGTGTACACACATATATGTGTATATATGATGAGTTGTAAATATACGTGTTTTTATATACATTAAATAAGATGTATTAGTTTCTTTTTGTAATTTTTAGTTGTTTTTCCTTAATAATTTGCTTCCTTTTTGTAAATATTTCTAACTTAGATTTATTTTTATTTTCTGAATTTTTCAGGAAAAATTGCCAAAAACTCAAAGTACACGCCCGTGTACTGTTGGTCACGCGCCGTGACCAGGGCGTGATACGTCAAATTCCCGAGAAATGACATATTATTGAAGAAATAGCTGTGACACGCCCGTGTCACGCCCGTGTCACCCAAGTCACGCCCGTGACCCATGCCCGTGACCATCCAGATCGACGGAATCGCGCTCAACGATCGTCGACCCAGCTGACCACCCCGTCGACACGCCCGTTGTCACCTGACACGGGGCGTTGACCCAAGCCGTGACCACTCCTTTCGATGTTGTTTTTTCGCTCGACGTTCGTCGAGCCAACCCGACACGCCTAGAGTCACGCCCGTGACCTAGGGCGTGACTCCTCCACCTGGCCGACAAACTGCCGCCGGCAACCTCCCGAAGTCAACAACGCCATTAATCGCCGCACGACACGCCCACCGTCACGCCCGTGATAAGGGGCGTGACCGCCGTGTTTTCCGCCGCAACGTCACTCGCCGTCAAGTCACCGAAATCTTCTGCTTATAGTGTCGACACGCCCATAGTCACGCCCGTGACAGGGGGCGTGACCGTCCCGATTTTCAGCGGCCAAAGTCAAATCTCCAGTCAAATCGGAAGGCCGTCATGTGAATAGTGTAGACACGCCCCCGGACCGCCCGTGTCCGAGGGCGTGTCCCGTGAAATTTTTTCTATAAATTCAGATTTCCTGTCTGAATTCCGGGTTCCACTTTTTGAACCACTTTGCTTAGGTTAGGTTAGGGCTGTTCTTGGGGTTGTTTATGCATTGTAAGGGTAACTTTCTTCCCCCCCTCTTTTATGTATTTGTTTTTGCTTCATTGTAACCACTTTTTTTCTTAATAGAAATGTTTATTTTCTCCTCTATGTTGTATGAAAATCCGCCACAGCGCCTACCTTAAGTAATTTTTCGTTCCCTTTTTTTTGTGCTTTTTATTAGCTTTTGTAACTAGTTTAACTTAGGAATTTATCAAATCTTCTAGCCGTTGTAATCGCAATTTTATTTTCATGCAATAAACTTGTTTAGGTTTAGTTTATTCTTTTTACTTTGTTTTCATTCCTTTGAGTTTATAAATGCTTGAAAAGCTGGTTTTCAAATTCTTTAACTTAGGCTCTTTAGGGTTGTAAAACGTTTCGTTCTTTTTTAGTTTTATTACCGCTTTTTATGCATTTCTATAAAATTATAAGAATGAAAACGTAATCATTTTAATTTTCCGAGCTTTCTCATTTTCCCTTTATTTTCAAAACTTTTTGCCCGTTAAATTTTATTTCTTCATTTTATGCATTTCTACCGCATTCCATCGGTAGAAATGTATTCATTTCAATTTTTCGAACACTTGCACTTTTCGTTTAATTGCAAAAACTTTTGCTCCTTTTAATTTTATTTTCACTTTTTATTCATTTCTACCGCATTCTAGCGGTAGAAATGTAGTCGTTTTAATTTTCCAGTCACTTTGTTTTTCCTATTTTTTGTACGTGTGCGTGCGTGTATGAGTAGTTTTTATAGCTTTATTTCAATTCCTGTAGAGTGTGTGCGTGTGTTATTTTTATTTTTCCGCCTACTCATTTGAGTTAAATGGCTGGATTTTATTCAAACAAGTGTGTGTATTTTAATTTTCCCGCCTACTCACTTGAGTTAAATGGCTGGATTTTATTTAGTAGAGTGTGTTTACTTCTTGTAGAGTGGGTGTGTTTTAATTTTATGTCGAGTGCGTGAGTTTTAGCTTTTATCTACCGCCTACTCACTTGAGTTAAATGACCGGTCTTTACTGTAATAATTTGGAATGCCCTTGTAAATGCATTTATTTTCTCCTACTTGTTTGAGTAGGACTTGCTTTCTTTTTCCCGCCCACGCATTTGCGCCGGGACTTGCAATTTTACTGCTTTCATTTCAGTCCTACTCGTTTGAGTAGGACTTGCAATTTACTGCTTTTCATTTACTGCTTTAATTTTCCTGCTTTATTTTTCTGCTTTAATTTTATTGCTTTCAATCGCTGCCGTCCCCATTCCGATGAGTGGCTAACGTTCTTAGCCCTCAGTATCGAAGAGCATTGGACAAAAAAATTCCTTTAAATAATTAAAGGTCTTATTTTTCTAATTAATTAAAAATCACTTAAGGTTTGCCCGGGGTTTACGACGCGTAGGACCACATAATCGATGTGTGGGCCCTATTTCCGTAGTCCATATGCTAGCTAGCCGAGAGGCCGTGCATATGGGCCGATCACCCCTTGGTAAATGGAGTTCCGCACTAACCCTCGAGAGAGGAGGCGCGCCAACTCTACCGGATTGGGTTCCCCACCCAATAGCGGGGTTCTTAGCGTAATGCGGGCATTAAGAGGAATCCTTCATCGGACGAGAGCCCGATCGAATAGTCTTAATGTTCAGGTGAGCGATAGTCCTAGAGATAGGTGAGTTCATTTTAGTGGAGCCTCCACGGCCAAGTCTCCGCCCTAATTAATTAGAAACTTAGGAGCTCTTTTTATTTAACGTTTATTTAGTTCAATGTCTTTTCGGTGCCCTCGAGCTGAGCTCTTCATCGGCTCCACCTTTATTATGCTTTTATTTTCTGCCTTTTCTTTATATAAATAATATCCCGACAAGATAAAATTATCGGTAAAATAATAGTCCCCTCCAGGGAAGAGTAGAAATAAACGAACCGGCCCCGAGAACAATACGACCTCGATATTCCACCCGGAATATCCTGTACTACTCACGATAGGTGCACTTGCCTCCTTTCGTTAAAACTCGATTTAACCAGTTTTATATCCAAATAAATAAATACGCGCGCCCTGTTTTCTTAAATAAAATCAAATCCGCTTTTCTACTTAAATAAAATCGCCCGGGGCGCCGTGCTTCGTAAATCTTTTTGGAGTTTTAACCCGCATTAAGTTTTCGACTTGATGCGAGAAAATATCATCAAGTTTTTGGCGCCGTTGCCGGGGAATTTTCGAGTCGTTATTTCGAACTCTGGATTACTATTAATTTTCCCTATTATCTATATTTCAACAAAATAAAAAAATGGCCAACAAAAATAATAATAATAATAATCATCATATTATTACAAAATTATATAAAAAAAATTTTTGACAAATTTATAAAAAACTAAAAACTTTGAAAAATCTTTAAAAAAATAAAATTTGAAAAAACTATAAAACAAGAAAATAAAACACAACAAGAAAAAAACAAAACAAAAAAAAATTTAAAAACTTACAAAAAAAACAACAACAAAAAACAAAAAACAAAAAAAACTTTGCTTTCATATAAACAAAAACAAAAACAAAAAAAAAACTTAATGTATATAATCAAAAACAGAAAAAAAGGAAAAAAAAAACCACAAAAACAAAAACACTAAAACATCTCGTAAAAGACCACAAAAAAAAACATTTTTGGTCGCTTCGGCTCGTCACACTCTTGTGCGCACTAGGGGCTCGCTTATCTATCCCCCTCAACAGCTAAGACGTTAGCTTACGCATCACTAACACATTTGCCCCCTACCGCCCGCACCCTTTAGGCCGAGTTTATCTTTTTCATTTTATTTTTCTGTTATGTTTTTGCTACTTCTTCTCCAATAATGCAGGGTTTCCACCCGGGCCTCCCCGAACTCGTGTAAGGGTAGTTCCGACCCCCTCCCCTTTCTTTTGCCCATATTATATTTTGTATATTAATCGTTCCGCATACTTAGATTGCAACATTGGGGACAATGTTGTGTTTAAGTATGGGGGTGTATTCTTAGTTTCCTATTTTTTTGCATCTGTTTTGTTCTGCACCCCAAAAAAACAAAAAAATTTTTAAACCAAACTATTTTTAAACAAAAAAAAAATTTTTTTTCCTTGTTTTTCTAATCTAAAAACTCAAAAAAATTTATAATACAAAAACTAAAAAAATAATAATAAAACAAAAACAAAAAACATAATAAAACAAAAACTAAAACAAAAATTATAAAACAAAAACTAAAAAAAAAAAAAAAAAAAAAACAAATATTTTTCTTTTCCTTTGTAAATATGTTTTGAAAAAATAAATCTCTTTCTTCCACGCCTCTTCTTATTTGTAAACCTCGCTTTTTAGCATGTCCGCGGCGTTCGACTCATCGAACCAACCACCCAAAGAGTCTGTTCGCGGGCCAATAACTAAAAATTCAAAAAAAAAAAAAGAGAAAACCGCTACAAATCAAAAAAAAAATGTATCAAATAAATCGAATATCTCAATTCTTAACCCCTTTTTCGCTCTCCAACAATCTAGTTGCGAGTTAATTTATAAGCGAATTATTTTAATTCTTTGCTTACTATTCGTTTATTAATTAGAGAACGATAGATTTAGATATCTGGGGTTAAGTTTTAAAAATTTTCGTATGCTTTTTATTTTAAATAAAGTACCTGTTTTCAGCACCACTTCTAATCTATCTAAATAGTTGCATATTTATTTTGTTAAAAATAACAATCTTAGATTTCAAGTTATGATAACTTCAAGCTTTTTTTGAAATTTAGGAATGTTTCATTTATAAAGGTTGCTCTCAAAAGTTTTTTATTAGACCTATTTTTATTTTTTGAAAAAACTCTATCACCTTTTTTTCATGTCATACTTGACATGATTTCGTTCTTTAAAAGATCCTATGTCAATGGGAATAAGATTTCGTTCCGTTAACATAAGCATCCAATATTTGAAAAGATTATATGTCATGGAGTAAGAGGATAAAATTCATTACTCCTACACATATACATTGGATTATGAAGATGTTAAAAAAATTTTGTTATGTAAAATAAGATTTCGTTTTCCTAACATCCATATTCGAAAAAAAATCATTAGAGGTTCGAGCGAAAAAAAAATATACCCTCGCCTCTAAAAATTCTAAACCTTCTTCATATCCCACGATATCTCCCTCCGCCAAATTCAAAAAATTCTAGATTTATTTTTAAAATCTTTTTGAGAGCATAATTTGTAAATTAAATTATTTCCTTTAATTTTTTCCAAGCTACAGTTTCATAAATCCAATCTATTTTTGTTAGCCTCACAAATAAAATTTTTGCTATCTATTTGCTTATAACGAGAAGTCTTTTGCTGAAACTCTTCCTTTATTTAAATTTTTGGCATAATTTACGATTTAACTCGTATACCCTGGATATAAATTTTGATCCTTCTTTCAATTAAGTCAAGCGTAGATAAACTTAGGATTTCTTTAATTCATTATAAGTTCATCTTCAACTTTTGCTCTGGAATAGCAAAAGCTTAAGTATGGGGGTATTTGATGAGTTGTAAATATACGTGTTTTTATATACATTAAATAAGATGTATTAGTTTCTTTTTGTAATTTTTAGTTGTTTTTCCTTAATAATTTGCTTCCTTTTTGTAAATATTTTCTAACTTAGATTTATTTTTATTTTCTGAATTTTTCAGGAAAAATTGCCAAAAACTCAAAGTACACGCCCGTGTACTGTTGGTCACGCCCGTGACCAGGGCGTGATACGTCAAATTCCCGAGAAATGACATATTATTGAAGAAATAGCGTGACACGCCCGTGTCACGCCCGTGTCACCCAAGTCACGCCCGTGACCCATGCCCGTGACCATCCAGATCGATGGAATCGCGCTCAACGATCGTCGACCCAGCTGACACGCCCGTCGACACGCCCGTGTCACCTGACACGGGGCGTGACCCAAGCCGTGACCACTCCTTTCGATGTTTTTCGCTCGACGTTCGTCGAGCCAACCCGACACGCCTAGAGTCACGCCCGTGACCTAGGGCGTGACTCCTCCACCTGGCCGACAAACTGCCGCCGGCAACCTCCCGAAGTCAACAACGCCATTAATCGCCGCACGACACGCCCACCGTCACGCCCGTGACAAGGGGCGTGACCGCCGTGTTTTCCGCCGCAACGTCAACTCGCCGTCAAGTCACCGAAATCTTCTGCTTAATAGTGTCGACACGCCCATAGTCACGCCCGTGACAGGGGGCGTGACCGTCCCGATTTTCAGCGGCCAAAGTCAAATCTCCAGTCAAATCGGAAGGCCGTCATGTGAATAGTGTAGACACGCCCCCGGACACGCCCGTGTCCGAGGGCGTGTCCCGTGAAATTTTTTCTATAAATTCAGATTTCCTGTCTGAATTCCGGGTTCCACTTTTTGAACCACTTTGCTTAGGTTAGGGCTGTTCTTGGGGGCTGTTTATGCATTGTAAGGGAACTTTCTTCCCCCCCTCTTTTATGTATTTGTTTTTGCTTCATTGTAACCACTTTTTTTCTTAATAGAAATGTTTATTTTCTCCTCTATGTTGTATGAAAATCCGCCACAGCGCCCTACCTTAAGTAATTTTTCGTTCCCTTTTTTGTGCTTTTTATTAGCTTTTGTAACTAGTTTAACTTAGGAATTTATCAATCTTCTAGCCGTTGTAATCGCAATTTTATTTTCATGCAATAAACTTGTTTAGGTTTAGTTTATTCTTTTTACTTTGTTTTCATTCCTTTGAGTTTATAAAAATGCTTGAAAAGCTGGTTTTCAAATTCTTTAACTTAGGCTCTTTAGGGTTGTAAAACGTTTCGTTCTTTTTTAGTTTTATTACCGCTTTTTATGCATTTCTATAAAATTATAAGAATGAAAACGTAATCATTTTAATTTTCCGAGCTTTCTCATTTTCCCTTTTATTTCAAAACTTTTGCCCGTTTAAATTTTATTTCTTCATTTTATGCATTTCTACCGCATTCCATCGGTAGAAATGTATTCATTTCAATTTTTCGAACACTTGCACTTTTCGTTTAATTTGCAAAAACTTTTGCTCCTTTTAATTTTATTTTCACTTTTTATTCATTTCTACCGCATTCTAGCGGTAGAAATGTAGTCGTTTTAATTTTCCAGTCACTTTGTTTTTCCTATTTTTTTGTACGTGTGCGTGCGTGTATGAGTAGTTTTTATAGCTTTATTTCAATTCCTGTAGAGTGTGTGCGTGTGTTATTTTTATTTTTCCGCCTACTCATTTGAGTTAAATGGCTGGATTTTATTCAAACAAGTGTGTGTATTTTAATTTTCCGCCTACTCACTTGAGTTAAATGGCTGGATTTTATTTTAGTAGAGTGTGTTTACTTCTTGTAGAGTGGGTGTGTTTTAATTTTATGTCGAGTGCGTGAGTTTTAGCTTTTATCTACCGCCTACTCACTTGAGTTAAATGGCCGGTCTTTACTGTAATAATTTGGAATGCCCTTGTAAATGCATTTATTTTCTCCTACTTGTTTGAGTAGGACTTGCTTTCTTTTTCCCGCCCACGCATTTGCGCCGGGACTTGCAATTTTACTGCTTTCATTTCAGTCCTACTCGTTTGAGTAGGACTTGCAATTTACTGCTTTCCATTTACTGCTTTAATTTTCCTGCTTTATTTTTCTGCTTTATTTTATTGCTTTCAATCGCTGCCGTCCCCATTCCGATGAGTGGCTAACGTTCTTAGCCCTCAGTATCGAAGAGCATTGAGACAAAAAAATTCCTTTAAATAATTAAAGGTCTTATTTTTCTAATTAATTAAAAATCACTTAAGGTTTGCCCGGGGTTTACGACGCGTAGGACCACATAATCGATGTGTGGGCCCTATTTCCGTAGTCCATATGCTAGCTAGCCGAGAGGCCGTGCATATGGGCTGATCACCCCTTGGTAAATGGAGTTCCGCACTAACCCTCGAGAGAGGAGGCGCGCCAACTCTACCGGATTGGGTTCCCCACCCAATAGCGGGGTTCTTAGCGTAATGCGGGCATTAAGAGGAATCCTTCATCGGACGAGAGCCCGATCGAATAGTCTTAATGTTCAGGTGAGCGATAGTCCTAGAGATAGGTGAGTTCATTTTAGTGGAGCCTCCACGACCAAGTCTCCGCCCTAATTAATTAGAAACTTAGGAGCTCTTTTTATTTAACGTTTATTTTAGTTCAATGTCTTTTCGGTGCCCTCGAGCTGAGCTCTTCATCGGCTCCACCTTTATTATGCTTTTATTTTCTGCCTTTTCTTTATATAAATAATATCCCGACAAGATAAAATTATCGGTAAAATAATAGTCCCCTCCAGGGAAGAGTAGAAATAAACGAACCGGCCCCGAGAACAATACGACCTCGATATTCCACCCGGAATATCCTGTACTACTCACGATAGGTGCACTTGCCTCCTTTCGTTAAAACTCGATTTAACCAGTTTTATATCCAAATAAATAAATACGCGCGCCCTGTTTTCTTAAATAAAATCAAATCCGCTTTTCTACTTAAATAAAATCGCCCGGGGCGCCGTGCTTCGTAAATCTTTTTGGAGTTTTAACCCGCATTAAGTTTTCGGACTTGATGCGAGAAAATATCAATCAATATATATAAATATATATATATGTAAATGTCGACACAATATGACTCAAGTATTGGAGCAGATCAAAAATACCTGAGATTATGAGATTTATCATTTAGCCCCTCTGATTAAAGCATACCAGGTGTTCAATGTGAGTATACCATTGTAGATAGTACTTCTGTTATTCCAGATACTTGTTCCAATTCAGTCTTGAAACATCTTCTGTCTAGTTCCCATCATATTTACGGGAACCTAGACTACCCTGCAAAAGAGAGTTACCTTACCTTAGGAACCCAATACGTATTGGGTCCTAGGTTCTTGTTAGCATAAAAACTCGAATGCCTTCCCTCAGAAATCCTGTCAGGAAGACTACCTCTGCCCAGAAGATGTGGATAGGCCCTTGCCCTTGACACAGAGGGGTTGTGCCAACAGTGTATGACAAAGTGTCCCACCTTGCCACAGCACCAACACGTGTGAATGTTGTACCTCTATTTCTGACCTGATCCAGTGACTGAGGTAGTCATGGTCCTAGGTTCAAACGGGATAGATCTGGATCTGCTCCCAAAATTGCCTCTTCCACTGTGACACTTGGAAGGGTGGAAGGAATGCATGCAGCGAGCGTCATGAGGCCTGGGAGGTGGTGCCTTCCTTTCAGTCAGCACCCTTCCAGAGGCCCCATGAGAACTTACTGTATGACTTCTAACCTCCCTTTCTTGTGTCCTAGGGTGGTGAGAAGCGTTCTGAGAGCTGATACCAGCAGATTCATGCCGAGTTGGGGCAGTGGCCGAGAATACAAAGGGCTCAGAATGAGCCTTAGGTATTCTCTCATGGGTGGCCATGACAACCCTTGCACTATGGGTGTCTCCACATGAGGACAGATCACCCTTGCAGTGACCACGATTGTTCCTGTGATCATACCTGAAGGCATGATGAGTACCCTTCCTGCCTGAAGTGGGGGGTCTGAATACTGTTTTCTCATTTCTCCATGAATTGATAATTCGGGAGATCCACCCATTTTCTTCCTTTCTCTTTATAGCATCAACCTTGGAAAAGTTAGATACTATCCTTTTCTCATTCTCTAAACTACTCTCTAGATCTGAGATTTTAGAGTCCTTGACCTTGTTGGATGCCAATTGGAGAACCAACAAGATCTTCAGCCGAGCAATCTCCTGAGCATGCTCCTCAACAAGTAGGTTGCTTTTCTGAAGGGCTCTCTTCAGGGAATCAGGATTTTCTGAAGGGTGACAATTCCTGTCTTCAGGAACTTCAAGAGAGAAGGGACAAGATGAAGAAGTTACCTGCTCTTCAGAGTTATTGTCAATAGCGCCAGAGACCGTTGTGTCAGCTTCATCAAAACTGCTTTCCTCAATATCTTCTTCAGTCTCTGACAAGGACACCGGAGCCCTGATGTTGTCCGATTGATCCTTGCCTTCATCTTCAGAGGCGAGGACCCCCACATAGGCTTCATCCTCTTGCTGACAGCAGATCCCTGCTTTCTTTTATCCCCCCATGAGATCTGAGATGGTTACCCACATAGATTTGGCCGTCCCACACTTTTCCAATCAAGATCGAGAAGGTCCAGACCAGACATCCATGATGATCTGACGAATCATCTTGTCTAGATTAAATAATGAGAGTTCAGTCTCCGACATCTCAGTAATACACTTGGGGATTTGGATATCCTTTCCAGAGCCGGAGGTCTTCATAGGAATGAATGGACCCTCTTCTAAGATGAGAGATGCTCGAGAATCAATAGCCTCCATGTGATAAGACACTCTCATCTTACAGACGGGATAATACTCCTTAGTGCACGTGGGAAGTCTTAGTGGAGAGATCCCATGATCCAGCTCCATGCTTTTGACACTGGTGGCAGGATTCTACTCAAGGTGTTAACCTATTTGATGAGTAACCTCCCTCTGATACCACTTGAAAGTCCACATAGTGTCAACTACCTTCACCTATGGGGGGGAATAGGTGACGTGCAGCTTTTTTGCGGAATTAAAATTGTACCTGCACAAGAAAACAAAACAGCACAGCACAGAAAGGACACAAGCAATTTATAGTGGTTCCCCGATTTGGGTACATCCACTTTCCCCCTTCGACCTATCTCCCAACCAGGGACGACTCGGTCACTTCACCAACAGGATTGAAATCCAATCCTTGCACTAACGGAAGGAACCCTTCCACACGTAGGAGTCTCCACTCCCACAACACGGGTTGCACCCAACCCTTACAATTAGGAACCAACATTCCTTTACAACAAAATTGAAAGTAGAGTATACAAGAAATACAAACAACTTTTGGAGACTAAGGTGTCCCTCTTCGTTCGATGACGTGTTCTTGAAGTCAACGAAGAGTCCACAACCCTAGATCTCACTTGGAGAGAATCTCCCCGAAACCGACGGCGGCAAGAAGGGCGGCGGCTTGGTTCTCGGGATCGGCGGTGACAACGGTGTGCGGATGCTGTACTTTGGAGATTCAATCTTCGTAGCAAAGCTAGCAAGGTCTTCCAACAGTCACACTAGGATCGATCGTCTCGATCGATTCGGAAGGGGAGGGTTTTCCCGATCAACGAATCAAGAGACAAGGGATCTCTGGTTA
Organism: Platanthera guangdongensis; assembly: GCA_039583875.1. Classification (NCBI taxonomy): domain Eukaryota; kingdom Viridiplantae; phylum Streptophyta; class Magnoliopsida; order Asparagales; family Orchidaceae; genus Platanthera; species Platanthera guangdongensis. Next base: position 176,790,504 of record CM077160.1, read on the forward strand.
GACGTGTGAGACGCTGTGCTTGGCTGAGCTTCTGTCGCCGGGAGATCTAGAAGCAACCACGATCAAAGTCGGCGATCTACTGGCACGAGCGGCGACGGCGGCGGAGCGGATTTCGCGATCTAGGTCACGTCGGCGGCTCGACTTTTTGTTTTTCAAATTGCTCACACTACTGTTCAAAAATACGCGAGTATTTATACAGTAGTATACCTCTTTATGACCGTTGTGGGTCCCACCAGAAGAAACCCTAATACCGGTTCAAAACAGCACCTTAACATTTGATCCGATCCAGCGGGATCCAGAAAATCGCCCAAGTCAAAATCAGCGAGAATCGAAGGTGATTCTCGACGAGTCGGCGAGAATCAGCCAGTGATTCTCGCCGAATCACTTGATGATTCTCGACGATTATGACTTAGCGCCAGATTTGCACGCTTTGATATAGCCGGATAGAGACGACGAGAATCAGCCAGTGATTCTCGACGATTCGGCGAGAATCACTTGGTGATTCTCGTCGATTGTTACTTAGATGATTTTTCGTCTTTCCACTCATGAGCTGCTCTTTGACCCATCCTTGCTCCTTGTCTGCTCTTGCATTGTCACGGCCCTGTTCTTGAATATAAGTACACTCCAATAGAGAGAGTACACGTAGGCCAACACATTGATCTGCTCGACGAGAGATTACGTCGCGCAGACCCGTGTATATTGACCTACTGCACCCTGACATTGGTGTGTACTTAGCGTGGAATAACTGCAAGCACAACTTGAAGGATTTTATCAAATACATTGTGAATTCATCTTATCTTGACAGGTGGCTTCCTCAAATCCAGGTAATTGTGGATACATTACCCAACAGAAACACATGAAGAACCCCTCTCCTCTCACTCACAAGAAGCAGCTCCACATGATCCAACATCATCCATTCCTCCACCAGATGCCCCAACCCCCCCCCCCCCCCCACCAGATTTTGTCAAAATGATTATAGATTTAGAGAGTAGGTTGTTTGCTCGTTTAGACGAGATTTTTTCATATGTTAAAAATGTAGGTAAAAAATTGATTCATTAAGTGAGTGTTATGATTCATTAAGTGAGCGTGTTGATGAGCTAATACATCGGCAGCAAGCTCCTCCTACCCCTCCTTGCTCTTCTACGGGTTTAGATATAGCAATTGTAGATATAAATGACTCTCCATATAAAGGACCTAAAATACCAACAAATGATAGTATTATTGAACCCTATAATGAAGAATATCCAGGAAAATCTCTTCTATCTGAGGAGAAAAGACAATTTATTCATGTTAGGATGAGCTCTATTCCCTCGAAGTAAGTTCCCCATGATAGTATTTTCATATGTCAATTAAGTTGATTTTATGTTATGAATACTAACTTTGTTATTTTCATTAATGCTTTAGGAATCACATATCGTTCACCGGTTGGAACATTGTAGCCTTTAGAGACTCAATGGAAGATCTCCTTTCCACCGGGTACGTTGGTGATTGCCATGTCGATGCATGGACAAAAATTTTGGAAATTCATAAAGAAAAGGACGATAAATTATATCGTCCATTTCTCTACGTTAGTGCTAATCTATGGGTAGGTTTTTTCAGAAATATATTGTATTTCAGATTTTTAATTGGGGCTTTATTAACCAATGTTTAATTTTATAGTTACACGATGTAACAGGCCAAATTCCTGAAATAGGCAATTTTTGGGTGACACGGCCTGGGACACGGGCGTGTCCCAGGGCGTGTCAGTTGACACGGCCTGTGACACGGGCGTGTCGCAGGGCGTGTCGGGTTGTGTCGACGATTGGCCTTTGTCTCGACGATTTTTCGCTCGACGATGTGTCGAGAAGGGGCACACGGCCCAGGACATGGGCGTGTCGAAGGCCGTGTCGTGTGCTCGACGAATGTTACTCGACGATCGTCGAGTGTTGAGTTTCGAGTGAGGACACGGCCTGTGCCACGGGCGTGTCACAGGGCGTGTCAGGTGCACACGGCCAGGAACACGGGCGTGTGCCAGGCCGTGTGAAGTCTCGGGTTGTTTTGGGATTATTTTCATTGAGGCACACGGCCTCAGACACGGGCGTGTCTGAGGGCATGTCTGAGACACGGCACGTGACACGGGCGTGTCACACGGCCGTGTACTGGCTGGATTGAGTCGGTTGTCTGTCGCTTAGAGGGACACGGCCTGTGACACGGGCGTGTCACAGGGCGTGTCAGGCCGTGTTCAAGCTCTTCTGGCAAGATCTGTGTCGTTTGTTTCCCTCTTCCTGGATCCAGTGGTTGGGCTCTGTCCAGGTGTTGTGAAGGCCGAGATTAAGGGGATTTAATCCCTCTTTCTTCTTCTTCTTCTCCTTCATGTTTTTCCAAGAAAGAGAGAGAAATAAAGGCCAAGGTAAGAGGGAAGGGAGGAGTCTTCCAGCTACTGTAGGAGCTGCGGAGTGCGGAGCGAAGATCCGAGAGCGGATTCGTGAAGGCAGAGCCGAGGCGGTGATTTCCATCCGGCTACTTCATGGCGCCGAAGCGATCTTCAAGGGTAACGATCTCCTTCTTGGACATCGAAGTCCTTTCTTTATACATGTGTTTGGAATCCTCCACCAAGAGGTGGATTTGCGGAAGAGATTCCTTTGTTGAGTATGTATTTAGAGCCGAAAATATGGAGTACGGCATAGACATGCTGTGTGAAGCCCATCTAGACCGGTAGTCTGGATTGGTGATGTTCATGGGTAAACCGGAGAAGACTCCGTGGTTTTGATGATATGTAAATGGATTTCTATTGTGATGAATGTATGGATGTGATGATGAGGAGGCTTTGGCAAAGCTCCTGCTTATGAGATAATCAATTGGTAGCATGCCTGGGGAGCTCGTGATAAACCCGGCCTGTTACACCACTAGGGTGGGTTGATCTAGTTAGGAAGGGATCGATGGGTGGCAATGCTTGGGGAGCCGAGTTAAACCCGGCTTGCTGCACCACATAGTGTGGGTCGATCGGATTAGGAGGGGGGTCGATAGGTAGACATTGCCTGGGGAGCTTGGATAAACCCGGCGTGCTACACCACATGTTGTGGGTCGACCTACTCTGGTTGTTGAATGCTGTGAGGGTGTACCTCTGTGTGGTTTGGGCGGGATGTCGCCAGCTTGCGAGACTGGTGGACTAGGGCCGGTCAACCAACAAGTTAAAAACTCGAATCGGCGTGTATGACTGGTGGATTCCGGTACGCCAAGAAGGTGCCCTGAGTGCACGGAACGTCTGGTGGATTCCAGCGTTTGTGATGTTATGTGTTTGCTAGCAGGATAAACATATGATATATATATGATGCTTGATGATACTTGATGATAGATGACAGCACTGTATACAGGGAAGGAACCACTACCCCGGGTAGGGGGTAGGGTCGTTATAATGGGTCAGCCAAAATGCTGATCGTTACTTTGTTTTCTGTGTTGGCTTGGATGTGGAATTACAGGTGATGCGGTTTGAAATGACTAAGTGGAATGGCTAGCTTGCTGCTATAGGCCCTTGAAGGCCATGTGAAGAGCTGTGTTTGGATTTCATGTGTGGCCGGCCTGCGTGCCGATGTACGAAATTGTTGCTGTGTAAAGAGGAACCTGTAAGGCCATAAGGCCAGAGTGTGTGAGTTGTATACATTCCTGGTGTTGTTATATAAATGTGATATTTGTATATTGGTGGACATTCTGGTTTGAGTTCATGCTAACAAGTAAAAATGCTGCGCTAGAATGGAATGAGTTAAGGATACACATAGAGTTTGATTTCCACAAGTAATTCTTTCGCCTGTCTGTGCTATATGGCGTGGGGCCCCGTCCGGACCCACCGTTATATGTCATGTGACGGGTGATAACTTCTCAAAAAGAAGTTATTTAGCTCAAGTTTTGGACCTTTTTGCTCGTTGATTCGGGAGAAAAACCCGTTTAATTGAAGTCTAACTGCAAGCAAATTCATTTTTTATTTTATTAATGACTAATGTGGTCTTTTTCCTAGGTGTTCATGCAAGAAAAGCTAAGGAGAATGACTGGGAAGAGGGATTTTGTCATATATGTTGTCCTGGAGAAAAGGTTGCAACCTCTGAAAAACGGTTGCAACCTCTAGACGAATTTCAAATTTTTAAAATTCGAAAATGGCGCCATTTGCAAAAATGGAAAGAGGCATCCCTTGAGGAAAGGGCTGGACGTTTTTTTTGGGAGGATTATTCAGAAAAAGGAAGCGATTCATCATCATCATTTATTGTGGGTTGGAGAAGAAAGAAGAAGAGTTCTTCCTCTAGGGCTAGTTCCGGGCAAGGAAGACGGACGGATTTCGGACGAATTAGAGAGCAAAACGCTGCAAGTTTTTAATTTTTATCATCATGTGCTGTAAGATCTACTCATACTTGTAGTTTTCTTTCGCCGTCATGAACTAATTCTCTTGATTTTGTGTTGTGAAAGTACTATGTCTTGTGTGATGAATGATCTTTAGTTTTATCTTTGTAATTGTATGGTGGATTTACTTTTATTGAATTCATAATCTATATTTTGAAGCCTTTGATCACGGTTTCGTCTTTCTACTGCGCTCCATAAATCGAGAGAGGAGTTGCGTAAGTGCGTTATGGATTCCATATAGCACTTAAAGGGAGAAAGAGATTTCGCCTTAGTGTTAGCAACTCGGGTTTTCAATCTCTAATCAGTTTCCTATTTCACCCGAGGGGAAATAGATGACTAGGGACCTCCGATATCGAGAGATACGGTTGTCTACTTTAAAATCGTTGCAAGGTTTTCCACCGGTCATTTTCACAAAGCATCATTTATAAATTCATTACAGTAGACATAGGAAATCACCGCACAAGATTACTTCTCCAATCTGAATCTGAAAGTTTTCTCCTAAGGCACGATAGTTTATTTCAACTTATTTTATAAATTCGTCACCATCTAGTTCTAAATCAAAATCATCATCTTGTTCCACTTGGATTTAGAGAAAAGATATAACTAGTAATTGCAAGCACCGAATTCACCACCTCTCCGTAGAAACGATCTTTATTCACTCTTTATTACTTGAACCGGCACGTGCACTTGCGTGTAATACGCACACCTGTTTCGGGCGTATCAAGTTTTTGGCGCCGTTGCCGGGGAGGTGCAAATAATTCTGTGTTTCTTTCTTGCGATATTAGTGAACCCTTAGTATTTAGAGTTCAAGTTTGTAATATTGTTTGTTTTTCTTGTGATTGTTTTTTTTTTGTGTTATTTTTGTATTGCCTTTCTCCTTAGTGCATGTCCCGTTATCGATCGCCAGAACTACTGCCTCTAAACCTAGAAATCGAACGGATGTGTAGACAAAATAGGAGAGCGGATCGTATAGGACGTGCTAACTCTTCAACAGTGGATCACAATAACCAAAACGTGGAAAATGAAAATTACCAAGAAGGTCAGGATTTAGGAGGCCAGGTAGATCAAAACGGTCATCCAGTTGAACAAAGAAGAACGTGTCGTGACTACAATATGCCCTTACAAGGAGGACTGCATTTTAGCATTACTAGACCCGCAATTGAAGCTAACAACTTCAAAATAGATTCTATGACAATGCAACTCGTTCAACATAATAAATTTGGTGGCCATAACCATGAAGACCCTAATTCTCACTTAAGGACCTTCATCGAAATATGCGACACTTTTAAAATCAATGGCGCATCTGAGGAGGCTATAAAACTTAGGTTATTCCCATTTTCTTTGGAGGGAAAAGCAAAGGATTGGTTGAATTCACTACCCAACGGTTCCATCACTACTTGGGTAACTTTGATAGAGAAATTCTTGGCTAAATATTTTCCTCCATCGAAGACTGCAAAACTTAAGAGAGACATATCCACATTCATGCAAGGGAATGGAGAGACACTCTATGACGCATGGGAAAGGTTTAAGGAAATATTGCGTAAGTGTCCGCACCATGGTCTAGCCATACACCAACAGGTATGGACCTTTTATAACGGTCTCCAGACGTCTACCATGATCCAAGTCGATGGAGCTGCAGGAGGATCTTTAATGAATAAATATCTCGAGGATGCGTATGAAATCTTAGAGCATCTGTCATCCAATAATTATCATTCATTTGAGCGTCAAGGTTCTTCATCTATGGGAGGGGTACACCAAGTTGACCAACTCACTTCTTTCGATGCACAAATGACCGCACAATTCAACTCGATGAATAAGCGGTTAGATGCATTAACTCTATATCAAAATCAAGCTCAAATGAACCCCCAAGTTAATAGTATAGTTGCTCCTCCGATTAATATGAATCCTTCACTCACGGTGGAGCAACTCATTAGTAGTAACGAGGAGGCCAACTATATAGGAGGTCAACCGAGATTCATGAATCACAATAATAATCATAATGCAATTCCAACTCATTACAACCCGGATTTGCGAAATCACCCTAATTTTTCCTGGAAGAATAATTCAGGTTTGGCACACCCACCCAGATTCAACTCGAACCCTCATCCACCCCAGAATAATAATTATAATCAACAAGGGTCATCTAGGAAATTATCTGATGAGTTACTCCTTGAATCCATGCAGAAGAGGGATGCTCGCATTTCTAGTCTAGAGGGCTCTTTACGTGTAATTGAAACTCAGTTGGGACAACTCGCTAATGCTTTAAGTCTTAGACCCCCAGGTTCGCTACCTACGGATACAACACCAAATCCGAAGGGAGATAACCCGCACTGTAAAGCTGTCACTCTACGGAGTGGTAAGGAGTTAGTGGGTGAGACTATAAATGAGAGTGGGATCCAAGTTGGTGAGGAAAAAGAGTTGGATATTGTTGGCTCTAATGTTGCGAACAACCAGTTAAAAGAAAATGATAAGAGAAAGGAAGAAGTAGAAGAAGCATCTGGAGAGAGTAAGAGAGAACGTGTCGCGGAAGATAAACAGAAGAACGCTAATATAAAAATCTATCCACCACCGCCATTTCCACAGCGGTTAAAGAAGAGCAAACTCGATCAACAATTTCAAAAATTTGTTGAATTATTTAAAAAACTGCAAATCAACATCCCTTTCGCGGAGGCTTTGGAGCAAATGCCAAGCTACGTGAAGTTTATGAAGGACATCCTTTCTAAAAAGCGGAAATTTGGAACGCATGAGACGGTGGCACTCACGCAAGAGTGCAGTGCCATCCTCCAGAAGAAACTCCCGCCTAAATTGAAAGATCCGGGGAGTTTCACCATACCGTGCACTATAGGTTACCAATTCGAGGGTAAGGCTCTATGTGATCTAGGTGCAAGCATCAATTTGATGCCATTTTCGAGATATAAGAAGCTTGGTTTAGGAGACATCTCCAAGACCTCCATCACCTTGCAACTAGCCGATAGAACCCTTGCGTTCCCAAAAGGAATAGTTGAAGATGTCCTAGTTAAGGTGGACAAGTTTATTTTTCCAGCAGACTTCGTTGTCTTAGATATGGAAGAGGATAGAGAGGTTCCCATTATAGTAGGGAGACCATTTCTCGCCACCGGTCGGACATTAATAGACGTACAGAAGGGGGAGTTGACCATGAGAGTTAACGACGAACAAATCACCTTTAATGTACTTGAAGCTATGAAATTCCCTCGAGGTCAAGAAGATCATATGGAGGCGGTAAATCAAATTTCACTTCAAGACTATAATTTGAATATTGAATCCACTAGGCAAGATGACTTATTGACTCGATTTTTGATACACGAGGAGACTTCGGACGATGATGAGGAAATACGTGATTTCCTAGAGGTATTTGAGTCACAAGCTGTTTTCGTTAGGAGACCGGAACCTTTTGAGATGCCGGACAAGGCGTTGGCGGACAAGCCCTCTATTGTTAATCCGCCGACTCTTGAATTGAAGCCTCTCCCAGACCACCTCATGTACGCATATTTGGGAAAAGATAACACATTACCGGTTATTATCAATTCTAGACTATCAACTGATCAGTATCAAAAGCTTTTGGAATTGCTAACTCAATTTAAAACGGCCATAGGGTGGACCATAGCGGATATCCGAGGGATTAGCCCCTCACTATGTATGCATAAGATCCTCTTGGAAGAATCTTTTACGGGATCGATCGAACCCCAGCGTCGCCTCAATCCACCAATGAAAGAAGTGGTGAAGAAGGAGATCATTAAGTGGCTTGACGCCGGGATCATCTATCCCATCTCGGATAGTTCGTGGGTATCACCGATGCAATGTGTGCCAAAAAAAGGAGGGATGACGGTAGTACGAAATGAGAGGGATGAGTTAGTATCGACTAGAAAGACTACCGGGTGGCGTATCTGTATGGATTACCGAAAGCTGAACAAGGCCACTCGAAAAGATCATTTCCCCTTACCTTTTATTGATCAAGTGCTAGATAAACTAGCGGGGAACGATTTTTTCTGTTTTCTTGATGGCTATTCAGGGTATAATCAGATTACGGTAGCCCCAGAGGACCAGGAGAAGACCACATTCACATGCCCTTATGGGACGTTCGCATTTAGAAGGATGCCATTCGGTCTATGTAATGCACCCGCCACATTTCAGCGATGCATGATTGCCATTTTCTCGGATATTATGGACTATGGTATTGAAATTTTTATGGATGACTTCTCTATCTTCGGTAATTCTTTTGATGCATGTTTAGCTTGTTTGGAGAAAGTGTTGACGCGCTGTGTTGAAACTAATCTCGTACTAAATTGGGAGAAATGTCACTTCATGGTGCGGGAGGATATTGTGCTTGGTCATCACGTTTCAAGAGAAGGTTTAGGAGTTGATAAGGCGAAACTAGATGTGATTGAGAAGCTTCCACCACCCAATAATGTGAAAATGTTGCGTAGTTTTCTAGGCCATGCTGGGTTCTATAGAAGATTCATTAAAGACTTCGCAAAAATCGCAAAACCATTAAGTGGATTACTAGAAAAGGATGCGAAGTTTCAGTTGAGCGAGGAGTGTTTAAATGCTTTTGCCACACTAAAACAACGCTTGACTACAGCACCTATCGTGATAACTCCTGATTGGGAGAAGCTGTTTGTCCTAATGTGTGATGCTAGTGATTACGCGGTTGGAGTTGTGTTAGGACAGGTACGAGAGAAGGTATTTCACACCGTCGCTTATGCTAGTAAGACCTTGATTGACGCCCAAATAAATTACACAACTACCGAGAAGGAATTACTAGCTGTAGTGTTTGCCTTCGAGAAATTTAGATCGTATCTTTTGTGCACAAAGAGCACCGTTTATATGGACCATGCTGCGATCCGTTATCTCATGGAGAAAAAGGACGCTAAGCCCCGATTGATCAGATGGGTGCTTCTTTTACAAGAATTTGACGTGGAGATTAAGGATAGGAAGGGCACTGATAATCCGGTTGCAGATCACTTGTCCAGGATAGAGGCTACTCGACCCTCCTATAATCCGGAAATTGATGAGAGATTCCCGGATGAGAGAGTTTTGGCGGTTCATGATAGTACCCCACCTTGGTATGCTGACTACGTAAATTACATAGTGAGTAATATTCTACCATCTGACTTGGCGTATCAACAAAGGAAGCGATTCTTACACCAGGTACGCTCCTATCTTTGGGACGAGCCGTACCTATTTAAAATCGGAGCTGATGGAGTGGTAAGGCGATGCGTGCCGGAGGTTGAAACAAGATCGATATTAGAGAAGTGTCATAGCTCACCTTACGGAGGTCATTTTATGGGAACGAGGACTGCAATGAAGGTATTAGAGGCCGGATTCTTTTGGCCTAATCTATTCCGCGACGCTAATGAATTTGTTAAACAATGTGATAGGTGTCGACGATGCGAGAATTTGAGAAGAATGAGGGAATGCCAATGAATATCATGCTAGAGGTCGAACTATTTGATGTTTGGGGAATGGATTTTATGGGTCCGTTTGTCAATTCAAATAGTAATTTATACATTTTATTGGCAGTTGATTACGTATCTAAATGGGTAGAAGTGATCGCAACACCTAAGAATGATGGCAATGTAGTCCTGAATTTTCTAAAAAACCACATATTCAATCGATTCGGGGTACCTAGAGCGATCATTAGTGATGGGGGAAGTCATTTTTGCAACCATCAATTCAGCTCATTGCTAAACAAATACGGGGTTACCCATAAGATCGCACTCGCTTACCACCCTCAGTCAAATGGATTAGCGGAGGTATCGAATGGGGAGATAAAACGGATTTTAGAGAAAACAATGAGCATAAATTGAAAAGACTGGTCACAAAAGCTCACAGATGCATTATGGGCATACCGGACTGCATTCAAAACTCCCATCGGATTAACCCCGTATAGGTTGGTTTACGGTAAGTCTTGTCATTTACCACTCGAGTTGGAACACCGAGCATTCTGGGCAATTAAGAAAATCAATTATGACTTTCGGGAAGCCGGTAAGAAGAAATTACTGCAGCTAAATGAACTCGAGGAGATCCGGATGCAAGCTTACGAGAACTCACGGATCTATAAGGAGCGCACAAAGAAGTGGCACGACCGACGCATTAAGGAAAAACACTTCGAGCCGGGCCAATCGGTCCTCTTATTCAATTCCCGATTGAAGTTATTTCCCGGGAAACTCAAGTCGAGGTGGTCGGGGCCATTTAAAGTCAAATTAGTTCATCCATATGGCGCGGTGACCATCATTAATGAGAGTGACGGGTCTGAATTTAAAGTAAACGACGAGCGACTTAAGTTATATCTGAAAGACGGCGACGACAGAGCGGTGTCGTGCTTGACGCTCCACTAGAGTTGAACCGTCCTGCTGGGACGGTAAATTAGGCGCTTAGTGGGAGGCAACCCATCTTTTATTTATTTCTGTATTAGTTTCGTTGCAATAATGGTATTAATAATAATAATATTTTTTATTATTTAAAAAAAAAAGAGAGAACAAGAACAAAAAAAAAGAGCGATCGGCATGAAGAATCCAGAGAAAAAAATGATGTACTAGTAAATCTCTGTTGTTGCAACCTCAAAAATGAGATTATCACCTTTTTTGTGCTGTTGGATTGAAGGAGTAGAAAGAAAACCGCGCCTGGGCCCGGTTTAGCTGAACCGGCGTTTGAATGGGCCAACAAGATGAGGTTGCAACCCCGAAATGCAGGTAGCCACTTTTTTTTTGCTGCCTGGGTGACGTTATGGCCCGTGAATCGGCGCTGGCTGGTTCACCTCAACCGGTGCGTCCCCTAACCGGTGTTTTAAATGGGTTAAACCGTCTTTCGACTTAATTAATAACCTCTTACCTATTAATTAACCCCGGTTCAGCACATCCCTATAAAAAATAAAAAAAAAACCGCAATCGCTGCACCCGTTCCCAATTCCTCAGCTAGGGCACGCGCAGGGGCGACGGAAGCGCGGAGGGGGGCTGCGTGGCGATTTCCGGCGGGCTGCTTCGACTGGAGACGGCGTCGCTCGTGGCCTTCAATCTTGAGGAAAGTAGTGAGGCCTCCGGCGATCTACGTCGGCAAGTGAGTGAACGACCACCTACAGCGTAAGGAGGCGAGATCTCCTTGAGGTATATTCTCTATCCCTAAATCCTACCCGGTTGTGCATGTCGAATGCTCCAGTTCTGTGCGTAAGTAGTATTGGTTTCGATTTGGTTAGGGTAGGTTATGGCTTCAAAGAAAAAAGGGAAGGGGAAGGAAGTCGCCCGCCCTAGGACCAAGTTTCTGAACGAGCAGGCCCGCCTCCATTTCCAAGCAATCCAGTCCATCCCGTTCATCTGTGAGCGTGGATTCTTGATGGAGAAGCGAGCATGGAGCCTGTCCTATGCTGAGCAAATTAAGAACCTAGGATGGGAGGCCTTTTGTCACCCACGCACTGAAGCTATCTACTCTTGGGTCTATGAATTCTACGCCAATGCAGCGCACAGGGAGGGGGACACAGTTTTGGTGCGGGGAAAAATGGTAGATTATTCCTCCTCGGCCATCAACACATTATTTGACCTGGATGATACTGCAGAATGCAGCTTTAAATGGATCCAAGCTTCTGTCTCAACCAGTGATCTGGCTGCAGCTGTGTGTTGCGTCCCTCAACCGGAGTGGTCGCGTCGATCCAAGAAAGTTTTGCGGTCCACTAGCCTTTCAAGGGAGGCCAAGGCGTGGTTACTGTTTGTTAATGCTACTATTCTACCAACTCGCCACTTGAACTATGTCTCCTTCGACCGCATCACTCTAATCTACGGCATCATAAAAGGGCTAGGGATCAATGTTGGGAAACTCATCTCTGAACAGTTAACACAAAAGGTTAAGGAAGAGAATGTGCGTCATCTTTGGTTCCCCACCACCATTACGGAGCTTTGTCGCATGGCCGGGGTTAAACAAGGGGACGGTGATCTGATTAGCAAGGTTGGTAGACATCTCACGGAAAGGGTTGTAGAGGTTAACATTAAGGTGGTTGTTGAGACCGGCAAAAAGCAGTTGAAGCTGAGCAAGATGCGGGGTGAGGTACCTGGACCTTCTGAGAAACATATGCCAGCCGCCCCGATCAAGCTGGTGATCGGACGATCTAGATTTCCAGGGGAACGCGGCCTAGCCACTGAAAATGCTGAGTACATGAAAGCGTACCTCCGATGCCAACACGTCTACTTTGAGTCGAGATTCGAGGAACTCCGTCAGAACAAGGAAAAGCTGATGCAAGCGGCAAGGATCCCGGTGGAGACACACTCACACCCGTTTCAGGCGCAGTTCGACTCGGCAGGATATTTGCTTCAACACGGCGGGTCACGAGCCGACCCTGCCAAACTCGCTGAGACTGCATCTGATTTGGAGGAGGAAACCGAGACCGAAGACGAAGACGACGACGAGGACGTGGAGGGGTATGGAGATAGCAAAGCGGATTAGTACCTCTCTCTTTCCTAGATTACTGATTACTTATTTGATGTTTTGACATTTAGGGTGCTGCCAGTGTATTTTTGATATTTTGCTAGACATGACTTTGTTCTATTGATGTTCTGTGATGCTATACGCAGTCTGATTATAGCTATTACTCTGTCTGGTTGTAGTACTCCTGATAGATTGTGGATTTTACTATGTCTGATTTAACATTATTTCACAATCTGTCTTACTGCTGAGTGACAAATTCTTTTCATGCACAACTATGCTGAGCATTCCTTGCATAATGATTATTGAATATGCTATGTCTAACAATATTATTTATAATACCTTTTGTGCTAAACCATTTTCACTTGATGGTGCCTCGTACTTATGGCCACAGACAGCTACTTCTATAAATGTTAATTGCAATACTTATCTTGTTTGTGGTATAAGTTATGCGCAGGTTGCAACATACGAGTACGATTTATAGTTTATCATGTCGCATTTTTGGGCAGCTCTTCGGACACCCGAAGTTCAGGGGAGTTTCTAGATTTCTCTATTTCATGCTTTTAATACCTGCATTATATTTGTCAACATGTTTGCATGACCTTATGATTAATAAAGACCACAAATGTATCATTATGAGTAGTAAGGTCGCTTTGCTAGGGACTAGCAAAGGTTTAAGTGTGGAGGTGGGGGTAGTGTGACCCCTACCACTTGGGTGAGGAATGAACATATAATATTTGTGATCCTACTTCTCGAGATAACAAATAAATGATACAGTCCGTACTGATTTTAATCTAGGAGAATAGCCGACACTAATGGTTCACATCATTTAATATTTCAAGTTAGCAAGATGGACCAAATTTCTTTTAATATCTCATCTTCCCACAGTATCCTTTAAAAAGCGCGATCTTCTTAAAAATTTTAACCATAAGAACTTCTAGAAATAATAATGAAGGGTGTGCAAGAACCGAGTTGGAGATATAAACCAAAGCAGTGACCATCATTTGTTCCCATTTTGAGTTTGATGCATACTTCCCCTAGACGCCTATTTGATGATTCTTAGCATACTCTTTGATTATGAGTGTTTGTTAAAATAAAAAATAGTGAGTCATAGTGATATGTGGCCTAAGTGTGTGTACACCCACTTGGAATGATCCCAATTGCGGACTCTAAAAAATTACCTACATATGTGGAAATGTATCACAGTGATATGCGGCCTAGGTATGTGCATTCATATCTGGAATGATCCCAACTGTGATCATCAAAAAAAAAAGGGGGAAACAAAAGAGCGAAAGTAGCCGTAGTGATATGTGGCATAAGTGTGTGTACACCTACTTAGAATGATCCCAACTATAGACCCTAAAAAAAATGATGATGAGAGAACAAACCTCATAGTTTGGAGATTCGCTAAGAATATTTTTTCTAGGGTGTCACCTTCTACTTCAAAGTCTCTCTCACCACTATCCTTCATGACAATGTTCATACCTAACTGCTAAGTCTTGCGGAGGTTAAGTCAAAGACTCGGCGTATTCTCATTCCTTTTTAGTCATTAAAGGAAGTTCGACGGGAAAGTTGGAGGGAAGTGAACAAAATTTTAAAGGATAGCACACACCACACTGGAGATTTTAAAAGAAATTTCTCGCCCATCAAACTAACGAATTCTCAAATGTTTTGAACCTTTAACGATCGGCAATTCCTCAAACGGTTTAATCGGTACTTTGGACTTGTCCTTTTTAAGTTACCTTTGAATGATGGGATCATGTGAGTCTTACATTTTGTCAGCTATCACCTCACCCAGTTCGGAGATAAGAATCTTCTTTGCTAGGGACTAGCAAAGGTTCAAGTATGAAGGTGTGATAACTTCTCAAAAAGAAGTTATTTAGCTCAAGTTTTGGACCTTTTTGCTCGTTGATTCGGGAGAAAAACCCGTTTAATTGAAGTCTAACTGCAAGCAAATTCATTTTTTATTTTATTAATGACTAATGTGATCTTTTTCCTAGGTGTTCATGCAAGAAAAGCTAAGGAGAATGGCTGGGAAGAGGGATTTTGTCAAATATGCTGTCCTGGAGAAAAGGTTGCAACCTCTGAAAAACGGTTGCAACCTCTAGACGAATTTTAAATTTTTATAATTCGAAAATGGCGCCATTTGCAAAAATGGAAAGAGGCATCCCTTGGGGAAAGGGCTGGACGTTTTTTTTGGGAGGATTATTCAGAAAAAGGAAGCGATTCATCATCATCATTTATTGTGGGTTGGAGAAGAAAGAAGAAGAGTTCTTCCTCTAGGGCTAGTTCCGGGCAAGGAAGACGGACGGATTTCGGACGAATTAGAGAGCAAAACGCTGCAAGTTTTAAATTTCTATCATCATGTGCTGTAAGATCTACTCATACTTGTGGTTTTCTTCCGCCGTCATGAACTAATTCTCTTGATTTTGTGTTGTGAAAGTACTATGTCTTGTGTGATGAATGATCTTTAGTTTTATCTTTGTAATTGTATGGTGGATTTACTTTTATTGAATTCATAATCTATATTTTGAAGCCTTTGATCACGGTTTCGTCTTTCTACTGCGCTCCATAAATCGAGAGAGGAGTTGCGTAAGTGCGTTATGGATTCCATATAGCACTTAAAGGGAGAAAGAGATTTCGCCTTAGTGTTAGCAACTCGGGTTTTCAATCTCTAATCGGTTTCCTATTTCACCCGAGGGGAAATAGATGACTAGGGACCTCCGATATCGAGAGATACGGTTGTCTACTTTAAAATCGTTGCAAGGTTTTCCACCGGTCATTTTCACAAAGCATCATTTATAAATTCATTACAGTAGACATAGGAAATCACCGCACAAGATTACTTCTCCAATCTGAATCTGAAAGTTTTCTCCTAAGGCACGATAGTTTATTTCAACTTATTTTATAAATTCGTCACCATCTAGTTCTAAATCAAAATCATCATCTTGTTCCACTTGGATTTAGAGAAAAGGTATAACTAGTAATTGCAAGCACCGAATTCACCACCTCTCCATGGAAACGATCTTTATTCACTCTTTATTACTTGAACCGGCACGTGCACTTGCGTGTAATACGCACACCTGTTTCGGGCGTATCAACGGGTGGGGGCGTTACAAAGTGGTATCAGAGCCAGGTTGAGATTGTTTGGGAGGAGAGAACATAATTGAACTCATGAATGTCCACTAGGAATGTATGTCATGCACATGCTGTGCGTGAGTGTGTAGTCAATGTAGTAGTACCGTTATGATTGGAAGTATTAATGGTGTTCTGTACATTGATAGGTGGCGAGGGATGGAGCTGGGCCGTCTGAACCACAGCGGTCAGATGAGAGTGCAGCACCCGTGGAAGCGCCTATGCCTCCCTCGGCAGAGGCCATACGGGTGGTGACGGAGACAGTGCTTGCAGTGTTACAAGCACAGCCAACTGGACAGGCAAGACCTGGTGGAAGGCAAGAGCATGCTGCAGTGGTGATGGAAGCGCAAGCAAGTGACGACTCATTGTCACGCTTTATGCACTTCCATCCACCTACGTTTGGTGGAGCGCTTTCACCAACGCAGGCAGAAGATTGGTTGGCAAGAGTAAAAAGGATCTTAACTGCAATCAGGACAGTCGAGGAGCAGAAAGTGATGTTGGCCACTTTTCTGTTGGAAGGAGATGCGAGATTATGGTGGAATGAAATTGAAGTGCACCACTTGGCAGGTCGAGGTTTAACGAAGATTTCAATGGAGGAATTCTCCCAAATATTTTTAGCCAAGTATGTGCCAGTGTCGCAGAGGATTGCGATGGAAAATGAGTTTCTCCGTATGGTGCAGGGTGAGCGAGATATTGATACTTACCTACATGAGTTTACAAGATTGGGGAGATATGCGGGATCTACCTTTGCGGAGGAAGCGCGAAAGACAAATCGGTTTTATGGAGGATTGCGGGATGAATTGAGATTGGCACTTCCGAGTTCCGTGAGCCAAGGCTTCCAAGCGTTGGTCGATACAGCCCGTGCTTTGGAGAAGGATATGAAGCGAGTACAAGAGAATAAGAGACGGGCAATAGAAAAGTCAGAGTTTCAATCGGATCAATCGGAGTTTAGACGACGAGAGAAGAAACGATTTAGGCCGGGAGAATCAGCGCCGTCGACTGTTTCTTCGGGGGCGACGTATGGGCCAGGACGTGTGGATACACGTATATGCTATAAATGTGGGCAGCAAGGACACATTGCAAAATTCTGTCGGAATGCCCCTCCAGGGAGTGAGAAAAAGATAGGTGCGTCATATGAAGAAAAAGGAAAGCAGTGGCCGAATCATCTGCACCGCGGACGCAACCTCGCTTTCATGCTATGGAAGTGCAAGAGCCGCAAAGCTCTGTTGGGGAAATTCAGCCTCGGGTGTTTAATTTATCTTTAAATCGCGAATTTCAAAATCGGGAGGCTGAGCGGAAGTGAAGTGTGCTGTGAATCACTTTTGACTGACTCAGAACTTGATGGATCCTCCATGGTGTATGTAAATGATGTTTATGAGTTGAAATGATGTTTATGAGTTTGTGCTTGTGATGAGATAAATTATGTTGTTTTGTTTTGAGGTCTGATGTGGCTGAATATGCACACGTGGAAGTTAGGGATGTTTGTTGTGCTGTCTGTTTGTTAGTGTGTGCGGAGGCTTGGGGTGTACGCTTTTGTGATGTTGTGGCTGATTGGCTGCTTGGAGTCAAATTTCGAGGACGAAATTATTTGAAGGAGGGGAGGATTGTAACAGGCCAAATTCCTGAAACAGGCAATTTTGGGGTGACACGGCCTGGGACACGGGCGTGTCCCAGGGCGTGTCAGTTGACACGGCCTGCGACACGGGCGTGTCGCAGGGCGTGTCGGGTTGTGTCGACGATTGGCCTCTGTCTCGACGATTTTTTCGCTCGACGATGTGTCGAGAAGGGGCACACGGCCCAGGACACGGGCGTGTCGAAGGCCGTGTCGTGTGCTCGACGAATGTTACTCGACGATCGTCGAGTGTTGAGTTTCGAGTGAGGACACGGCCTGTGCCACGGGCGTGTCACAGGGCGTGTTAGGTGCACACGGCCAGGAACACGGGCGTGTGCCAGGCCGTGTGAAGTCTCGGGTTGTTTTGGGATTATTTTCGTTGAGGCACACGGCCTCAGACACGGGCGTGTCTGGGACACGGCATGTGCCACGGGCGTGTCACACGGCCGTGTACTGGCTGGATTGAGTCGGTTGTCTGCCGCTTAGAGGGACACGGCCTGTGACATGGGCGTGTCACAGGGCGTGTCAGGCCGTGTTCAAGCTTTTCTGGCCAGATCTGAGCCGTTTGTTTCCCTCTTCCTGGATCCAGTGGTTGGGCTCTGTCCAGGTGTTGTGAAGGCCGAGATTAAGGGGATTTAATCCCTCTTTCTTCTTCTTCTTCTCCTTCATGTTTTTCCAAGAAAGAGAGAGAAAGAAAGGCCAAGGTAAGAGGGAAGGGAGGAGTCTTCCAGCTGCTGTAGGAGCTGCGGAGTGCGGAGCGAAGATCCGAGAGCGGATTCGTGAAGGCAGAGCCGAGGCGGTGATTTCCATCCGGCTACTTCATGGCGCCGAAGCGATCTTCAAGGGTAACGATCTCCTTCTTGGACATCGAAGTCCTTTCTTTATACATGTGTTTGGAATCCTCCACCAAGAGGTGGATTTGCGGAAGAGATTCCTTTGTTGAGTCTGCATTTAGAGCCGGAAATATGGAGTACGGCATAGACATGTTGTGTGAAGCCCATCTAGACCGGTAGTCTGGATTGGTGATGTTCATGGGTAAACCGGAGAAGACTCCGTGGTTTTGATGATATGTAAATGGATTTCTATTGTGATGAATGTATGGATGTGATGATGAGGAGGCTTTGGCAAAGCTCCTGCTTATGAGATGATCAATTGGTAGCACGCCTGGGGAGCTCGTGATAAACCCGGCCTGTTACACCACTAGGGTGGGTTGATCTAGTTAGGAAGGGATCGATGGGTGACAATGCTTGGGGAGTCGAGTTAAACCCGGCTTGCTGCACCACATAGTGTGGGTCGATCGGATTAGGAGGGGGGTCGATGGGTAGACATTGCCTGGGGAGCTTGGATAAACCCGACGTCCTACACCACATGTTGTGGGTCGACCTACTCTGGTTGTTGGATGCTGTGAGGGTGTACCTCTGTGTGGTTTGGGCGGGATGTCACCAGCTTGCGAGACTGGTGGACTAGGGCCGGTCAACCAACAAGTTAAAACCTCGAATCGGCGGTGTATGACTGGTGGATTCCGGTACGCCAAGAAGGTGCCCTGAGTGCACGGAACGTCTGGTGGATTCCAGCATTTGTGATGTTATGTGTTTGCTAGCAGGATAAACATATGATATATATATGATGCTTGATGATACTTGATGATAGATGACAGTACTGTATACAGGGAAGGAACCACTATCCCGGGTAGGGGGTAGGGTCGTTATAATGTGTCAGCCAAAATGCTGACCGTTACTTTGTTTTCTGTGTTGGCTTGGATGTGGAATTACAGGTGTTGCGGCTTGAAATGACTAAGTGGAATGGCTAGCTTGCTGCTATAGGCCCTTGAAGGCCATGTGAAGAGCTGTGTTTGGATTTCATGTGTGGCCGGCCTGCGTGCCGATGTACGAAATTGTTGCTGTGTAAAGAGGAACCTGTAAGGCCATAAGGCCAGGGTGTGTGAGTTGTATACATTCCTGGTGTTGTTATATAAATGTGATATTTGTATATTGGTGGACATTCTGGTTTGAGTTCATGCTAACAAGAAAAAATGCTGCGCTAGAATGGAATGAGTTAAGGATACGCATAGAGTTTGATTTCCACAAGTAATTCTTTCGCATGTCTGTGCTATATGGCGTGGGGCCCCGGCCGGACCCACCGTTATATGTCATGTGACGGGTGGGGGCATTACAAACGACCAAGATCCAAGCGCTGCAATAAAGTACCCATCGGTGAAACCTTTTGTATCTCACATCATTAAAACCAATATTGAAGTGTCACAAATTATTTTAATGACGGCGTGTCACAATGAACATTGGTTTTTATTGGTGTGTCTAGTGCCAAATAAGAAATGGATTCTGCACGACTCCCTTCCAAATCCTAAACGAAAGGATATGACAAGAGACTCAGTAAGTATATGTCATATGGTATATTTATGTACCTAGGAGTGCATTCCTCTCCACATATTTGATTGTTATTTTCCTTGTGCAGATTAGAGTTCTTCAAAAGGCGACGGACAAGAGGACAAATTATAACTTCAATCAGTGGAGTTTGGTTCTTACTAAGAACCTACCCCGGCAGATTAATTCATACGATTGTAGTGTATACGTCATCAAGTACATGGAGCACATTTTACAGCCTGGAGTCCTAGATTAGAAATGTTGCATGATTGGGCTGAGAAAATGCCCTTATTCAGGGAAGAAATTGCTTATGAAATCTTTAAAACATTTCCTGTAAATGATGAGTCATAAATATTTTTACTGCAGTGTGTTGGGTACATTGGAAAATGTGTACCTGATTTGAAAAAGCCTCACCTTACTCAATGATATGCATCAAAGTGTATTTGATGTTGTTTTGAGTTTATATGTGCAGGTTAAGAAAATACAAGAATGCAGAAAAAAGTTTCTAAGTCCATGAGTCGACACCAGAAGAAGTTGTGTCGACGCTTATGAAGGCTTGTGTCGACACTGGAGAAAAGCTGTGTCGACACTGGGAGTTAATTGTGTCGACACTTGGAAAGGCTGTTTCGACACCAGAAGAAACTGTGTCGACACACAGAGGCAGTGACGACTCACAGAGAAGGCTTAGTCGACATCAACTGTGTCGACACACAGAGGCAGTGTCGACACACAGAGAAAGCTTAGTCGACATCAACTGTGTCGACACATAGAGGCAGTGTCGACACACAGAAGACTTGTCGACATCAACTGTTTCGACACGCAGGACTTGTGTCGACACATGGCAGAATTTCAACAAAGTCAATTTGTGTGAAGAAAAGAAGTGACTGTGTCGACACCACAGAACTAGTGTCGACACATTCTACAGAAGCTGTGTCGAGAAGCAGTGTCAACACCAAGGGAGCTGTGTCGACACCACCAAAGCTTGTGTCGACACTTAGTCTACTTGTGTCGACACATGATGAAGTTCAGTCTCGACACTTTGCTGACAGAGACAGAGTTTCAAGAAGTGACTGGATGACTTGACATCTGTCATTACCAACCGGTCTACTGCAACTGTCAGAGCTGTCAGAAGTTTGTTAGAAATCGGATCAGCCGGTTACCATGGAGGAAGTCTATAGAAAGTCATTCTCCATCAACAGAAGATACTGATACAGGAAAGAGTATACACATACAGTTACATAAAAACAGAAGAAGATTTTCATCAGAAGATCTAAGAAAAAGTTGGAGAGAGAGAGAGAGCTCCATCTATTGAAGTGAAGAAAGGGACTTATATCAACAAGTCTCTCAAGTGCAGATTCTGAACCAGTCTGCCAAGATGGATTCAGATTGAGATCTGAATTTCAAGAAAGAAGCTAATTGAATATCAACTTCAAAAGAGTTCAACCCTACAGAGTTTAGATTCAAGAAGCTTTGAAGAAAGCTAAGAGTGGTTGTTCTCTGCCATCAGATTCTTCCAAGAACTAATCAAGAAACCATCCATCCTTTCTCTCTCTACTAGGGTGGTGGTATATTACAAACTTAAATCTATTTTTTGTAGGATCTTTATAGGATCTGAGTTGTAAGCCTGTTTTTATAAAAGCTGAGTTATAAGAGATTATTTTCTCTGAGTGGTAGGCCTTGTTGAAGGCTGAGGTAGGGATGCGAGCCTGAGTTATAGGAGATTGTTATCTCTGAGTTGTAGGCCTTGTTGAAGGCTGAGGTAGGACATATTGCCTGAGCTGTAGGAGTGTGGACTCACTCTGAGTTGTAGGAGCCTTGTTTAGGTTCTGAGCTGTAAGATCTGCGGATCTGAGGTGAAGAAAAGAAGTTAGGCCGAATCTAGCACACTGCTAGATAGGCGAAGGGGGAAAGTGGATGTACCCAGACCTTGGGGAACCACTATAAAACTGTGTGCAATCTGGGACTGTGTGTATTTCTATGAATTCTGTGATTGTGGTAGCTGTAGAACTGGTAGATTAATTTGATTATCTGAATAAATATTCTGCCTTAGTGTTAAAAGGAATTGCACCTATTCACCCCCCTCTAGATGTTTAGGAACCAATTCTTTCACAGTGTTCAGCATGGACAACATTTATTTGTTGAAAACAAAACTAGTACAGCTAAATCCTGTTGGAAATTCTACAGATTTGGAAATCTAGGTCCGGGTTTAACCCTGTAGCGACACGTGGCGCGATCACAGCAGCACATTAAATCCCGCTATTTCTCTTCTTCTTCCGCAGTTTCTTCTGTTTCTCCCGCGCAAAATTTATAAACAGGAGCTAAATCTCATCCTTCTCGTGAATAATTGCCCATTCTTCTTCGTCATTGTTCTAAACCCTCAAAAAATTTCGACTTTCAACGACTGTGGATTCTACCTGCAAGATATTTTCAGTTTTGACGTCGGTTTTTCAGGAGATCACTCTACGCCACCGTCGATATTCTAGCTGAATGGCGAAGATACATGTATGTCAATAACGGAGCTCATGGAATACCATTTTATAACCTTTTGTAGTTCTTTATCTCCTGAAAGATCAAAATGATTTTCCGACAAGGAGAAACCTTATGATCTCTGTTGATATCATTTTTGATCTCCTGGGAGATCAAAAATGATCTCCTGGGAGATCAAAAATGATCTCCTGGGAGATCAAAAATGATCTCCTGGGAGATCAGAAATGATCTCCTAGGCGATCAAAATGATATTTCGACAAGAGAAAACTTATGATCTGTGTGGAGATCATTTTTGATCTCCAAGGAGATCAAAAATGATCTCCTAGGAAATCGAGTGTAATATCCATGCTATTCTTTTTTAATTGTTTGATGCTATCATGTGTATGATATTTTTCCAATTGTGGATAGTGAAGAGGAAGCTTATGAGTTATACTGTCAGTATGCTACTAGGATTGGATTTAGTGTGCGTAAAGAGCACATGCTCTTTTGGCCTAGAACTAAAATTTTAAAGTTACGTGAATATTGTTGTTGTAAGGGCGGATCAAAAAGAGTGTCAAAAGTCCCAGATTCAGAATTTAAGTTTCGTCAGCTAGATATTAGAACAAATTGTCCGGCTGTTATTATATTTAAGGCAAATAAAGAAGGTAAACAGTTGACTGTTAGCAAATTTGTGGAAGAACATAATCATACTCTTGTTATGGAAAACGAACGACATTTCGTTCCGTCACAATGAAGTATAAGTAAGGAGAGTGGTACTGTTCTACAGTCCATGACTGAAGCTGGCATAAGAACATCTGATGCATACTCCTACCTAGCTGATGAAGTGGGGGGATCTCAAAATTTGGGCTTCACCAAACGTGATGCATATAACTTTATTAACTAAGGAAGAAGATCTAAGCTCGATGGTGGTGATGCTGCTAGTCTCTTAGAATTACTTAAGGAGCGTTAAATGCAGGATAATATGTTTTCCTTCGATGTTCAAGTTGACGACATGAACAGGTTGACAAATTTTTTATGGATTGATGGCCAAGAAAAAAATTGATTATGATTGCTTTGGCGATGTAATTACATTTGACACCACATATAGAATGAACAAGTATAATCTTGCATGTGCTCCTTTTGTGGCTGTTAATCATCATTGACAAAATGCAGTTATTGCAATAACGTTTATATCTGAGGAAACAATAGAAACATTCACCTGGTTATTTGAGACATTTCTAAAATTTATTTCTGGCAAGTAACCTTTGACAATATACACAGATCAAGATCAAGCAATGGCTGTTGCAATTGGGAGAGTGTTGAGCCAAAGCCGACATCGATTATGCTAATGGCATATCGCTAAGAAAGCTCCTTCCAAAGTTCACTCATTCAATGGAGACAGTAATATACGTTCTTTATTTTACCATTGTCTTAACAAATGTGATATCGTTGAAGAATTTGAAGAATATTGGGGTCGAATGATTGTTCTTGGGAACCTTCAAGATAACAGATGGTTGAATGATCTCTACAAATTAAAAGAGAAGGTGTCTACGATATTTAATAAGAATGTTCTTGATCATGGTATTTTGTCTACTCAGAGAAGCGAGTTCATGAACAATGTATGTCATGCAATTACAAAGGCCTCTTCCTCTTTGGTTGGTTGTTTTCTACAAATGGAGAAAATGATAATCAACTGTCGGGAAAGAGAAAAAGAAGAGGATTTTAGATGCAAGCAGGGGACTGTCCATGTTGATGTTAAAAATTGACCAATCCTAAAACAAGTGTCCAAGTTGTACACCAGAAGAATGTATGGTAAATTCTATGAGAGCTTCAAAGTAGGGGCATTTGGTCTATTTATTGAAAAAGATTACATGACAAGTGAAAGCATATGCATTATGGAGATAAGGTGGTGTGATCGAGCTGAAAATAACAAATATTGGACAGTTGAGCTTGATCTGAAGACATTGGACAAACATTGTTCTTGTTGAAAGTTTGAAACAAATGGCATTTTGTGTAGCCATGCACTTAAAGCATATACACAAAAGAATTTAACAAGCATTCCAGAAAAATATTTACTTCGAAGGTGGATGGTACAAGCAAAAAGAAGCATCTATCGCCATGACAACTTGAAGAGAAGTGAATCTAATTGTAGCCTTGCTTTTAGAAATCATATGTGTCGTGCTGCGTATGATTTGACTCTCCATGTAGAAAAGTGTGAAATTACCGAGAAGTATGTGGTAGATGCAATTGAAAAAATATCTCAATATGCATACTCCTGCTTGGATAATAATATGATAGGATCAAAGCTGAAGAAAAAAATCCTCAATCAAGGATCCACCTTGCTCGAGGCCTAAAGGTGTTTCGAATGCTCGAATAAAAGATCACTGGGAAAAACAAAGTGAGTTTTCTCTGCACTATACATTTTCTGGTTAAAGAAACATTTGATAATTTAAACACTAATTCTATTTCAGGGAGAAAGCAAAATGTTAAGAGAAAAGAACAGCCAATGACGACCTCAAATGAAGATCCAATTAAAGAAAAACCAATTGACATCTTTTCCCAGTCAATGCAAAATATAGACGAGCAAACTGCACTCTAAGAAGAATTTCCAACAGGATTTAGTTGTACTAGTTTTGTTTTCAACAAATAAATGTTGTCCATGCTGAACACTGCAGTAAAAATATTTATGACTCATTAGGTGCCATAAACACTTATATAATCAGCAACTTTAAAGTAAATAAATGGCATAATTCTCAAACATCATCATCTACAGGAAATGTTTTAAAGATTTCATAAGCAATTTTTGCCCTGAATAAGAGCATTTTCTCAGCCCAGTCATGACAGCTTTTCCAATCTAGGACTCCAGGCTGTAAAATGTGCTCCATGTACTTGATGACGTATACACCACAATCGTAAGAATTAATTTGTCGGGGTAGGTTCTTATCAAGAACCAAACTCCACTGATTGAAGTTATAATTTGTCCTCTTGTCCGTCGCCTTTTGAAGAACTCTAATCTGCACAAGGAAAATAACAATCAAATATGTTGAAAGGAATGCACTCCTAGGTACATAAATATACCATATGACATAGACTTACTGAGTCTCTTGCCATATCCTTTCGTTTATGATTTGGAAGGGAGTCGTGCAGAATCCATTTCTTATTTGGCGCTAGACCCGCCAATAAAAACCAATGTTCATTGCGACACGTCGTCATTAAAATGATTTGTGACGCTTCAATATTGGTTTTAGTGATGTGGGATACAAAAGGTTTCAGCGATGGGTACTTTATTGCAGCGCTTGGATCTTGGTTGTGTAACTATAAAATTAAACATTGGTTAATAAAATCCCAATTAAAAATCTGAAATACAATATATTTCTGAAAAAACCTACTCATAGATTAGCACTAACGTAGAGAAATGGATGACATAATTTATCGTCCTTTTCTCTACGAATTTCCAAAATTTTTGCTCATGCATTGACATGGCAATCACCAATGTACCCGGTGGAAAGGAGATCTTCCATTGAGTCTCTAAAGGCTACAATGTTCCAACCGATGAACGCTATGTGATTCCTAAAGCATTAATGAAAATAACAAAGTTAGTATTCATAACATAAAATCAACTTAATTGGCATATGAAAATACTATCATGGGGAACTTACATCGAGGGAATAGAGCTCATCCTAGAATGAATAAATTGTCTTTTCTCTTCAGATAGAAGGGATTTTTCTGGATATTCTTCATTATAGGGTTCAATAATACTATCATTGGTTGGTATTTTAGGTCCTTTATATGGAGAGTCATCTATATCTACAATTGCTATCTCTAAACCCGTAGGAGAGCAAGGAGGGGTAGGAGGAGCTTGTTGTCGATGTATTAACTCATCAACACACTCGCTTAATGAATCATAGCACTCACTTAATGAATCAATTTTTTATCTACATTTTTAACATATGAAAAAATCTCGTCTAAACGAGCAAACAACCTACTCTCTAAATCTATAATCATTTTGACAAAATCTGGTGGGGGGGGGGGGGGGGGTTGGGGCATCTGGTGGAGAAAGAGATGATGTTGGATCATGTGGAGCTGCTTTTTTTGAATGAGAGGAGAGGGGTTCTTCATGTGTTTCAACAATCTTCAACCTCTTTTGTACAAGAGGAAGTGGAAGTAGGTCGGCTCTATTTGACCTCTTTCCCTTTGGTACCTGAGATGAGATATGATTATCAATAACAGAAAATAATTCCTTCTCATCTTCAGTTACATCCTCCATCTCCCCCCGAACCTACAAGAATAATTACATAATATGTTAGAAGATATGCATAATATTTTTTTGAAATTTATTAATAGTATATTAATATTAACCTGCTCATCAGTCATTCGAGGCACATTGGTCCACAAAGCCTTTAACTTGAATGTACATTTTTCAGACCATCTAAGCAGTCGTGGTCTTTGTTCATGAAAAGAAACATGCATGCTTGTGGTATGCTCCAAAAACCATATCTAAAGGCATATAATAATTCAATTAGTGTATATAACAAACATAGAAAAGAAGTTGGTTTGTAAAATTAATATACTCACAATCAATGCCTGTGTGCATCCATATAGATATCCCAAGGACTCCTGAGGTCGTACATAAATATTACTTGCGGGGGTGGGAGTTAGCTTGCCCCTTACAGATCTCACACTTATCATCAAGTATGAATGTATGACTTGAGCCCAATTTATTTTTTTGAAGGCTTCCAAGTCCGACAAGTTCTCAAACAACTGTGGAATATAATCTAGACTAGAGGGAAAAAATAGGTTGCATAATACATGTAAGAGAAGGGAATTCAAGCTAACAACACAACTACCACTATCCATTTCAGCAATTTCTTTCCTTAAAGTGGCTTTTGTCCTAATGGCATAAGGTTTTTTAACCATGACTAGGTTATCCCCATTATTTGGTAGCCCTATTATTAGTGCTACATCATTATGGGTAAATGTAAGCTCCCTTCAACCAATAGAAAATGTATCCTTCCTTGCATCATAGACTGAAACCAAGTAATACAGTAGAGGAATATTTTGTGGTACCCTTGGAGCAGTGAAAGTAGATAAAACTTTACATTCCCTCAGCTTTTCCTTCTCCTCGGCCAGCAGTCGATCAATTATTTTGTCAACTTGGCCAACAAAATTGGAGAAATAGCAACTTGAACTTAGAAAATGTCGGCTACCACCTTTCTCCATTTATATCTGTCAAACAAGGAGGAACCATTGACATCAGTTAACACATTTCATCAGTTAACTCATTTCATCAGTTAACACATTTCAGTTTTGCTCTCCTGTCTAGACAACATATTTCATTAGTGATTTTTCAATAATGATCTCCTGTCTGGACCACATTTCCCAGGAGATCAATTGTGTTCTCCATGGAGATCAACTGTGATCTCCATGGAGATCAAAAGTGATCTACATGGTGGAAAACACTTGTGATTTCCCAGGAGATCAATTGTGTTCTCCATGGTGATCAACTGTGATCTCCATGGAGATCAAAAGTGATCTCCATGGTGGAAAACACTTGTGATTTCCCAGGAGATCAATTGTGTTCTCCATGGAGATCAACTGTGATCTCAATGGAGATCAAAAGTGATCTCCATGGAGATAAAAAGTGATCTCCATGGTGGAAAACACTTGTGATTTCTCAGGAGATCAACTGTGTTCTCCATGGAGATCAACTGTGATCTCCATAGAGATCAAAAGTGATCTCCATGATGGAAAACACTTGTGATCTCCCAGGAGATCGTTATACAGATCATGGCGAGATCGTCTTCCATCGCCACGGTCAGGCATTGCAAGATGTAAGCAAGGAAACCCTAAAACAAGGGCAGAAACTGACCTGTAGAGGATATTCGAACGAGAGGCTGTAGAAACGGACTTCGGTAGGATGACGGCGAGGATGCGCAGGAAGATGGTAAGTTTCGAGCACAGTTCGCCGGAGTTCTGAGCACAGTTCGCTGGAGCACAGTTGGTTCGAAAAATTTCGCAGAAGAAGGAGAATAAACGACGGAAGAAGGAAGAAAAATAGCGGGATTTAATGTGCCGCTGTGATTGCGCCACGTGTCGCTACAGGGTTAAATCCGGACCTAGATTTCCAAACGAGCTCCGGTTCGAAAAATTTTCCCATGTTGGCCGGCTGCTTTCATCAATACTTTATCATATTCTATGAGATTTTTCTTAAGGATATTAAGTTTTGTGTGATTATAAAGTGTTGTAGTAAGTAGTGTTATAACTGGGGATTTGCATGCGTCATGAATGGAGCCTACTTTTGGATTGACTTCCTGTTTCTTGTTCTCTATATAAATTTATACGATTCTACTGCGTAAGGAATGGGAAGTCATTTTGGCCAGCATCCAGTTATCAATTCAGTTTCCTGTATTATTTGATTATTGATATTTTTCAATTAAGAGCTGGTAATGTTTAGTTGAGCTGTTTAGGTGCAAAGTTTGTACAGTAATGAGAAATTAAATGTTTTATTGCTACTATTTGTTTTTTTATTCCAAGTTTAGGGATTTTTTGTTAGCAAAAGAGGAAACTTTCATGATCTTATTTTGTGCATCTTTAATTCTTTAGGTGTGGTTTTTGGATGATGTTTTAACAATGAGATATGTTTTGTATATGATGATTGGACTCATATCTATATTAATAAAGATATTTGTGTAGGAGTCAGTCACAAAAGTTGAGCTCCCAAACTGCCCTTCCACACCACCGCTAATCCCTTTATGATTAAAAAAGCTGTGCAGGTGTCGTCCGTCACCGAAATGAAATCTCGGAAAAACCCCGGCCGCTCTTCGCTCGCCGCTCTTCCGCCGCTTTCTTCAGCCATATACCATGCACCGATTCTTTTTCGCGCCATCCATCGCTCATACACTTCCTACTTACACGGCTCGAACCCGACGTCCTAGACTGGCATCCCGCCGTGTGCCCTTCCGCCGCTTATGCTTCCGCTGTTTTCACGGATAACTTTGCCTCATTCTTCTCAAATGTATATACCTAGAAAACCGGAAGAGGGATCCGGTGGACGGCGACGGAGCGCATGTTCGACTGCGGTGTCTGCAAGTCCGACTCTGCCGTAATTGGCGCGCAAACGGCAGGAAGGTGAGCAGAATCTCTACGAATGGCGGTATGCTCTCTTTGTTTGCTCCCTTAAGTGATCAGCGCTCACAGATATCCTCTCATAAACCCTACCCGAGCCCATTTCTCCACTTCTACAAATCATGTTGTGACGGCTACCGGAGATCTCCATGGATCCGCGCTCAGGATTTCTCAGATCCGCGGAGCCGCCAATCATCTTCCCGTCGAGGAGGAAAACCCTCCTTCATCCAGGATCTTCGTCAAAAGTATCATCGCTCATCATTCTCATGCCCTCTCTCTCTCTCTCTCTCTCTCTCTCTCTCTCTCTCTCTCCCCCCCCCCCCCCCCCCCCCCCGCTAATCTCATCAGGTCATCACCTCTTCCATTGGTCCGATTGCAAGTTGATGATCGTGATTTATTTTCCAAGGGCCAATCCCAAACTTCAATCTTACTGATTCAACAAAAGAGGTAAATTTGGTGTTTTCCTACTTAATTTGGCATGAGTTCTCAGTTAATAGGTAATCTGAGTGTTTTGTTTATTTTATTTAATTACTACCCTATATCCAGTTATCCACAGATTTTAGGATTTTTTTACTCTCATAGTGGCTAGCAAAGTCGGCTTCGGAAAACTGATTTTCGGTGAGCTGTATATCATTTCGGCCAGATTTACTTGGCTTTCTCCCTAATTTTTGCGCTTTCACTTTGGTTTTATGACAACAAGAAATTTTTTAAAAGTCAACAATCCTCTACTTTGATTCAGGTAGCTGAAATCTTTAATATTGATTTGTCCTAAAATCAGTAAAATTTTGATTAGTAACTGGATTTTTTTCTTTGAATTACTCTTATCAACTATGCTCTCACTTGCTCTGTACATTATATGCTCCATGATCATTCAGGTGTAGCAAAGTGTTCTCTGACATTTGGTTGTCTTTAAATGCATGCGGGTGTAGCCCACTTGCAAGGCGGGAGAAGCCTACCGTTGCACTAATATAGGGGTAGAGCCCTGTGCCTTTATTGTAAATTTACTTGAATAATTAGGACTGTATTTTCTGTGAATTTTCTTCCATATGTGCTCTGTCAAAAGCATGTTTAATTAATGAGTCAGGCTCATATTTTTCTATGCTCGATCAGATGAGTTTACTTAGTATCCTCTGTAATTTATTCTACTGAATCAGTTGAGTTTATTGGAGTAATTTCAAGTATTTAATTGTATCCTCTATAATTTATTCTATCTCATCTCATCGATGCAGGTATGTAACACCCGCGACATCCACATTTGGAAGTGCATGTTGTTCTTTATTTTGAATGATAATAAATTGTTAGGGTCGTGTGCACGGGTGTTTGCGTACTGCAAAGCGCCGTCGCGCCGGGACACTGCCGAGGCGGAGGTACCATTGCGTATGCCACGGGGGCTCCCCGTGCCCTATCAATTGATAGAGCATGGGTGAAGCCCGTGTGGAGGCGGGCGAAGCCCGCCTGGAGGCGGCCGAGTTTGGGCGGAGGTACCGTCGCAGCTGGGGTACTGTTGATGCGAATAACATCGAGCACGGGCTACGCCCGTGCGAAGATGCTCGTATATATATTGCTAATGAAAATATACCTATTATTGTTTTTAACTTAGAAATGCGGTGCAAATACTGTTTTGCTTGCAGATAGCTATTATTTCAAAACACTACTTGCGAATAGTCAAAAATACAGTGCGGATATCAGCACTGATTTATCCAACAAAAATATATATTAACGATCAACTAATAAAGTTTCAACAAGTGATAGCAGAAGGCTGGATGTTTAATTTCAAGTTTTCTGAAGAATTTTATGATTTATGTCTGCTTTGATTCCCCGGGGCTAACTCGATGTCCCGGTCGGACCGGATTCAATTGGACCGTTTTAGCTTGCGGGGCGGTCGAGTGCGCACACAGTCAGAGAAAAGGAAAGATCGACTCAAGAGGTGATGACGTAGAAAAACCCCTCAATTGAGTAAAAAATCACGTGATCGGATCTGTGTTGGTCAAAATCCACTACCTGCTTGCGGTTACAGTGTGTTTGGCGAATCGGGGCGACAGGCCGCTCTCGTTACAACTTGAGGTGATAGAAGAAGACTACAGCTCCCCACGGGCAACAGGCTGCGTCGCAAGAGTGCTTTGGGTATTAGAGTTCGAATGACGGCACTGGTGCTCTGTAGCTTGGGTTGCAGGTCCACCGCGCGCCTACTTGCAAGGATCGTCTTCTTCCACCTCTGCTCGCTATGGGACTTGGACGTTTTCCGGCTGGTGGTGCTCTGGTGGTTCGTGGTGGCTCGTGGTGGCTCGAGGTGGCTAGAGGATGACCTGAGGGAGGAGTCCGGCAGAGCTCTCACATGAGGAAGAAGATGACCAGGAGCCAAAAGGTGAAAAATGAGGAGGCCCTGTAGCTCCTTTTATAGCCTCCGGGAGAGGATCATGGCGGGTCCCACCACCAAGGTAGTGGGCTAGTGGGTGGTTACCCACCAGATCGGACGGCGAGGAAAGCCCACCATGATCGGACGGTGGGCAGGTCGTCCATGGCGGTGGGGCGGCCATGCGCCGGCGGTGGGGCGGCCATGCGCCGGCGGTGGCCGACCAAGGGGCGGCCTGGACCACGGCCAGGCCGGCGGTTGCGGCCAGGCCGGCGGCGGCCTAGACAACGGCCACGGCCAGGCCGGCGGCGGCCTGCCCGGAGCCCGCGGCCCGGCTGGCGGTGGCCTGGCTGGCGCAAGCGGCCAGGCCGGAGGGAGCGATCTGGCCGGCCGCGGTACGGCCAGCGGCGGGCTGGCTGGCCGCGGCCTGGTCGGCGGTGTCCTGGCCGGCGGGAGTGGTCAGGCCGGCGGGAGCGGCGGAGGCCTAGCCGCGGACGGCTACTAGCCGGTCGGCGGCGACGACTGGTGGTGGCCGCCAGCCGGCGGTTACCTCCCAATGGGCGTGGCTTTAGTGGAGAGAGAGGGAGTGGGTCCCATCCCCCATGTTCTCCCCATCATGGGAGGTGGGGTTGACTAGTCAACCACATGATCTCCCATTTTGGGAGGGGGTGATCATGGGGGAGCCCTCTCTATAAAATGATGGTGGAACCCATCAATTGCCCCCCCCCCCAAATTCTTCTTTCCCGAGAATGCTGCGAGCGAGGAAAGAAGGATTTCCTGCTGCCCCCCTTTCCTACCGTCATGACAACTTCCGGCGAGCAGGCGGAGATGGTGAAGGGAAGTGCTTCTAAGGTATCGGGAGCAAATTGCCGAAAAAGCGTTGGCTGGTGAAGACGCCGACGTGGTTGCGCACGTCCTTGCCGCGCGGCCGCAGGCCGCGCACATGCACCTTGCCTTGGCGCGAACAGGCTGCGCGCGACAAAGTCGCGCGTGCTGGCAGGCCACGCGCATGACCAGGCCGCGCGTGCCTAGGCCGCGCGCGAGACGGGCCACGCGAGGCGGCCGCGCGAGGCGGGCCGTTCGCGCGGCAGGCCGCGCGCCCAGGCCGCGCGCGAGACGGGCCACGCGAGGCAGGCCGCGCGAGGCGGCCGCGCGAGGCGGGCCGCGCGCTAGGTGGCCGTGCGAGGCGGGCGGGGCTCGCGGCAGGCCGCGCACGCCCAGGCCGCGTTCGCGCACCCAGGCCGTGCGCGGCAGGCCGCGCGCGTGTGGGCCGCGCGCGCCCTGGTCCGGTGCGCATTATGCTGCGTGCGTGCAGACCCTGCTCTGCGTGTTTCCAAGTCTTTACTTTTTGGGCATTTCTGACCATTTTATTTTTTGTGTGCAGGTTTCGAAGCGTTCCTCCGGTCTGATGCGCCTGCGCTCCTCTTTAACCGAAGATGGCGTGGACATTTGGAGGAAGAAGTATGGACTTCCTGCTAATTTGGAGGTGAGGATCCCACGTGCCAAGTAGCGAGTCCAGAATCCTCCTCGTGGTTTGCTGACGATTTGCGAGGTTTCTCTGAGGCCCGGCTTCCGTTTTCCGCCGTGCGAGGAGGTGATTGAGATCTTGAAGTTCTGTGGGGTGCCAATTTCACAATTTGTCCTTGTTGGAATTGCCCGAATTATGGGTTAGCAGCAATCATTCGCGAGCACGGAGGACGGTTTTCCTTGGACCAATTTCGAGATTGGTGTGACGTTCGCTCCGATGGCGGTGAATGGGTGGAGGTTCACAGCCACAAAAGTTGGTTGGAGTTCGAGGCTCGAAAAGATCGTCGGCACGGGAACACTTTGTTTGGGTATGTTAGGAATTCATGGGGCTTTCCCGAGGCATGGGACATGTTACCGGACCGCTGCCGTCGAGTGAGGGGGAAGGAACGAGAATTCTCCCCGGTGCTTGGGTTTTTTATAGCCTCGTGAACTAGCCAACTGACTCTTTAATATTTTTGTCTATGTGGAGGAGAAACGTCTGCTGCGGTGCGGTATCACTTCGGAGACAGCTCAGACCGTCGGAACTTCTCAGGAAGGGAGACGAAAGTGGAAGGCTGTGGCGGCCCCTTCTGTTGTCCTTGATACGGTGGTGGAGGCGGCCCCTTCTGACACATGCCCCGAGTCGACTCCCGAGGTGCAGATACTTGCGTCCCCAGTTCCTCAGGTGTCTTCGGAGGCGGTGGCCCCCCGGATGTCCTCCTCCTTGAGGGTAATGAGTGATGTGATAAGTGCATTGGCTTGTTGTGGAGATTTTTCTTTTGCCATCTTCATTATTTGGTGCGAACTTTCGCCATTTTCTTTGTGCAGATAGAGACTCAAGCCCAGATTGCGGTGTCCTGGAATGACCACTATGTGAGTTTGAAGGATGGGTACCTTGCCCTTCAGGAGAAGCTCCGGTTGACGTCGAGCTTGCTTGCCTCCTTGAAGGAGGAGCATGATCGGGACATTGAGCGGTTTCACCGGACCGGGTCGGTGCTGAAGTCCGAGCTAGAGGACGCACTTGCGGCTTTGGAGGTGGAGAAGACTCTGGTGGAGAGGACCACGCAGATGTTGAAGCACTCGAAGGAGGAGACCTTGGGCTTGGAGACCCAGTTGCAGGAGGCACGGGACGAGGTCTCCGGCCTCGATACTCAGCTACGGGCGGCGAAGACCCAAGTAGAGATGCTGTCTTCTGACAGCCATACGTCGGGGTTGAAGGTCGCAGGACTTGCAGAATACCTGGACTCGCTGGACTACATGCAAGACCGTAGCTTGATTGCAGAGGAGGTTCGCGACGAGATTTGGTCCAAGGAGCTGGAGCCCCAGATGGACGATGTTCGTGAGCTGGCGCTTCGGCACGGTGTCTCGAAGGCCTTTCGCCTAGTAAGCAAGAGTCTGGGATGTGACACATCCGGCCTCAACTTTGCGGACATTTCTGAAGATGAGCGTTCCGACTCGGACGACGAGTAGTACCCCTTTGTTTTCGCAGCTGTGTATTTGTACTTTGTTGTTTAGCCAGTCGTACTGTTTTTTGTTTGACATTCGTTGTTATCGCCCTTAGGCGCCGTTTGCCCATTGCTAGATCATTTCAGTTTTTTTATTTGACATTATTCTCTTCATGTCATCTTAGTTATCTTGTAGGACATTATCCTGGCTGTATTAGCGCGTCTTTAGTTTGCGGCTTTGTCTGCGCGGCTCTAGTCCTCGGCTGAGTTTGCGTGAGGGCTGCTCGCGGCTTCTTCGTGAGGGGGGCAGCCCCCACGGGGCACGCGAGTCGGGCTCGTGACTTTGATTGCGCTAGGGCTGCTCGTGGCTTCTTCGTGAGGGGGGCAAACCCTCACGGGGCGCGCGAGTCGGGCTCGCGGCTGAGGTTGCGCGAGGGCTGCTCGCGGCTTCTTCGTGAGGGGGGCAGGCCCCCACGGGGCGCACGAGTCGGGCTCGCGACTGAGGTTGCACGAGGACTGGTCGCGGCTTCTTCGTGAGGGGGGCAGGCCCCCACAGGGCGCCCGAGTCGGGCTCGCGACTGAGGTTGCGCGAGGGCTGTTCGCGGCTTCTTCGTGAGGGGGGCAGGCCCCCACGGGGCGTGCGAGTTGGGCTCGCGGCTTAGGTCGCGCGAGGGCTGCTCGCGGCTTCTTCGTGAGGGGAGGCAGGCCCCCACGGGGCAAGCGAGTCGGGCTCGCGGCTTAGGTCGCGCGAGGGCTGCTCGCGGCTTCTTCGTGAGGGGGGCAGGCCCCCACTGGGTATTTTAGTGCATTAGCTTTCTTGTTTGAGTGGACAATATTTGTAACATCATGATGAAATACTTAAGCAAAGATAACTTTTGCGGGTCCATGCCTGCGGCTTACAAACACCATAGAGTTCTTTGTTCTAAAGAAAGAAATGTGCTACGCAATCAAAAACATAAAGTTTGGACATCACTGGTAAAATCGGCGCAGGTTTTGCGCATTCCTGGTGCGGGGAGAGTCTTTCCCTCAGCGTTGCGTAGCTTGTACGTTCCTGGTTTCACCATGGTCGTGACGACAAAGGGTCCTTCCCAGGTTGGGGATAGCTTGTCACCTTGCGTTCCTTTCTCAGCTGCCTCCAGAGTGCGGAGGACCAAGTCTCCAACGTTGATTGGTCGGGGCCTTACCCTGTGGTTGTAATAGCGGGCTGCACGTTGCTGGTAGGCCGCAGTACGGAGAGCGGCTTCTTCGTGGATTTCAGAAATCAAATCTAGATTGTCCAGGAGAGCGTCGTCGTTCGTCTGGGGGCTGAAATTGGAGACCCGGGGGCTTGGGACGCCGATGTCGACCGGGATGATAGCTTCAGTTCCATAACAGAGATTATACTGTGTTTCTCCAGTTGGGGTCCTCTCCGTTGTCTGATATGCCCACAGCACATTGGGGAGCGCGTCGACCCATTTCCCCCCAGCATCTTCAAGTCGCATCTTTAGTCCCTTCAGAATGGTTCGGTTGGTCACCTCCACCTGCCAATTGAACCGTGGGTGTGACACAGCCGTATGCCGCAACTCGATTTTTAAGTCCTCGAACAACTTGGTGAAAGATTTCCCCGTAAACTGAGTGTCATTGTCGGTGATGATAATCGCTGGTATGCCAAAGCGGCAGATGATGTTCCTCCACACGAACTGCTTCGCGTTCTCCTCGGTAATTTTTGCGAGAGGCTCCGCCTCCACCCACTTGGTGAAGTAGTCGATGGCCATGATGATGAATTTCCTTTGTCCTGAGGCCTGCGATAACGGGCCAAGGAGGTCTATTCCCCACTAAGCGAATGGCCATGCTCCTTGCAACGTGTGGATGGCAATAGAAGGTTGACGGGGGATGTTGGCATGTAGCTGGCAACTCTTGCACTTCTAGACGAAGTCTATCTCTTCCTTTTTCATGGTTGGCCAGTAAAAACCTTGACGCAGGATTTTTCGGGCCAAGGCCTTTCCTCCCAAATGCTCTCCGCAGACTCCTTGATGAACCTCGCGGAGGGTATACTCAGCATCAATTTCCGTCAAACACTTCAGGTAGGGTCTTGCGAAGGATCGTTTGTACAGTTCTCCACTGATTAGCGTGAAGGTGGTCGCCCTCATCCTAAGGCGACGAGCCTCCTTAGGGTCTTCTGGCAATCGCTAGCATTTTAAGTATTCCACCAATGGAGTGATCCACGATTCTTTAGGCTCCCCAATTTCCACTACCTCCCAAGGCCCCGGAATGCTGGGAAAGACAATTTCTTCAACTAGACGCCTCCTTGACTGATAGCGAGAGAGAAACATGGCTAGTTTTGACAGGGCATCTGCCCGGCTGTTCTGCTTTCTAGGGAGGTGGAGAATTTGGGCTTGTGGTATCTGAAGCAGGAGAGATTTCGCGAGTTGAAGGTACTGGGCGAGCTGCTCACTTTTCGCCTCAAATTCTCCTTACACTTGGGAGACGACGAGCTGGTAGTCGGAGTAAATCGTTAATTCTCTAGCACGATAGTCGATGGCGAGCCTGAGTCCTGCGATTAAGGCTTCATATTCTGCTATGTTATTGGTGGCAGGGAACTTCAATCGGATTCTGTATTCTAGAGTGACGAGCTCTGGGCTTATGAGAAGCAGCCCGACTCCGGTGCCTTCTACCCCAGAAGCTCCGTCGACGTACATAGTCCACCCTTGTGCCTGCTCTGCGGGAGTGCCTTTTGGCTCTGCCGACAGAGTATTTTCAACGATGAAGTCCGCCAAGACCTGAGATTTAATGACGGGGCGCGGCAGAAAGTGGATGTCAAAATCACCCAACTCGACCGCCCACTTAACCAGCCGGCCCAATGCCTCTGGCTTTTGAAGAATAACACGAAGAGGTAGCTCGGTTAGAACTTTGATGGTATGAGCCTGGAAGTAGGGGAGAAGTTTTCTTGCTGAGAAGACGAGTGTCATGGCTGTCTTATCCGCCACTCGATACCGGGTTTCAGTATCCGAGAGGATTTTACTAAGGTAGTAGATGGGGCGTTGAACCCCTCCATCGTCTTTAACCACCATGGAGCTTAGAGCGGCTGGTGTAATAGCGAGGTACAGTAAAAGAGTCTCTCCTGGGGCTGGTTTCGATAGAAGCGGAGGGGAGGTCAGGTACTGCTTTAGTGACTCGAAAGCTAACTGACATTCGTCCGTCCACTGGAATCCTGTGGTTCTGGCCCCCCGGAGAATCTTGAAGAAGGGGAGATATTTATCCCTGGTTTGTGCTAAGAATCGAGAGAGTGTTGTGATTCTCCCGTTCAACCGTTGCACCTCTTTAATGGACCGAGGTGGTGACATGTCTTCCAGAGCCTTAATCTTTTCGGGGTTGACCTCTATCCCTCACTGGGTCACCATGAACACCAGGAATTTCCCTGACGTTACCCCGAAGGCACACTTTGTGGGGTTTAGCCTCATGTCGTACTGTCGAAGGATCTTAAAACACTCCTTGAGATCCTTCAAGTGACCCTCCCGCCGGACGCTTTTAACCAGCATGTCGTCGACATATACCTCCATCATATCATTTTACCAATAAGGTCTTTGAAAACCCTATTCATGAGCCGTTGATAAGTGGCTCCTGCGTTCTTGAGCCCAAAGGGCATTACTTTGTAACAGTAGATCCCTTTGTCCGTCCGGAATGCGGTATGTTCCTCGTCCGCAGGATTCATTTGAATTTGGTTGTACCCGGAGTACGCATCCATGAAGCTGAGGAGCTGGTGCCCGGCGGTCGAATCAACCAACTTATCAATTCTAGGGAGAGGGAAGTTGTCCTTGGGGCAAGCTTGATTGAGGTTGGTGTAATCCACACACATCCTCCGCTTTCCTGAAAACTTCTTTACCGAGACAACATTAGCCACCTGGGTTGGGTATTTTACTTTTCGGATGAATTGGGCGCTGAGGAGCTTCTCTACCTCTCCTTCGATCGTCTGGAGATGTTTTGGAGCGAAGTTTCTCTTTTTCTGAATGACAGGCTTGCATGCCGGGTTGATGTTAAGAGAGTGTTGAATAATGCGAGGGTCTATGCCTGACATATCTTCCGGAGCCCAGGCAAAGATATCCTTGTTCTTCTGGAGGTAGGCTGCCAATTCCTCTTTCTCCTGTTGCGGTAAGAGCGACCCGAGCTGGACGGTGTGAGTCGAGCTTGTTGTAGAAAGGGGAACTTTGACCAGTCCTTCCATCGACATCCCCCGCTGCAAAACTGTCTCGTCGCGCAGGTCGAAGTCGTCGATGTTTAACGTGGTGGCCCTGGTAGGTTGTGCCTGCTTGGAATATCAATTCCTGGCGGCCTCCTGGATGCCACGCACGACTCCGCCCCCCCCCCCCCCCCCCCCCCCCCCCCCGAGTGGGGAACTTCATGGCTAGGTGAGGAATCGAAGGGATGGCCTTGAAGATGGACTGGACGGGCCTCCCTAAAATAGTGTTATAGGCGGCGCTTGAATCTACCACGACGAACTGGACTTCGTGTGTCACCTGTTTTGGAAATTCTC
The DNA here is from genome assembly GCA_039583875.1 of Platanthera guangdongensis. Taxonomy (NCBI): domain Eukaryota; kingdom Viridiplantae; phylum Streptophyta; class Magnoliopsida; order Asparagales; family Orchidaceae; genus Platanthera; species Platanthera guangdongensis. Next base: position 176,829,835 of record CM077160.1, read on the forward strand.
CCATGGTGACTGGGAGGGCAATCATGCCCATTACCTGAACTGGATGGTTATCGAAGTCGTACACCGGTCCTTCCACCGGTGTCAGATTTTGGCTGGAGAGCTTCATGCTCTGAAGGGTAGAATAGAATAATACGTCGACTGAGCTCCCATTGTCGACGAGAATTCGCTTGACATTATAACAGGGGTCTCCGACCCCGACGCTCATCACAAGAGGATCTTGGTGAGGTGTTCGGAGCCCGACAAGGTCTTCATCTCCGAAGGTTATGGTGGTGTCCTGTCAGCATTTCTTGTCTTCATGGGAGCCTCCTTGCATGCCTATTGAGAAGATTTAAGACGAAAGGATGGGCGATCCGGCAATGGTTTCAATATTTCCCACCATTTGCCTACCACCTGCTCCTCCTAAGAGAATGTTCTGTTGATCTCTGGGCGGCCTAGGCAAGTTTTGCTGGTCTGGCACACGTCCCTGCAAAAACCTTCCAAGGAGCCCTTGGCGGACAAGGCGCTCGATTTCCTCCTTCAGGTGGGCATAGTCCTCGATGGTGTGCCCCGTCGCTCGATGGAACTCACAATACTTGGACTGATCATTTCTGGGATTATGGGCTGGCTGCTTGGGCCGATGTAGCGCTGGCTCATTCTGGATGGCATAGAGCACATTTGTGCGTGTGGTGTTGAGGGGAGTATAATCCCTGGGCGGCCGATCCCTCTGGTGGTCCCACCGGCGTTGCCCGCTCTGGCGCCCTTCTTGGAATCTTCCTTCTTGGTGCTGGGGGGCCGGCTCCTTCTCCCTCCTACGCTTCTGGTCCCCCTCAAACTGTTGGCGATGGGCTTCAATAGCTTCATCGACGGCGATTTGAGCTTCCACCCGATGCACGAGGTCGGGATAACTAGGGACAGTCTCTCTCATCAGTGCTGAATAGAAGCCGCTAGGGCGGAGGCCTCCCAGGAATGCCATCGCAACAATTCGGGGTCAACCCCTGGAATTTGGCGGGCTTCTGCAGTAAAACGACGGAAGAAGTCCTTCAGGGTTTCCCCTTCATTCTGGCGGATCCCAGAGAGGTGGGAGGGGTCGCGAACGATCCTGCGATTAGCAATAAACTGATCGACAAACTGCCTTGTTAGCTCCGTAAAGTTGGCGATAGTTCCTGCCCTCAATGAGTGGAACCACATTCGGGCCTGGCCTTTTAGAGTGGCCGGAAACACTTGGCAGAGTAACTTGTCTGGGGCATTGTAGATTCTCATATTGGTGGTGAAGTGATTAACATGCTCTAGTGGGTCGTCGGTCCCGTCGAACGTTTCGATGTTTGGGAGCTTGAACCCATGTGGGATTGGATGATCGAGAATTTGTAGTGCCAAAGGGGAGCCTTGGCAGAGCGGTCGGCGAACGTGAACATTTCTTCCTCCTGCCTGGCGGTATTCCTCAGCGATGACCTCTCGGATCTCTTCTCGAGTAAATCTTTCAAGTGGTGGAAGGTGGGCGTTATTGACCTGGTTGCGTCGATGGTGGTCTACCCCGACCCCTCTCTGGGCCGGGGGGGGGGGGGGGGGGGGGCGGAAATGGCAGCTTCGGATTATTCCTCGGGTCCTTCCTGTATTGAAGGAACTTCCTGGGTTCTGCACGGGTTCAGCTACGGTGGAAGATTTACTGGTGTGGGTGGTTCCGTCGGTGCGGGTGGTGCCCCCAGGTTTCGGAGCAAGATGAGCATTTCAGTTTGCTGCTCTTCCATTTGGCGAACACGCCCCTCCAAGGCGGTAACGGGGGCAACAGCTGATTCAGCCGTTAGCGGCACCTCTACCAAAGAGTGGGAGCGAGCCGGCTCGACGTGTCCGCCTAGGGCGGATCCTTCAACAGTGCGTGTGCTTCTCTTTTCCATTGGAACAGGACTCGGAAGCGGCTGAGCTGGTGATCTAATTCTTTTGAAGGTTGTCGGGAATCAGCTTCCCACAGACGGCGCCAAACTATTGCGGGCTAACTCGATGCCCCAGTCGCACCGGATTCAATTGGACCGTCTTAGCTTGCGGGGCGGTCGAGCGCGCACACAGTCAGAGAAAAGGAAAGATTGACTCAAGAGGTGATGACGTGGAAAACCCCTCAATTGGGTAAAAAACCACGTGACCGGATCTATGCCGGTCAAAATCCACTAGCTGCTTTCGGTTACAGTGCGTTTGGCGAATCGGGGCGACATGTCGCTCCCGTTACAACTTGAGGTGAGAGAAGAAGACTACAGCTCCCCGCGGGCAATAGGCTGCGTCGCGGGAGTGCTTTGGGTATTAGAGTTCGAATGGCGGCACTGGTGCTCTGTATCTTGGGTTGTAGGTCCACCGCGCGCCTACTTGCAAGGATCATCTTCTTCCTCCTCTGCTCGCTCTGGGACTTGGACGTTTTCCGGCTGGTGGTGCTCTGGTGGTTCGTGGTAGCTCGCGGTGGCTCGAGGTGGCTGGAGGATGACCTGAGGGAGGATTCCGACAGAGCTCTCACCTGAGGAAGAAGATGACCAAGAGCCAAAAGGTGAATAATGAGGAGGCCCTGGGGCTCCTTTTATAGCCTCCGGGAGAGGAACATGGCGGGTCCCACCACCAATGTAGTGGGCTAGTGGGTGGTTACCCACCAGATCAGACGGCGAGGAAAGCCCACCATGATCGGACGATGGGCAGGCCGTCCATGGCGGTGGGGCGGCCATGCGCCGGCGGTGGCCGGCCAAGGGGCGGCCTGGACCACGGCCAAGCCGGCATTTGCAAAAAAGATGAATCCACTGCTGATAGCTAAATTTGGAGTAACTGTGAATCAATGTTGAGGGACTAAGGCCCCATTCAGCACGGTGGTGATGGTCATGAACATGGGGGTTAAATTTGTTGAGATATATTTAAAAAATGGTAATGGGTCCTTATTGGTTTTGGTGAGGATCCGGTAGGAATCCAATAATCCATCCTGGATTTAGAATTACGCTTATAAATATCTCTGCTGGGGGGAAACGTGGAGGTCGTTCTAAACTTGACGGCCACACAGGATGCTTCGAGCGCACCAACATTCTCGAAGTTTTTTTTTTGTTTCTGCGCCCTAGCCACCTCTCCCGTAGCTGTCGTTCATGAAACTCCCGCTGCTCCATTCTGGAGGTCTAGGCCACGCCATCTGAAAGAAAGTCGATCTGCCGCTCTTGAGTTTTCTTCGATCATGATTTCATGTGCTGAACTCGGTCATCGTTGTCGGAAGTTGCTCGCCTACGCCGCTGTTCACCGCTAGAATCCGTCGCTCGATTGAAGAAAAGTGACATCAGCCGCCGGATTGAAAAAAATTGTCCGCTCTCATTTTTTGGAAGAAGCTCGTCGCCGGAATTCCGATTTCGTGAAAGGGTTCTTCCCGCCGCTGCTTGCAGTAAGGTCTTCCTGTTGTCGTTTCTAGTACCGGGAAAACAGCCGATCGTGGAGGAGGTGTTCTTTTGCTGCGAGATCGAAGGACACTGTGTCGCTGTTGGATATGCAAGGTGAATCGCGAGATACACTACGCCGCTCCGAACAGCTGCTACTGATTCTTTGTTCATCGTTCTGTGGAATCGTCTCCTCTACCTGCAGAGTTGATCTTCTTAGATCTTCAAATTGTTTGCAATCTTGTCGGGAGATCCAGTGAGGAAGCGGTTCATACTCTCAGATTTTTCCAATCGGTTTTCTAGATCAGGAGGAGGAACTCTAGTGTTTTTCTGTATATTACTAAAGTTCATTTGGTGGTCCTGCACTGGTGTGGAGGGAAATTTTCTTACTAAGAAGCAATTGTAGAAGGATCCTACTCATCTTATTGATGCCCTTCGGAGGAAATATAGTCTTTGGCGATTTCTTTTAGCCGAAGAGGATGAGCAAACTATGTCTGGATTGGATCCGAAGATTTTGTCACCTTCACACGCTCAGATGATCTCTTTCTAGTTTTTCTGCTTGTGATTTAGGGTGCTAGTGAAATACTGTTGTTTGGAAAGATACACAATGTCAAAGGGAAACAACCTCTCCTCTCATATTCCGATGATCAAGCTGGAGAAATTTTCCAACTCTGAGTTCAATGCTTGGAAGCGAAACACGCAGTTTGGTATGAAGTACTTGAATATTTTCTACACTGTGTAATCCGACGTTGAATCCTTTAAAGGAGGAGAAAATGAGGAACACATGATCCACGATGAAAACTTTTGTCATGCTTACCTCCTTAACTATCTCCCCAACAGATTGGCAGAGGCGTACAGTAAGATGAAAACTATAAATGAGATCTGGGATGCTCTAGAGAAGTAGTTCAAAGAGGAAGAGATCATGTCAAAGACGCACCCGGTGGACAAGTTCATGACTTTTACCTTCACTAAAGATAGGGAGATACTTGCTCAGGTTGCAGATTTTGAGTCTTTCATGGACAAGCTTAATAGTGAGAACATCTCTCTGCCAGATGGTTTTGTTGCAGGAGCCATCATCTTCAAGCTCCCATCGACATGGTATTCCTTCAAGACTGAGATGTATCAGAAGTAAACGCAGGTTAGTCTAAAAGACTTAAACATTTCATCTTCATTGAGTACGAGAACCAAACTAGACATGCTAGAGAGACAGTTAGCAATCAGAACTCTGCTGCTAACACGGTTACGCACCCTAAGCGTATACTGAGCCTGGAAAGACTAAACTTGCCACCAGTGCACCCGCAGTTGCTGACATTAGCGGGAAAATTAAGAAATTTAAAGGCAAGTGTTACAACTGCAATAAGTGGGGTCACTGTGCTTTCGAGTGCAAGCAACCCAAAAGGGGTGAATCCAGCACACCTAAGACTGATAATAAAGAAAATATGTTTTATCAGACTGCGCCTACCAACTTTGTTGCCATGATTGGAAAAGGGAAGACCAGTACTAAGTGGTGACTAGATTCAGGTGATACATGCCATGTCTGCAATAATTCTGCACTTCTGAAGGATATCACTACAGCTGATGAGACTGTGATTGTTACGAATGGAGACACTGCTCAGGTACTCAAAACTGGGAATACAAATCTGGTACTCTCTTCATGTACATATTTAATTTTGAAGAATGTTAAATTTATACCTACATTAGTTGCTAATTTTGTTTCAATTAGTCTGTTATGCAATGTTGGTATGTCATTTAACTTTAGTAGCGGTAGAGTAACTTTAAGGGTTAACTCACATTATTTTAGTTGTGCTTACGTATTAAATATGATGTATAGGTTGAGTCTAATAAACGAAGTAGTAAATCAAGTTAGTTCAAATCTAATAGATCCTATGACTTTACATGCAAGATAAAGACACATAAACTTTAGCAAACTGCTGTTAATAGCCAAAAACTCATGATATTCTCTTTGACACAACAATCAAATTCGATAAATGCAAAATTTGTGCTCAGACTAAAATAACTAGAACACATTTTACTCAAGCTTCTAGGAGCATACAATTGCTAGAATAAATAATTCCAACACATGTGACAAAAGTTTATCATAAGAGGAGGTCAGAAGTATTTGATAACCTTTATAGACAACTACTCTATATTTAGCCACATTTATCTCCTTAAATCCAAAGATGAAGTTTTTGAAAAAATTCGTATATTCAAAAATATGGTTGAAAATCAACTTGACATGAAAATTAAGAGGCTAAGAAGTGATAGAGGAGAAGAATATATATCAGGGTAGTTTATAGATTTTCTCGCCAGCAATGACATTATTCCTGAAACCACCACCTCATACTCACCTCAATCCAACGATATCATTGAGCGGAAAAATAGAACTTTAACATAAATATTGAATTATATGTTGTTGACTGTTGGCATGCTTGCGGTCTTTTGGGGTGAAGCTATCCTCACGTCGAATCATATTCTTAATAAGGTTCCTCATACAAAGTTGAAATAAATGCCCTATGAGCTTTGGTTTAAGAGATCTCCTTGATTTGACAATCTTAATAATTAGGGCTGCATCATTTATATTAGGATACCTTACTCTAGAAGAGCTAAGATTGGACCTAGGACAAACACATACGTCTATCTAGGATGTGCTGAGGATAATGCTGCAGACAGATTTCTAGATCTCTCAACTAATACTGTAATAGAATATAAAGATGTCATTTTCTTTGAGAATAAGTTTCTTAAAGATAAATACCCGACCCTTCCTAGTCTGCCAGCCAATAATACTGAGACAACTGTTGAGCTAGAACTAAGATCCTTGGACATTGTGCCCATAGACACTAGTGGTTTAACATCTAAAAGATTATTTAATGGAGAACAAGTGCCAAAAAGCTTCGGTACAGACTTTGTGACTTATCATGTTGAAGCCGATCCATCTACCTATAAGGAAGCGATGTGATCTAGAGAGTCTTTATTATGGAAAGAAGTCATAGATGATGAGATGAATTTTCTCTTGCAAAACCACACTTGGACCTTGGTTGACTTGCCCGAAAGGGCTAGAACCATTGAAAATAAGTGGGTCCTAAAAAAACTAAATCATGATGGGAGTATCACCAAATACAAAACATGTCTAGTTGCAAAAGGTTTCACTTAAGTGAGTGGTATATACTACTTTGATATATATTCACTTGTTTGTCACATTGCAACAATTAGGATTTTTCTTGCGTTAGCATCTATTGAACATTTTATCGTTCATCAGATGGATGTCAAGAATGCATTTCTTAATGAAGATCTAATTGGGGAGATTTATATGCACCAACCTAAAGGGTTTGTCGTAGAAAGACTAGAAAATAAGGTCTGTAAGTTGATTAAGTAACTTTACGGATTGAAACAAACATCTAAATTGTGGCACAAGAAATTTGATACTTGTATTATAGTCATGAGTTTCAAATCCAGCTTATCAGATAAATGTCTATACGTAATAATAAGTTCAAATAAAGTTGCAGTAATATGTTTGTACGTTGATTGCATGCTAATTTTGGGTATTGATCAGTCTGAGGTAGAAGACGTGAAAGTTACATTGACGACACAATTTAGCATGACAGACTTAGGTGTGGCGAAAATCATTTTATGAATGGAATTGAACTCCACTGAAAAGGGTATAACCCTAAGTTAGAGTCACTACATTAGAAATCTACTAGAAAAGTGAGGTTACGTCAATAACAAAAAAAATTAAGACTTCATACGACTACAACAATAGATTGGAACCGAATGAAGGTTTACATATTAGACATTTGGATTACTCCAAACTCATAGTAAATCTCATGTATGTTACAGCATGCACTAGACCTAACATCGTCTTTACGGTTGGTATGTTGAGCAGATTCACTAGTGACCATTGGAAGGACCAATAGGATGCTTTAGAAAGGCTAATGAGATACTTAAAGTACCATGAAAAGTATGTTTTATGTTACAGTGGGTATCCTCTAGTGCTTGAAGGGTATTCTGTCGCCTTATGATGCTCAAAAATTGGTGATAGTAGATCCACTAGTGGTTTTGTGTTTACAATAGGGGAGTTACAATAGCATAGAAGTTAAAGAGGTAGACGTGCATTGCACTATCTTTTATGAAATCAGAACTCTATGCTTTCGCTTTAGTAAGATAAGAGACAAAGTGAATAACAGATCTGATAATGAACATTCCAATGATGAGTCTGAATATGCACTATATTTTTATCTATTGTGACAATGAAGACACAAAGACTATTGCAACAAATACGTTGTTCAAAGAAAAGCAAATGCAAATAAAGATGAAATAAGTCTTGTTGACCTATCTCACATGTCAGAGGATAAACTCCCTATTGGACGTGAGATCAAAAGATAATATAACAGATGTCCTACCAAGGGTTTATATAAGGTTCTAACAACTAAAATATCGGGAGGGGGGGATGAGATTAAAGTTTATTTAGTGAGACTTAATACCTTGTTTATTTTTAAGTTTTAAAACCGAAATCTGCTTACATTCAAGAATCTAGAGTAAGTACACTGAAGTATTTCAGATGTTATCTAATGAAAGCTAAAAATGAATAGTTGTCAGTCATTCCAAACTTGATGGCTTACACAATTATTTTTTTTAAAGGCTGATTTGAGTATCATTCTAAAAAGGAACACTGAAGTTGTTGATATGTGCTCTGATATATTAGTTAAATCATTTCAAACTTGATGATATAATGGTCCAACTTGTTGTATCATTCCAAACTTAGTGGTAAAGCATAATTGCGAAATGGTTAATAATAATCTTTATAATCAAAGGAACATGGTTTGATTCTATGAAATTAATTTTCTATTTTCTGTAAATTAGATAAAGATGCTGATTTATGATTCTTTCTTCCTAGTTAGAGTATTATATTCTTTTGCTGCTATAACTAATCACTTTATCTTTGATAGCAAATGTCTGAATTCATGGAGATTTGTCTCATGACATTCTTATTGTAACTGTTTGTAGATCAAATGGAGAATTTAGGAGACACTGTTGATTTCGATCCGGATGACGATAATCTGTTGTTTGCGTAAACCAGAAATCGATCATGAGTTTGAGTTTTTCAATTTTATTTACTGCTTTGTTTGGAACCATTTATTTTAGTTTGGATTTATCTGTATTTTAAAACTCATGTTTGTGTTTCTGAAAAACTCATGTTTTGTCGTTATTAACTCTTGTTTTAAGTGACCTATTTTATAGTACCATTTATATACAATATATGAGAAGATTGTTGAGGTATATTTAATAAATGGTAATGAGTCATTATTGGTTTTGGTGAGGATCCGATAGGAATCCAATAACCTGTCGGGAATTTAGGGTTACGCCTATAAATACCTCTGCTGAGGGCACGAATGCCGATGATCTGTTGTTTGCGTAGATCAGAGATCGGTCATGAGTTTGAGTTTTTCAGTTTTATTTACTGCTTTGTTTGGAACCATTTATTTTAGTTTAGATTTATCTGTATTTTAAAACTCATGTTTATGTTTCTGAAAAACTCATGTTTTGTCGTTATTAACTCTTGTTTTAAGTGACCTGTTTTGTAGTATCATTTATATACAATATAGGAGAAAATTGTTGAGCTATATTTAATAAATGGTAATGAGTCATTATTGGTTATGGTGAGGATCTGATAGGAAACCAATAACCCGTTGGGGATTTAGGGTTACGTCTATAAATACCTTTGCTGAGGGCAACATGAAGGTCGTTCCAAACTTGACGGTCACATAGGATGCTTCGAGTGCACAAACAAAATTATCATTCGTTAACGTCCACCTAAAGAACTTTATATATCCACTTATGTTCCAACAGAGTATGTTTGTTTGATGATCCTTAACGAATGACGGTTTAACCCATGCGTTTACGACTGCCACCACCGTGCCAAACGGAGCCTATGTCTAGAGTCAAGCATGAGTGTTATCGATGTTAAATTGAAGCATTGTCAGAGCTGGCTTGAAACAGAGTCGATCTTGTGATTTTACTCGAGCTGCATCGAAGTTTAGAGTGCCAAACTTCCCCGAATTATTGTAAAATTCACTTGACTGGTGGCATCACTGTAGAAATTCAGGTGTCCATGATCACTTCACCTTTTTGCACAATATCAAACTCAATTGCAATAAAATTCACAAAAGATAAACCCAACCGAGACGAAATCCACACACAAATAAATATTAAAAAGAAACGTCAATGTATTGCTTAAAAATCGAAGAGAAATTAAAAAAAAAACATAAACTTGAGCGAAACTAAACGCACACCGGTTAGAGAGCGAGTGAACAACACTAATTTGGATGAAAGAGAATGATGTTTTTAAATAGAGAGAGAGAGAGAGCGGGGGCAGTCTTGAATGGGTGCTACTCTTTCGAATGGACACTTCTCTTCCAAATGATCACTTCTCTTCCAAATGATCACTTCTCTTCCAAAAGAACAAATCTGTTTCAAATGGACACTTCTCTTCCAAATTCAGGTGTCCTAGATTTGGTGAACGGTCCGTACTCTAAAGGCTAGCGCCAGTTTGATGGTTCGAGCCGATTCACAATCAGACTGCCGGCTAGGCCGGTCCTGTGACTCCTGTACTGCATTAAAAATCTTCATAATTAACATGCCTTTCGTCTAATTCACACCAAACACGTGCGCTCACACAAAAAGTACACGTTGGTTGTTGGTGCACATGGCGTCTACCAAAAGAAGAGGTTGACCTGCGATTTCACCATCTGTATTTTCGTCGCATTGACTTGTATTTCGGTCGCATAGACTTATATAATACAGCAGAAGGTCAGACTTTAATCATACGAAATATATTAAGAAGAAATCATATAAGAAAATAATTTCATGAATGAACATATATAAGATGCAGTCACCGAAGGTCATCCTTGAATTTCAAAACAACGAAGCCTTAATTTATTCGAACATTTCATTTCCAGTTTCAAAACTGACTTAGCTTTGAATTTTCTCTGCTCTTGACCTGCTGTAACGGGTCAGCTGGACCGTTTTAAGCTCGGCCCAACACAATCGTTGACTCTGAACACCCAAAGACGACGTAGAACCCATGGCAGGCGTAAAGCTACTGCTACATGAGTTCTTTGAAATTACGATCTCTGCTCTGAAGACCGTTGACCAACAAAAAAAGGTCAAAAGGCAATATTGTTTGAATTTAAATTAACTCTTTAGGGAGATTTCTCTTTTTGGAATAATTAATATTCCGATTATTATATATAAGATTGCATAAATTCCCGCCTGAAAAGGTGATTCATGCGTGCTAAATCCCGACTACTCAGGACAAAAAAAGTATGATTTGGGCAACCAATGTGAGGAAGCAGAATACTGGGGCCCACGGTGGACAAATCTAATACGCTGCGGGCCCCCCCGCACAATAGGATCATTCTCCTGTATTCCATTGGCCCGGACCTTCTTCTGTATTTTTACTCGGCAAATTTAGGGTGATTTGTTGTATTTGATTTGTTATTTCTTCAACATCTCGCCAGTTATTTTCTACCACCAACTCGGCTAACCTATTGATGCCCACCTACCCACTTACTTTTCATCATCATTAGGAGCAAAGACATCACGGAAAACGTCCGAATCTACTTCTTAGAGAGTGAATGCATGAGAGGGGAGGTATCGTGAGAAGTGGTGTGTAGACAGGCCGCACAAGACAAGGTGGCGGGTTGCATAAGTGTGGCAAAGACGAGTCTTTGTGGTGTGCTTTATCCAGTGGTAGTGGGTACTGGGTCGTCTGATGATGATGAAAGTTCGTTCTGATATGAATCTTGTGTCTTCGTTTTACGGATTATAGTCAAATTCATATTACTCTAGTATGTATAAAAAAAACAAATTGTTTTCAAGTTTATATTACTCTATTATGATTTTTTGTACTCTCAATTTTTCTCGAGTGTACTTTTCGGATTTGTATTTCTTAATTTTTTACACACTATAATTTTATTTTGTCAATAGAATTATGATGTATGCGTGCTCTCTGTGATCTTATATTTTATTGCTCCCGAGTATTATGCTTCAGTGATTGAAACTCCAAATAACTGGTATCAGATCCACTTTATGTAGGCGATTGATTCGATGTTCAGGAATTTTTTGGCGGTGGCTATTCATGCTTTCAATTATGATCTTGAGTTAATCAAATCTCTTTGTCGTGTCAGAGGACACATGGTGTACAACCTCATATCCGGCGAGCGGGATCGACAGGAGACGGCCCTGTCACGTGGCGCAGTTCGAATCTCAAGCAGGTCGGCCAGGTGGTGCGAGTGCATCGGTGCAGCTCAGCTCGCCAGATTGGGGTAAGGCGCGCCCGGGGCGAGTGGGGCAGGCCAGGCCCGCACTCGCCCAGGTCATGTAGAGGCGGCGAGTGCTAGCCCCATCGAGCATTTGCTGCCCCGTGTGAATGGAAGCTTCAAGGACCACTCGCCCGGTAACATGTGCAATCCAGTGTTCGACGAGCAAGCCACGCAAGCTAGTTCCTTAACGTTGAGTGAGGTGCTCCCTGTCGACGCCTTCTACTCTTGGCGTTGAGTGAGGCTCGCCCTGTCAACACCTTCTGCTCTTAGCGTTGAGTGAGGCGTGCTCTGTCGACGCCTTCTGCTCTTGGAATTGCGTAAGGCTCGCCCTGTCGACGCCTTCTGCTCTTGGCATTGAGTGAGACGTGCTCTGTCGACGCCTTCTGCTCTTGGAGTTGAGTGAGGCTCGCCCTGTTGACGCCTTCTGCTCTTGGCGTTGAGTGAGGCGCACTCTGTCGACACCTTCTGCTCTAAGCGTTTAGTGAGGCTCGCTCTATCGATGCCTTCTGCTCTTGGTGTTGAGTGAGGCGTGTTCTGTCGACGCTTTCCGCTCTTGGCGTTGAGTGAGGCTAGTTCTGTCGGCGCCTTCTGATCTTGGCACAAGAAGGAGAGCGAGACCCTTCCAGAATAACATTCACCCAAGGAGGGCAAAATGGGTCCCACCCACAACAGGCAGGGTGGCATTCTCCCGAAGAAAGCGTGAAAAGTCTCGCCAGTACTAGGCGAGTGGCCTTTACATCCCGCATTCACCCATAATGGGGTGTCGCAGAGGCGAGTGCCTGGCTTACCCCGCACTCGCCCCTTTAGGCTAGTGGCGTCTTCATGGGCCACTCGCTCAGCGGGGTCTAGAGGTAAAATTACCTGGATGCCCTCGCAGGGCTGCAAATAGCCTTCCAAAATTGTGGAGTTTGGCTGTTGGTAGACCATTTTGGACTGCATATAATCATTCAGAACAGCGGAGTTACGCTATTTGCAGACCAGGTTTTAAAAACTATAAATAGTCTCAAAGGGGTAACTCAGAAGGCAAGCTTTCCAGTTCTCTTACTCTCTTGTCTTACAACGCTTTCTGAGGTGCCCTTAGCTAGCGTTGTAAGATCTTCCGGGTGTGTGGTGGGATCTCCGTGCTGGAGCCTTGAGCTAGTTTCAAGTTCTAAGTCTTCTGTCAGCCAAACTTGTTTGGCGAAGTAAGTGTGCGGTCACCCCTTCCCCAAGGGTTGGACTTCACAGAAGCCAATTTTCGGTTTCAACATTTTGTTACGCTGAGCGTGGACAGTGATCAACACCAAAAACCTTAGCGAGCTCAATGACTGGTGGCAAAGGGCAAGGTTCTGACCAGGACAACTCGCCACCCCCCCCCCCCCCCCCCCGCCATTTTCGACATTTTTGAGGATTAAGCCTCATAACATTCGCACTCGCAGCTCACGGCGAGTGCTCGACACCCTCGGTCCCAGTGGTCGCAGCCCCTACTCTAGGCAAGAACTCCCCTGTTAAGCGACCTGGGAAGGAAGTGGCGGCAGAAGGTAGTGGGCGAGATCTCCCCGGGCAAGCCCTGTTCCCTGGCTCGGCGAGTGCGGGACGATCCGGCGAGGTGGAGGTGCGAGACCGCCCGACTCGCCCAGTAGGGGAGGGAAGTCCCATCAGCGAGTTGGTCTCATCCGCCCCAGTTCCACAGGGGTTCCGCGAGCCGGAATTGTCCTACTACACCGATAGGGATGATTCGGTTCAGCACATTCAATGGTTTGAGGATGTGATTTCTATTAAGAAGATGTCAGATTCTTTCAAATGCCGATTCTTCGTCATCACCCTCAAGGAGAAGGCGAGGGATTGGTTCCATCAGCTTCCATCCAGCTTCATCTACTGCTTCAAGGACCTGCACTGGGGGTTCTTGTTGAGGTTCACAACTTCCAAGAAGAGGAAGAAGGAGTCAGAGTCCATATTCCTCATCAAGCAGGGAGCGAACGAAACTCTGGGAGCTATGTGGAACGGTTCCAGAAGGAGGTCCTCCAGGTGTAGGAGAATCCGGGGCACACCCTCATGGTATCCTTTGCCCTGGGGCTGCATCAGGGGTTCTTCACGATGTAGCTGAAGTGGGTTCCTTCACTGTCGTTCGAGGAGCTGATGGAGAGGGCTGCCCAAGAAGTCGAGGGGGAGGCCTCGAACCCGATATTTTCTAGGAAGTTAGTCAGGTGGGATGCAGAGGAGGAGGAGCCAAGAGGTGGCTAGGGGCAAGAGGCTAAGAGGGCAGAGCCCAAGTAGAGGGAGCAGCATCAACAACAACAACCGAGGTGGGGGCGCAAGGTGCCGAATAATCGACTAGGCTGGAGGCAACCAATGTGGCAGGGACTTGGGCCGAGGAGAGGTTTCCACGGAGGAGACAACCGTCAAGGGGGGCAGGGTCAATTCAACCCTCTAGGTTGGAGGCAGGGCCAGAAGCCACCCCTCCCCGACCAACACCAAGCTATGGCGATAGCTCGGGGGAGGAGGAGAAGAGTGCAGAGGAGGACGGAGGGTAGAACAGAGCTACCCTATTACGACTTCCACCAGGAAGAAGGGCATGCTACAGCTACCTGCACAGAGTTTTTGGAGATGAGGGGAGTCAGGGATAGGCCCAACAACAACATCATCTCCAGGAGGTGCAGATAGAGTAGGTCATGCCAGGGGCAGAGGAGGATAGGTGCGAGGACCAGGCCGATGTCGGAGGCCGTGGAGGGATCAGAGTGATCCACGAGGGGGTAGGAGTCGAGACCGCCCACAAGGCAAGCCTCCACACCATGTATCACCGGAGTGTTTCCTCCACGTCCCTACCCCGCCCCCAAAAGTGAAGATTCCCTTCTCCAGGAAGGACATGCCGGATCACGAGGATCTGTTCTGCGATGCGCTGGTAGTCCAAGCTGCCATCAAAAATTTCAATGTCTCCCAGATCCTCGTGGACAATGGGAGTTCCGTCAACATCGTCTTCAAAAAGGCATTCGACGCGATGAAGGTGGGGGACATGAGGGTGTTGGCCTCAGATCATCCTCTCTTCGAATTCTCCGGGGAGTGGAAGGAGGTGGAAGGAGGAGTGGGACTCCATGTTACCCTGGGGGGGGGGGAGTCCAACAACTACATGTTCGTCATCGTGGATGCTCCCAGCAGCTACAATTCCATATTTATAATGCCACTCATCAGCGCCTTCCGTTCCGTACCCTCCTCGTTCCACCAGTGCCTTAAGTTCAACGTCGAGGGCATCTAAGTCCGGGTCCGCGGAGACCCCAAGGTGGCGAGGGAATGCTACGTGACCGCGGTCAACACCATCACCTAGCAAGGAGGAGACGAGGAGATGAAGAAGAGGATGGAGGAGCTGCCTGGCCAGGAGGCCGTTGGAGGAGCTGGGGAGATGGAGGTGGAGGAGGATGAGGTTTGCTCCCATATGGTGGTGGCGGAGGGAGTGCAGGAGGAGCAGGCCAAGGTGATGGCTGTGGAGGAGGCTGAGGAGGAGGCTCTTGTCCCAGGTGAGGGGGTCGTGGGCAAGTGGGGAGACCAGTCTCGGCTGGAGGCAGCGAAGGAAGTAGTGGAGATTGAAGTTCTCTCCCAGGAAGTATGGGTGGAGAAGGTGCGCGTCGACGGGGGGCTGAGCCTGGAGGACCAGGGGAGGATACTGGAGTGCATCCAAAGGAACATCGACATCTTCGCATGGAGCGCGACGGATATGCGAGGGATTGATGCAGATGATGCATGCCACGGCCCCAACCTGGATCCAGAGGCCCGCCCCATCCGACAAAAGAAGAGATCTACCACAGACAGGTTAGTCGAGCCCATCCGAGAGGAGATGGGTAAGCTCCTCAAGGCCGGATTCATTTTAGAGATCTAGTATCCAGTCTGGGTCTCCAATGTTGTAATGATTAAAAAAGGAGACGACCGCTGGAGAATGTGTGTAGATTTCTCTCTTTTGAATAAATCATGTCCTAAAGATTATTACCCCTTATCTCGAATCAACGCACTGGTTGACTCGGCCGTCGATTTCTCTCTAATGAGTTTTTTAGATGCTTTTTCAGGTTATCATCAAACTACTATCCACCCGCTCGACATAAAAGATGTCTCCTTCATCATCGGGGATGAGTGCTACTGCTATAAAATGATTGCCTTTGTTCTAAAAAATGCAGAGGCAACGTATCAAAGGATGATGGATCAGGTATTCCGAAAGCAGAAGGGGAGGAACTTGGAGGTTTATGTGGATGATCTTATGATCAAGAAGCGGGATGTTGACTCTCACCTCCAGGACCTGGAAGAGACCTTCAACTCCCTGCAAAAATATAAAATGAGGCTGAACCCCTTGAAGTGTGTCTTCAGGGCGAGCATGGGCAAGTTCTTAGGCCATCTCCTTCCTACCGCAGGAGTGGAGCCCAACCCTAATAAGGTAAGGGCGATCATGGAGTTGGGGTCACCTCGGAATGCCAAGGAAGTCCAGTGCCTGATAGGGAAGTTGGCAGGACTGAGCAGGTTCCTCTCCCAGGCTCCTGTACTCCAAGGACCGAAGGGAAGCGTAGTACCCCCCCCCCCCAACCTTGTGCCCGGGTCGGGCCGGAGGGGTACTACTGGCCCAAGACGTCCACCCAGGGCTCATAGGGGAAACAATCCACCCTATTCAAGCACTAGATGGCCGTCTTGAGTGGTTCGAATCATAACATTCACAACCCTGTCAGCTAGTCAGAGCCTGACAGCGGAATCATCATCAGAGCAAAAGACTTTACTTCCATGAGAGATCAAACAGCTCTGTCAGCTAGTGAGAGCCTGACAGCGGAATCATCATCGGAGCAAAGGGCTTGGCTTTCACGAGAGATCAACCAGCCCTATCAGCTAGTTAGAGCCTGACAGCGGAATCATAATCAGAGCAAAGGTCTTGGCTTACGCGAGAGATCAACCAGCCCTGTCAGCTAGTGAGAGCCTGACAGCAGAATCATCATCGAAGCAAAGGGCTTGGATTCCATGAGAGATCAACCAGCCATGTCAGCTAGTGAGAGCCTGACATCAGAATCATCATCGGAGCAAAGGACTTGGCTTCCAAGATAGATCAACCAGCCATGTCAGCTAGTGAGAGCCTGACAGCGAAATCATCATCGGAGCAGAGGACTTGGCTTCCACGAGAGATCAACCAGCCCTGTCAGCTAGTGAGAGCCTGACAGCGGAATCATCATCGGAGCAAAGGGCTTGGCTTCCACAAGAGATCAACCAGCCCTGACAGCTAGTGAGAGCCTGATAGCGGAATTATCATCGGAGCAAAGGGCTTGGCTTCCACGAGATATCAACCAGCTCTGTCAGCTAGTGAGAGCCTAACAGCGGAATCATCATTGGAGCAAAGGACTTGGCTTCCACGAGAGATCAACCAGATCTGTCAACTAGTGAGAGCCTGATAGCGTAATCATCATCGGAGCAAAGAGCTTGGCTTCCACGAGAGATCAACCAGCCATGTCAGCTAGTGAGAGCCTGACAGCGGAAGCATCATCAGAGCAAAGGACTTGGCTTCCACGAGATATCAACCAGCCCTGTCAGCTAGTGAGAGCCTGACAATGGAATCATCATCGGAGCAAAGGAGAAAAGAGCCACCCCCGAGGCACTCTCGACCCTGCCAGCTGGTGTGAGCCTGGTGTAAGGAGATCCTCCCGGGGGTTGGGAGCTGGACATGTCACCTAAGCTTTTTCAATTTCAACATCCTCTAACGGGGAAAAAGTCGGGTTACATGACCCCCCAACTCTGCTGGTCGTTGGCTGGACTCATTACAACATAAGAAAAAGATACAAGACTCTGCCGAGACGAGGCTTCTTCAGGGGGCCTGGGCCTGATGCCCGTTATCTAATTTCTTCCCCTTGGATACTTCCATCCTGCTCAGGCTCTCCATGATCTTCTCTATCTCCTCTGCCTTGGCCAACCAAGAGATGGTGTTGACAGCCGTGACGTAGCACTGCCTTGCCACCCTGGAGTCTCCCTTGATCCTGACCTGAGTCCCCTATGAGTTGAACTTAAGACACTGGTGGAAGGACGAAGTGTAAGACCCCTCCTCCCGGATCCCAAAACACGGCACGAAGGGGGAGTCTTATGCCCGAAACAGCCGCCTTGCGGTAGCATTAGCACACGGGCTAACCTGTACCACAAGACGCCTATCCCGCCGGCTACAACAATATCAATAAATCATGCCAACCCAACCAAATAAATAAACATCCAGAAGTCAAAATCCACACTAAGTTATAATGTCCAAATACATCAATAATAAGAAGCTAAAACATGCTTCTACCATATATCAGAGTACAGCTAAACATTGCCCAAACGGGCTACATCAGAGTAATCAAAACACTAACATCTGTAACAGACGGTATCGACGGCACCGTCACATCAGGCCCTGTCGTCCTGGCCTGGCTGTCCTGCTGCGTAGTCTGCGGCTGCTCTACCTGCGGCGTGACCTCCTAAAAAGGAAGACGTAGCAACTGTTAGTCGAAACGACTAAGTGGTTTCACATCCGCTCCCCCGGCGACTCCTCGGCACCGGGCGGAGAAAAGGAACAAGAGTATAGTATATAATAAGTATGCAAGTAAAGGAAGTACAAGCAGGTGGCAAGGTAATGTAAGAGTAACAACATCATAATCAGCATTTAAGTAAGAGCTACACTAAACTAGCAAGTATAAGTAACAGCAGGAAAGTAACTTAACTTATAAGAATGCCCATACAAACTTATAAGTTAAGGATCGGGTTACATAAAAGTAACTCATCGTATAAGAGTGCCCATACAAACTTATACGATGAGGATCTTGTGGTGCAATGATATGAAATGCTATGAATGCTATGCAATGACTCACCCATGCACACCCATGCAATTGCTATGTCGACACAGACTATAGTTCCCACTTTTCGAGCAGGTAGCTAACCTCTCAGGCATCAGCCGCCGTGGCCAGGCGGTGACAGTAGAACGGGCACTTCTACTACTAGGCGGGTATCACACTACTTCACCTAGGCCTCCGTACGCCTCAACGCTAAGAACACAACAGCGGAGCCCATGCGTACTATGACCCAGCGGGGTCTTGGGTAGATGTGCACCAAGAACACAGCCCGAACTGGCCTTGCGTGACACGGAAGGGGCCTCGGAAGAAAGCACGAGGACACAGCCCAACCGTTCACATGGCCGGAGGGGCCTCGGGACGTGAACACCGAGGACACAGCCCAAACCGACCAAGTCTAACTGCCAACTCCCGTCGGTGTGACGACTGGCGAGCCCGTAGACCTGTCACACTATCCTTAACCCAGGATCACGACACCGCGTGTCGACTCACACCTCATGCAAATACCACATCAACATATCATGGAAGGGGCCTCAGAAGTAAACACGAGGACACAGCCCAACCATCCATCCACACCTTATCTCAACACAACCAAAACAAGTGACGGTCAACACCGCACTTATATCACTTCACAATACTACCCGTAGGGAGACGACTCTCTAAGTATTGGACTACTAGACTCATTTCATTAATCAAACATGTCCATGATCATAATCTATTCATCTATATGACTTTCCAAATGATGACAATGTAATATAAACATGATGCGCATATAAAGATCTATCTCACTTTTCATTTGATAATGTCATAATTTAAACATGAAGTGCAAAATATCAATCTTTCAATTCCTACCAATTCGATTCGTTTAAATAAGATTATTTCACAATTTGATATTATGAGATTTGATTAATAAGCAACTTCAATCATGCAACAACTGATTAATCATAAGGGTTCATCCAAGGCAAGTACCATGCATTATTAATTCCACCGAATCAAAATTCATCTTTCATTAAGCCCAGAATTTAGGCGCAGGTTGAATCTGGACAGCAACTTCGACCGGAGATTCCCGAGGCTACAGGAATCCGGTGAAGTCGTGTAACCCCTCGATGGAAAGGTATTTCCATGGACTACATCTTTCATATTCAGAGCTCAACCCAGATTTGACATTATCCTATTTGAAATCGGACCTGAAGTCCGCTGCGTACAGAACACAGTTTCTGCATACAAGATTTATAGAACCCCATTTTCGTTTAGACTTTCCCGTGGCTACAGACTTCGCCAGAAGTCGTGCAACTACTGGTTGGAAAGGTATTTTCAAGGGATTCAACTTTCGTGTTAAGCCGAAAGCCCAGATCTGGCCATAACATACTTAAAAATGGCCATGAAGTTCGCTGCGCGCAGAATACAGATTCTGCACGCATCTTAAGGCGGAATGAACGGCATCGGTTCATCTTCCTCCTCAATGCGATCATCCCAAGTCATTCCAGAAAACCTCCTCCCTTATTCACCCTCAAGAGGCCAAAACCCTTCACGAAACCATCCCTTATCATCACATTGAGGAAGGGCGTGGTTGAAGAGATCTAAAACCTAAGACACAAGTCTTAGCATGACCTTTCCTAGAAAACTCCTCCTCACCATCAAGACTCTCTTTGTAACACCCCAGTTTTTGCTTCAGGGTCAGTCTGCAGTTCTGGAAAATTTTTGGATTTCTAGAAGGAGGCACACGGCCTGCGACACGGGCGTGTCGCAGGGCGTGTCGAGGCCGTGTCGACACTCGGTCCAAGTGTCGACACTTTCGCTCGACAAAGTGTCGAGAGTGAGGCACACGGCCTGCGACACGGGCGTGTCGCAGGGCGTGTCGAGGCCGTGTCGACACTCGGCCCAAGTGTCGACACTTTGTGCTCGACAGAGTGTCGAGAGTGGGGCACACGGCCTGCGACACGGGCGTGTCGCAGGGCGTGTCGAGTGTACAACCCTGTGTCCGGCGAGCGGGTCCCACCAGGGAGGTCGAACAGGCCTGCCCCGCGACTCGCACCCAAGCGGCAGGACGGGCTGAACGACTAAAGGGCTGGCCCGCTCCTGCCCATCTCAGGCGAGCGAGCTGGCGACCCGCCGCAAGCGAGTCGGACCCGCGACTGGCGACCCGCAGCAAGCAGGCCGGACCCGAGCTGGCGACCCGCAGCCGCGAGCCGGGCGGGCTGGCAACCCACGGCGAGCGAGCTGGACCCTAGGATGGCGACCCGCCGGCTGACCCCCCGCATGCGACCTTTCCACCGGTCCGCCCGGCAAAAGGCCGGCAGCTCGCCCATATCGGCTCGCACTCGCCCAGTGATGGTAGGCGAGCCCCAGAGCCGGGTCGCGCCCGCCTCCCACGGATGGAATCGGAGGCGAGCTGACTCCCCATGGGTGCGAATAGCTACTCAGGGCAGCGGAGCCTCGCTGTTGGCAGACCAGGTAGGACTGCGCATAGCTATTCAGAACAGCGGAGGTTGGCTGTTGGCAGACCCAACCAGGGGCTTTTTGGTATTTCCAGGTCAGTTCTTTTGGTTATTGGCAGTTCAGATTCTGAAAATCTATAAATAAGACCCAAGGGGTACCTCAGAGGACACGCTTTCAGTGCCTCCTTACTCTCATTCTCAAGTGTTCTCTGAGAGTACCTTAGCTCGGCTCTTGGCTAAGGAGGGGAAGCGCTCAGAGATCTTCCGGGTTTGTGGTGGGACCTCCCTGCCGAGCCCTTGGGTCTGTCTTTCCTTGCCTCTCTCGTTGTTTTTCTTGCAGGTGCGAAGTAGGCGCGAGACCACCCCTTCCCCAAGGGTCGAACTCCACAAGAGGCCGGATTCCGGTTTCAACATCTTGGTGCGGTGAGCGTGGAGAGTGGTCAGTGCAGAAAAGCTTCGGCGAGCTCAATGACGGGAGGTCAAGGATCTGACAGGCAGAACTCGCCGCCCAACCCAGCTCTCGCGACAGTGGGGATGTTTGAAGACTTCAGGAACGAGGTGCTGGATCTCGTCAAGATCGCACTCGGCGTGCGGGCCGAGTGTTCGACTCCGGCAGCCCAGATCGCGGCCGCCCCCTCTTTGGGCGAGGACGCTCCGGGCAGGCGAGCCGGGAAGGAAGTGGCCGAGGAAGGTCGGGGGAGCGAGCTCTCGGGGCGCGAGCTCTTCCCCGGCTCGGCAGGCCGAGGCCGATTCGGCGAGCTGGGTCCGCGTGACTCGCCGGCCCGCCAGGTGGGGGGAGGCAGCCCCTTCAGCGAGCTGGTCTCCTCAGCTCCAGTACCAGACGGGTTCAGAGAGCCCGAGATGACCTACTACACCGGGAAGGGAGACCCGGTTCAGCACGTCCAGTGGTTCGAGGACGTGGTCTCCATCCGTCAGATGTCGGACGGATTCAAGTGCCGTCTCTTCGCCATCACCCTCCGGGATAAGGCGAGGGAATGGTTCCACCAGCTGCCGGCCAGTTCCATCTATTGCTTCGAAGACCTGCGCCGAGGGTTCATGTTGAGGTTCACTACCGCAAAAAAGAGGAAGAAGGAGTCCGAGTCCCTGTTCCACATAAAGCAGGGGGTGAACGAGACGTTGGGAAGCTACGTCGATCGGTTCCAGGAGGAGGTCACTCAGGTCCAGGAGATGCCGGGCCACAGTCTGATGATGGCCTTCACCCTGGGCCTGCAGCAGGGTTTCTTCCGCATGGAGCTGAAGAGGATTCCCCCTCTCTCCTACGAGGAGCTGATGGAGAGGGCGGCGAGAGAGGTCGACGGGGAGGCGTCGAACCCAGAATTTGCGAGGAAGTTGGCCAGGTGGGCGACTGAGGAGGAGAAGGAGTCGAAGGGAGGAAGAAGACAGGAAGAGAGGAGGGAGGAGCCCAGGCCGAGGGAGCAGAGGGAGCAGAGGCAGCTCCAAGGACAGCAACCGGGATGGGGGCGCCAGGAGCCCGACCGTAGGCTGGGCTGGAGACCAGAGTGGCAGGGGCAGGGGCCACAGAGGGGATATTACGGGAGAGGTCATTATCAGGGGAGGCAGGACCAGTTCCACCCCCCAGGCTGGAGGCAGGGTCAGAGGCCGCGGCTCCCCGATCAGGAGGAGGCCATGGCCATAGCTCTGGGAGCAAGGAGAGGGGTCATAAGGAGGAGGAGAAGGGAGTTCAGGGTGGAGCTGCCCTACTGCGACTTCCATCAGGAAGAGGGGCACGCAACGGCCACGTGCCCGGAATTCTTGGAGATGAGAGAGAACAGGGGGCGGCAGCAGCAGCAGGAGGAGGTGCGGCAGGAAGTGAGGATCGAGGAGGTCCTGCCTCGGACGGAGGAGGATCGCTGTGAAGACCGGGTGGATGTGGGGACCCGAGGAACGATCGGAGTGATCCACGGGGGTGTGGGGATCGAGGCTTCCCGCAAGGCAAGTCTCCACACCATGTATCGGCGGAGCGTCGCCTCCACGTCCCAAACCCCGCCGCCAGAGGAGAGGATCACCTTCTCCAGAAGTGATATGCCGGACCACGAGGATCCGTTCTGTGATGCGCTGGTCATCAAGGCCGCCATCGAGAACTTCACGGTCACTCGGATCCTAGTGGACAATGGGAGTTCCGTGAACGTCGTCTTCAAGAAGGCGTTTGACGTGATGCAGGTAGAAGCTAAGAGGGTGCTAGCCTCAGACGGGCCCCTGTTCGGGTTCTCGGGAGAAAGGAAGGAGGTAGAGGGAGGAGTCGGCCTCCATGTCACCCTGGGGGGGCAGTCCCGAAACTGCAAGTTCGTCATTGTGGACGCCCCCAGCAGCTACAGCGCAATCTTCGGGAGGCCCCTGATCAGCGCCTTCCGCTGCGTCCCCTCATCTTTCCATCAGTGCTTGAAGTTCAACGCTGAGGGGGCGCAGGTCAGGGTTAGGGGAGACCCTAAGGTGGCACGGGAATGCTACGTCACCGCGGTGAACACCATCTCTTGGCAGGAAGGGGCCGAGGAGATGGGGCGGAGGATGGAGGCAAGCGAGCAGGGAGCCGGAGAGGTGGAGCTGGAGGTGAAGGGCTGCGCAGAAAAGGCGGGAGGAGGTTTGGAGGAAGTGGTCGAAGTAAGGGCCGTGGCAGGGGGAATGGAGGTAGAGGTCCCCGTTCAGGAGGAAGGGGATGCCGAGGGATGGGGGGAGCAGTCCAGACTGGAGGCCGCAGAGGAGGTGGTGGAGCTAGAGGTGCTCACCCGCGGAGGTAGGGTGGAAAAGATCCGCGTCAGCGGGGGGCTGACCCCGGAAGACCAGGGCAGGATGCTGGAGTGCATCCAGAAGAACGTGGACATCTTTGCCTGGAGCGCCGCGGAGATGCCGGGGGTTGACGCGGATGTGGCTTGCCACCGCCTCAACCTGGACCCGGGAACACGCCCCGTCCAGCAGAAGAAGAGATCCACGGCGGACAAGCTAGCGGAGCCCATCAGGGAGGAGGTGGCAAAACTTCTCAAAGCGGGCTTCGTGTCCGAAATCCAATACCCCGGCTGGGTCTCGAACGTTGTGATGGTCAAAAAGGGAGACGGTCGCTGGCGCCTGTGTATCGATTTTTCCCTTCTTAATAAAGCTTGTCCTAAGGATTGTTACCCCTTGCCTCGGATCGACGCGCTGGTTGACTCAGCCGTCGGTTTTTCTGTAATGAGTTTTTTAGATGCATTTTCAGGTTACCATCAGATCAGGATGCACCCCCGGACATAAAGGATGTCTCATTCATCACAGGGGACGGCTGCTACTGCTACAAGATGATGCCATTTGGGCTGAAGAACGCCGGGGCCACCTACCAGAAAATGATGGACAGGGTCTTCAAGGAGCAAAGGGGGAGAAACTTGGAGGTCTACGTGGACGACCTCATGATCAAGAGCCGAGACGTGGACTCCCACCTCCGGGACCTGGAGGAGACGTTCGCCACCCTGCGCCGATACAAGATGCGGCTGAACCCCCTTAAGTGTGTTTTCGGGGCTAGCCGGGGAAAGTTCTTGGGGCATCTCCTCACCCCCGCGGGAGTCGAGCCGAATCCCGACAAGGTCAAGGCTATCCTGGAGCTGGGATCCCCACGGAATGCAAAGGAGGTCCAACGGTTGACAGGGAAGCTAGCAGGACTGAGCCGCTTCCTCTCTCGGGCAGGGGAGAAGTGCTCCCCCTTCTTCAAAACACTGAGGGGGGGCCAGAGGTTCGAGTGGACTAAGGAATGCGAGGAGGCGTTCCAGGCCCTCAAGGCGCAGCTAGCACAGGCCCGCTGCTCCAGGGGCCGAAAGAGGGTGAAGATTTGTTCTTATACCTCGGGGTCGGGGCAGAGGCCCTGAGCTCCGTCTTGGTGCGAGAAGAGGGGAAGAGGCAGCTCCCTATTTATTATGTCAGCCGAGTCCTGAGGAAGGCCGAGCTCCGATATCCAATCTTGGAGAAGCTTGCGTTCGCACTGATCATCTCGGCCCGGAGGCTACGGCCTTACTTCCAGGCGCACTCGATCCGAGTGGTGACAGACCATCCTCTCCGCAATATCTTCGAGGGGGTGGAGCACTCGGGCCGGCTGGCCAAGTGGTCGGTGGAGCTAAGCGAGTTCGATGTCTCCTTCGTGCCACGGCTCTCGATTAAGGCTCAGGCGATGGCCGACTTCTTGGCCGACTACGTAGTGGAAGTAGCGGAGGAGGAGCTCACTTGCCCGGCTCCTTGGAAGGTGAGGGTGGACGGAGCCTCAGGAAGGCATTCTCTCGGAATAGGAGTGGTCCTGGAGAGCCCCCAAGGGACTCGGATTGAGCAGACGGTGGTGGTACATTTCCCCATTACCAACAACCAGGCCGAGTACGAAGCGGTGATAGCGGGGCTGCGCCTGGCCAGGGAGCTGGGGGTGCTGGATGTGGAAGTTCTGACCGACTCCATGGTGGTGGCTTCCCAGATCAACGGGGAGTTCGAAGCGAGGGAGCCCGCTTTGAAGTTATACTTGGCCAAAGTGAAGGGGGTCATAGGGACCTTCCAGACCTTCTCCATCCGACACGTGCCAAGGGGGGAGAATGAACAGGCCGACCAACTGGCGAAGCATGGCCCCCGGATGGGGGGCACCATCACCGACCTGTTCCGCCCCTCCATTGAAGAGGGGGAGCTCATGGAGATCGATCAGCAGCCCTCGTGGATGGACCCGGTAATAGTTTTCCTCTCCACGGGAGAGTATCCGGAGGGAGTAGACAAGAAGAAGCTGAGACACAAGTCCGCCTACTACCTCCTCAAAGACGGGCAACTATACAGAAAGACCCTTTCCGGGATGCTGGCTCGCTGCGTGACCGAGGGCGAGACGCAGAGGATCTTGGAAGAAGTCCACTCCGGGGAGTGCGGGAGTCATTCCGGGAGTCGGACCTTGGAGGGGAGGATAGTCCGGCAGGGGTATTTCTGGCCCACCCTGGGACGGGACGCCGCGGAGTTCGCAAAAAGATGTCATAAGTGCCAGCTATTTGCCCCCCTCCAGCTACAGCCGGCCCAGCAACTCAAGAGCATTACGGCCCCCTGGCCCTTTGCAATCTGGGGGATGGATTTGGTTGGGCCGTTTCCCCAGGCTAGCGGCCAGAGAAGGTTCCTCCTGGTGATGATCGACTACTTCTCAAAGTGGATGGAGGTGAAGGCGTTGGCAAAGGTGACCTCCCAGGTAATCAGGAACTTCGTCTGGGGGGAGATCATCTGTCGCCATGGGTTGCCCCAGGCCATCGTCACAGACAACGGGCCTCAGTTCGCCAGCGCCGAGTTCACCAGCTTTTGCGAGCAGCTTGGGATCGACCTCAGATTCGCCTCGGTCCACCACCCCAGGAGCAACGGGCAGGTGGAGGCGGCGAACAAAATCATTGTCAATCTCCTCAAAAAGAAGGTGGAAAACTTGAGAGGGAGTTGGGTGGAGCAGCTCCCCGCCGTCCTTTGGGCCCTTAGAACCACTCCCAACACGGCCACGGGGGAGACCCCCTTCAAGCTCTCCCATGGGTGCGAGGCGGTGCTCCCCATAGAATTCGAAGTCCAAACGCCACGAGTCGGGACGGCCAGAGAAGGCCGGGAGGAATGGCAAGCCGAGAATGGGGAGGAACTGAGGCTCTCCCTCGACATGGTGGAGGAGTTGAGAGACCTTTCGGCCATCCGGCAGGAAGAGGTCAAAAGGAGGATGGCAAAATACTTCGACAAGCATGTCAGGGTCAAGCAGTTCGCTGAAGGGGACCTGATACTGAAGAAGGTGGACGCGGCAGGGCGGTCAGCGTCCGTGGGGAAACTCAACCCCAGTTGGGAGGGGCCGTTCATTGTGAAGGAAGCTTTGAAGTCGGGGGGCTATCGACTCCAAAATGTAGAGGGCGAGGCCCTGAGTCTCACCTGGAGTGGAGACGACTTGAAGAGATTTTTTCCCTAATCTCCTGTAAGCAACGCGATTTATTATAATAAAGCTTTTCTTTTTCCTCCCCCCCAGGATTGTCATACCTAGGCTTGGTCGGAGAGTTGGAATGAGTTTGGACCCCGAGAAGATCCCGCTGCCAGGCTCTCACCTAGCTGGCAGGGCCGGAAGTCACTCGGTGTCATCCCTAGCCTCGAGAAGATCCCGCTGCCAGGCTCTCACCTAGCTGGCAGGGCCGGAAGTCACTCGATGGAGAATGAGTTTGGACCCCGAGAAGATCCCGCTGCCAGGCTCTCACCTAGCTGGCAGGGCCGGAAGTCACTCGGTGTCATCCCTAGCCTCGAGAAGATCCCGCTGCCAGGCTCTCACCTAGCTGGCAGGGCCGGAAGTCACTCGATGGAGAATGAGTTTGGACCCCGAGAAGATCCCGCTGCCAGGCTCTCACCTAGCTGGCAGGGCCGGAAGTCACTCGGTGTCATCCCTAGCCTCGAGAAGATCCCGCTGCCAGGCTCTCACCTAGCTGGCAGGGCCGGAAGTCACTCGATGGAGAATGAGTTTGGACCCCGAGAAGATCCCGCTGCCAGGCTCTCACCTAGCTGGCAGGGCCGGAAGTCACTCGGTGTCATCCCTAGCCTCGAGAAGATCCCGCTGCCAGGCTCTCACCTAGCTGGCAGGGCCGGAAGTCACTCGATGGAGAATGAGTTTGGACCCCGAGAAGATCCCGCTGCCAGGCTCTCACCTAGCTGGCAGGGCCGGAAGTCACTCGGTGTCATCCCTAGCCTCGAGAAGATCCCGCTGCCAGGCTCTCACCTAGCTGGCAGGGCCGGAAGTCACTCGATGGAGAATGAGTTTGGACCCCGAGAAGATCCCGCTGCCAGGCTCTCACCTAGCTGGCAGGGCCGGAAGTCACTCGGTGTCATCCCTAGCCTCGAGAAGATCCCGCTGCCAGGCTCTCACCTAGCTGGCAGGGCCGGAAGTCACTCGATGGAGAATGAGTTCGGACCCCGAGAAGATCCCGCTGCCAGGCTCTCACCTAGCTGGCAGGGCCGGAAGTCACTCGGTGTCACCCCTAGCCTCGAGAAGATCCCGCTGCCAGGCTCTCACCTAGCTGGCAGGGCCGGAAGTCACTCGATGGAGAATGAGTTTGGGCCCCGAGAAGATCCCGCTGCCAGGCTCTCACCTAGCTGGCAGGGCCGGAAGTCACTCGGTGTCATCCCCAGCTTCGAGAAGATCCCGCTGCCAGGTTCCCCCCCTAGCTGGCAGGGCCGGATGACACTCGATGGAATGACTCAGAAAGCGATGGCCTGCGACCTAGAGCGAATCGCGTTGTCAGACTCCCACCTAGCCGGCAAGGCCGGGAACTACCCGGAAAGCGTGCGCAGCAGGACGGAATCGCAAGAGTTAGCCAGAAAAGAAGGAGAGGGTCTAGCATAGCCCCACCCTCAAGTCCCGGGAGAGGTGGTCGAGTAAAGGCAAAGGCCTGGGCGAGAGTCCCCCGAAAACTAAGAGTGCGGCCGAGGAGCGAGCCGGCTCGCCTCGCTCGGCGGACGAGCCGGCTCGCCTCGCTCGGCGGACGAACCAGCTCGCCTCGTTCGGCGGATGAACCAGCTCGCCTCGCTCGGCGGACGAACCAGCTCGTCTCGCTCGATGGACAAGCCAGCTCGCCTTGTCAGAGCCGGGCCGCTGGGACGGGTCGCGCCATCCGGCAGTGACATCATTAGAAAAACAAAACAGGCGAGAAGTGTAAAAAGAACAGTGTAAAAGGAACAATAGACGGAAATATAGAGTATAAGCGCAACTCGCGCATACAACTCAGACCAGATTTTTTACACTGTTCATCTACAGGGCAAATTACAAAAAACGCAAGATATGGAAACCCTAAAGCGGCTGGAAGCTTCTGTCGCCGGGCTCCGGCACGGGGAGGAACAGCGCCGGCACCACGTCTTTTGCTGAGAGTCTCGCTGCCTCGCTCGTGAGCAGATCCGCGCGCCTCAGCGTCTGCATCGTGTATCTCGCTGCGCTGGCCGCGTTCTTCTGCATTAGCACCTCTAGGTCATAGTCGGACAGGTGCTCGCGCGGGCAGACCCCGCTGCCTGGTGGAGGGACAGCGGCAGCGGCCTCCAGCTCGCGTACCCGGGCCTCCAGCGCCGCCTTCTCCTGGCGAAGGGTGGCAATCTCGGCGCCCATCTGGCTCGCAGTCGCCGCGTCCTGAAAAACGGAATAGGAATTATCATGAGCTGCGTTCGCAAGAAGAAGAGACTAGCTCCGGTTGAGAGCGTACCACCCCGCCCAGATATTGCGCGAGGGTCTCCTCGGCGGCGGCGGCTCGCCCTCTCTGAAGATCCGCGTCCTCCCGAGCGAGCTTCCGGGCCTCTTCCTTCTCCTCCGCCATCTTTTGGATGGACGCGGCGTTCCGCTCCACCTGGGTGCAGCGCCGCCCCACCATATGAGCCAGCTCCAGGCCGCGCAGCTGGGCCCGCGAGCTCTCGTGGATCAGCACCCGCGTCTCCTCCTTGTCGTATATGGCGGCGTCTTCGCGCGAGTACAGCCCAAAGGAGAAGCTGTACGCCTCCCCGCCGATTGTATCCTGCTCCATCCAGCTCGGCAGCAGGGTCGAGATCGTTGCGCGATTCGACTCCTTGTCCCAAGCCAGGAGCGGGGCGCCGAGCTCGTCCAAGTACCTCTCGCCGTAGCCGAAGTTCCGATGCCCTCTCGGGACCGGCTCCGCAGCGGCTCCAGACCCGCCCGGCGGCGCGGAGGTGCCCGCCGCCCCGACCGGAGAATCGCTGGTCGAGACAACCAGCGGGGGCGAGGGGGGGTCAGTCGACAAGACCGCGGGGGCCTTACCCTTTCTTTGGCCCGCGGATGGTTGTTGATCCGCGGTCTTCGCCGACTTCGGCGGAGGCGCTGACTGCCCGCCGCCCGGTCGCTTCTTGGCCGGGACCGATGAGATGTCGCGCTGAGCGGCATCCGCGGCCTGGGCGCGGGCGAGAACCCCGGGGGGGATCCGGGCGCTTTCGTAAGGAGGATGAAGGGGAATGTCGCGTTCGCCTGCGAAGAAGGGAAGGTGAGATGAAAGTAGAGTGGGAAAGTAAGGACTAATGGAGACGAGTAGCAAACCTCCCCCCGGCGCGACAACCGCGAGATCGTCAAGGTGGCGGCGCAGGAACGCGACCTCGAAGTTCTTCCCGACGAAGAACGCGAACAGGTCGACTTCATGGCCGCCTAGGTTGGGTGGCCGGTAGCTCGCCTCGCTGAGCTGCACCGGCGAGAAGGGCACGTTGCCAAAGTCCCCCTTGACGAACAGGAACTTCTTCAGCCAGTTGTGGCTCTTGTTGACGGTCTCCCGCACCTTGAGGTGGGCGCTGGAGAAGTAGGCCGTCCCGTCTCGGTTCGCCCTGAAGGAGAACAGCTTCCGGAATACCGCGAGGCTGAACTCCACCCGCTCCCCTCGCAAGAAGCAGGCGAACCCCACCATGACGGCGATGGAGTTCGGGGTCATCTGGCCCAGGACGACCCCGAAGTATTTGAGCACCTGGCGCACCTCGGGCCACAGGGGAAGTCGCAGGCCCACCTCGAAGTGAGCGAGAGGGATGGCGAGCTCATCCCCAAATAGGTCGTTGATCTTCTCCCTCTCATCAGGTCGCCTCGCAGAAAACCCGGCCGGGATGTGGTCGCCTAGAGCTTCCAAGTATTCGCGCTCTGTGATGACGGCGCGAGGGAAATCGTGCTCGGAGAAGGTCCAAGCGCATTTGCTTCGGCCGTCCGCGTCGCCGCCGCCTCCGCCCATCCCCGTTGATTCGCCGCCGAACGCGAGACAAAAAGCCGGGAGGCGAGCTAGAATCGCTCTTCGCGAGAAAAGGGGAAGCGAGAAAACGTTTTGGATTCGGTGGAGAAATAAGGGCCGGCAGGACCTATTTATAGGAAAAGAGAAGGGGCGGGAAACTTCCCGCCAAAAGATGGGGTGCGGATAGCAAAAATTAATCCGACGGTTCGACTTCCCGCGCGCGAGCACACCTCAAAGGTCGAGCCGGCACGGTTCTCGCCCGGCTGCAACCGCGGGAGACCGGCGCGGGCGAACCAACCCCAACCCGCACCCGCACGGCGTGCCGCGCGAGACGGGAGATTCCCCGTCTAGCGAGCTCCTCGGCTCGCCCCCGCCCCGATCAGCGCGAAGAGAGGAATGGACCTTTCCCCTAACCCGCGCACAGAAAACCAAAGAAAAGCAGCGCAATAATTTCAATACATCTCAGCAACAAAATATTTAGGCCCATAGGCGGGCTGAAAGAGTCGCAAGCAATTACAAATACAAATACAAGATAAATGCGAGATGACGGTAACCCCGCGGTATCACGCGAGCGAGGGGCAAACAACTGGGTCAGTACTCGACCCACTTCCACCTGTGTCGCCTCTTCGTTCCCGCCCGAGGCGGCACGCGGGGATCGTGGTAATCGCGAACCGCCACCAGCTCCCGCTGAGCCCGGCCGACCTGCTCCACGGCGCTCTTAAGATGCCCCTCGGCTCGCGTTATATGAACGCCCGGCGAGGTGACGTCGTCGTCTTCCGCTTCATGCCGAGGGCCCTCCAAGGCCGCGAGCCGGGCATCGGTCTCGGCCTTGTCGCCTTCGATCCTCCTTATGGCCTCCTGCAGCAGCATTGTGTGTTTCTGGAATAGCCGCGTCACCTGCCTCTTCATTCCCGCCGCATCGTTCGGGTCGCCCAGATAGTCAGATACACTGTCCACGTCAGGCGGAGGCGAGTACCCTTCGCTCATCTCGGTCTCAGGCGAGGCCCTGCGGAAGCCTGCGAGCAGGGAGGGGTCAGAATGAGCGAGCAAGAGGCAAAGTCAACGATAAAAACCAGCTCACCAGGGGTGGGCACATCGCCCGCACCGACAGATGGGCGGGAAGAGCCCGGCCGATCCTGAAAGTTCCCTCCCTCGAGGATCTCAAGAGATTTCCCCAGCCCATGGGAGACCGCCGGACGGGGAGTTTCCGGAGGTGGGCGATCCGGACCTGGGGAACTCGCGATCTTCTCAGGCGATGGAGGCGGGGGACGATCCTCTCCCGGTTCTCCACCTCCTCACAGGGAATTACCTGCAAAACAGGGAGTCAGACGAATAGCGATAATCGGCGGAAGGCCACGCACCCCGGGGACGACCTCAGCACCCGCCGCCGAGCTGGAGGCCGGGCAGTCACCCGCCAGAGAACGCTTAACGATCTTCCCCTTCGCCGGCCTGAAGAGGGGGCCGGAGGATCCGCGAGCTAGCCATGGGGCGGCCTCGAGGGCCTCCTCCTGAGTCTGCAGGACCGCTGCCGCCAGGCGAGCTCGCACTTCTTCGCTAACCGGCATCGAGGAACAAGAGACTGCTCAGAGAAAACAAAGGGATGTGGGGAGCCTCCTACAGGGGTCAGCGGTATGTATTTATAGCAGAACAGTGGGCCCCCACCAGAAGATTCCCTGCCAGCTCAGCACAGGGGCCCGCCGAACACACGGGTTGGATGGTTCTTTCCGAGCTTGGTTCAAGCTCAAAAAGAGCGGGGATTGTGTACAACCCTGTGTCCGGCGAGCGGGTCCCACCAGGGAGGTCGAACAGGCCTGCCCCGCGACTCGCACCCAAGCGGCAGGACGGGCTGAACGACTAAAGGGCTGGCCCGCTCCTGCCCATCTCAGGCGAGCGAGCTGGCGACCCGCCGCAAGCGAGTCGGACCCGCGACTGGCGACCCGCAGCAAGCAGGCCGGACCCGAGCTGGCGACCCGCAGCCGCGAGCCGGGCGGGCTGGCAACCCACGGCGAGCGAGCTGGACCCTAGGATGGCGACCCGCCGGCTGACCCCCCGCATGCGACCTTTCCACCGGTCCGCCCGGCAAAAGGCCGGCAGCTCGCCCATATCGGCTCGCACTCGCCCAGTGATGGTAGGCGAGCCCCAGAGCCGGGTCGCGCCCGCCTCCCACGGATGGAATCGGAGGCGAGCTGACTCCCCATGGGTGCGAATAGCTACTCAGGGCAGCGGAGCCTCGCTGTTGGCAGACCAGGTAGGACTGCGCATAGCTATTCAGAACAGCGGAGGTTGGCTGTTGGCAGACCCAACCAGGGGCTTTTTGGTATTTCCAGGTCAGTTCTTTTGGTTATTGGCAGTTCAGATTCTGAAAATCTATAAATAAGACCCAAGGGGTACCTCAGAGGACACGCTTTCAGTGCCTCCTTACTCTCATTCTCAAGTGTTCTCTGAGAGTACCTTAGCTCGGCTCTTGGCTAAGGAGGGGAAGCGCTCAGAGATCTTCCGGGTTTGTGGTGGGACCTCCCTGCCGAGCCCTTGGGTCTGTCTTTCCTTGCCTCTCTCGTTGTTTTTCTTGCAGGTGCGAAGTAGGCGCGAGACCACCCCTTCCCCAAGGGTCGAACTCCACAAGAGGCCGGATTCCGGTTTCAACATCGAGGCCGTGTCGACACTCGGCCCAAGTGTCGACACTTTCGCTCGACAATGTGTCGAGACTAGGGCACACGGCCTGTGACACGGGCGTGTCACAGGGCATGTCCCGCCTGGTCGACGATCTTCGCTCGACGTTTTTCCGTGGTGTCGACACAAAGCCTGTCGACGGGTGTCGAGACTTGGCACACGGCTTGGGACACGGGCGTGTCCCAGGCCGTGTCACCTCTCGGGTTGGTGTTGGGGCCGTGTCGTTGGAGACACACGGCAGGCCACACGGCCGTGTCGTTGGGGACACGGGCGTGTCGGATTGACCACGGGCGTGTCGAATGCCCGTGTCTGATTCCAGGCGCGTCGATTTGAGACGGCGAATGAGGCACACGGCCCTGGACACGGGCGTGTGCCAGGCCGTGTTCGGCCTAGGTCTTCTGTTTTCCAGGCGAATCGCAGCCATTCTTTTTCTGGTTTTGGGATCTAACGGTTCAGGCCATCTCCTGGGGATTTAAGTCCGAAGTTAGGGTTGCAGATCCTCACTTTTTCCAAGTCCTCTCTTTCTAAGATCTTGAGAAAACCTAGAGCAAGGAGGAAGAAGAAGAACTCTTGGGCTGTAGGAAGGGTTTCGGAGCTCCGAATCGCGAGCCGAGTCCGGATCCGTGAAGCTTGGAGCGTTGCGAAGTTTTCCATCTGGCTAGTTTGTCATGGCAAGGAAGAGGAGTCGGAAGGTAACGACATCTCTCCTCTCGGTCTTTAGGATGCACGTTTTAGCATCATCTAGTTTTCTTTTCTCTAATTTTTGGGCACCAAACTCTCAAATTAGAGGGGTTTTGGCTTGCCAAGTTTCAAGAGGAACTTCCGGGTCGATTGAGTCCGTCCCCGGCATATCTTTGCATTAGAGATCCGCTTCGCTAGTGGATTAGGCATGGTGGGTGAAGCCGTAGTCGCGACCGTTAGTCCGACTCGGTGATGTTGCATACAAACTAGGGATTCGTAGAGATTTCCGTTGCGGCAAGATGCCGTTTGTGTTGTGGTGGTGATTGTCCCGTTTGCTTGAAAAGAGTACATGTAGTCGAACCCGGACAAGGTTAGCTCCTCGTGGTGGTAGATGGTTTCCTTGACAAGGTTAGCTCCGTATGAGAATGGAGATGGTTTCCTTGGTGGACAAGGTTAGCTCCGCACGAGTTGGAGATGTTTTCCTTGGTGCGCGGGAACGCTGCGGTACAAAGAGGGATTGCGATGTGTTTAGTCTTGGTTGTGTTGTGCCAAGGCGTGGCTATGTCTCCGTGGTCGGCTGGCTATCCCGTGACATGTGCGTCATGTGTGGAGGGTGTCCCAGCGAGACTAGTCCCCTTCTGTGAGACTGACGAGAATGCCAAGCTTGGGGCAAGCCCGGGCAAAGAGGCCATGAGCGGGTGGGGTCCAGCAAGGCTTCTTAGAATCGGTCAGTCTGTGGTTGTTGGAATCCTGACATGAGACGTCAGAGCTTGCAGGCAAGCCCGGGGCTAAGCCCACGAGCGGGTGGGGCCTTGGCAAGAATTCCATGTGGCGGCCTGTGCGTCGTGTGAGGGAGTTGTGTCTCCCTCAATGTTTGAGGCTTTATGCCAATTGGGGAAATGTGAGTACCCAACTGATGTGATGTTGTGCTAGATGCATACGGTGTAGGGTACCTTGGGTGAAGCCCGGGTGTTGCATTCATGTTGCATAGTAGGCCCTTTCTTTATATGCTCAACCAGTAGAGAACATGTTTGTTGATTGAGACATCCAAGCCTGTTTTAATGTTTTTCTATTTATAGAAATTTATATTGCATATGAAGTGCTGACTTGCAGGTTGGAGGGTTCCCCGGGGTCCGTTAGGGGCGGCCGGGAGGAGATGTGTTGTTACACAGTTTGAGGTCAGCCTTTGCTGACCCACGTTACTAATAATTTTTACAGGGCAAGGATCGCACGCAGGAGCTAGCACGCCGGCCAAAAAGGCCTAAGCCCATGAAGTGTTTTCTCTTTTGTAGCACTACTTTTTGATGATGTATGTTTGAGACTATTTTGTCCGGCTTGCATGCCGAGGTAGACTAGGAGTGCTGAGCACATTCATGTTTGATTGTACTGTTTACCCTTTTGGACAGTTGATGTAAGGCCTTAAGGCCATTTGTTTACTCTTTTGGGTTAGTGGATAACTTCTAGTTGTGCTTGGTTTTCCGCTGTGTTGTGCAAGTGTTTTGAGTTTGGGTAGCTATATCAACTTTTAATACTAAAGTTGTGGCGTTCGTATGTTGTGGGGCCCCGGCCGGACCCATATTATACGTCCATTACAGGGGAGGTGTTATAATTTGGTATCAGAGCGAGGTTTGATTCAAGGTCAGTGCGTAGAGAAGTTATCCACATAAGAGTAACGCGGGACCATGAGTGTCCTTATGTTTTAGTCTTGAGATTGGAGACTAATCCCTTATTTCTTGTCTTCCTGAAGAGTGCAAGCAACGAGGCGGGCACTTCAAGAGCAAGGGATGATCTCTCAGCGAGCAGTGCTACTGCTCCAGGTCTTTTGGGCACGGGTGTAGACCCGACCGACTTCTGCCGCATGCTTGCATAAGCGATGGTGGCAGCTCAAGCTGCAGCAGTAGCTCAGGTGGCAGCCCCTGCCACACCAGATACGGCAACGGCCGTGCCAGGAGCAGAAGCCAGGCGAGTGGAGCCTTTGGCGGAGAGGGTAGTTGTCGGACATGGAGACCGACACATGAAGTATTTCCTGAGTTTCCATCCCCCGTCTTTCAAGGGTGTTGGAACGCCAACGGATGCGGAGGACTGGTGGGTTCGCATTCAAGAACTGTTAAGGGCGGCAGAGACGCCAGAGGAAAAGAAAGCTGAGTATGCGGCGTTCATGTTGGAAGGAGACGCCAAGTTGTGGTGGGTGAGCCATAGCGGCCGCCAGTTTCCGGGACGCACCCCGTCAGTGGAAGAGTTCGGGGACGCTTTTCTTAAGAGGTATATCCCAGTTTCAACTCGGTTGGCCCTGCAGAGGCAGTTTCTGCATCTAATGCAGCGAGACAAGACAGTGGATGAGTACGTGCAAGAGTTCACCCGTTTGGGTCGTTATGCGGGAACGACAATGGCGGATGATGTAGAGAGGGATAACCTCTTCTACCAAGGGTTGAGGGAAAATCTGAGACAACCCCTCATCTCCATGAAGAGAGCGGGATTTAATGAGCTAGTTGAAGCCGCCAGGAGTTTGGAGAATGATCTGGAGCGAACCCAGCGCCGTAAGGGTTTTACTCCCAAGAGCGGGGAAGGGAAGCCTTCCCAATCTCAAGGAAAATCTGATGGGAGTAGGTGGAGGAAGAAGCCTCACACTCCCAGATCTGGTGAGAGGAGCAATTGGACGCCTGGGGGTTCCCACTCTAGGGGACCGCCGACGTGCTACAACTGCGGGAAGGTTGGGCACATAGCCCGTACTTGTCAAGCAAGGGGGAGCGGGGCAAGAGTCAAAGCAGGAGCAGTCTGTGCGCTCGGGCCCCAGTGCTGCAGAAAAAGGAAAGATGGCGGAGTCGAGCGCTTCTCGGTTCCAACCAGTGCAACCAAGGGCTTACAACCTTGGATAACAAGAAGCGATCCGCCAAACTGATGTGGTGACAGGTATGAAGAGAATTTGGAGTTTAAACTTTGTGCTTCATCCTTTTAGACTTTTGTGTAATGTCTATGTTGTAGGCTTCGTGTTAGTTTCCGGATACCCCGCTAGGGTATTGTTTGATACGGGAGCATCGCACTCCTTTCTTGCGGAGAGCTTCATCCGGAGATTAGGAGTTGAGTCTTTCTCGTCGGGAGCAGAGCTGAAAGTGCGCATGCCCAATGGGTCATCTATGACCACCGGGGCTAAAGGGCGCATTTGTTGGGAGCTTGACGGAGTTGTCTTCGCTCTGGAAGCGGCAGTGTTACCATTAGTGGAGTTCGATGTCATTTTGGGCATGGACTGGCTTGCAGAGCAGCGCGCCAGTATTGATTGCCTTTCTAAGGTGGTGACCTTAAGGAGTAAAGGGCAAGCAGAAGTCAAGTTTGAGGGCCTTGGTGGAGTGGCCTGTTCCCTGATATCGACCATGCAGTTGGTGCGGGCGGTTAACCAGGGTGGTGTAGCGCTTGTAGCGTTACTGGAGGTTCGTCTCTCCCAACTGTCTATTGAGGAAGTGCCTGTGGTGGCAGAGTTCAAGGATGTGTTTCCGGATGAACTTCCTGGAGCGCCTCCTCGGCGGGAAATCGACTTCTCGATCGAGTTAGTGCCGGAGGCTAGACCGGTGTCACGTCCTCCATTTAGGATGGCACCAAAGGAGTTAGCGAAACTTAAGGTTCAGTTACAGGAACTGTTGGAGCAAGGGTATATTAGACCCAGTTCTTCACCGTGGAGCGCACCGGTGTTGTTTGTTAAGAAGAAAGACGGTAGCATGCGCCTGTGCATCGACTACCGAGAGCTTAATAAGTTGACCGTCAAGAATAAGTATCCGATCCCTCGGATAGACGACCTATTTGACCAATTGGTGGGGTCAGTGGTATATTCGAAGTTGGACTTGAAGTCAGGATACTATCAGCTACGAATTCGGGATGAGGACATACCCAAAACTGCCTTTGGTACAAGGTATGGGCACTTTGAGTTTACGGTGATGCCGTTCGGGCTGACGAACGCACCATCGGTGTTCATGGATCTGATGAATCGGGTATTCCGGGAATACTTGGATTCTTTTGTGGTTGTTTTCATTGATGACATTTTGGTGTATTCCAAATCGGAAGTGGAGCATGAGACCCACTTGAGAATAGTTTTGCAAGTGTTGAGGGAGAATGAGTTGTATGCAAAATTCTCCAAATGCGAGTTTTGGTTGGAGAAGGTGGCATTTTTGGGTCACGTGATTAGTGGTGATGGGGTGGCAGTGGATCCAGCGAAGGTGGAGGCCATCAGAGATTGGCCGGTGTTAAGGACCGTGACGGAAGCCCGAAGTTTTCTTGGACTAGCCGGGTATTATAGGAGATTCGTGGAGAATTTCTCGAAGATAGCTCTACCCCTCACCTCTCTCACTCGCAAAGACCATAAATTTGTGTGGACCCAAGAGTGCGGTCAAGCATTTGAGGCCCTAAAGGAGAGGCTTATGATGGCTCCGATCTTGAGTTTACCGCAAGGGACCGATGGATTTCAAATTTTCAGTGACGCATCGGGATGCGGTTTGGGTTGCGTGTTAGTGCAGCATGGCAAGGTGATAGCTTTTGGGTCTAGACAGCTGAAACCTCATGAGAGGAATTACCCCGTCCATAACTTGGAGTTGGCGGCGGTAATCTTCGCGCTGAAAATTTGGCGGCATTATGTTTATGGCGCAAGAGTGGAGATCTTCACGGACCATAAAAGTCTGAAGTATCTCTTGGATCAAAAGGACTTGAATATGCGGCAACGCAGATGGGTTGAGTTTCTTGGAGACTACGAAGTGGCGATCCAGTATACGCCGGGTAAAGCCAATGTGGTGGCGGATGCGCTGAGTAGAAAGTACTCGGGGCAAGGAAATTGGATCGAAGCTCATGATGAGCGGTTGGTTCGGGAATGGGAGTCCCTTGGATTGGAATGTGTTGCGAGAGGCGAGTCTAGCGTGGCTCGGTTGAACTGGATTGAAGTGCAAAACGACTTGTCCGATCGTATTCGGGAAGCGACTCGATTAGATGTGGAGTTTCAACCTTTTGTGTTGGAGGCTCAAACGGGTGAGAGCAGCACCTGGGAGATGATCGGGGGAATCTTGAGAAAGGATGGACGGGTTTGTGTACCGCAGTTTGGCAATCTCCGTGAGGAGTTGATGTTTGAGGCTCACTTCTCAAAGTACTCCATTCACCCGGGCAGTACAAAGATGTACTTGGATATGAAGAAATCCTTTTGGTGGCCGGGGTTGAAGCTAGATATAGCTTTGTATGTGAGTCGTTGCCAAACATGTGCCTTGGTGAAGGCCGAATGTCAGAAACCGGGCGGGCTCCTGAAGCCCCTTCCAATTCCTGAATGGAAATTTGAGGACATCTCCATGGACTTCGTGCATGGGTTGCCTAGATCGCAACATGGGAATGACGCTATTTGGGTGATCGTGGATCGCCTAACCAAGGTGGCTCACTTCATCCCAAATCGGAAAGAGGACAGCGTGGAGAAGCTGGTGGAGTTGTATGTTCGCAACATTGTGCGACTGCACGGAATTCCTAAGAACATAGTCAGTGATCGAGATGGACGGTTTACGTCCAAGGACTGGAGGTTGATACAGAAAAGCTTGGGCACGAAGCTAAGGTTTAGTACGGCGTTCCATCCTCAAACTGATGGGCAAACAGAGAGAACGAACCGTACTATGGAGGACATGTTGAGGATGTGCGTTCTTGATTTTGGCAAGAGGTGGGAGGATCACCTCTTCATGGTAGAATTTGCGTACAACAACAGTTTTCAAGCTAGTATAAAGATGGCGCCTTACGAAGCTTTGTATGGGAGGCGGTGTCGAACGCCAATGTCTTGGGCAGAGGCGGGAGACACCAAACTTTTGGGAAAGGATGCGGTAGTTGACGCTTGTGAGATGGTACGGACCATCTAAGAGCGTATGAAGGTGACACAAGACAGGCAAGCGAAATATTTTAATGCTCGTCACCGGAAGTTAGAATTTGCAGTTGGTGATTGGGTTTATCTGAAGGTCAAGCCGTTCAAAGGCGTCTCGCGGATTCGCCGACTCAAGAAGTTGAGTCCGAGGTTTTTGGGGCCTTTTGAAATTGTTGAGCGGGTAGGAGTAGCAGCCTATCGTCTGGCATTGTCCGCAGATTTGAGTGGATTACATGACGTTTTCTACGTCTCCGTGTTGAGGAAAGCCTTGGTGGAGGCTAGCGTGGTGATGGAGCCGGCATCGGTGCCGATTGACGAAGACTTGAGGACGCGAGTCCTTCCAATCGCTATAGAAGATTCGAAGACTCGGCAGTTGTGGAATAAAGAAGTCAAGCTCGTGAAAGTTCGTTGGGACAACTGCGGTCGTGAGGAGTTCTCGTGGGAGCGAGAACAGGCCATGCTAGAAGACTATCCAGAACTATTTTTGTCAGGTACAATTTAAGTTTTGTACCCTTTCGTTTTGAAAATTTCGGGACGAAATTCTGTTAAGTGGGGGAGAGTTGTAACACCCCAGTTTTTGCTTCAGGGTCAGTCTGCAGTTCTGGAAATTTTTTGGATTTCTGGAAGGAGGCACACGGCCTGCGACACGGGCGTGTCGCAGGGCGTGTCGAGGCCGTGTCGACACTCGGTCCAAGTGTCGACACTTTCGCTCGACAAAGTGTCGAGAGTGAGGCACACGGCCTGCGACACGGGCGTGTCGCAGGGCGTGTCGAGGCCGTGTCGACACTCGGCCCAAGTGTCGACACTTTGTGCTCGACAGAGTGTCGAGAGTGGGGCACACGGCCTGCGACACGGGCGTGTCGCAGGGCGTGTCGAGGCCGTGTCGACACTCGGCCCAAGTGTCGACACTTTCGCTCGACAATGTGTCGAGACTAGGGCACACGGCCTGTGACACGGGCGTGTCACAGGGCGTGTCCCGCCTGGTCGACGATCTTCGCTCGACGTTTTTCCGTGGTGTCGACACAAAGCCTGTCAACGGGTGTCGAGACTTGGCACACGGCTTGGGACACGGGCGTGTCCCAGGCCGTGTCACCTCTCGGGTTGGTGTTGGGGCCGTGTCGTTGGAGACACACGGCAGGCCACACGGCCGTGTCGCTGGGGACACGGGCGTGTCGGATTGACCACGGGCGTGTCGAATGCCCGTGTCTGATTCCAGGCGCGTCGATTTGAGACGGCGAATGAGGCA
Organism: Platanthera guangdongensis; assembly: GCA_039583875.1. Classification (NCBI taxonomy): domain Eukaryota; kingdom Viridiplantae; phylum Streptophyta; class Magnoliopsida; order Asparagales; family Orchidaceae; genus Platanthera; species Platanthera guangdongensis. The sequence continues at coordinate 176,870,911 of CM077160.1, forward strand.
CACGGCCCTGGACACGGGCGTGTGCCAGGCCGTGTTCGGCCCAGGTCTTCTGTTTTCCAAGCGAATCGCAGCCATTCTTTTTCTGGTTTTGGGATCTAACGGTTCAGGCCATCTCCTGGGGATTTAAGTCCGAAGTTAGGGTTGCAGATCCTCACTTTTTCCAAGTCCTCTCTTTCTAAGATCTTGAGAAAACCTAGAGCAAGGAGGAAGAAGAAGAACTCTTGGGCTGTAGGAAGGGTTTCGGAGCTCCGAATCGCGAGCCGAGTCCGGATCCGTGAAGCTTGGAGCGTTGCGAAGTTTTCCATCCGGCTAGTTTGTCATGGCAAGGAAGAGGAGTCGGAAGGTAACGACATCTCTCCTCTCGGTCTTTAGGATGCACGTTTTAGCATCATCTAGTTTTCTTTTCTCTAATTTTTGGGCACCAAACTCTCAAATGAGAGGGGTTTTGGCTTGCCAAGTTTCAAGAGGAACTTCCGGGTCGATTGAGTCCGTCCCCGGCATATCTTTGCATTAGAGATCCGCTTCGCTAGTGGATTAGGCATGGTGGGTGAAGCCGTAGTCGCGACCGTTAGTCCGACTCGGTGATGTTGCATACGAACTAGGGATTCGTAGAGATTTCCGTTGCGGCAAGATGCCGTTTGTGTTGTGGTGGTGATTGTCCCGTTTGCTTGAAAAGAGTACATGTAGTCGAACCCGGACAAGGTTAGCTCCTCGTGGTGGTAGATGGTTTCCTTGACAAGGTTAGCTCCGTATGAGAATGGAGATGGTTTCCTTGGTGGACAAGGTTAGCTCCGCACGAGTTGGAGATGTTTTCCTTGGTGCGCGGGAACGCTGCGGTACAAAGAGGGATTGCGATGTGTTTAGTCTTGGTTGTGTTGTGCCAAGGCGTGGCTATGTCTCCGTGGTCGGCTGGCTATCCCGTGACATGTGCGTCATGTGTGGAGGGTGTCCCGGCGAGACTAGTCCCCTTCTGTGAGACTGACGAGAATGCCAAGCTTGGGGCAAGCCCGGGCAAAGAGGCCATGAGCGGGTGGGGTCCAGCAAGGCTTCTTAGAATCGGTCAGTCTGTGGTTGTTGGAATCCTGACATGAGACGTCAGAGCTTGCAGGCAAGCCCGGGGCTAAGCCCACGAGCGGGTGGGGCCTTGGCAAGAATTCCATGTGGCGGCCTGTGCGCCGTGTGAGGGAGTTGTGTCTCCCTCAATGTTTGAGGCTTTATGCCAATTGGGGAAATGTGAGTACCCAACTGATGTGATGTTGTGCTAGATGCATACGGTGTAGGGTACCTTGGGTGAAGCCCGGGTGTTGCATTCATGTTGCATAGTAGGCCCTTTCTTTATATGCTCAACCAGTAGAGAACATGTTTGTTGATTGAGACATCCAAGCCTGTTTTAATGTTTTTCTATTTATAGAAATTTATATTGCATATGAAGTGCTGACTTGCAGGTTGGAGGGTTCCCCGGGGTCCGTTAGGGGCGGCCGGGAGGAGATGTGTTGTTACACAGTTTGAGGTCAGCCTTTGCTGACCCACGTTACTAATAATTTTTACAGGGCAAGGATCGCACGCAGGAGCTAGCACGCCGGCCAAAAAGGCCTAAGCCCATGAAGTGTTTTCTCTTTTGTAGCACTACTTTTTGATGATGTATGTTTGAGACTATTTTGTCCGGCTTGCATGCCGAGGTAGACTAGGAGTGCTGAGCACATTCATGTTTGATTGTACTGTTTACCCTTTTGGACAGTTGATGTAAGGCCTTAAGGCCATTTGTTTACTCTTTTGGGTTAGTGGATAACTTCTAGTTGTGCTTGGTTTTCCGCTGTGTTGTGCAAGTGTTTTGAGTTTGGGTAGCTATATCAACTTTTAATACTAAAGCTGTGGCGTTCGTATGTTGTGGGGCCCCGGCCGGACCCATATTATACGTCCATTACAGGGGAGGTGTTACACTCTTGAGTCGATGTCTCTCCTAGGAAAATAACTATAGATCTAGCACCAAGGGAGAGGGTAAGAAACTCACATTGGCTCCAGCGGTACCACCATTTCCGGCCATGGATCTCGTAGTTCTCCTTGGCGGCATTTTCTCTTTCACGGTGATGGCGGATCTCCTTCGGTAGAACTTGCTCCTGCAGTTTTTCCCTCTCACAGGAGATCTCACAGAAAATAGGGGAAGAATGAGAATGAAAACGGCTAGGGTTTTCTCTCCCCTTTATATATAAAATGTGACACGGGTAGGGACACGGCCGTGTCCGTACCCGTGTCCTGCTTCCGTGAAACGGCCGTGGCGGTTTCCATGTCGGTTCAATATTTGACACGGGTAGGGACACGCCCGTGTCCCGACCCGTGTCCCCATGACACGGCCGTGTGCATGGCCATGTCATTGGCCGTGTACTTCTCGGGTTGCCTCTCGACACTTCTCGTCGAGCTCAACTCGACGCACACGGGTAGGGACACGGCCGTGTCACTACCCGTGTCACTTAGTGTCGACACAGTTCGACGATCTCGACACGGCTCGTCGAGCTCAACTCGACGCACACGGGTAGGGACACGGCCGTGTCACTACCCGTGTCACTTAGTGTCGACACAGTTCGACGATCTCGACACGGCTCGTCGAGCTCAACTCGACGCACACGGGTAGGGACACGGCCGTGTCACTACCCGTGTCACTTAGTGTCGACACAGTTCGACGATCTCGACACGGCTCGTCGAGCTCAACTCGACGCACACGGGTAGGGACACGGCCGTGTCGCTACCCGTGTCGCTACCCGTGTCACTACCCGTGTCACTACCCGTGTCACTACCCGTGTCACTACCCGTGTCACTACCCGTGTCACTACCCGTATCTTTTTACATTGATTTCTCCACTTCTCCACAAGTGCAGTCCAATTCCCTGCACTTCTCAGGACTCGAGTCAACCCTCCTGACTCAAAAACACACACACTAGGGGCCTAGAGCGATTCGGGACGTTACACGAAGGCACACACCAGAAAGCACTGATGAGGGGCGTTTCGAAAATGGCGTTGTAGCTGCTTGGAGCGTCAACAATAACAAACATGCAGTTTCTTGAGATCCCCCTAACTTCACCTGGAGTTTGACTCCACCTTCCACTTCCTTCCTCTCCCCTGAAAATCCGAACAGGGGTCCGTCCGAGGCCAACACCCTCCTTGGCTCTACCTTCATCTTGTCAAACGCCTTCTTGAAAACGACGTTGACGGAGCTTCCGTTGTCAACTAAGATTCAGGAGACGGTGTAGCCCTCGATGTCCGTCTGGATGACCAGCGCATCACAGAACGGATCCTCATGATCCTGCAGGTCCTTCACCGAGAAGGTGATCTTCTCCTCCTGGGGTGGGGTCTGGGACGTCGAGGCGATGCTCCATCGGTACATCACATGAAGGCTCGCCTTCCGAGTGGCCTCGATTCCCACTCCACCATGGATCACAGTTATACCACCTCAGGGTCCGACATCGACCCGGTCCTCACACACATCATCTCCCCCTCCATAGGGCAGAACTCCTTCAACCTACGCTAGCGGCTGAGGCTGAGCTGGGCCTCTCGCACCCCTTACCTCCAGGAACTCGGGGCAGGTAACCGTGGCGTGACCCTCCAACTGGTGGAAGTCACAGTAAGGCAAGACTCTTCCTCCCCTCTTTCGGCGGGCTCGGCAGTCTCCCCCCATGCCTCTTCCTCTATCACCGATCACCAAGGCCTGCTAGGGTGGGGGTAGGAGCTGCTTAGGAGCCTGCCTCTGGAAGTTGAACCTCCCTTGTCCCCCGTGGAAGTTCCCCCCTCCTTGGATGAGACCTCTTCCTGGACCTTGGGCAAGTCCACCCTGCTGCCTCCAGCCTAGTTCCGGACCCTCCTGTCCCTGGAACCCCTGAGATCTCTGCTCCTCTCTTCTTCTTCCTTCCTGTTGCCTTGATCCACCCTACTCCTTTGACTCCACCTCCGTCAACTTCGTCAACCTCTTGACAAATGCCGGGTTGGCTGCCTTCATGGCAATCTCCTCTGCCGCCCTTTCCATCAGCTCCTCGAAGGAAAGGGGCGCCTTCCGGGTCAAGCTTATCTTGAAGAAGCCCTCCTTCAGCCCAACGGTGAAGGCCATCTGGAGAGCATACCCTGGTATCTCCTGGACCACCATGATCTCCTCTTGGAACCTGTCTACATAACGGGCCAGCGACTCCTCGACCCCCTGCCTTATCAGGAAGATGGACTCATGACTCCCCTTCCTCTTTTTGGAGGTGGAGAAGCGAAGCTGGAAGCTCCGGCTCAAGTCTTCGAACCCATAGATCGACCTCGGAGGGAGTTGATGGAACCAGTCCCTTGCCTTCTCCTTCAACGTGATCGCAAAGAGGCGACACTTGAAGGCATCCGTCATCGGCCTGATGGAGACGACATCCTCAAACCACTGCAGATGCTGGACGGGGTCATCCTTCCCGGTATAGTAAGCCATGTCTGGCTCTCTGAACCCCTCGGAAACGGGAGCTGAGATGATCAGCTCGCTGAAGGGTGACCCCCTAAGGGGTGGTCTCGCCACTTCTACTCGCGCGACCTATTCGCCTGGGAGGTTGGCACTCGCCGGGCTGGAGAACAACTCCCGTCCGGTGAGGTCTCGCTCGACCCCATCTCCCACCCTCTCCTTCCCGAACCTTCTTCCTGGTGCACTTCCTTCTCCCCCCGCTGGGGTCGTCTCGCCTAGACCCCTGGGAGTCGACTCGTCGTGAGGGAGGGGAGCTAGCTCCTGGGGGGTTTGGGTGGAGCTGCCACCCTGAGGGGCAATGCTTCGCAGCATCTCCATGATGCCTTGGATGGAGGCCATGAACTCTTGCCTCCCCACAAAGGGTCCTGGGCTGGGGAGCTCGCCGAGATCATCACTACCTCCCTGACCTCCGGTCATGACAGTCTCCCGAGATCTTCTGTGCTGGTCACTCTCCATGCTCACCGCACCAAAGTATTGAAGCCAAAAATGACCTCTATGGAGTTCGGAGTCCCTCAAAAGGGCTGACCTCGCACCTACTACACCCGGAGGAACGTCGCGGACCAAAGATCAGGAAGCTAGAAACAGACCCTCGGCTATAGCGCAGAGGTCCCACCTCACACCCGAAAGACTTTTGAGGTCTCCCCCTCCCTAGCCAATGCTTGAGCTAGGGTGCATTGAAGGATGAAGAGAGAGTGAAGAAGTGATGCTCTCCAAGGCACCCCTAAGGGTCTTTTTATAGTTTTTCCAACACCATGGGCCAAAATGTCAGAAATACCCTTACACCAAAAGGCCTTGGGCCAATAGAAAACAACCACGTCGAGATCTACAACTTTCATGTTGAACACGTTTCCTAAAAATGCATGTACAAAGTTTATTTCTAAAAGGCGTGAAACCTGAACGTATTTCCCAAGTACGCCTTGTACATGTATTTTTAGGAAACGTGTTCAACACAAAAGTTGTAGATCTCGTCGAGATCTACAACTTTCGTCCACAACTTTCGTGTTGAACATTTTTCCTAACAATGCATGTATAGGGCGTATTTTCAAAAAACACAAAAAATTAGAAGAAAATGCGGTGCGAATAGCCAAAACTGCGGTGCGGATAGCAGCGCCCTAAAATATTTAGATTTTAAGACTTTTGATTTGCGTATATTTATATTAGCTTTTCCTTTAACAATTCCCTTTATAAATCAGGTATATTGAAGTTTTGCAATATGACTATTTTTTTTTTATAAATCAGGAATACTGAAGTTTTGCAATATGACTATTTTTTTCGTGAAAATACGACCTGATCAATATATTGAAAATATCTGCCTTTAAATCTGTTCTAATTCTAAATAATAAACAAATGAATATATGACTGTACACTTTTGACATGATTCTCTAGAGCTAAATCAGATTAAAAATTTTTAATTTTTTACCGGGTGTCCTGGCCAAAATAAAATCTTAGTTCTGCCACTGGTGCGACAACACGCGTGCGATAGCGTGCCCTGCACTGCACGCAGCAATCCTCGCAATCTAGTATGCGGTTGCGGCGCACAATAGCACACACATGCCCATGACCACGCACTCCTTGGCCACACACCCTTTTGTGTGGGGCCTTGTCCTCGCTCCCGTTTTGTGCGCCTCCATTTGCTGCCCGACTACCTACTCGTTCGTAACGCTCAGAACACCTTTGCGCTCATTGTGCACTCAGAATACGTTCAAAGTGTACATTTTTCTCTCTTTACCTCTTGCGTCCGTTCGTAAAGATTGCAGGACAGTTTGCAGTTCGCAGTTCACACTTCACAGTTCACACTTCACAGTTGACACTTTGCACTTAGCAATTTGTTACCGTCATCATCACCAATCTTGCCCGAACTTCCTGAACTGCTAAGGGGTAAAATTGTCATATGTGCAAAAATGATAATCCATGTGCTCCAGTTCGAGGAACGCTATTTGTTTGTCCAGTAGTCATGACTCTTATAACGACGCAATTATTGGAATGTCCCTATCAAAAACTATAAAAGAAGTCCAAAGTCTTTATTCAAGACACCTTGCATTCAGCACCTATAGAACACATTCAGAGATCTTTCAGAGTACTCTCTTAACGCTCCAAGCTCCACTAGAAGACTTTTGAAGATGAGAATTTGTTGAAACAAACACGCCCTAAATTTAAGCTATTAAAGTTAACTTTCATTATTATTCTGAGGCTGGGTGATGAAATATAATTGATTGCTGTGAGCCTGTGATGATGAAGTAAATTAAATTAATTTAATTATAGAAATATGAAATTAATAATCGCCACGAAGAAGCCCAAGTTAAAAAATGTTGATATTTTAGTTTTTAAGGTCAATAAGAAAAGAGTAAAAATAATATTTTCAGTTTTCACTCTGGTAAATAAAATCGGTTGCTTCGGCGAATAAATGCTAAGAAAAATCTCATCTACCTCGGTCAGAACCGGCGGGAGGTGGTGGGTTGACTATAAGGGGGGTGGGGGGGAGTTGGTGATTTGGTGGCGGCCTGGCTGCCCTCAAATGCTAGGTGTAGCCGATACTGTAGCGGCAGAGCTCCACGAAGACTGGTTGGAGCAGCTACGTCTGCAGCGACTGGTGCACTACGCCTGCCCAAGCCAGCAGGCGACTTTTTGAAGCCCGCGTGGCAAAAGCTAAGCGTCTTGCCAATTTTGGCCACACTAAGGCTACATGGCCGGCCATACGCAATACAGGTGGTAGTTCGCCGTCCTACGGAGCCGCGGCTCCCCCCTCCTTTTAAAAGATCCAGATTCTTCCTTGTCCGGCCTCTCTCACCGATTTCTCTCTCTCTCTCTCTTCTCCTTCTTCTCCGCAAAGCTGAATAGACTAGAGAGAGAAAGAGAGAGAGGGCCACGAAATTGGATAAGCCGGCAATCAAGGGGAAGGGGATGCAGTCTGTTCCGATGAAGTTCTCACCGCTGGATCTGATGTATGCGATACTAACGGGGAAGCGCGGGGAAGAGGGGGTAGCTGTAGATGACGCCATCGTCGGGAACTGGGAGCTTCTGTCCCTGCTGGCTACCTCTGTGGCTGTACTCGTCGGCTGTGTAGTGCTTCTTTTCTGGCGTCGGTCTGCCGGGCAGAAGCCTGCCGCCAAGACTGAGCCGCTTCGGCCAGCGATGTTAAGACAGGAGTCTAAGACGGAGGTAGACGACGGAAAGAAAAAGGTCACCATGTTCTTCGGGACGCAGACCGGCACAGCCGAGGGTTTCGCCAAGGTTTGAGATTCATTTGATCTCGCCGTTAGGCTTGTCTTAACTAGAAATTTTACCCTAAAAATGGATGTTGCTTTTGCCAGTCCCTGGCGGAGGAGGCTAAGGCGCGGTACGAGAAAGCCGTGTTTAAAGTTGTCGATCTGGTAAAGGAGTTGAGATAGTTTTCGGGATTTGTTCTGTTAATAATTTAATTGGTCGGCGATTGATCGATTTGTGCCGCGATCTCTGTTTCCCCCCTATCTGAACAGGACGATTATGCGGCTGATGATGATGAGTATGAGGAGAAGTTAAAGAAGGAGACCGTAGCCCTGTTCTTTCTGGCGACGTAAGTTCATGCCTCTAGGTTTTTCAACTTCCTCATAATTCTGGAGTCTGTTCTTTTCTGATCTTGCTGTAAATTTAGGTATGGAGATGGTGAACCAACTGATAATGCTGCTAGGTTTTATAAATGGTTTACAGAGGTGCGGCTAAATAACATGTATTTACTTGTATCAATCTATATGTGTGCGTTATGCTGTTGTGAAATAAGTTGGCTGCTGTATCATTTAGGGCGAAGAGAAGGGCAATTGCGTGCAGAATTTGACCTACGCTGTCTTTGGGCTGGGAAACCGGCAGTATGAGCATTTCAATAAGGTTTAGTTTGGTTATTTTTAACTTAATTGTTCTTTGATTTCTTCCCAACTTCAAAGCTCACAGTTTTTTTTTAAATGTTTTCTGAAACAAGCAGGTTGCGAACGTGGTGGATGAGATTTTAGCTAATGGAGGTATACATATATATAACTATTGATCAATTGAATTGAATTTTTGGTTTGTAGATAGGCTTACACATTGATTTAGAGTACACGCATGTGTACCGTTAGAGGGAAATAAAGTACAAGTGTACATCCCACTATCCTGGGCTTGTTCATTTACGTGATGATGATTATAACTATATGTTTTACTTGTCTGTATCTTTTATTTTGAAATGCTTGATTGGTTTTGGTCATGAATTGTTGCAATTGCTTCGCATAATTCAGTTTTTTGGCGTTTGGCAGAAAATCAATTCATTTTTATTGCAAATTGGTATAAATTCCTTCTTTTCCTTATTCATATCTCAGTTTGTGTTGTATATAAATTATGTAGTGCTCTACTGATTTCTTGGTTGATCACATAATACGTTTATTATTTTTAAACCGTATATTGACGCTTGTAGATTCAGTTACTAGTATGAGCATATGATTGCCTTATTTGAGTAATGGTGTTTTAAAGGAATATTAAGATTCCCATGGGATAGCAAAATATCAAATACAGTATTTGAACATTTCTAAGTAGCCTAGTGGGTAGGTTCTTATGAGATGTGGAACAAAATGAAATCTTTTTCAATGGACAATCGTATAATCTGTCGAGACATTGTGACCGCACTTGAAGCCTTGGGAAATGCTCTCAGATGGTGAATCTGATTGTTTATGGTTATTCTAGTTTTTCAAATAGTTTTTGTATTCCATTAGAGTGAATCTCCTTTTGTTATAGGCGGTAAGCGTCTTGTTCCAGTTGGCCTAGGAGATGATGATCAGTGTATCGAGGATGACTTCACTGCCTGGTATGGTTAATTGTGATTCTGCAGAACAGCTGATGGTTTTAAATTCACATGTTTGATTTTACATTTCTTGGTTTGCCCACCACTTTTAATTCTTGCAATAATATCTCTATTTTAGGAAAGAGCAGTTATGGCCAGAGTTGGATTTGTTACTTCGCGATGAGGATGATAAATCAAGTGGAACTATTTATACTGCTGCAATTCCTGAATATCGTGTTGTATTCATTGATCCTGTAGAACAAACACATGGTGAGAGGAGTTGGAGTCTTGCCAATGGCCATGTAGTTCATGACATTCAGCATCCTTGCAGGTACTGGAAAAATTTCATTCGCTGAAAATCATCTCTTAGTAGGATTGTCTTGCCGTGGCAAATTCTGTGACGTGGTGATTCTTTTTATTGCAGAGCTAATGTGGCTGTACAGAGGGAGCTTCATACTCCAGTTTCTGATCGGTCGTGTATCCATCTAGAGTTTGAAATAACTAACACTGGGCTTGGGTATGTTGTAGGTCACTGTCCTCTGAGTTCTCCTTTTCTAATGTTGTTCTATTGGCTATACTGCCCTTAGTTTCTAAGCATTATACTGATTGGTTCATTCTTATCAGCAATTTGAACGTTTTTTCTATAATCGACTTATGAAGTTAAGATTTCTAGTCATGGCATGGATTACCTGATAATTGAAGCAAGAAATATTTTAATGACAAGCAGTCTCTAATAAGTCCTATTTTAGAATAGCCTGAATTCATGTTTTATACCGCAGTTGAGCATAATTGTTATAAGTTACCTTTTTGTTATTTTTAAAATTTTGGGACATTTTTACAAGTGTGCAGTATTCTAGTCATTGAGCACCCAAATTTAAATAAGGGTGGTGTTACTAGCAAACCCATTTTGGATGCTAGCAAACCATTACTGCTAGCAAATCACAAAATTCAAAAATGACTATTTGAAAACCAAGTTGTTACTAGCAAACCACTGGAAAATGAGGTTCCGCAGTTGGTTCACCCTCTTGCCCTCCAGCTTCTTTATTCCCTTCATGTTTCTCTTCACAGCCTTCTCGATCTATTCGTTGGAGATCTGAAGGGCGGTCTCGGCCGCCGCCGCAACTTGCACGCAAATTAGCTCGCGCTAAAATGAATTTTTATAGCGCGAATCATGTATTTTGGGATTTTGAATAACAAATATATCTCATTTAAACAAGTGATCAACAATAAAGTTGTAGATCTTGAAACTTTCATGTTGATCACGTTTTGATTTGAAGCTGTTTAGGCCTCCGATTTTGGCCAAAAAAAAGTCACGCCAAAAATCTGTACGGACAACTCGCTGCGGGCGTGACTTTTTTCGGGGCCCAAATCGGGGGCCTAAATGACTTTAAATCAAAAAGTGGTCAACATGAACTCGTGCTATTTTATCTTGTTTTAGCTCGAGTGTATACTCTCCAAACTCATATATAACCGTTACCGCCCAAGGCAAGGACAACCCCACTGAGCTCGCCGACATCGTGATCCAGAACTGCCGCATCGTGCCAGACATCCGCCTCTTCCCTGACCGCTTCAAGGTCCACAATTACCTTGGCCGGCCATGGAAGAAGTGTTGCACCACGGTCATCATGGAGTCCACCATCGGCGATCTCATCAGGTCTAAGGAGTGGATGACAAACCTGTTGCTACTGCCGAGCAAGAAAACGAAAGGACGGAAGGGCCGTCGAGTAAAAATCTCAAGCAAGCGGAAGAAACAAGATTGATTTGTTAATAGTATTTTTTGAGAATAGAAAAAAAATGCAAAAATTTGCTGAACCTGTTTTCTTCTGGTTTGCTAGTAACTGAAATGAGTTTGCTAATAACAGCACCCTTGAATAACCATATTAGCTATCCAATGTGCTATGTTAGGTTCAATGTTATGTTTAATAATATATAGTGTTATCTAGGATGAGAAATGATTATTATTATTTTTTATTTTGTATTATATATTTTAGCCATCAGATAGCCCGACAACTATTGTCAATAAAATATAATCTTCCCACATCAAGTAAATTTTGCCCGATTTCTAGATCTCAAACAAAATGAGACAAGTAAATAGTTATTTAAAATTGGTACCGAATCTAACGATTAACTTGTGCTAATAGCATAACATTACAAAATGCATGCTAAATTGCCAATAACTGTACAACTTAATTTTGTGTATGACCTAGTTCTATACTGTGAAAATTTATATTTAGACAATATGAATATATGTAACAATTTAACTCCATCCTTCTATGATCACAAAATTCCTTTCTTGCTGTTAAATGCCCTTATTTTTAAATATTGATGTCTTTGATATCAGGTATGAAACAGGAGACCATGTCGGCGTGCATGCGGAAAATTGTCTCGAGACTGTGGAGGAGGCAGAAAAGTTATTAAATTATTCCTCAGATACATACTTCTCCATCCATGCTGACAAAGAAGACGGAACACCACTTAGCGGTGGTGCTCTAGCTCCTCCATTCCCATCTCCATGTACTTTGAGGATTGCACTTACACGCTATGCCGATCTTTTGAGTTCACCAAAGAAGGTTAGTTTATTCCCCTAAACCCCACAATTTCATCCTTTTTTTCAAATAATTTCATTATTTTTATTCTCAGGCTGCTTTGGCTGCTTTAGCCGCTCATACTTCTGATCCAAGTGAAGCTGAACGATTAAGATTTCTGGCATCTCCTGCTGGAAAGGTTAGTTTGTTCAATGTCTCTTTTACATAACATCATTATTTTGGGATTTGCTTTAAAAGTCGGTTTCTTTTTTTCAGGATGAGTATTCTCAATGGGTGGTGACTAGTCAGAGGAGCCTTCTGGAGGTTCTGGCTGAATTTCCTTCAGCCAAGCCTCCTCTGGGTGTCTTTTTTGCAGCAATTGCTCCTCGTCTACAGCCTCGATACTATTCAATATCCTCGTCTCCAAGGTGAATGCTACTCACTCTTTGATTTATCTACGTCCACTTCAGTTTAGGCAGAGCTAATACCCAAAATTATGGTTTGCAGGATGTTCTCTAATAGGATTCATGTGACATGTGCATTAGTGCATGGACCAACTCCAACGGGAAGGATTCACAAAGGAGTATGTTCAACTTGGATGAAGGTATAACTATGTAAAGTGTTAATAGTTTGCTATGGAATTTAATTATAATTGTCTGGTTTGTATTTAAATATTTATTTGTGCATGTTCAGTTGTCCTCAACTCGAGAAAATTGGTTGTGCAAGGGAGGATTGAACATTTGCAAATTATCTATACCTGCTTACCCGAAAATAAGAAATGTAGCTTGTCGTGTAGTATTTTTTCCCCATGTCTTTGTGTGGTTTTTAGCTATATATATATACATATTAGTGACAGACACGGGTCCGCCCCCACGGAGAATCATGACAATACCTTGATCCCGACATATACGGGGCTCCGACTCTATCAATTAATTAATAGAGCCAAAATAAACGCATTATAAATTATTTTACTTTAATGCATATATTATTATTGTTAGAAAAGCGCATGTAAGGGCCCCTATTTGGGCCCATTTTTGTTCTCCTTCTCTTCTTTAGTCCCACACCTTGTATAGGTTTTTCTCCTCTCTTTCTCCATCCTATATATTTGTACTCTCTCTTTGTATTTAGATAAGGAATACATACATTTGAGCTCTCTCTACATGGTATCAGAGCCAGTTTTCGGTTTCCCTTTTTTTTAACTGCCCACAGACCGCCTCCCTCTCCTGTCCGCAATTTGGTCTGCGGACTCTCCTTCTCTACCTTCTTTCTATCCGCGGGTAGTCCTTCGGTTCTCCTCGCCGGTCTCCCCGCGGTCTTCTCTCTTCTAACCGCGCTAGTTCTCCCGTTCTCTCCTGGCCTCCTCCCTCCCTATGGCTTTCTTTTTATAGCTCTCCACCCTCTGCAAGGTGGGCCCCGCTTTCTCTCGCTAGTCGCTCAGTCTTCCCGTGCTAGTCGCTCGGTCTTCCCGCGCTAGCCACTGCCTGGTCTTGTCGCTTGAGTTCTACTCGTGGCCTATTCTTCTCACGGCTTCTCCTAGCCGCTGTCATCTCTTTGCCACTCGAATTCTCCTCTCGCGGCCTCTCCTTCTTGCTGGTTCTCCTTGCCGCTCGAGTGCCTTCTCCCTTTGTCTTCCCGCGCGGTCTCTCCTTCACCGCTGCGACCTCTCTCTATTTCTGTTCAATCCGACCTCTCTTGTCACTCCTCTGGCCTCTAGTGTGCTCACTGTGACCGTGCGGTTTGTTTCTCCGCACTCAAGTCGCGGCCTCCCTTTCTCTCTCTTGCTCACCGCTGCTCTTGTCGCTTTGACTACCCGCTGCGGCATCTCGTGTAACCGCGCGAGCTTGTCGTGCAAGAGTGCTCTCCCGCGACGACCTCCTCAACCCGCGACGACCTCCTCAACCCGCGGCGACCTCCTCAATCCGCGGCGACCTCCTCAACCCGCGGCGACCTCCTCAACCCGCGGCGACCACTTCAACCCGCGGCGACCTCGTCAACCCGCGACGATCTCTTCAACCCGCGACGATCTCGTCAACCCGCGACGATCTCTTCAACCCGCAGCGCCCTTTCCTGCTCGTTGCGGCCTCTCCGGTCTCTATGAGCTCCTCTGTTGACTCCACCGGCCAGACGGCTAATCCCTCTGCAGACCGCCCGACTCCTCCTCCTGACCTCCGCGATGAGCTGTGGATCACCACAATTTTCCTGTCTGGAAAGAAGAATTTCATCCCATGGGTGCACTCAGTTCGCCGAGTTCTTCAGGCCAAGGGCCTTGTGCTTCATCTCACTTCGGGACCTCCTTCTCCTCCTACCGACGACTGTCTGCGAAATAACGGTCGCGTTCAGACGTGGCTCCTCCATTCCCCGGTGGGTGAGCCCTACCAGATGGTCGTGTATCATGAGACGACCAACGCTATGTGGGATGAGCTCCACTCCTTATACTCGGGCAAGGACAACCTCCAGCACCTCTATGACATTATTACCGATTTTCAGGCTCTCAACGCTGGCCGGACTACGGACATGACCTCGTTTGTTGCTCGTTCTAAGACTCTTGCGGAGGCCTGGATCCAGCATCAGCCATCTACCACTGATCTTGCTGCTCGGCGAGCTCAAAAGGAGGCCGTCTGCATTGCTATGATGATGACTCGTGTCCCGCCACACCTTCAGAGTATCCGGGCTCAGGTTTTGGCTTCGGCCACTACTTCCTTATCTGATGTTTGCTCTATGCTCCTTCGAGTGTCACCGCCCCCGGATACTCCTGCACCCTCCTCTCCAGCCCTTCTCCAGCAGACCCTTCCCCCTTACTTCCTCCACCGTCTTCTGCTCGTGGTGGACATTCGAGCTCCCGCGGAAGGGGGAGTGGTGGTCGGGGCCGCCCAAAGTGTTCCTATTGCGGCCGAGACGGCCACACTGAGGCAGTTTGCTACAAGAAACATGGCTATCCTCCTTGTCTGACTGCTGCTGTTGCAGCTGACGGCTCTTTTGCCACAAGTGCCGACCTTGAGGCCGTTTGCCTCCAGCTACAGCAACTACATGGGCTGCTCAGCCCTCCATCTGCTTTTGTTCCTCCACCTCCATTGCATGTATTGCATTCTTTTCCTCCAGTCCGCGCTGGATCTTGGACTCGGGTGCCACTCATCACATCACTTCGCTGCGGCCGCCCATGTACTCGGATGCTCCTCATCTGAAGTGTATCACCGTGGCTAATGGGGCGATTGTTCCGGTCTCCGACTGCGCTGGCCTCTCCCTCACCCTCTCCATCTCTTTTCGCTCGGCTCTTTTTGTTCCGGGCTTTCCGTTTAATTTACTTTTTGTTGGTCGTCTTACTAATGATATGGATTGCTCTGTCACATTCACCTCTTCTGCTTTTTTGATACATGATCGGCAGACGCGGATTACCATTGGTAGGGGTCGACTGCAAAACGAGCTCTACCTTCTCGATGCCTCTCCTACCGTTCTCTCCGTCTCCTTTGTTGATTGGCATCGCCGTCTTGGGAATGCCGCTCTGCTGGTCCTCCAGAAGGCGCTTCCTGATGTATTTCTTCCTCCCTTTCAGTGTGATTCTTGTATTTTCGGCAAGCAGCCGCGTTCTTCCTTTCTCGCACATTGTACTCGGAGCTCGGCTCCTTTTGATTTACTGCAATCCGATGTTTGAGGTCCTTTCAAAATTACTAGTATTTCTGGTTATCGATACTTTATCACCATTATTGATGATTACTCTCGCATGACATGGCTTTACTTACTTCGTGATCGCTCTGAGCTTCCTCGCGTGTTTCAGGCTTTTTTGCTAGAGACTCGTACGCAATTCTCCACCACCATAAAAACATTGCGCACCGATAATGCTCGCGAGTACACTAGCCACGAATTTGCAAATCTGTGCGCAGAGTTCGGTATTGTTCATCAGACATCCTGTGCCTACGCCCCCCAGCAAAACGGCGTTGCTGAACGGAAGAATCGACACCTGCTTGACGTTGCCCGCTCCCTCATGCTTCACATGCATGTTCCCAAAGTCTACTGGAATTTTGTGGTCTCCACTGCTCGTTTCCTCATCAACCGTCTCCCTTCCTCTGTTCTCCACCATGCCACTCCGTTCAGCCTCCTATTTCCCTCCGCTTCGGTCTTCCCTCTCACACCCAGGGTCTTTGGCTGCACCTGCTTCGTCCACCTTCTGGGTCCGTCCACGGACAAGTTGGATCCCCGGGCGGCTAAACACATTTTCGTCGGCTATTCCCGTACTCAGAAGGGCTATGCGTTATTCTCCGGTTATCCGGAAGGTCTCCGTGTTCGCTGATGTTACCTTTCGGGAGGATCAACCTTTCTTCTCTCCTCCTCTACCCGCTCCTCTACCACCGACCCCTCTACCGCCAACCCTCCCACGACCGGTCATCCCCGTTACTGCGCCTCTTCCACAGGTTCTTCCTGACCCAGCTCCTGCTCCTTCCAAGCCGCCCGTTATTCGTGTCTACACTCGCCGCCCTCCTCGTTCCATTGCCCCTATGTAGTCGTCCTCGACCTCGGCTTCTCCGTGCCCTGCTGATCCGGTGCCCGCCTCTACAACTCATCCGATGGTGAACTTTGTCTCCCTGCATGGCTTCTCTCCCCACCTTCGGACATTTGCTACTTCACTGTCCTCGATTTCTGTTCCTAACTCTGTGCAGGAGGCTCTCCAACATCCTGGCTGGCGCGCCGCCATGGACGAGGAAATGACTGCTCTCTGGGTAAACCAGACTTGAACCCTGGTACCCCTTCTTCCTGGTCAAAAACCGGTTGGGTGCAAATGAGTCTTTGTCATCAAGCATGCTCCTGATGGGACTATTGACAGGTTCAAAGCTCGTCTGGTGGCTCGCGGCTTCACCCAACAGCAAGGTCTCGACTATGACGAAACCATTTCTCCTGTGGCCAAGCTCAACACGGTTCGTGTCCTCATCTCCGTGGCTGTGCATCGCCAGTGGTCCTTACTTCAACTGGATATAAAGAATGCATTTCTGAATGACGATCTCCAGGAAACTGTTTACATGCAGCAACCTCCCGGGTTTGAGACCACGGGGGAGTCTCGGGTTTGTCGTCTTCAGAAGTCACTCTATTGTCTCAAACAATCCCCTCGGGCATGGTTTGACAAGTTTAGTAAGGTCCTACGAGAAATTGGCTTTACTCGGAGCTCGCAGATTTCTCGTTATTCACTCGCCACCAGGCAACGAGAACGGTTCTCCTATTGGTTTACGTTGACGACATCATCATTACCGGAGACGACTCGAACGGAATACAGGTGGTCAAACAACATCTGAGCTCCATATTTCAAACAAAAGATCTGGAGCACCTTCGATACTTCTTTGGTCTGGAGGTTGCCAGACGACTAGATGGCCTTGTCCTCTCTCAGCGAAAGTATTGCCTCGATCTCCTTCAAGATGCAGGCTACTCCGGCTGTAAGCATGTGAACACTCCAATGGATGTAAATAACAAACTATGTGCTCAGGCCTCAGATTCTGATCTTCTGCTTCAAAATTCGGAATACTATCGTCGTCTTGTTGGGAAACTGATCTACCTAACGGTAACAAGACTAGATATATCCTTTGCTGTTGGTATCGTCAGTCAGTATATGCATTCTCCTCGAAGCTCTCATCTCCAGGCCATTGAACGAATTCTCCGATACCTTAAAACCGCTCCTGGCCAAGGACTAATATACAAAACCTCATCCTCAATCCCAACATTGGTGGCATATTCTGATGCTGATTATGCGGGTTCCCTCGATGATCGACGATCAATCAGCGGTTTTTGCACATATTTTGGAGATTACCTGGCAGAGCAAGAAACAAGCGGTGGTTGTTCGATCCTCAGCTGAAACAGAATATCGGGCAATGACATCTGTGGTTTCGGAACTCACGTGGCTTGAGAGTCTTCTTGCTGACCTTGGGGTAAAGCTTTCTTCACCGGCTCTCCTCCTTTGTGACAGTCAAGCTGTCATACATATAACCAAGAACCCGGTCTTTCACGAAAGAACGAAGCATATTGAAGTGCATTGTCATTTCATCCGGGAGAAAGTTCACAGGAAGAAGATTGAACTGAAGCATGTTTCAGGTTACTGAACAAGTTGCGGATGTCCTCACGAAGGCACTACCTAGTACCCTCTTCGATCAGTGCCTATCCAAGCTTGGCGCATACGACTTGCACGCTCCAGCTTGCGGGAAGTGTTAGAAAAACCCATGTAAGGGCCCGTATTTGGGCCCATTTTTGTTCTCTTTCTCTTCTTTAGTCCTACACCTTGTATAGGTTTTTCTCCTCTCTTTCTCCCTCCTATATATTTGTACTCTCTTTGTATTTAGACAAGGAATACATACAAGATTTGAGCTCTCTACAATTATGCATGTTAAATCAACTTTAATAAAGTTGATGGGTTTAATGGTAGTTCCACTGGCATGCCTATTGACAGCATTTCTCGAAAAGACCACGACATGTGTGATGATAGCCTACTATAGTAGGTCTAAGAGCTCTACTAAAAACTTTTTTATTTTATGAATTTTCATCATTATTTTTAATTTGGTGATATGGTGTAATTATATAAATGGGCATTGTATTTTATTTTTTTGAAATATATTATAATATACTTTAAGTCATTAAAGTGACAGAATAAGGCTATATGTGGCATCTTTGAATGTTGCACCAAAGCTATTTTTTGTTATAACAGTGAAAGATATATATATATATATATATATTCCTGTTTAATATTTAATTTGGTATTTCTTTCTATATGGTTTGATTAAGTCTCCAATAGCATATCCTTTTATCAAACTTGAACTGACATCTCACTAGTGCTTTAGAGTATGATATCTTGTTTAAAAGACGTGCAAAGATGTAAAATCCACATCTACAGGGAAATAGTTTCTTTCTAATCCCACTTGATTTTTTTTTTCTCAATGTTTAGTTATCTCTCTTTCTACCCCTCTCTTCCTCTCTCTCATAGTTCTTTCCTTTCCCTATTCCTTCGAGGAGGTTAGCTCTTTTTGTCTGAATCTTTTTTTACCGTAACTGCTGCTGCTTTAGTGTCAGAAATGCCTCGGTTCTCATTTGAAGATAATCATGTTTACTCATTTTCCAAGTGTTATTCGTGAATTCAAATTTTTTCCAATGTAATTGCTAAGATGGTTAGTTGATTTGCTCTATCTGGGCATCACATAGTATAATAATTTATACCTCCCTGATTCTTCTGGCAGTAGAAGTGACTTTAATTTCTTGTTGAGACATTTGAGGGTATCGATTTTTGTCTCACCATGGATTGAAGGAAAATATGTGAATGTAGAAATAGTAAATGACTTCGGCTCACCCTTGCTTAAGTTTTTTTGGTTGAAAATTGGTTTGAGCATTGATGTATCATCATATATTTAGTCCTCTTTTGATTCCCACTCCTAGGAATGTCATATTAGAACCAATTGTGGCTAGGAAACTAGTGGTTCAGACAAGGTTGTGGCTTCCTTAGATCTTGATTTCTACTAGTATTGTTGATGAGTGGGAATTTGCAGAACTCACTCGTCTCAACAACCACAGTACACTTCTCCCTACTGCCCGATTGCTCCCACATGGCTAGCAACCCCATGCCCTTCATCCAATGCTAACAATATGCTTGAACTTTCTTCACCAGCAACAACCGTATGCACTTCATCTGACATAATACTCAATTGTACTTTCTCCATTAGTGAAGTAGCCTGCCCGACCCGCTAGAGATGAGATTTACGAGTACAATACTCAGCAGAAATAGTTAGAAACAAGTTATGCAAAAAGAAACACTCGAGTGCAATACAATTTGCAGATCGTACAACATGGTTGAACTTTCTTCACCATGAACGACCGTCCTCAAAAAACATGATTCATATGCTTCATTTATATGATATTCTCTCATATTGAACCTTAACATTGCATTTAAGATAACACAGCTTCAAATGACTTTCTCAAATGCTTCTTAATTGGTCAACCCTGATCCTATCACATGTTATTTGCGGGTTCGTATATGACAAGATCCCATGACGGGAGGACATATATACTCCACATTTATTTTGTTATTGTTTCTTATTTCGGCTGTCATTGTTGCTATTTTATGTATTCTAGAGATCTCACTTTATTTTATTTTTAAGCATGTAATTTTGTATTTAAGTGTCTTATGAACTTGATATACTAACAAATTTAGTTTCTTTGACATCAAAAGAGTTTTCTAGGGCTCCCTCTCCCCTCTCTACTTTCCCCTCACCAACGCCCTTGCTCCCACACCCAACCACTTGGTTGTCGGCCCTATCACACTGGAAAGATAGCGTAGGCTGAATGTTGCTTGTGATATGTGCTTAAACTTTATGCGTTGATTATTGCTTGCAAACGCCACGGGATCACTCCTCGCTTGCATACATCATACCTCTCCTCACCTATCATACCTGAAGATAACCTTCCTCCTCTTGATCAAAAGTTTGACACATTACCTGGTCTTCATATCCAGTTTTGATCTCCCATGCTTCAGTACATGCACAAAAACTCACATATGACTGTAAGAAGGCTCTTACCCTACCGAACCTTGTCAGCATAAACTGTTTCACACCAAAAACTTTATAGTAACAAATAGTCACCACACCTTTACCAATGAATTTCATCCTCTCCGCGATGACATTAAGCTGAGGCATCTTTGGTGGACTCTTCTAATATCGAATTCCTTTCCCTTTGAGCGATCACAATTTAATTTCTTGTCTATTTGTGTTTCGGGTCCAAATGTTACGGAACTACACGACGACGAGCCACCATGACAAGTCTACATGCGCCGGGCGTGTATATCGCAAGGGCCCGCCGAGACCGCGAAGAATATTTAATAATAAATAAGTTGTTATGTTTGTTGATGCATTTTTAGTATTTCCAGCGTTTCCTAATTTCAATATTTCCTAATTTCAGTATTTCCTTTTATATTCGCTCCTTGCCAATATAAGAGGGTTGACGGATCTTGTAATCTTTATCTTGGAATGTATGAAGGTTTTTAGGGTTGCTTCCTAATTTCGTCTTTTCTCGTCCTCCTTCATGCTCGCTCCCCCCCGACCCTTCCCCTTGTCTGTTTCCTCCTAGAATTTATCCGTGATCGTATCAATTGGTCCGACTTACCGCACCGCCCGCTCTCACCTCCGATGCTCGAGTTTGCCTAAGGAATTCAGAAATCTCTCTCCCTGGTCCACTGACCCGCACAACACCCGATCCCCGCCAACCTGCATCATCACGACACAACACCCGATCCCGCGTCGCCATAAGAAAGACGAGCGGCCCGATCGTTGCCGCCGTTCCGCACGACGCGCGACCCATCCGACGCGCGGTTCACCCTTGCGACATCCCGACCCCGATCCGCTTCCGACATCAAGCCGCCAGCGCCGATCCGCCATGTCCTACCCTCCAGCATCCTGATCGGCCCTCCAGCAATCGGATTGGCCCGCTCCACCTCCTCCAGCAACCGGATCGGCCTCCGGCGTCCTTTCCGTACTCATTCCGCCCCGATCTGCCACTCCGCCTCCTCTAGCAACTGGGTGATCCAGCCGCGCCCCAACCCGCATCGCAGCCTCCAGCGCCCCACCGTTCGTCGCTGCAGTCCTCCAGCTCCGCGCCGCACCCCGACATGCCGTACAACCCCGCCGCCGCAGCCCTCCGGATCTTCCGCCGCCTAGGGCCTCTGTTCAGCATCGTTCTCTTCTCGGCGCCAGGCCCCACTCCGCTCCAGACCGTCCTTCGCCCGCTCCTTTGCCCATGCCGCAGGGCTTCTTTCAGCCGGATCTACTTCCCCTTCCGTTTCTGCTGCAGGAAGGCCGCTGCCCCAGGCCTCTGTTCCACTCTGCCGACCGTTGTGCCGCCACAGACTTCGCCGACATCACCGACATCACATCCAGCTTACATCCTGGTCACCATGACCGCCTCCCAATCCGCTGTTCTTGCTGTCGCCGACCACCAACCCTCGGCTAGATTTCTCTGACCTAGCTGTACAAATCCTGGCCACATGTGCCTCCCTTCACGCCAAAGCCGATCGTCTTCTCGTGTACCACGGAAGGGCTTCTGCAACCCCCCACGAGGTTCCCTGCCCCAAGCCGTTTCCACCACGACTTCGTCCTGCACCATGCGAAAGCTTCCCGGCCATGCCACCTCTCTCCATGGTCGCTAATGCACCACCTCTCTCTACGGTGGTCGTCCCTCCGCCCCGTCCGGTAAACTCGCCGCTCCGTCCGGTAAACTCGCCGCCCCTCTACTGGCTCTTACTCCGCCGGCTCCAGTCTTGCCTCCCCCTTCGGCCATCTAACTGTCTCCTCTCCCGGCTCTCGCTCTGCCGGCCCTTGCCCTGTCACTTCCACACGAGAGATCACCAGATTTCAGGAAGACAATTCTCCAATATTTGCAATGAAATGAAACCAACCCTCATTCTTATTTATACTAATATTGCTTTGGGCACACATTGTCCATGACTATGATAGACTGTACACGATATGTTTCCGATCTCATAAAATTGAACACCAAATAAATACACAGAAATGTCCAAACGGCGCTCCAAATGCAATCACGAACTCAGATCGTTCAAATGACAATCCAGTCAATGCCTTCTTTAAGAATAAACATGGGCGAGCACCATTGTGTGGTGGTCCACGCTTAAAGTATGATTCCCATCATGAGCTACATGGATAGACAATACTCAGCTGTTATTTGATTTACGAAACATGAGACTCCTCGCGAAAAACAATTGCATCATCATTTATGTTTGTTATGATTCTTCACTAATTTACTTCTTAATGTTATTTGAAGTTGAAGGCTTAAACTATATCATTTTTTTTGCGCATTCAGAATTCAATTCCAGCAGATAAGAGCCAAGATTGTAGCTGGGCCCCTATTTTTGTGAGACAGTCCAATTTCAAACTACCTACAGACAACTCTGTGCCGATCATCATGATTGGACCTGGAACCGGCTTAGCACCCTTCAGAGGGTTCTTACAGGTTCGTTGTTAGATCCATATCTTGCATTCATGCTCTTATCTTGCATTCTGCCATATCTCTACGTGTTTTAACAAAGTTGTGTGCTGGCAGGAGAGGTTGGCGCTCAAGGAGTCTGGCGCTCAGCTAGGGCCCGCCCTACTCTTCTTTGGATGCAGAAACCGAAGCATGGTGATGATTTCATCTCGCCATAGCAATCTAATCTTATATTATTGCGATAATCTGTGCTAAATGCATCTCCTTTGATGATAATTTTCTGCAGGACTTCATCTATGAGGATGAGTTGAACAAGTTTGTTGAAGAGGGAGCACTCTCTCAGCTTATTCTTGCCTTTTCCCGGGAGACAGCTGCCAAGGAATATGTGCAGCATAAGATGGTTGAAAAGGTGAAACATAAATTAATTCCTCCCTATCCCCCCGCAATATTTCCTTATGAATTCAAAGGAATCATTATGACCTTGTTGCTTGTTAACAGGCATCTGAAATTTGGGACATTATTTCTAAACACGGTTATATCTACGTTTGCGGCGACGCAAAAGGCATGGCCAAAGACGTCCATCGCACTCTCCATACCATAGTACAGGCGCAGGTAATGGGCGGGAACTCGTAGGAATTAATGATGTGTTCTCTCTACTGCTGGGGCGCATATATAACCAGTCTTTGTCGAATGAAATCGCAGGGTTCTCTTGATAGCTCGAAGACTGAAAGCTTAGTGAAGAATCTGCAGATGGAAGGGAGGTACTTGCGTGACGTCTGGTGACCGGTCACTCTCTTTCTCTCTCCCTCCTCCCCTCTTCAGTTCAGGATTTCGGATATAATGCTAAAATATTAAGCACCTCCACTCTGAAAACAAAAAAAAAAGTGTTCTGTTATTGGAGAAATTCCAGATTCTAGATGGAGAGTTTTGGCATGAACGCGCTTCTTCTGCCACCTAAAATAAGTGGATATGAATATAGGGACATTAATGTTATTATTATATATGATGATTCTTTTAACTCCTAGGTGTTTTTATTTTTGTTCAATGTATTTTGTAAATGTACACCATGCCAGAATTGGAACTTTAAAAAGGTAAAGGTGATGATTTGTCTCATCTTAATTTTTTTTTTTGTTGTTGTTACAAGATGCATTCATATTTTATATTATTGATTCTATTGCTCCTCTCATGATTTCATCTTCCTCTCTGAAAAGTAAAACGTTTATACAACTCATCTATATGCAGTCATGCACATCTCTTCACTTTATGTATGTCTCATTTAAGACATGTTCCGCAAATAACATAATATTTACATTATTAATTAGGGCTATTTACCCGGATCTCCCCTCCAGGTTTGCTAAATTACAGGTTGCACCCCTCTTATTTTTCAAATTACAAAAACTTCTCCTAAAGTTTACATTTCATAATATTAACTCCCTTGAAGTTTACATTTCATAATATCCATGCACAAAGATACCCCCTTTGAAAATCTACTATGAGGGAGTGTTTTTCTTCAAGGGAGGTTTTGTAATTTCAAAAGTAAGCGGGGTCGGCGTGCTTGTTTGGACCCGCATTTAGCGTGACATCAGCGGCACTCACGCTTACATAATTCGAACTACCTTGAATGGATGGTTCAACAGGAGTGTTGGATCATTAAGAAAGATATGCGCTGCTCAACTCCATCTCCAATGGCAAGCCGTTGATGGATCTACATACGAGTGGCAGTATACAACGCCCCCTATGTGGTTGTGACAGTATACCAGTGGCGATGATTCCTCCCTCAGGTTTGAATGGGCTTTGCCCGTCTGTGGGTTGCGAACAGACTCTGCCCGTCCTGTTCTTAAAGAATAAAATGACCAAAAGTAAAAAACTGCCTAATATAAAGTTCAGTTTTCCAAAAGCTAAATAAAAAAACGACAATTTTTTATTATTATTATCTAGCTCACCAAAAGATGAAGCAAGCAAATGAAACATTTTCACAAATAGATTGACTGCATAATGGTTATTCACAAATTAAGTAATTTTTTTTTTACCAAAAGCTGGATTCAAATCCATCTCAAGCTCTCTCGTCATCCAGCTTCATCCCACTCCTAACAAATTCAGAGAGAAATGAAAGATCTTCACCATTAATGATCAAAAGAAAATAAAGCTAGATAAATAAAGGTAGAAATAAACTTTATCTTTCTCCATCTGATTGCGGAGGGTTGTCTGACATCTTAAATGGAAGTTCATAATATTCTTCGAAGTATGGCCTTAATCCAGGTTGACATTAGTGTTGGAGCCAAAAAAAAAATGTCACCAAATCTCCGCGCTCTATCCCTGAGTAGGATGCTCGGCGGAGGAAAGACCGTGGTTCGAGAGCGTCCGGTTACTGGCCCTGAGAGTGATAGCGGGAGGTCGAAAAAGAAGAGACCGCGGGCAGCGGCGTACACCCGACTGGACCCGCCGCGGCAAATGCCTCTATTGCGACGGACCTCTCTTTATTAATTTACAGGAAAGATTACGATCGAGTGGTGAGGCCACTCGAGGGGTGTACACGCGTACAACGACGGAAAGAAAAAACTTAATGTCCACACCTACAACGTGGCAGGTTCTGGGTTAAGTGCGCCCCCTTTGCCAAGCACCCCAGATCCCCCTTTTATACTAGAGGATATGCTGAGTGGACGATTCATGAAACGATGGACATTTAATGTCTTATAAATCGCGACATTAAATGCGCAGCCGCCCGAGAAACAAAAAGAGTCAGATGGCGGACACTAAAGAAATGGCCGCACAAAGCCATGCGGGGATGCCTGAGCTGAATCCGAAGAGGAGAAGTCCGCGCGGATTAGGTTGAATCGTCCGCGTGCGCTCCCACTGGAGCTTCTATACCAAATCCCGAAAGGCCGCCTGAAGGCCGCTCGCAGCTTGTCCTTGCCGAATACTGTCACGCTCCCGGGGATGTCCGCGAGTCCTCCGGAGTGCCCGTCCGAGAAGTTGGCGGACTCTAAAAACTTGCTTGGTGACTCTGTTTGCGCCCAATAGATGCTCTCATTTGTCGTCGCAGGATTGGGGCTAACAATTAGTATTGGCATGATATCTTTTGGAGGAGAAGGAACCCTATTGTTAACCTGTTCTTGGATGATTTTAATTTTGTTGGAATTTTTTTTATAAATTGATTCTCCAAGTGTCATAAGCTCTGATTGGGGCTGCAGTGGTGATCAAAAAACTCTAATCCCGCAATTATCACTGAATTCTACCATTACTTTTTTCTCCGTCACCGCCCCAAACAAAGCCATAGTTGCATGATGGTTGTAATAATATAATGCCTTTCTCAAAACTTGCTCGGGAACCGTGCGACATTTTTGGTAGATCGGGCCTACTGAACCGTCTTAGCCCGGGAGCGGACGAGCGTGCCAACAGTCAAAGATAAATTAGATGTTGAGATGAAATCCTGATAACGTGGAAAACCTGCAATCTTGGTGAAAAATCACGCGGTCGGTTCAATGCCGACCTAACTTCCACTATATGAGTGTTTTTACAGAACTTCTTGGAGGAGAGCGAGGGCAACATGCGAGCGCTTCCTTCTCTCGGAGTTGTCTTGACGTGACGACGGAAGCGGCTTCACGCGTCCCTCTCTTGACTTGCTCTCTCGCGAGTCTTGTCTTGTCTTTGTGGCCTTCACCACGCTTTGCGGTGACGGTCTTAGACGTAGATCCTGAAGAGAGAATGAGAAGAGAGAAATGAGTGAACCAGAAAAAAAAGTCCCTTTTAAGTAGAACTGGAGCTATTTATGGATTTTAACAGGGACGATCCGGTAATTTCGCCTAATAACTCCCGGATCGGCCAATGGGATCGCTCGTAAATGATCACGCAGATAGCCACTTTTGGGAAATGACGACCTTGCCCCCGGGCCGAAGGAAGACACACTCAAATGACGGCTTGATGACGACGACACGGGCGTCTGGCCACCGCCCCTCCACACAGAGGGCGACTGGGAGGAGCGGCCGACTGCGGAGAGGCCGCCCGGGGGCAGGTGGTCTCGGGCGGCCCTCACAGGGGGCCGGCCGCGGCGAGGCCGCCCGAATCCGGGCGGCCTTGGCCGGCCCTTGCGAGGGTCGGCCGCGGATTGCCCGGGATCGGGCGGCCTTGGCCGGCCTTCGTGGAGGCCGGCCGCGGCGGGACCGCCTGTCTATGGGCGGTTAGAGCGGGGTAGGGAGGCGTCCGACCGGGGCTAGGGCCGGCGGGTGGTCCCGATTGAGCCGCACGCGCGATCCGGCACGTTGTAGTTATTGTATGGATCGGGCGCACAGATCCCGCGCACGTCTATGTATTGTTGGAATGACCTTCACACTTAAATCCTTTTAATCATTTTTCACATTTTTGTCAGATGAAACTCCATCTAGTTATAAATAGGTTTTGCAATGTTTTAAGTCTATACCCGGACCAGATTATTTGCCAACTATTATGATGGCCTATAAATTTTTTTTTAATGAATGTCATTTCAAATATTATTCCACAAGCAAATAATATCTATGTTGTGTTCACATCAATAAAAATGTTCTTGCTCATTGTAAGAAATTATTCAGTAATGAGAAAGAATTTGAGAAATTTATATTTGAATGGAGACGAGTGTTTGTAGCTGTTTCAGAAAGTGTTTTCAATTAATTAATCGTTGGGTATTCTACCTTATATTATGATGTTTTGGAATATGTCACTACAACTTGAATAAAATCTTATAAAGATCGTTTCATGTCTGCATGAATTGATGAATATTTATATTTGAATAACTCATGCACTAATCGTATAGAGGGAAGACATAGCCAATCTAAAAATTTTTGGGGGTGTCTATTGCAATTTAACAACAATATGAACAATTTTTGATCAGATGATGATCCTTCAACATACATATATTATTAGATCATTCTGTTACATTTGTATCAAAAATAGTAATAATTTCATAGGTACATTGATTCAAATTTAATTGGGAATGTGATGTGGAATAGCAACGAGTACCTGCAGTGGAGGACAAGTTTTGGGCCCATCTGAAGCCAATTGACAACTTTCTATATATGGCGTGCCCGGATCGATAATCGGACTCCATGAATGCGTTTGGATTCGCGTTGCGAATCGACTCCATATATTAATTCATTAAGTTTGCATTTATTTTGATCTATTTGGGCGACCCCATCTCCATCCAATCATAGCCGTCAATGGTGGGATGCCCTAGCCTCCTCTATACTATAAATAGATCATGTAGAAGTTGATTATTGGCAGTGCAGATTTTGGAGGAATTATTCCTGGAATCCCGCGATCCCGCGATCCCGGTGTTGAATCCGTGAAAACCTAGGTGACTACTCTTAGGTGTGTATCTTCCCTCCCAAAATTTGCCCTAACTCTAAGATTCCTCCCCCTCCCAAACCCTCCACAACAGCCCTAAATTCCCTCCCAGACGGCTACCATGTTCTTTTTCCTATCCCAACAGCAGTTGATTTCCCCCCACCTGTAGCTTCAGCCACCAACACCTCCCCCTAATCCCTCTTCCCAACAAACTACTGAAGCCCTGTGATGGCGCCGACCCGCCACCGTTGGAAGACACGACGCATGCGCACAATCTTCGCCCCAACACAAGGAAGTCCTACCGCGACATGCTCCGCTACAAACATTGAGTTATCTACGATTATTAATAAATATACATTGCTAGTTCTTATTTGTGATTGCGAGTCCGATCGACCAAAATGTTAGACAGTCACGAACATTTGATTTCTCTTTTATTTCTTGCATTTATTTTTGAGTTAAAAAACATTTGAGTGGCTAGGATAAGATCTATGAAATGTGTGGTTTAGGAGTGCTTTTGTGGGGAGTATAAATACTCTATGTGTTGGCTTAAAACCCTAATGAAATTATCTTGATAAAAAAAAGGGCTTCCTCTTTTCTCTCCCGTGATAGGAGTACCCGCTTAAGGCTCGCGGATTCCACTCGGCGCGACACCGGCGGCGAAGCCCTCCCCTCCGGCGCGACACCGGTGGCGAAACCCCTCACATCCGGCGCGACTTCGGCGAGCATCTCCTTCTTCCCGGCCGAGCGCGATTCCGCCGCCCCGATCTCTCGGTTTTGATCTACGAGGCAGGGCTCCAGCTAGGCCCCGACGCCGACCGCCATCCGGCGTGATTCCGGCCTCCTTGTGGTGCGATGCCACTGCTGCCCCACAGTGCTTCGCAACGGCGTTTCCCCTCTCGAAAATTTCAGCGGGTCTTTGTTGGGTAACGATTCCTCTCCTCCACTCCGTGTGTGATTCATCTTAATATTTTGTGTTCTTGTGGTTGTGATTGAAATTGTGTGTGATCGGAAACAACAAACGAATTGGAACGTTGAGGGTGCGTCGCTTGTCTCCAATCAATTGATCGAGAGGGGTCATCGCTCGACGGCTAGGTGCTTGTTGGAGTTACGACTCACCGGTCGGAAATCTCCGCTCTGAAATTGCGCCTCCGCTAGTGTTGAAACCAAAGATTTGGTCTCTGTGGAGTTCGGGGTCCCTAGAAAGGGGTGACCTCACACCTACTGCACCCAGAGGAACGTCACAGACCAAAGATCAAGAAGCTAGAAACAGACCCTCGGCTCTAGCGTGGAGGTCCCACCTCACACCCGGAAGGCTGCCTGAGCACTTCCCCTCCCTAGCCAATGCTCGAGCTAGGGTGCCTTGGAGGAGCTCTCTCTACTCTACCAAGAAGAAGCTAAGGGAGGAGGAAGAAAGGAAAAGTCCCTCCTCAAAGGCACCCAAGGGGGTCTATTTATAGTTTTCTGGGAATTGTCTCCAAATAACTAACCTCAATTGCTCTGAAATTACTGAAATGCCCCCAAATTGGTCTGCCAACAGCCAAATCCCGCTATTCTAAATAGCTAAATGCATTCCTCCAGGGGCAGCCCCTCGAGCCGGGCGAGCAGGCGGCAAGGGGCGAGCTCGGCGGCCTGGGCTGGGTGAGCTCAGCGGACTGGGTGAGCTCGGCAGACTGGGTGAGCTCGGCGGCCTGGGGCTGGGTGAGCTCGGCGGCCTTGGGGGAGCTCGGTGGCCTGGGGGAGCTCGGCGGCCTGGGGTGAGCTCGGCGGCCTGGGGTGAGCTCGGCGGCCTGGGGTGAGCTCGGCGGCCTGGGGGAGCTCGGCGGCCTGGGGTGAGCTCGGCGGCCTGGGGTGAGCTCGGCGGCCTGGGGTGAGCTCGGCGGCCTGGGGTGAGCTCGGCAGCCTGGGGGGAGCTCGGCGGCCTGGGGAGCTCGGCGGACTGGGTGAGCTCGGTGGCCTGGGGAGCTCGGCGGACTGGATGAGCTCGGCAGACTGGGTGCGCTCGGCAGCCTGGGGAGCTCGGCGGACTGGGTGAGCTCGGCAGACTGGGTGAGCTCGGCGGACTGGGTGAGCTCGGCGGCCTGGGGAGCTCGGCGGACTGGGTGAGCTCGGTAGACTGGGTGAGCTCGGCGGCCTGGGGAGCTCGGCGGACTGGGTGAGCTCGGCCGACTGGGTGAGCTCGTCGGCCTGGGGAGCTCGGCGGACTGGGTGAGCTCGGCAGACTGGGTGAGCTCGGCGGCCTGGGGCTGGGTGAGCTCGGCGGCCTGGGGGGAGCTCGGCGGCCTGGGGGAGCTCGGCGGCCTGGGGGAGCTCGGCGGCCTGGGGTGAGCTCGGCGGCCTGGGGTGAGCTCGGCGGCCTGGGGGAGCTCGGCGGCCTGGGGTGAGCTCGGCGGCCTGGGGAGCTCGGCGGCCTGGGGTGAGCTCGGCGGCCTGGGGTGAGCTCGGCGGCCTGGGGTGAGCTCGGCGGCCTGGGGTGAGCTCGGCGACCTGGCGGAGCTCGGCGGCCTGGGGTGAGCTCGGCGGCCTGGGGTGAGCTCGGCGGCCTGGGGTGAGCTCGGCGGCCTAGACGGCTTGACCGACTTCTCAAGAGTGCCTTGGGGGGGGGAATATTTTGTCCCCCTACTAGTATGTTCTACATGTTCACCCAAAATTGGCCCCTAGGAGTGCAAAACTCCTAAAAAGCTTAAAAACGTGCATGCCTTGTTTAGGGTCCACTCTTCGCGAATACAGGGTTGTACACAATCCCCGCTCTTTTCGAGGTTGGCAAAAGCTCGGAAAGAAATATCCAACCCAACGTATTCGCGGAGTGGCCTTGAGCCGAAAAGTACCTGGCCCCTCCCAGGAGAGTCAACCTGTCAAGCCAGCTAATGGGAGCCTGGGTGACGGGACGGCCTCGGGGTAAGAAACACTTAGCTTCCGGCTCACACGGCCTGGGTGACTTGACCTCCATGAGAGATCATCCTGCCCTGCCAGCTAGTGAGAGCCTGACAGAGGAATCCATCTCGGGGTTAAAAGGACTTAGTCTCCACGAGAGATCAACCTGCCCTGCCAGTTAGTGAGAGCCTGACAGCGGAATCCATCTCGGAGCTAAAAGAACTTAGCCTCCATGAGAGATCAACCTGCCCTGCCAGCTAGTGAGAGCCTGACAGCGGAATCCATCTCGGAGCTAAAAGGACTTAGCCTCCACGAGAGATCAACCTGCCCTGCCAGCTAGTGAGAGCCTGGCTGCAGAATCCATCTCGGAGCTAAAAGGACTTAGCCTCCACGAGAGATCAACCTGCCCTGCCAGCTAGTGAGAGCATGACAGCGGAATCCATCTCGGAGCTAAAAGGACTTAGCCTCCATGAGAGATCAACCTGACCTGCCAGCTAGTGAGAGCCTGACAGCGGAATCCATCTCGGAGCTAAAAGGACTTAGCCTCCACGAGAGATCAACCTGCCCTGCCAGCTAGTGAGAGCATGACAGCGGAATCCATCTCGGAGCTAAAAGGACTTAGCCTCCACGAGAGATCAACCTGCCCTGCCAGCTAGTGAGAGCCTGGCACCGGAATCCATCTCGGAGCTAAAAGGACTTAGCCTTCACGAGAGATCAACCTGCCCTGCCAGCTAGTGAGAGCCTGACAGCGGAATCCATCTCGGAGCTAAAAGGACTTAGCCTCCACGAGAGATCAACCTACCCTGGCAGCTAGTGAGAGCCGGGCAGCGGAATCCATCTCGGAGCTAAAAGGACTTAGCCTCCACGAGAGATCAACCTGCCCTGCCAGCTAGTGAGAGCCTGACAGCGGAATCCATCTCGAAGCTAAAAGGACTTAGCCCCCACGAGAGATCAACCTGCTCTGCCAGCTAGTGAGAGCCTGGCAGCGGAATCCATCTCGGAGCTAAAAGGACTTAGCCTCCACGAGAGATCAACCTGCCCTGCCAGCTAGTGAGAGCCTGACAGCGGAATCCATCTCGGAGCTAAAAGGACTTGGCTTCCACGAGAGATCAACCTGCCCTGCCAGCTAGTGAGAGCCTGGCAGCGGAATCCATCTCGGAGCTAAAAGGACTTCGCCTCCACGAGAGATCAACCTGCCCTGCCAGCTAGTGACAGCCTGGCAGCGGAATCCATCTCGGAGCTAAAAGGACTTAGCCTCCATGAGAGATCAACCTGCCCTGCCAGCTAGTGAGAGCCTGACAGCGGAATCCATCTCGGAGCTAAAAGGACTTAGCCTCCACGAGAGATCAACCTGCCCTGCCAGCTAGTGAGAGTCTGGCAGCGGAATCCATCTCGGAGCTAAAAGGACTTAGCCTCCACGAGAGATCAACCCGCCCTGCCAGCTAGTGAGAGCATGGCAGCGGAATCCATCTCAGAGCTAAAAGGACTTAGCCTCCACGAGAGATCAACCTGCCCTGCCAGCTAGTGACAACCTGGCAGCGGAATCCATCTCGGAGCTAAAAGGACTTAGCCTCCACGAGAGATCAACCTGCCCTGCCAGCTAGTGAGAGCCTGACAGCGGAATCCATCTCAGAGCTAAAAGGACTTAGCCTCCACGAGAGATCAACCTGCCCTGCCAGCTAGTGAGAGTCTGGTAGCGGAATCCATCTCGGAGCTAAAAGGACTTAGCCTCCACGAGAGATCAACCCGCCCTGCCAGCTAGTGAGAGCCTGGCAGCGGAATCCATCTCGGAGCTAAAAGGACTTAGCCTCCACGAGAGATCAACCTGCCTTACCAGCTAGTGAGAGCCTGGCAGCGGAATCCATCTCGGAGCTAAAAGGACTTAGCCTCCACGAGAGATCAACCTGCCCTGCCAGCTAGTGAGAGCCTGACAGCGGAAACCATCTCGGGGTGAGACCTTTCATGGACCATAAATATTTTTCGGTGGTTTCTACCATTAATCATAGCTGATACAACGCAAGCTAAGTTCATTACAAAGAGATGATTCACTTCTCTCTTACCTCCCTCTTCCCCCGTGAATCATCTGATCCTTCCCCGGGTGCCCACATCAACCCTGTCCTCACATCTCTCCTCTGCTGCCTCGGGTCGGACTTCTTCAATCCGCACTGGGTCTTGCGCTTGTTGAGGCTGATGAGGTTGCGGTGCTGGAGCTCTTGTCCTTCTCAACTCCAGAAATTCGGGGCAAGTAGATGTTGTGTGGCCTTACTCCTGGTGGAACTCACAGTAGGGTAACTCTACTCTGACTCTTCTCCTTCCCGTGCGGTTCCTCCTCTCCCTTCGACCAATTTCCATCGCTTGCTGTGGTGGGGGTAGGAGTTGTCTAGGGGCTTGCCTTTGGAAGTTGAACCTCTCCCGACCTTCATGAAAATCCCCCCACCTTGGTTGTGACCTCTTCCTGAACCCTGAATGGGTCCTACCTGCTGCCTCCAACCTGGTTCTGGACCCTCCTGTCCCTGGAACCCCTGAGCTCTCTGCTCCTCTCTCCTTTTTCCTTCCTGATGTCTTGAGCCTCCTTGCTCCTTCGACTCCGCCTCTGTTAGCCTTGCCAACTTTTTGACAAATGACGGGTTGGCCGCCTCCATGGTTATCTCCTCTGCCGCCCTTTCCATCAGCTCTTCGAAGGAAAGGGGGGCCTTCCGGGTCAAGCTCATCTTGAAGAAGCCCTCCTTCAGCCCAACGGTGAAGGCCATCTGGAGAGCATACCCTGGCATCTCCTGGACCTCCAGGATCTCTTCTTGGAACCTGTCAACGTAGCGGGCCAGCGACTCCTCGACCCCCTGCCTTATCAGGAAGATGGACTCATGACTCCTCTTCCTCTTCTTGGAGGTGGAGAAGCGAAGCTGGAAGCTCCGGCTCAAGTCCTCGAAATCGTAGATCGACCTTGGAGGGAGTTGATGGAACCAGTCCCTTGCCTTCTCCTTCAACGTGATCGCAAAGAGGCGACACTTGAAGGCATCTGTCATCGGCCTGATGGAGACTGCATCCTCGAACCATTGCAGGTGCTGGACGGGATCATCCTTCCCGGAATAGTAAGTCATATCTGGCTCTCTGAACCCCTCGGGAACGGGAGCTGAGATGATCAGCTTGCTGAAGGGTGACCCCCTAAGGGGTGGTCTCGCCACTTCTATTCGCGCAGCCTGCTCGCCTGGGATGTTGGTACTCGCCGGGCTGGAGAACAGCTCCCGGCCGGTGAGGTCTCGCTCGACCCCATCTACCATCCTCTCCTTCCCTGGCCTTCTTCCTGGTACACTTCCTTCTCTCCCCACTGGGGTCATCTCGCCTAGACCCCTGGGAGTCGGCTCGTCGAGAGGGGGAGCTAACTCCTGGGGGGTCTGGGTGGAGCTTCCACCTTGAGGAGCAATGCTACGCAGCATCTCCATGATGCCTTGGATGGAGGCCATGAACTCTTGCCTTCCCACAAAGGGTCCTGAGCCGGGGAGCTCGCCGAGATCATCACTACCTTCTTGACCTCCTGTCATGACACTCTCCCGAGATCTTCTGTGCTGGTCACCTCCACGCTCACCGCACCAAAATGTTGAAACCAAAGATTTGGTCTCTGTGGAGTTCGGGGTCCTTAGAAAGGGGTGACCTCACACCTACTGCACCCAGAGGAACGTCACAGACCAAAGATCAAGAAGCTAGAAACAGACCCTCGGCTCTAGCGTGGAGGTCCCACCTCACACCCGAAAGGCTGCCTGAGCACTTCCCCTCCCTATCCAATGCTCGAGCTAGGGTGCCTTGGATGAGTTCTCTCTACTCTACCAAGAAGAAGCTAAGGGAGGAGGAAGCAAGGAAAAGTCCCTCCTCAAAGGCACCCAAGGGGGTCTATTTATAGTTTTCTGGGAATGGTCTGCAAATAACTAACCTCCATTGCTCTGAAATTACTGAAATGCCCCCAAATTGGTCTGCCAACAGCCAAATCCTGCTATTCTAAATATCTAAATACAGTCCTCCAGGGGCAGCCCCTCGAGCCGGGCGAGCAGGCGGCAAGAGGCGAGCTCGGCGGCCTGGGCTGGGTGAGCTCAGCGGACTGGGTGAGCTCGACAGACTGGGTGAGCTCGGCGGCCTGGGGCTGGGTGAGCTCAGCGGCCTTGGGGGAGCTCGGTGGCATGGGGGAGCTCGGCGGCCTGGGGTGAGCTCGGCGGCCTGGGGTGAGCTCGACGGCCTGGGGTGAGCTCGGCGGCCTGGGGGAGCTCGGCGGCCTGGGGTGAGCTCGGCGGCCTGGGGTGAGCTCGGCGGCCTGGGGTGAGCTCGGCGACCTGGGGTGAGCTCGGCGGCCTGGGGGGAGCTCGGCGGCCTGGGGAGCTCGGCGGACTGGGTGAGCTCGGCGGCCTGGGGAGCTTGGCGGACAGGGTGAGCTCGGCGGCCTGGGGAGCTCGGCGGACTGGGTGAGCTCGACAGACTGGGTGAGCTCGGCGGACTGGGTGAGCTCGGCGGCCTGGGGAGCTCGGCGGACTGGGTGAGCTCGGCGGACTGGGTGAGCTCGGCGGACCGGGGAGCTCGGCGGACTGGGTGAGCTCGGCCGACTGGGTGAGCTCGGCGGCCTGGGGAGCTCGGCGGACTGGGTGAGCTCGGCACACTGGGTGAGCTCGGCGGCCTGGGGCTGGGTGAGCTCGGCGGCCTAGGGGGAGCTCGGCGGCCTGGGGGAGCTCGGCGGCCTGGGGTGAGCTCGGCGGCCTGGGGTGAGCTCGGCGGCCTAGGGGAGCTCGGCGACCTGGGGTGAGCTCGGCGGCCTGGGGAGCTCGGCGGCCTGGGGTGAGCTCGGCGGCCTGGGGTGAGCTCGGCGGCCTGGGGTGAGCTCGGCGACCTGGGGTGAGCTCGGCGGCCTGGGGGGAGCTCGGCGGCCTGGGGAGCTCGGCGGACTGGGTGAGCTCGGCGGCCTGGGGAGCTTGGCGGCCTGGGGTGAGCTCGGCGGCCTAGACGGCTTGACCGACTTCTCAAGAGTGCCTTGGGGCGGGGGGGGGGGGGGGGAGAAATATTTTCTCCCCCTACTAGTATGTTCTACATGTTCACCCAAAATTGGCCCGTAGGAGTGCAAAACTCCTAAAAAGCTTAAAAACGTGCATGCCTTGTTTAGGGTCCACTCTTCGCGAATACGGGGTTGTACAGCTAGTCCATCGTATAGGATTGGAGTGTGCGTGCTTTACAATCAATTTCGTGTTAATCAGAGGCGGTGTCTTTTAACTCGCTCGCCAAGTGTTTGAACATTTGTCTAAATTAGCGCACACGTTTAATTGTGCGCAAGCGTCGGTTTGATGTTTGTCGTTGGTTTTACGTAATTTTCTAACGATCGATAAAAGGTTCGTTGGCCTTAGTTTTCTTTGTTGGGAGAGTCCATCCCCTTGCGACCCCTTTATTTTGGGTGGATCTCTTTTGTTGCAACATCACTCGTTCGGATCGTGTAGGTCCTTTTCGCTGGGTCGAACATTGGCTACATAGCCCTTGGGAGATCCAAAGAGGCTTGGCGAACCTTCGTTTGAGCAAGTGTTTCTCTCTTGCCAGTTCATTTTGTCGCGTTGAGGTGTGAGTTTTATTCACGCGTTTAGGGTTGACGGAATTAGTTGTACGCAAACCGGTGTTTGCTACATCACCCCGATTGGTAGTTCCCTGCTGCCGCCCCATTTCCCTGCCACAAATTTCACATTCAGTGAGTATTTTCCCTGCCACTGAACCACATTCCAGCGCTCCCCTGTCTGATTTAAAGGTCCCGCTGCTGCCACCCCTCCCTCCTTCCATTTTCTGCAGCTGTAATCCCTCCCAGCTGCCGCTCCCTTGCTGCCACTGTCCAACCCGCCCTCCCCCTCCCTCTGTGGAACCACCACAAGTTTCCCCGCGTCCAGATTTGTCCCTACATCCCTCCATCCCCAAAACAATCCATATTTGGACTATTTCAGCCCCGATCCTCCATTTCCCATCACCCTCCCCTCATTCCCTAGCCTGGATATCTACTCCTAAACATCGGATCCATCCTCCCCTCGCCCGGATCCGCATGTACGTCGCCGGAACTACTCATTTTCGGCCCGTTTCCATCTTCCACCATCGAGGACAGCCACCTATGTTGTTTTCCACGCCTCTTTTTCCACATTAGATCGCCGTCAAAATGCATCCGACTCCGGAATCTTCAATGCCTTGGTCAGCCCACTATATGGTGAGATTTTGTTGTATTGCAATTTTATTTTCAACATTTGTTTATTGGGTTAGACATTTTATATTTGTTTGGAGAAACATCGTCGTAGAATTTTTTTCTAAATTATTATTGTGATTTGCAGGGTTTACGCTTTCGCTTTGACCCTCCATGTAGAGGAAAGCCTAAGCCTGCTTTTCCCCAATAAATTATTCTGTCCTGCTACGAATTATTTGCGTGAGATGTTATTGTTTGTTATCTAATTTGTGATTTAACAATCGGATTTGCATGACATGTAAGAGTTAGGTCACCGTTTATCCGCCGCCTATAGATTCGTTCTGCGTCAGAATGTGTCTATACAAACTCTACAATTCATTAAAGAGGAGGAAGATTTAGTGAAGAACGAAAAATTTCCATTAGTTCATAAATGTTCACAAAAAAGAGTTCACTTTGGGATTATCATGTGCACACGAATTATTTACATATATAACTAATTCTAAAGGCTTTCCTTTGTGGTTAATTAATGGTCATCGGAAACAAATTGTTTTGAATGAAAAGTTTTACATGGACATGAAAACAATATTGACATTGTGCTTGAGGGTATTGCTCAAAAACTCTATGACTAGTGAACAACAAAAGAAAGAAATCAAACAGAAACTAAAATAAATTATTGATCCAACAATCAGCAAAACAGATGAAGCATCCGTTCAATTGAAGTTAAAAGGGAGGTTGAAGGGAAGCTACAAAAAATTTGAAGTTGATTTTTTGTCTACTAAACATCTACCTTCTCATTTTGAGTATGCTTTGTTGGATGATTTAGTTTTGGAAACTAAAAAAAGAAAGATAACATGAAAGTCGTCTTATCATAGGAATAGAATATTTGTTGACACAGTTCGTCATCATTTTACATCATTTTGGTTGAAACACATATTAGAAGTCTTCGACGTGTTGGGTAATGTTCTTTGCGGGTACCGAGTTACTAGTGATACAATGAATATTTTTGGTGATTAATCACAAGTAAGAAATGATCTATATTGAGAGCTTGATAATCATAGTCTTTTATATGATGTCATTTACAGAAGCAAAAGACGTTTGAAGCTATTAGAATCTCTACGATGTACATAAATTTCGGCTTCATTAAGTTAGTGGATGACACTACCAGATATGAGAGTTGTTATCTTTTCGTGTTGTAACATAGCTATAGAAGTAGAGAAACCTCCAACCTTGTATATACTCCTTGAATGAATAATTACAAGTATGAATACATTTATATAGGAAGAGAGTAAGGAGAGAAGATCCCAATCCAAGATGTGGGACTAAAAATAAGAAATAAATGGGCCTTATAAATGGGCCTTTACACGGTCTTTTCTAACACTTCCCCGCAAGCTGGAGCGTACAAATCGTAGGCGCCAAGCTTGGATAAAAACTGGTAGTATAACGGTCTGGAGAGAGCTTTGGTCAAAATATCAGCAACTTGATTTGTAGCAAAAACATGCTCCAGGTCTACCTTCTTTGACTGAACTTTTTCCCGAATAAAGTGGCAGTCAACTTCAATATGCTTTGTGCGTTCGTGAAATACCGGGTTCTTGGCAATATGTATTGCTGCTTGACTATCACAAAATAGGATCGCCGATGATGAGAGACGGACACCCAAATCTCCCAGAAGGCTCTCAAGCCATGTTAACTCGGACACTACCGAAGCCATGGCCCGGTACTCAGCTTCAGCAGAAGATCTAGCAACCACATTCTGTTTCTTGCTACGCCAGGTTATGAGATGACCACCAAAGTAGGTACAAAAACCAGATGTAGATCACCTATCATCAACAGATCCTGCATAGTCAGCGTCCGAGTATGCAACGAGGGATAGTGATGTGGATTGCTTGTACAGAATCCCTTGTCCTAGAGCATTCTTGAGATACCGAAGAATGCGCTCGACAGCTTGAAGATGAGATGTCCTAGGAGCATGCATAAATCGGCTCACCACTCCAACGGCAAAGGAGATGTCTGGTCGAGTAACTGTGAGGTAGATCAGTTTCCCAACCAAGCGTCTGTAGTATTCCGGATTTGTAAGTAGCTCATCGGAGTCAGAACTATGGGCCGAGAGCCTGTGATTAGCATCCATTGGAGTATCTGTAGGTTTGCATCCCGAATAACCAGCATCATGAAGAAGATCCATACAATACTTCCTTTGAGATAATACAAGGCCATCAGGTCGTCGTGCAACCTCAAGCCCAAGAAAATACCGTAGGTTACCAAGATCTTTGGTCTGAAAGGCGGAGTTTAATTGTTATTTGGTATGTAGTATTCCTGTAGTGTCATCTCCAGTGATGAGGATATCGTCAACATAGACAAGTAGAATCACAGTTCCGGTTGGCTGGTGTCGTGTGAAGAGAGAGAAGTCAGCTGAGCTCCTAGTAAAGCCAATATCGCGGACTACCTTGTTGAATTTGTCAAACCAGGAACGCGGGGACTGTTTGAGACCATAAATGGATTTTCGAAGATGACACACCCGAGACTCCCCCGTGGTCTCAAACCCGGGTGGTTGATGCATATAAACAGTTTCCTGGAGATCACCATTGAGAAAGACATTCTTCACATCCAGCTGATAGAGAGGCCAATGACGATGCACAACCAAGGAAAGAAGAACCCGGACCCTGTTCAATTTGGCCACGAGAGAGAAAGTTTCCTCGTAATCAAGGCCGTGTTGCTGAGTAAAACCCCGGGCCACGAGGCGGGCCTTCAGACGCTCAACAGACCCATCCGCAGTGTGTTTGACAACAAAGACCCACTTGCAGCTGACACAGTGTTGGCCAGCAGGAAGGGACACGAGATCCCAAGTCTGATTAGCCCAAAGAGCCCTCATTTCATCCTCCATGACCGCCCGCCAGCTGGGGTGTTGAAGCGCCTCCTGCACAGTGTTAGGAATAGAAATCGAGGAAAGAGAAGAGGCAAAGGCGTAGAGAGGGGGGGCGAGTCGGTGGAGAGAGACGTAGTTGGCGAGGGGATGAGCCGTAGAAGCAGTAGCAGAATCTGCCGACACCGGAGTGTCACTGGGAGCAGGGAGCTGGGGCAGGGAACCATCCTTGGAGCCGCGACGAGTATAGACACGAATAACGGGCGGAGGAACTTTGGGAGCAGGAAGAGAGGAGGAGGGTAAAAAGGAAGGTGTCGTGGGAATCGTAGGGCGAGGCAGAGCAGGAGAGGAACTCGGGGAGGAGGAAAGTGAGTGAAAGGGCTGGTCTTCGCAGAAGGTGACATCCGCGGAGACAACCGTCCGGCCATTGGAAGGGGAGTAACAAACATACCCCTTTTGAGTACGGGAGTAGCCCACAAACATATATTTGGCCGCACGAGGAGCGAGTTTGTCTAGTGGAGGGCCAAGAAGGTGAACATAACAGACGCACCCAAAGACCCGTGGAGGTAGAGAGGTGGGTTTGGTAGTAGGATAGAGGAGGTCGAGAGGAACGGCAAAATCAAGAACAGAAGAAGGGAGCCGATTAATGAGATGACAAGCTGTGGATACGGCAAAATTCCAATATTCAATTGGAACCTGCATTTGAAACATGAGTGAGCGAGCAACATCGAGTAAATGACGATTCTTGCGTTCGGCCACCCCATTTTGTTGAGGGGTATAGACACTCGAAGTTTGATGGATAATTCCAAACTCGGTGCAGATGGAGGAGAAGGCGCGCCCTGTATATTCGCGAGCATTATTAGTGCGGAGGATTTTGAGGGGGGTGGCGAACTACATACGGACTTCAGTAACAAAGGCACGAAAGACAGTTGTAAGCTCAGTACGATCATGCAGTAAATAGAGCCACATAGTACGCGAGTAGTCATCTATAAAAGTGACAAAATATCGATAACCATAGATACTAGGGACCCTGTAAGGACCCCATACATCAGAATGAACTAAGGATAACAAAGTACTACTCCGGGTACAAGTAGGGGGAAAAACAGAATGGTGGTGTTTGCCGTAGATACATGATTCACAAGAAAACTCCTGTAATGGAACATCAGGAAGAGCCCGCTTGAGAATCGGAAGAGGAGCATGACCAAGGCGACGGTGCCAGTCAACAGACGAGACGGCGGATAGAAGAGTGGGTTGAGTATCCAGGAGGTAAAGCCCATTCACCAGCTGCCCCCTACCAATGATACTCCGGCTGCGACGATCCTGCATAAGAAAGGAAGAAGGAGAAAAAATTATTGAACAGTCAAG
Organism: Platanthera guangdongensis; assembly: GCA_039583875.1. Lineage (NCBI taxonomy): Eukaryota > Viridiplantae > Streptophyta > Magnoliopsida > Asparagales > Orchidaceae > Platanthera > Platanthera guangdongensis. The sequence continues at coordinate 176,912,229 of CM077160.1, forward strand.
GTCGTTTGTCAGGCGACTAACAGACAACAAATTAAAACGAGAGCCCGGAACGTGAAGAACCGAGGGAAGAGAAAGGGCTGGGGTAAGTTGGAGGGCAGCAGCACCAGAAACCGGGAGGGTGTCACCATTGGCCACTGTGATACTCGGGGGGTGAGCCAGCTGGAGATAGTTGGAGGGCTTCTGGGAAGTAATATGGCGAGTAGCACCGGAATCAACGATCCAGTGAGGGCTGGGAGAGAGACAGGTTATACCTTCCGCAGAAAAGGTCGCAACCGAGCCGGAGGAGCGGCTAAGAACACCCTGGAGCTGATGGAGTTGGGTGCGGAGCTCATCAATATCATGTTGAGTAGTGGAGGCCGGAGCCATGGCAGGAGCAGGAGCATCAGAGGAAGTGGCAGCGAGGTGGGGAGGGAACTCATGCTTGCTATAACAGGTGGCCTCCAGATGACCACCCCAGCCACAATATGTGCATTTGAGAGACGAGCGGCCACTACGGCCACGACCCCTGGAGGGAGGCCGGCCACCCCGAGTGGAAGAGCCACGAGCATGAGGTGGAGTGGGAAGGAGAGGTTGTTGGAGAAGAGCAGGGGCAGAGCCGGAAAGGGCCTCCATAGGAGGCGTAACTCGAAGTAGCATGGAGCAGACGTCAGGCAATGACGGAGTAGTGGTGGAAGAGAGGATCTGGGCCCGAACACTATGCAGGTGAGGCAGAACCCGGGACATCATCATCGCGATGGTAACGGCCTCTTTTTGCGCCCGTTGAGTAGCAAGATCCGTGGTAGGAGGTTGATGTTGAATCCATGCCTCAGCAAGAGTCTTGGCCTGAGCAACAAAGGAAATCATGTCGCCAGGAGAACCAGGAGCAAGATTCTGGAGGCTGGAGATAATATCATAAAGGTGCTGAAGACTGTTTTGCCCTGAGTAAAAGGAGTGGAGTTCTTCCCACATGACCTTGGCGGTATCATGATACATGGCCATCCGATAGGGTTCGGTGTCCATAGAGTTGAGGAGCCAGGACTGGACCCGACCGTCATCTCGGAGCCAATCATCAGACGGGACAACAGGGGTAGCCCGAGTCAAGTGGTGGAGAAGACCCTTCGTCTGCAGTACACGACGAACATAGTGGACCCATTCAACAAAATTGCGTTTGCCCGTCAAAGAGATAGTAGTAATGCACAGTTCATCGCGAAGTTCAGAAGCTGGAGGGGCCTCACGGGCTGGTGGAGCAGAAGTAGCAGCAGATGCGTCGGAGGACATCAAGCTAGCAGAAGAACTAAGTCGGGCGGCTTGACCAGGGAGGCCGGGCGGCTTGGAGAAGAAGGAAGCTGGGCGGCTTGACCAGGGAGGCCGGGCAGCTTGGAGAAGAAAGAAGCCGGGCGGCTTGACCAGGGAGGCCGGGCGACTTGAAGAAGAAAGAAGCCACTCGGCTAGCAGAAGGAGGCTGCGCGGCTAGGAGAAGAGGAAGTCGCTCGGCTAGCAGAAGGAAGCCGCTCGGCTAGCAGGGAGGCCAGCGACTTTGGAGAAGAAAGAAACCGCTCGGCTAGCAGAAGGAAGCCGTGCGGCTAGGAGAAGAGGAAGTCGCTCGGCTAGCAGAAGAAGGAAGTCGGGCAGACACGGGAAGACCGCACGGTCAGAGAGGGAGACCGGACGGGAGAGAAAACGGGAGAAAGAGTGGACCCCACGTGAGAGAAGATTATAAAAGAGGAAGAGAAGAAGAGAAGAAGGGAGAGTAGAGGGGAAGATAGAAGAGAAGCGGGTAGAGAGGAACAGGCCGCCGGAAGCGGCGGCTTGGGCAGGAGGGAAACAGGCCGCGCGGTCAGCAGGGTGACCAGGCGGTTAGCAGACAGACAGGGTGACCGGTGGCTCTGATACCATGTAGAAGTAGAGAAACCTCCAACCTTGTATATACTCCTTGAATGAATAATTACAAGTATGAATACATTTATATAGGAAGAGAGTAAGAAGAGAAGATCCCAATTCAAGATGTGAGACTAAAAATAAGAAATAAATGAGCCTTATAAATGGGCCTTTACACGGTCTTTTCTAACAATAGCCATGGATCAATTGTCTAAAGTACAAAGTTCGGTGACAGTTATATCAAAATTAATAATGATTCCATAGGAACATTGTATTCAAATTTAATTGGAAATATGTCTACACAAGCCTTACAATTCATTAAAGAAAATGAGTTTTAGTGAAGAAATGAGAATTTCATTAGTTCTTGAATGTTCACACAAAAAAAGATATTCTTTGGGATTACCGTGTGCACATAATTATTTATGTATATAACTAAGTGTGAAGTCTTTCCTTTGTGTTGATTAATGGTCATTAGAAACAATATGTTTTGAATGAAAAGTTTGACATGGACATGAAAAATAATATTGGCATGAACAACAAAAGAAAAAAAACAAACAGAAATTAAGAGAAACACTGATCCAACAATGTGCAAAACAGATGAACCATCTGTTCCATTGAAGTTAAAATGGAGGCCGAAGGTAAGCTAAAAAAACTAGAGAAGATTTTTTGTCTACTAACCTCTACTGTCTCATTTTGAATATGCTTTGTTGGAGAATAACGTTTTGAAAAGTAAAAAAAGAAAGAAGGATAACATCAAAGTTTCTTATCCGTAACAACCATCTGTTTCATTGCGGGTACCGAGTTATTAGTGAAACATTGAATATTTTTGTGATTGGCCACAAGTAAGGAATGAACTATATTGGGAGCTTGATAATCATAGTTTTTTATATGATGCCATTTATTGGAGCAAAAGATGTTTGAAGTTGTTAGAATCTCTGCAATGTACATAGATTTTGGCTACGTTAAGTAGATGACACAACCAGATATGAGACTTGTTATCTCTTCGTGCTACAATAAAGCCTCGGTTCAATAGTTGTAAGTACAAAGGCTTACATTCCCACCACTATATCCTTTCGTTCTTTTCGGATGTGCTGACATTTATTTGCATTGGATTTCTAAATGATAATCACTTTTTCCGGTTGCATTTGACCGCTCGCTCCAATTCCGAACATTATTTCATCTAGGGTGGGGTATCATCAATATATGACAAAAGAATGGGGAATACATTACAACCAACGCACATGCAACCGATCACGGGATCAATGCAATCAAATATTAATGTATTTTATTAGAAGATAATGAAACATTTTGATGGTTGTTACACACACTACAATATTGGCTGTCCACAACTATTTGTTATCTGCACTATACTATTTCAAAAAAAAATATCCACAACTATTTGTTTTTATTTGGCGTATGAATAAAGCTTCGTTTACCGTGATGGTGGCGGTCGTGATCATGAACTAGAGATTCGTGAATGTCTGGACTCGCCTGAAACAATCTTGCATTTTATGCTCAAAACTAGTTTATTTTCTCGGTAACGTTCATAACTTTTGTCTTACTAAACATACATTCTATGATAGTGGTGTTTTTGACCAAACTCACAGGAGCACATAAGCTGTGCCAAAAGAAGCCTAAAAACATTCCATTCAGATCCATAGGAACTGTTGTTTTGATGCTTAGTCCCAACCGGACCGGTCCAGTTGGACCGGTTCCGTTTTTTGCCTTCTTATATATATGCCTTGACAGAGATATCCCGTATCAAGATTCATTCTAACCTAACGGGCGAAAGAGAAAAGGCGGAGGCGGCGGCTTCGAGTCCCGATCGAGCAAGGCGACATCGGCGGCGTTTGGAGCTTTCTTCTCCGGCGATTTCAGAGGTCCGGCGGCGGCAAGATCCAGTCCCTTCTTCTCCGGCGACATCAGGCTGCGGCGGTCTCTCGCCTGCAGCGTCGGGAGGGAGAAAAAGGGGGCGGCGACACAGCGGCGGCAAGCGTTCTTTTCCTCTCCGGAGACATCAGGATGCGGCGGTTTCGGCGCCAGCAGCGTCCAGGGGTGAGGGAACAAGGCGGCGGCACCGATCGGCCTTTCTTGCGGCGGCATCAGACTTGGGAGCCGGCTGCAGTGGTGCTGGCGACAGAGATCACGCCGGGCGATATCTTGCGGCGGCAGCTCCGGCGACAGCAGTGCCGAGGGGAGTTTTTTCTTCCCTCTTTTTCTTTGTTGTTCTTGTTTTTTCCTATACTAGGTTAGTGTCGATCCGCTGAGGATCGTTGAGTGGCTGTGTTGTTATCGGATATTTTTTGTTTAGTGGATCCGGCGCGCTCTCCCCGTGGATGTAGGAGCTTAACTCCGAACCACGTAAATCTCTTGAGTTTGTGGTGTTTTGGAATTTCGTTCTGTGATTGTTTGGTGTGCGCCATTATTTGCTCAAGTTGCTTCCGTTGCTATTGTCCGCGACGAGTTTCGTACTCGCGGGCCGGTGCCAATTGCACAACAAGGAACACCATCTTTGATGATCAGACTACTTCGCCTTCAGTTAGATCCAGGCTCCCTGTTCTCAGGGCTCAACAACAATTCTAACAAGGGATAAAAAAATGAATAATTTTATTATTATTTTCTAAAAATTATATTAATTTTTAAAAAAAAGAAAAAGAAAACTTCTGATTAAAAAAATAATATACCTTATTATTATGATTGGCCAAAAGTTTCGGAGACAAAAGGCTTTTGGGGGCATTTGGCTGGATTTGAAAAAACATAACCGATAAATAATAGCAGACTTTCAACAAAAAGCTGTCTTTTTTTTCCTTTTGTGTGGCAATGAAATTTTGAGAAATGAACTTGGGATCCGCCTTTTTCTCTTTTAATGAATTTAATTTGGGCGCTGCTATACGCGCCGCAGTTTTGACTATTCGCACCGCACTTTTTCCTAATTTTTCGTGTCTTTTGAAAATACGCATTGTACATACATTTTTAGGAAAAGTGTTCAACACGAAAGTTATAGATCTCGACGATATCTACAACTTTCATGTTGAATACTTTTCCTAAAAATATATGTACAAAGTGTTTCCATAAGACGCAAAACCTAAACGTATTTCCCATGTACGTCTTGTACATGCATTTTTAGGAAAAATGTTCAACACAAAAGTTGTAGATCTACAACTTTTGTGTTAAACACTTTTTCCTAAAAATGCATGTACAACGCGTATTTCCAAATAACACAAAAAAATTAGGAGAAAGTGCGGTGCGAATAGCCAAAATTGCGGTGCGAATAGCAGCGCCCTTTAATTTTAGGTAGGCTGATTGTATATGTTCAAACTGAAATTTCAGTCATCAGTCGATGGGACGACGACAACCCGATAAGCCGTAAAAAATATAAATAAATAATTAAAAATTTCCGGTCAAATTTCAACAGAGGCCCGGAAATGCCGAATTCTGCACCTAATATACGCTTCTCTCAGCCTATGTAAACAGTAATTATCGCAATTCTCGGTTAATGTAAACAGTTCTGGTAGAATTGGACTCTGTGATTGGAATTGATGATCCAATTTAAATTTTGCTGTTCGGTTGAGCTTCTTTTTTTGAAGTTAATTTATTTTCAGATACATGTAAGAATTGGATAATTCTACATTTGATGTGCACAGTTGCATGCATGTATGATGCTCTTTGCATTAATAAATGTTGCTTTTTTAAGTTTAAGTAATCTTAAATATGTTTCTTATTGTCTTGTTTGTTGTAAGAAAGATGCGGAAAATAAAAAAGTGCACAACAATCAAATAATGAGTGCGATGCGATATATGTGGCTTGACGGGGTGTGATATACGTACGTCCACGAGAAGGGGCTATTCAATTTCAACGGCGGAGATCAAGGAAAAGATAGGCTATTACAAATACAAATTCACACACACAATAGCGCCCTAATATATCTTATTTATAGGTGAAAATGATGGTGCACCATTAAAGACATAAATGACCCCTAATACAATAAAGCCCCAAAACAACACAGATTAGTATTTTTATGATTGGTTGAGTTCAGTTCGCCAAAGATGTTGACAGCAAGGTGGCTGCTGTCCTCGCGGCAAAAAAAAATGAATTCGTCCGATCGTTCTAATTATTTTACGGAAGGTTTTTCTTATCTTTCAAAAAATATTGCTGGTGATTATAGTTCGTCGATCCTAAAATCGGGGAAATGATGCTCAATTGTAGTCCAAAATATTAGGGAAAACTTCTCATCTTTTGGGGAAACATCAATCAGGTTGTCGCCCAAAATTTTCCAGGTACTGAGTTGAGTCTAGTAAGTTAATTTAGGGTCTGCGATTTGGTTTAGAAATCTTCTGCAGGAGTTGCATCATCCACAGGAGATTCCTGTGACCGTGTATTACACAACGATAACATATCTGTTATTCAGCTAACGAAGAATCTAGTGATGCATGAGCGCATCAAGCATAATGAGACTAAGTATCACTTTCGTCGTGAGAAAGTGATGCAAAAGGTAGTGGAGTTGGTGTACTGCGCGCCCCACAGGAGAGCAGATGATAGACATATTTACCAAGACATGGAAGAGTGACACGTTCCTGAAATGCAAGATCAAACTCTACATGTGCTGTCAATTAAGTATGAAGGAAAATGTTGAAAATATTATATAATAATTAATATATAATAATTTCTTTATTTTACAGGGAAAATTTCCGCCTACACTATAAATAGGGATCCATACCATACCCCTTGCATCCATACAGTACTTAGTTCAAGCAGCAGAGCTACTACGTCTTTGCGGTCAATACTTTTAAGAGGTATGCGGCTAGGAGTTGGCGATATCCGTGGTTAGCAGTTGCGAACTCCTCTTGGCGACCTCCAACTGGATGGAAGGTATGTGTTCTTTTGTGAGGAATTGTACTCGTATTTTGTTTGAAAGTGAAATTAAGCTTCCAAAGTCCTAGCTCTATTAATTTGTTTCTTATAATTTGCTGCCGGCCAGTGTAATCATCACAAGGTGAATCCGGACTTTCCTTTGGACGCAAAAATTTTCTAGCTTGAATATATATAGAAATATACACTAATTAATGCAAGTGGCAATGCATATGGGACCTGCATGTCATGATCCCTGCACGTGACATTATGTATACCTGCTAATCATCTGCCTCATTTCCTATCATTCTCAAGTACAAATCTAAAGTTATTACCATTTTTTAATAAGAGTTGTGTGGCGGCGGCGCTGTGTCGTGCGGCGGGCTCGGTGAGGAAGAAAAACGCGGCGGAGAACCCATTTGGCGCCCAATTTTTGGAGGATTGGGCGCACGAAGGTCGATTTCTGGCCGTGGTAGGGGGGGGGGGGGGGGGGGGGGGGGGGGGGGGGATAAGCTTGGTTTTTGATATGGTTAGTTTGCCAGTAGTCTATTTTGAGCTGCCCATATAATTCCCCTTTTTTATAAGAGTTATTCAATTCATGAATTGTTAAATAGTGTTTGTAGAATACTGTTGGCCTTAATTTCACGCCTCTTTAACTTTTGCTAAATCATTTGTTTCATATTTTTGTGGAAATATTGTCTAAATAGGCAATATATAAATATATATATTTTATTGTCTAAATTGAATGTCCGGGGAGACTTTGAACCAAAAAAAATCATCATCATCATCAAAGAGTATGTTTAGCATGCAATGATGATATATGACCGCCAACAATGAAGTAAAATTAATTTTGAATGGAATTTTTTAGGTGAAGTCGAATATTCGATAGTTCAGAATAGAGGTGGGCATAAAAACCGGGCCTGCTGGGCCGGCCTAGGCCCGGCCTGGAAAAAGCCTGAAAGGCCCGGGCCCGGGCAGGCCCGATCCAGGCCCAGGCTTTAAGGACGAACCATGCCCAATTTTTAGCTGTTAGCCCGGGCTTTGCCCTGGCTTTAGTCTGGCCTGGGACTAGGCCGTGGAAAGTCTGGCTTGAGATCAGCTCGACGAAATCGTCGAGCAGAGCTCGACGAAATCGTCAAGCAGAGCTCGACGATTTTTGTCGAGCTCAGCTCGAATCGTCGAGCAGTGCTCGACGTTCGTCGAGCAGAGCTCGACGATCGTCGAGCTGAGCTCGACGATTTCGTCGAGCTAATCTCAGGCCAAGGACGAGCTCTTAACGACTCTTTAAAAAGAGCCGTTAAGGCTCATTTCCTATTTTCCTGGCATCTTGCCAGGAAATGTCATTTCCTGACATCATGCCAGGAAAAAGCCGCAGCCTAGTGGCTGCCTTATTTTAAAAATAAATAAATTTTTGATGTTATTGTAAAATTTGAATTTTTAGATTTGAATTTTTTAGATTTGAATATTTTAAATTTTATTATAAATTTTTTTGAGGTTATTGTATGTTGAAACCGATTCCTCGATCTCATGTGGAGTTCGCCCTTGGGGAAGGGATGCTCTCGTGCCTACTTCACTCCTGCAAGCAAAACAACAAAGCAGACAAGGTGAAACCGACCCAAGGGCTCGGCGGGGAGGTCCCACCACAAACCCGAAAGATCTCAGAGCGCTTCCCCTCCTTAGCCAGAAGCCGAGCTAAGGTACCCTCAGAAAACACTTGAAAACTGGAGCAGGGAGGCACAGGAAGCATGTTTTCTGAGGTACCCATTGGGTCATATTTATAGTTTTTTAGAATCTGTATTGCCAATAACCACAAGAGCTGACCTGAAATTACCAGAAAACCCTTGGTCGGGTCTGCCAACAGCCAAACTCCGCTGTTTTGAATGACTATGGGCAGACCAGCGGGGGCAAAACAGTAAAAAGTACCTCGTTCATTCAGGTGAGCTGGGGAGCTTTGATCACCTCGGCAGGTCCTACTCGCCTACTGTTGCCGAGTTCCACTGCGAGGGTGCGAGCTGGGACTAGCTCGCTGATGCCGAGCTCAGGGTCGACGAATACTGATCTTCGGTCGACGATCGCCGATCTCTGGTCGACGAATGTCGAGCTCGGGCTCGGCCTCCTCACTGTCGAGCTCACCTTCTGCCTTTAGCCTGATCTGTCTGGTTCCTGGCGATCTTGCTCGCCGGACACCGGGTTGTACACAATCCCCGCTCTTTCTGAGCTTGCCAAAGCTCGGAAGGAAACATCCAACCCCAAGTGTGCGGCGAGCACGGGTTGGCGAGCTGGAGGGAATCTTTGGGTGGGGTCCACCTGCGGCTATATATATGTGCACCTGCTCACCTGCCTGACTCTTGTCATTCCCTTTGCTCTCACCCTGCCAAGATGCCTCTTCCCAGGGAGATCCAAGAGCGCATAGACCGAGCTCGTCAAGCTTCCGCAGCTCGCGTAGCCGCCCTGACGGCGGTCCCTGCCAAAGCCCCTCAAGCTGATTCTGCCGAGCCCGGCTCCAAGAGGTCAAAGTCATTCCCTCAGGCGGCCGATCCTATTTACCACGACCTGAGGGCCACCCTGGCTCGCGAGACCGGCTCTTCCACCCGAACAATTCTTGAGAAGGATAGAGAGGTTGTCGTAGTCGGTGACGACCTGGAGGGTCAACCAGATGGCGGGGGCGTTGCGCCGCGCGAGCCCACACCGCGAGACGAGACGACTCTCGCGGACTCACGGTTCACGGCACCGGACAACCGTCCCCAGGACCCGCCTCTTCTCTTTGGGATCCTGCCTGTGAGCTCGCAGAGGCCGAACTCGCCAGTGCGCGCCACCCCTCCTCGCCAAACTGACGTGGCCGCGGGGGCGGGTCTAGGAACCATCCCCACTCCGGGATTCGAGCTCCTCTCGCCGGGGGCTCGCGGCCCAGGTCGCGGGAAGGATCTGAGGTTCATCCCTCCCCACATCTCCTTTGAGCTGCTGAGCTCGTCAGGTCAATCTCGCTTGACTTCTTGCCCCATGAGTTTTTTCTGCGTTTATCATCTTGCTGACACTTGTCTTCCCAGCCAATCGGCCGCCGAGGAATCCTCGCGGGCAGCCCACTACTCTCCCCTCCCTTCCCCAAGCTCGCTAGACTCTTACCTGGGTCCTTTGGTGGATCAAGGCGAGCTGACGAGGAGGGAGGTCAAGCTCCTCAAGAAGATGGTGTGCGGGCTGCGCGAGGAGCAAGGGGTCAACGAGGCGCTACAGCGCGACTACACGTGTCTCGCCGACGAGGTGCGAAGCGGCCGGGCTGGCGAGCTGATGTCCCCCTCTCGGCTCCTAGACGAGATAGACGACGGTCTCTCGGTGGCGCAGAGGAATTCGGGAAGGATCCGCGAGCTGCTCCGCGCACGGCAGTCTGGGGGGCGGGGGTCGCGAGGCCGGGGTAGGTAAGTGGGCGGCTCCTTTGCCGAGCCGACCGGTACTCGCATCCCGATGCTCCCCCTGTTCGCGCGCTCCGTCCTTTGGTTCCTGAACTTTGTTTCTGTAATAAGTAGCCTTTTTAGAATATTCTTGGACATGTTATTCAAATAATGTACTGCAATGTTTGACTTAGCCTTGGTTGGGATGCGCCTGAAGTCGGCGAGCTGGGGTGGAGAGCTGGGGTGGCGAGCTGGGGTGGCGAGCTGAGCCGATTGGACGGCCTTCCCCTGATTTCTTTTCCTATAAATAGCCCCCCCCCTCACCTACCCCGTATTGTGTCTTTATTACTTTGTTTCTCTTTCTCTGTGCTTCTTTCTCTTCCTGCTCGTGCTTTGCTCGTTCCTCCGCGATCATGGGCAAGACCAATCCAGACGCCAACGATCGCTCCAAGTGCGCGCTGCACTTCACAGACTATTGCTTATTCGATGAGCACACCAGCGAGGAGGAGCTCGCAGAATTCAAGGCCGCATATGTACCGCCGGGTTTCGAGGCGCGCAGGCCGGGGGAGGGGGAAGCTATCAACACATTCTACGAGGACGAGCTCGCCTTCCCCATCTCGCATTTCGAGGTGGGGTTGCGCCTCCCCCTCTGGCCGGAGATCCGACAAATCTTGAAATACTACGGCGCGGTACCCGCCCAGCTGAACTCCAACGCCGTCGCAATGATGGTGGCGTTCGCGAGCTATCTCCGGCGGGAGAAGATCGAGTTCAACCTGACAGTGTTCAGGAAGCTGTTCTCCTACAAGGCGACGCCGGATGAGGTCGCCTACTTCAGCGGTTCGCTGATCAAGGTTCGCGAGATCGCAAACAAGCATCACACCTGGATGACCAAAATCGCCTTGATCAAGGGCGATCTCGGCAACATCCCCTACTCGCCCCAGCAAAAAGGCGAGGAGGTCTACCACCCACCTGCCGTGTCCGGCAATGACGCCGAGCTCCACAAGTACTTCCTCCACAAGGACTTCGAGGTCGCCTTCCTGCGGAGGGGCCTCGACGCGCTTCCCCCGGTTCTACCCGGCGAAGGTACTGCTCTCTCCTCATCTTGCCGAGCTCGCCCGATCGCCGAGCTCGCCACATTGTTGCTGAATCAATTCTAATTTTTCTCCAAGTATTTTCCTTGCAGGGGAGCGGATTATTCCTGCGAACCCGTCGTTTGCGGATCCGGGGTCGCCCCCGGACCCCTTTGCTCGCGAGAAGGCGGCAGCGGCGGCCTGCTGAGATGATGCGGCCCTCTCTCAACCCTCTTCTAGTAAGAGGCGACCTGAGGACGCGGGGTCGAACCCGCCACACCGCCAGCGACCTCTAAAGAAGATGCGGAGGGCCCTGTTGGCTCCGCGGGGGCAACAACAACAACATCAATGGCCCAGCCCCAAATATATCAGCTCGTCGGAGACCCCTCCCGACGCGTCGCCGGAGAGCCCGCTGAAGGAGATTACCAGCAAGGGCCGGAAAAATGGCGAGGGCCCCTCCTCCACGGCGGCGATCTCCCCTCCTCCATCGGCGAAGAGGGCAGCCCGAGAGCGCGCAGCACCGAAGCAACACGCCCTCTTCAACTTCGGCGGGCGGTGGAAGGACTCGGCGGGCGAGCCCATGCTGCAGTGGGATGAGCTCGCTCATCGAGTCTCCATCTCCACCCTGCACCCCTCCTGGCATGACCGCGAGCCTGCCACCGGCCATGCCTACGCCCTCAGCTTCGGCCTTTATGGCCGCGAGGATGCCGAGGCCTACAAGCACATGACCCTCCGGCAGCTCGGCCACGTGGGTCTGCAGGCCCATCTCCGGACCCTGGAGCTCCACCATATGCTGGCACGCCGCAGCTTTGCCCTCAGCCACCAACTCCAAAAGGCTGAGCAGGCTCGCAACATCGCCAAGGATAAGGTCGCTTACCAGGCGAGGCAGCTCAGCATAGTGGAGGGTCTACTCGCCCAAGCCGCCGGCGGGCTGGTAGGTGCCAAGCACTACTCTTATCTTTTACTTAGAACATTTCGCGCTGATACCAGACTGAATTTTCTCTTTACCAGGATGCCAAGGATGCAGGGGAGCTTCAGGCCCTTTAACTAGCCCGCGAGCCGTCTAGGTTGAACTCAGAAAGAAGAGAAAATCTTCTAAGTAAAATAGGCAAAGGGGTGAGGTGCCCTGTCACGGCTCGCCTTCCTTCAGCGAGCCCCGGGCTCGCCTCCTCTTTGCTGATGCCGAACTGGGGTTGGCGAGTCCAAACTCGTCTGAGCAGAGTCCTCCCGCTGATGCCGAGCTGGGTTAGGTGAGCCCAAACTCGCATATACAGAACCCCTTTTCCCTTGCTCCTTGGCACTTAAAACTTCTTGATCTCTTCCTGGCAATCTCAAGGCCGACACCATCGAGTGACTTCCAGCCCTGCCAGCTAGATGAGAGCCTGACGGCGGGATCTGGAATGTGCCAAGGATGACACCGAGTGACTTCCGGCCCTGCCAGCTAGGTGAGAGCCTGGCAACGGGATCTGCTCGGGGTCCAAACACATTCCATCGAGTGACTTCCGGCCCTGTCAGCTAGGTGGGAGCCTGACAGCGGGATCTGCTCGAGGCCGAGGATGACACCGAGTGACTTCCGGCCCTGCCAGCTAGGTGAGAGCCTGGCAGCGGGATCTGCTCGGGGTCCAAACACATTCCATTGAGTGACCTCCGGCCCTGTCAGTTAGGTGGGAGCCTGACAGCGGGATCTGCTCGAGTCCAAGGATGACACCAAGTGACTTCCGGCCCTGCCAGTTAGGTGAGAGCCTGACAGCGGGATCTGCTCGGGGTCCAAACACATTCCATCGAGTGACTTCTGATCCTGTCAGCTAGGTGGGAGCCTGACAACGGGATTTGCTCGAGGCCAAGGATGACACCGAGTGACTTCCGGCCCTGCCAGCTAGGTGAGAGCCTGACAGCGGGATCTGCTCGGGGTCCAAACACATTCTATTTCTCTATGCAGGCTAGCTATGACAGTACTGGAGTGTTGAAGAAATTTATTATAATCAAAGTATCACTTACATGCTTCAGGGGAAAAATGTTTTAAGTCGTCACCACTGCAGGTGAGACTCAGGGTCTCGCCCTCTACATTTTGGAGTCGATAGCCTCCTGACTTCAAAGCTTCCTTTACAATAAACGGTCCCTCCCAGCTGGGGTTGAGCTTCCCTACGGATGCCGACCTCCCGGCTGCATCCACCTTCTTCAGCACCAAGTCCCCTTCCACGAACTGCTTGACCCTGACATGCTTGTCAAAGTACTTGGTCATTCTTCTTTTCACCTCCTCCTGTCGGATAGCGGAAAGGTCCCTCAGCTCTTCCACCATGTCAAGGGAGAGCCTCAGCTCCTCCTCATTCTCTGCCCGCCATTCCTCTCTGCCTTCCTTGGCCGCGACGATTCGAGGTGTTCGGATGTCAAATTCCACGGGGAGGACTGCCTCGAACCCATGAGAGAGCTTGAAGGGGGTCTCTCCAGTGGTCGTGTTGGGGGTGATTCTTAGGGCCCAGAGAACCGCGGGGAGTTGCTCCACCCAACTCCCCTTCAAGTTCTCCACCTTCTACTTGAGGAGGTTGACGATGATCTTGTTCACGGCCTCCATCTGCCCGTTGCTCCTAGGGTGATGGACCGAGGCGAACCTGAGGTCGATTCCAAGCAGCTCGCAGAAGCTGGTGAACTCGGCGCAGGCGAATTGAGGCCCGTTGTCCGTGACAATGGCCTGGGGCAACCCATGGCGATAGATGATCTCCCCCCAAACAAAGTTCCTGATTACCTGGGAGGTCACCTTGGCCAGTGCCTTCACCTCCAACCACTTGGAGAAGTAATCGATCATCACTAGGAGGAACCTCCTCTGCCCACTGGCCTGGGGAAACGGCCAAACCAAATCCATTCCCCAAATTGTGAAGGGCCAGGGGGCCGTGATACTCTTGAGTCGCTGGGTCGGTTGTAGCTGGAGGGGGGCAAACAGCTGGCACTTATGGCACCTCCTCGCGAACTCTGCGGCGTCTTGGCTTAGGGTGGGCCAGAAGTACCCCTGTCGGACTATTCTCCCTTCCAGTGTCCGACTCCCGAAGTGGCTCCAACACTCTCCGGAGTAGACTTCCTCCAAGATCCTCTGTACCTCCTCCTCGGCCACGCAACGGGCCAACATCCCCGAGAGTGTCTTCCTGTACAGCTGCCCGTCCTGGAGGAGGTAATACGCTGACTTGTGCCTTAGCTTCTTCTTATCCGCCCCCTCCGGATACTCTCCTGTTGAGAGGAAAGTCACAACTGGGTCCATCCACGAAGCTTGTTGATCAATTTTCATGAGATCCCCCTCCTCGATGGAGGGGCGGAACAGGTCGGTGATGGTGCCCCCCACCTGGGGACCATGCTTTGCTAGTTGGTCGACTTGTTCATTTTCTTACCTGGGCACGTGTCGGATGGAGAAGGTTTGGAAAGTGCCTATGACCCCCTTCACTTTGGCTAAGTATAATCGCAGGGTGGGCTCCCTTGCCTCGAACTCCCCATTGATCTGAGAAGCTACCACCATGGAGTCGGTGAGGACCTCTACGTCCAACACCCCCAGCTCCCTGGCCAGGCGTAGCCATGCTATCACGGCCTCGTACTCGGCCTGATTGTTCGTAATGGGGAAGTGCATCACCACCGTCTGCTCAATTCGAGTCCCCTGAGGGCTTTCTAGGATTACCCCCACTCCTAGGGAATGCCTCCCCGAGGCGCCGTCTACCTTCACCTTCCAAGGAGCTGGACGGGTGAGCTCTTCTTCTGCCACTTCAATCACATAGTCAGCCAAGAAGTCGGCCATCGCTTAAGCTTTGATCGAGAGCCGCGGAACGAATGAAACGTTGAACTCGCTCAACTCCACCGACCACTTGGCCAACCTGCCTGAATGCTCCACCCCCTCAAAGATATTGCGGAGGGGATGGTCAGTCACCACTCGGATTGAGTGTGCCTGGAAGTAAGGTCGCAGCCTCCGGGCCGAGATGATCAGGGCGAAGGCTAGCTTTTCCAAAATCGGGTATCGGAGCTCGGCCTTCCTCAGGACCCGGCTCACGTAATAAATGGGGAGCTGCTTCTTTCCCTCTTCACGAACTAGGACGGAACTCAAGGCCCCTGCCCCGATCCCGAGGTAAAAAAAAGGTCTTCCCCCTCCTTTGGCCCTTGGAGTAACGGAGCCTGAGTCAACTGCATCTTGAGGGCCTGGAACGCCTCCTTGCACTCCTTGGTCCATTCGAACTTCTGACCCCACCTCAGCATTTTGAAGAAGGGGGGGGGGGGGGGCATTTCTCCCCTGCCCGGGAGAGGAACCTGCTCAACCCTGTCAGCTTCCCTGTCAGTCGCTGGACCTCCTTAGCATTCCGCGGAGACCCCAGCTCCAAGATAGCCCTGACCTTATCAGGATTCGGCTCGACCCCCGCGGGGGGTGAGGAGGTGCCCCAAGAACTTTCCCCTGCTGGCCCCAAAGACACATTTTAGGGGATTCAACCGCATCTTGTATTTGCGCAGGGTGGCGAAGGTCTCCTCCAGGTCCCGGAGGTGGGAGTCCACATCCCGACTTTTGATCATGAGGTCGTCTACGTACACCCCCAAAATCCTTCCCTTCTGCTCCTTGAATACCCTATCCATCATTTTCTGGTCGGTTGCCCCTGCATTCTTCAGCCCGAAGGGCATCATCTTGTAACAGTAGCATCCATCCCCTGTGATGAACGAGACATCCTTGATGTCCGGGGGGTGCATCCTGATTTGATGATAACCTGAAAAAGCATCTAAAAAACTCATTACAGAAAAACCGACGGCGGAGTCAACCAGCGCGTCGATTCGAGGCAAAGGGTAACAATCCTTAGGGCAAACTTTATTAAGTAAAGAAAAATCGATACACATCCTCCATCGGCCGTCTCCTTTTTTACCATGACCATGTTGGAGACCCAGCCGGGGTATTGGATCTCGGACACGACGCCGGCCTTGAGGAGTTTCGCCACCTCCTCCCTGATAGGCTCCGCCAGCTTGTCCGCAGTGGACCTCTTCTTCTGCTGAACGGGGCGTGTTCCCAGGTCCAGGTTGAGGCGGTGGCAATCCACATCCGCGTCAACCCCCAACATCTCTGCGGCGTTCCAAGCAAAGATGTCCACGTTCTTCTGGATGCACTCCAGTATCCTGCCTTGGTCCTCCGGGGTCAGCCCCCCGCTGACGCGGATCCTCTTCATCCTGCCTCCTCGAGTGAGCACTTCCAGCTCCACCACTTCCTCTGCAGCCTCCAGCCTAGACTGCTCCTCCGGCATCTCTGCGGCGTTCCAAGCAAAGATGTCCACGTAGCTCCCCAACGTCTCGTTCACCCCCTGCTTGATGTGGAACTGGGATTCTAACTCCTTCTTCCTCTTCTTCGAGATAGTGAACCTCAGTATGAATCCCCGACGCAGGTCCTCAAAGCAGTAGATGGAGCTGACCGGTAGTTGATGGAACCACTCCCTTGCATTCTCCCTGAGGGTGATAGCGAAGAGTCAACAGTTGAACCTGTCCGACATCTGTCAGATGGAGACTACATCCTCAAACCATTGCACATGCTGGACCGGGTCTCCCTTCCCGGTGTAGTAGGACATCTCGGGTTCCCTGAACCCATATGGAACTGGAGCTGAGGAGACCAACTCGCTGAAAGGACTGCCTCCCCCCACTAGGCGAGCTGGCGAATCTCGTGAGCCCAGCTCGCCGAACCTGCCTTGGCCTGCCGAGCTGGGGAAGAGCTCGCGCCCGGGGAGCTCGCACCCCCTGCCTTCCTCGGCCACCTCCTTCCCAGCTCGCCTGTCGGGAGCGTCCTCGCCCAAAGAGGGGGCGGCCGCGATCTGGACTGCCGGAGTCGAGCACTCGGCCCGCGTGCCGAGTGCGAACTTGACGAGGCTCAGCACCTCGTTCCTGAAATCTTCCAACATCCCCACCGTGGCGAGAGACGGGGGGGGGGGGGGGGGTGTCGAGTTCGACATGTCAGATCCCTGTCCTCCCGTCATCGAGCTCGCTGAAGCTTTTCTGCACTGACCACGCTCCACGCTCACCGCACCAAAATGTTGAAACCGATTTCTCGATCTCCTGTGGAGTTCGCCCTTGGGGAAGGGGTGGTCTCGCGCCTACTTCACTCATGCAAGCAAAACAACAAAAAAGACAAGGTGAAACCGACCCAAGGGCTCGGCGGGGAGGTCCCACCACAAACCCGGAAGACCTCAGAGCGCTTCCCCTCCTTAGCCAGAAGCCGAGCTAAGGTACCCTCAGAAAGCACTTAAAAACTGGAGCAGAGAGGCACCAGAAGCATGCTTTCTAAGGTACCTTTGGGTCATATTTATAGTTTTTTAGAATCTGGACTGCCAATAACCACAAGAGCTGACCTGAAATTACCAGAAAACCCTTGGTCGGGTCTGCCAACAGCCAAACTCCGCTATTTTGAAGGGCTATGGGCAGACCAGCGGGGGCAAAACAGTAAAAAGTACCTCGTTCATCCAGGCGAGCTGGGGAGCTTTGATCACCTCGGCAGGTCCAACTCGCCTACTGTTGCTGAATTCCACTGCGAGGGTGCGAGCTGGGACTAGCTCGCTGATGCGGAGCTCAGGGTCGGCGAATACTGATCTTCGGTCGACGATCGCCGATCTCTGCTCGACGAATGTCGAGCTCGGGCTCGGCCTCCTCACTGCCGAGCTCACCTTCTGCCTTTAGCCTGATCTGTCTAGTTCCTGGCGACCTTCCTCGCCGGACACAGGGTTGTACATTGTAAATTTGTAATTATTTTTTTAAATAATAATGCAATTATTTTTTTAAAAAAAGTTTGGCCTAAATTAATAATGATAATTTTATTTTAGAAATAAATATTTAATTAAAATAATTATTTATTTATTTAGCCGGGCCAGACCCAGGCCCGGCCTACAAGGCCTATACAGGCCTCCTCATGAGGAGGAGGCCTGAGCCCGGCCATGGCAAAAACCAGGCCCGGGGCCAGGCTTTTTTGAAAAAGCCCGGGCCCGGCAGGCCCGGGCCCGACCTGGGTCTGCCAGGCCTTATGCCCACCCCTAGTTCAGAACCACGACATCTACTGTCATGCTAAACAGAGCCTAAATTTAATATATGTAAAAAAACTATTATATTATGATCGTCAACTTAAGAAAGTGATTCCCTTTTATACCGGTTTTTTATAAAAATATAAATGAATAAATATAAGTTTTTTTCATTACCTATAACTCCCTTCATTGTTAAAGTACTATGCAAGTGCAACATCAACCATCATTATAGTTTTTATAGTTGAGGCAAAATAAACAACAATAAAACACATTAAAATAAAATAACATAACAAATATTTTGGACCGAACATTAATTTGCATATTTGATTAGGTAGATTAGGTTTATCTTAGCATCAGGCATGAAATTAAGAACATTAATTTGCAATGATTATCTTAGCATCAGGCTCCATTAAGCTCCAAATTGCTCCAACATTACTTCATTAACAAGAAAATACTAATAATATGACAAAACATCTTTAACTCAACAAAACACAGAATTTCACTGTTATCTGCGGTGAAATGCAATGTTGTAAATATCAGATATTTGCAATATGACAGGTTGGGTTTTTAAATGTCGGATGTCAATCAAAGTAATGTTTGGAATATTTTAAAATATTGGAATTTTGTATCTTATAATAAAAAATGTATTTTAATAAGTAGAATATGTCATAAAAGTAAAAAAAAAAATTAACAAAACAAATATACAAATAATAAGTCATATATATCCCAAACTAAATGCAAAGACAATTCAAAATAAAATATTATTAATAAATATAAATAGATATATTATAAAGTATATTTAATATTATATAATAATTTTATTTTAATAATAAATTATTTTATACCAAGTAAAAAATATTAAAGTTTTTTATTGATTATAAGTCTTTCTAACCTTAATAAATTGTGTTATGAACATAAAATAATTGTTAAAATTGTTGAAGTGGGAGTGAAGTGGGGTGAGCGGTCTGATTTGGGCAGACCGGACAGACCGCCGCGGACTGGCGACTAGGATATGGCGGTTAGCCGGTTTCGCCTTCTATCCTTCCTTCCTGCTGTCTGGTTTAGCAAGCACTCTGTAGAAGTAACCGAGCGGTTAGCCTTATCTAACTGCGATTGTGGAGATCTTGATTGTGAGACCACATAATCAACTTAAGTTTTCAGGATCTCTGGATCGCAAGAAGCCATGCGGTTAGCGCGATCTGTGTACGCTAACCACGCAGTTCACTGGAGTCTTCTCGGGCGGGTTGATAGACAGAGTTCGCTGGTTTGGGTTGACTTGGTCACTGTAGAGACAAGTTCAGTTTGTTGCCTAGTTTGCCGAGACCGCATGGTTGCGCGATCTGCTTCTGGTATTTGTGGAGATCGATTGTTCGACTAGGCTTGCATATAGCTTTAGTCGCAGATAGCAGTATGCGCAGATTGGATACGGAGACCGCTGCTCACTCCGGTCTGGCGGCTGAGTCCGACAGTCCGCCGTTGGCGTGATTTGGTCAGTTTGTGTGACATGGTTGCTGTGATGAGCGGTCTGGATCAGTGTCCGCTGAACTGTGCGGTCTGGTTGCGGAGATCGACAGTTCAACATTTGGACGTTGGTGGTTCAGGACGCGTGGCTGGATTGATTAAGTGCACACAGACTGGTTTTGTTATCCGCTCGGCTTGGCGGTCTGGTCCTTATTTCCGCCTATGCGGATAGTTGGTTCTTTGTGGCGGACTGATGCTGGTGTTCGCGTTTTGTGCGGTTCAGCGGCGCTAGTCGCGGTTTGACGGGCGATTATCCTATCGATATGGGCAGTGGTGACACTCCTCCTCGCGCTTATAAATAGGAGTCCCCGGCTCGTCATAAATAATACGAATAGTGAGAACTTAGCTCCCACTTTAATCTTGCGGTTAAGATTTTCTAACCGACGCGAATAAGTGAAGTTGACTCTGTGCAGGTTGTGCGGCTAGCATCAGGCAGCTAGCATCAGACGGCTAGACAACAAGTGAAAGCTTGGTGTGGAATAGTTCGCGGTTAACAGTCAGCGGTATACAGTAGATCGCGGTCTCATCAGCCTGAAGTCTCTTCTTTGGGGTTGCGATTAAGACGAGAAGTTTGCCCGGTCTACCGGCGGGTTCTGTTCAAGTTCATCAACACTCAAGAACAGTCTGTGCGGGCCGCGCGACTAATTGTAGTTTGGAGACTTGGGCGATTTTAGCGGACATGGCTTCAATAACAAACACGTGGCTACTCTTGTTTGTATTTTTTTGTTTCCATCAGATATTTTGTGAAATCATGTCTCGTAATGTATGCATCGCTCTGTAATCAGATTTGTACATTCCAGATTAAAATTCTTGTGCTTTTGTTGTGCTGAATTCTACTTGGCTTTGATTGTGGCTGTGTTCCTGCGACCTCTTTCTCAACTTCTCATAGATTTTTACAATAATCAAAAAATAAATGCACTAAATATTTTCAAAATTTTGCAATATGAAATAAAAAGATATTGTGAAATAATTATATAAAGTTAATTATAAAAATAAAATATTAAAAAACAATAATTTTAATTGATTTAAGCATACATAATACAACACATAGATGATTTAAACCCATATTGCTATTTTGAAAATAAAAAATATAATAAAATAACGAATAATATATGTAAAAGTCGTGTTAGCCGACATATCATAAAAGACCGGACATAAACTATTTGTTATGAACATATATAATATCATATTGCCCTAAAAATGACATGTTGGAAGAGAACATTTAAAATAGTGATGAAATGAGCAAAATAATTGTCATGCTATCAGGTGTCAAATTAAATCATGGTGTTAGAATGTGATGGGTTACATCATCATTTATAAAGAAGATTCCCCCATGATCTTCTCCCAAAATGGAAGTTCATGGGCTTGATCGATCAAACTCTATTTCTTATGAACTCCCCATAATGAATGAAATATGGTCAACCTAATGGAAAATCAGCGCCGCATACAAAAGAATTCCTCAAAGCTATGCTATGTCCTCTAGCTAGTATAGTAGATTACTAAAATAATGGAAGAATATGTGAAAACTCAGAGAGTAAGCAGTTCATGCATGTACAACTTTACCCACAAAAGTATAATAAAATTCAATTGGTCTGTTTTGAATCATATGTTCAATAAATTAATGACTTGACGGCTACATTTATATATTAGTCAACGCCCATTTAAATCTAATTAAAGCGAGGTCCCCTACGCGGCGCTTGAATTGCTATGGAAGGATCTAGAATAAATAGGGGTGCAAGCCGGCGCGCCCGGAACGCGCGCATCACGGCGTGTTACTGTCCCGCGCGCGTGACCGGCCGAGCGCCCCACGCGACTTGTTCAGCGCGCCCCCTAGGGTACCCGCACGATGGACGTCGTGGCGCCGTCTGGCCGTGAGTGCGTCGTCCCCCCTCTCCCGGGGAGATTTTTTAACATGACGTTACATGTGCTCGTCGGGCGCCGTTCGCGGATGTTTCTGGCCTGTCGCTGGACTCCGTCATGGTCAAGGAAAATAGGAGAAATTAAATCCTTGATCTCTCGCTCAAGCCAACCTTCGACATCAGAGGATTTGGGGGACAATTGATGGGGATGAAACACCATTTATATAAGAATGAGTGTGCACTTAGCCATCTCTCTCATGATCACTCCTATTGTGGAGATCATGAGTTTGACTAGTCAACCCATTCCCCCATGATCTTCATCATAATAGGAGAGATCATGGTGACCTCACATTCAGCAACTACCGCCGGCCGCCCGCCCGCCGCCGTCCCCCCCCCCGCAGCCACCGGCAGCCACCGGCCGCCGCCGCCCCCCCGCCGCCCCCCGCTGCCGTCAGCGGGCGGCGGCGGCCGCCGCCCGCAGCCGCCGCCCGTCGCATGCATGTCGGCCACCGTCCGATCGTTACTGGGCATCTGTTGCCGTCCGATCTGCAAGTAACCAGCCACTAAGCCACTAAGTTAGTGGGGGGGGGGGGGGGGGGGGCGTCATAACTATCCCATGGAGGCTATAAAAGAAGCCCCAGACCTCTTCATTTCTCGCCTTTTGGTCCCGCTGTCTTCTTCTTTCTCAGGCCAGATCTCTGCCGAACTCCTCCCTCGAGCCGCCTAAGAGCCAAGTCTCCAAGTGCGCGGAAGAGGGAAGAAGACAACAACCGCCATCATTCAAGCACACCAGCCACCAAGTTAGCATTTAGCACTCCTTCGGCGCAGCCTGTTGCCCGTTGCGAGTCAGGAAATTCTCTCTTACCTCTAAGTTGTAACGAGATGCAGTCTGTCGCCCTCGAGCAGATAGTGTACTCGCATGCCAAAAAGTTGTAAAAATTCTCATTTCATCTGCACAGTTTCATTCAATTCGTAATCCAAAAAATATGGGCACTGCTATCCGCACCGCAGTTTTGGCTATTCGCACCACACTTTCTCCTAATTTTTTGTGTCTTTTGGAAATACGTCTTGTACATGCATTTTTAGGAAAAGTGTTCAACACAAAAGTTGTAGATCTCGAGGAGATCTACAACTTTCGTGGTGAACACTTTTCCTAAAAATGCATGTACAAGGCGTACTTGGGAAATACATTCAGATTTCGCGCCTTTTGGAAATACACTTTGTACATGCATTTTTAGGAAATGTGTTCAACACGAAAGTTGTAGATATCGTCGAGATCTACAACTTTCGTGTTGAACACTTTTCCAAAAAATGCATGTACAAAGCGTATTTTCAAAAGACACGAAAAATTAGGAGAAAGTGCGGTGCGAATAGCCAAAACTGCGGTGCGGTTAGCAGCGCCCAAAATAACCCCTTTCGCAAAGCATAGGTAAGTAATTGGCGGCATGGTCGAGGCTGAACCAGCCGAGGTCTTCTCGATAGGTGACGACGGGCAGACATCCACACATTCATATTTGGGACGAAATCACCAGAACCCTCATTTGGATCTCCAGACACTTCTTTATGGTCGGCGAGCTAATGAAACTGATGCATGGGCAACGCTCATGCACACTCTCAATCCAGTTCGCCTCCTCTTCCTAGCTTCCCGCTCCCCAATATATGGCCCTCTCAATTATGTACCGAGCTTGATGACCACTCCGACTACCAAGTTGTAGTAGCTTTTGAGATAGGAAGCAGCAGGAGATGAGGCAAGAAAAGGTAGAGTTTTGGACTGAAACCCACATTGGGTTCATCAGAAAAGAGGGAGCATGGACCACAAGAAGGTATAGTTAGAGACGGCTCCCGAGATGAGGCAATAGAATCGGCAAGCTTTTTGTCCGCCGTCACTACCGGGATAGCGAGACCAGAGGGGTTTAGGGATCATTTGAAGAAGCCAATTGACGGGAATTGTTGTGGGTCGCCTGATTTTTCCCCATGACCGGAGAAATCGGTGGACTGCCTTAGTGATAAAAAAAAGGAGAGGACAAAAGAAGGGGAAGTGGGAACACAAGGCCAAAATATTTCATACTCATAATAAGGGAGATTACAACATACTTATAGAAAACCAAAATACATCAGTATAGTATTAACTACAACATTTAATTAAACTTAATTGATGCAGGTACCGAGAGCGGTTGTGGAGAAGCCAAAGCAGCAAAAGGAAAAACATTAAAGAAGGAAATAAAAGCAGAGATAAAAAGATGGCAGGAATTGTCATTTCCAACATTCCTCCTCAATTCGTGTTGTCCACGACATTGAGGGCATTTCTCAGAGTCAGAAAATTTGATCGGCCCAGGGCTTTCGTAAGTATGTCGGTGAGCTGGGAATCAGTAGGGCAAAAATGAACCTCTATCTTCTTCTTCTCTATCATCTCACGAACAAAGTGGTATTTGAGCTCAATGTGCTTACTTTTGTTGTGGAAAACTGGGTTTTTTAGAGGGAAATAGTCGACTAGTTGTCACAATAGATGATCGTAGTTTTCTCATCTTCTTTCAAGTCCTTTCTTACCCTTCTTAGCCATATGGCTTCGCATGAGGCCGAGCAGAGGGCAATATATTCTGCTTCGGTAGATGAGAGGGCTACAGTTTTCTGCTTTCTAGAGGACCAGAAGACAGGTTTGCTTCCATAGCAAAAAATGTATCCTCCTGTACTCTTCTGGTGGTCAGCGGATCCGCCTTAATCCGAGTCACTGAAGCCATATGTAGTGTCATCAATGTCTTTCTTATACATTAGACCAAAGGTTTTTGTTCCCTGAATGTACCAGAGAATTCTTTTGGCGGCCAAGTAATGGCCGACTTTCAGGCAGCTGACAAATCTGGCCACATTCCCAACAACATACTCAATATCGGGTCGTGTGTTGGTGAGATATATTAGCGATCCAACGAGGTTTCTGTATTTTTCTATATCGACGGAGTCTTCCTCTTCTTTGTTGCTTAAATTTTCATCGGGTGAGATGGGGGTCAAGGATGAGTTGCAAATATTGTCCATGTCGAATTTCTTGAGGAGATCAGTGGCATAACGTTCTAGGGATATAAAAATTTGTCTTGGGGATTGTTTAATCTGAAGACCCAGGAAGAAGTTGAGTTGGCCGAGATCTATCATCTCATATTGTTTGTTCATGTTTGCTTTAAAATCTTCAATTAAGATAACATCATTTCCGGTTACGATGAGGTCGTCAACGTAGATACAGATGATCAAAATCTTACCTGCTTCTCTTTTGATGTAGAGAGAGGCTTCATTCGAGTTTTTTGAGAAATTCCGAGTGGTGCACTGGCAGTGGTGTATGTTAGAGTTCCAAGCTCTGGGGGCTTGTTTACCCCATACAGAGCTTTGTGAAGTTTGTAGACCTCTTTCTCCTCTGCTTCATACCCTTATGACTAAGATACATAAACTTCTTCGTCTATTATGTCATTTAAGAATGCGGACTTGACATCAAGTTGGTAAATTGGGAGAGAGTGTTGTGCGGCAAAGGCAATAACCAGACGAATAGTGTCCATCCTGGCGACTAGGGCGTATGTTTCATCAAAGTCTCGCCTTGGTATCTGGGAGTAGAGCCCTTGGCGACCAGTCGAGCTTTGTATTTGACTGACATGCCTTCTTCATTTACTTTAGTTTTATAAACTCATTTCAGGCCAATAATTGTTAGGATTGTGACACCTCACGCATGGACTCGGACCGTCCGGATCGCGCCACGTCCGCGATCCATGGCCACCTCTTAGTATGGGAATGACATTAAATGGGAGGGCTAATATTTGGGAGGGATTAGGGGTTATTCCTAATCTAGGCCAATCATTAATTTGGAATCCCATCTATTTTGGCAAGGGTCATTCATAGCCGGCTGGCCCCCCTTTCCTGTTTCGGCCAGCGCCTTCATTGCTCTCCCTTTAATGGCGTTTCTTCCTTGTTTGGGAGGTGGTGGTGGCTGCCTATTTAAGGAGGGATGTTGCAGCTTTGATGAACACAATCAAGCAAGAATCAGAGAGGAATCCATTTTTTGGCCACCAGCGAGGAGTGTGAGAGCAGGTTCTGTGGAGGCGGTTTCCGGCGGCAGCGGCGGCGGCGGCGAGCGGACCTCGCAGTGCAGGAGGATCAGAGGCGGCGACAGGCGTGTTGCAGCGGCGATCTCCAGGCGGCATCGAGAGGTGTTCAGGCGGCGGCAGCGGCGACAACTCCAGTTCAGACCAGGCGCGGCGGCGGCGGCGGCGGAGGCGGCGCATCGGGCTCAACTCAGGCGGAGGCAGCTTTGTCCAGCGGCGGCAGGCAGCTCCAGGAGGCGGCAGTAGCAGGAGGATTCAGGTGGAGGCGGCTCTGTCCAGCGGCGGCAGACAGCTCCAGGCGGCGACAACAGGTGCAGGAACGACAGATCCATCGGGGAAGAAGAACAGGAGCTGTCGCCCGGCGACATCGATATCGTCCGGCGATATCGGTTCTTCAAGTTTTGGGTTCTTTGGTTTTCCTTTGTTGTTCGACCGTATCTGTTTGGTCTCTGGTTGTATCTGTGTAACCTCATCAGTTTTAGTGGATCTTTCTGGCGCGCTCTCCCCGTGGAGTAGGAGTCCCAACTCCGAACCACGTAATTATTTTTGTCGTCTGGTTGTGCTTGGTTTTGGATTTAAATTTCGTTTATCATAGTATTGCTCAGATTAGCTTCCGTTGCTAGATCCGCGGCGAACCACCGTAGTCGCGGATCCGGTCCCAATTTCACAACAATTGGTATCAGAGGGAGGTTCGACCCTTCGGACCCCGGTGAGCAATAATGACAACGAAATTTGAAGTCCCCAAGTATGACGGCAAAATTGACTTTGGTCTGTGGCAGAAACGGGTCAAAGCGGTTCTCGTCCAGCAAGGTCTTCATAAGACTCTCCTCAGAAAGGAGAAGTCCGGGAAGAAGGACGACGAGTGAGATGAGGTAGATCTGAAGGCCATCAGCACAATCCAGTTGTGCTTGGCCGATGAGGTTATGTATAATGTAGTCGATGCTGAGACTACAGCGGATCTGTGGAAGAAGTTGGAGGAACTTTATATGTCAAAATCCCTCACGAATAAGCTGTACGTAAAGAAACAACTTTACAGCTTGAGGATGTCGGACAACACTCCGCTTCTTGATCACATGAATGCGTTTAATAAACTTATCTCTCAGTTGCGTAGTATGAACATTAAGGTCGAGGAGGAAGACCAGGCTCTTCTCCTGTTGTCTTCATTGCCGAAGTCCTTCGATCATCTGGTCACCACGATCCTGTATGGGAAGGACACCCTGAAGATGGAAGAAGTGATGACAACGCTGCTCTCGAACGAAACGAGAAGCAAGTCGAGCCCTAGAGCCGACGAGGGCCTATTCGTGAAGAGCAAGGACCCCACCCGGGGTAGATCGAGAGGGAAAGGGAAGGAGGAAGACCGCCTTAGGTTTAAGTCTGGGGGCAGGAATACAAAATGCCACTACTGCAAGGAGGAGGGGCACTGGAAGAATGAGTGCCCGAAGAGGAAGTTTAGAGAACAGACGCATGAGCCACATCAGGCTGCGGTGGCATCCGAGGATGAGAACGATGCTGACGTTCTTCATGTTTCACCCAGTCTTGAGACCACAGGTTCCTGGATCATGGATACAGGATGTTCGTATCACATGTGCCCAAACATGGGATGGTTCTCTAGCTTTAGGCAGTGTGAGGGTGGTCGTGTTCGTATGGGGAATGACTCAGAGTGCGAGGTGTTGTGAGTTGGAAACATCAGGATTGAGATGTTCGACGGAGTGATCAGGACACTCACCAACGTTCGGTATGTGCCCAGGTTGAGAAAAAGCTTGATTTCTTTAGGCACTCTGGAAGCTGCCGGGTATTCTTATACCGGCAACGACGGATATTTGGAGGTCAGGAGAGGCGCGCAGACAGTTTTGAGAGGAGAGCGTTCTGGATCGCTCTATAGACTGATTGACACCACGATTGCCAAGGGAGATGTGAGGAGAGAGGTCAGACCGTCTCTCAAGCTGCAGGATACGGTAGCGTATGCATTTCAGGCGATCTCCTCAGATCGCGGTTCCTTTGATAGAGCTTTAGAGAGCAGAGATCGTTCTCAGGGAAAGGCTAGGAAGGACCAGCGGAGGAGCGGGGCAGGATTCGTGGCTAGGGCGTGTGCTCGGAGAGAGGACCTTGGCAGAGGTAGAATCTTCGCAGTCGTAGAGGAGATGGGTAGAGAGTCATCTCAGGAGTACCCAAGCACCGCAAGGGGAGCCATCTGGCTCAGGAGTCCCACCAAGAAACTCAGGTTTACTCAGAAGAAGGTGGAGCTGCACAGTGGTGTGCGCCACCAGGAGTCGAGGGAGTTCACTGGAGGTGGAGGTGTGGAGTTGCGGTAGATATCTACGGTGGAAAATGTTACGAGCATGCGAGAGAAATCAGTGAGAGGAGTCAAGTTCAAGAGCGGTCTTGACTTGACTCAGACTGATGCATGTTGATCGTGACGGCCCCAGGGAGAGGGGGCTTGTAGTCGCCAGTAGGAGAGATCCAGGTTGGAGGTTCAGATACGTTTGTTTGACTTTGAGGTGAAGTTCGGTTGTGGCATGAGGTGTCAAGGTGGAGATTGTTAGGACTGTGACACCTCACGCATGGACTCGGACCGTCCGGATCGCGCCACGTCCGCGATCCATGACCACCTCTTAGTATGGGAATGACATTAAATGGGAGGGCTAATATTTGAGAGGGATTAGGGGTTATTCCTAATCTAGGCCAATCATTAATTTGGAATCCCATCTATTTTGGCAAGGGTCATTCATAGCCGGCTGGCCCCCCTTTCCTGTTTCGGCCAGCGCCTTCATTGCTCTCCCTTTAATGACGTTTCTTCCTTGTTTGGGAGGTGGTGGTGGCTGCCTATTTAAGGAGGGATGTTGCAGCTTTGATGAACACAATCAAGCAAGAATCAGAGAGGAATCCATTTTTTGGCCAGCAGCGAGGAGTGTGAGAGCAGGTTCTATGGAGGCGGTTTCCGGCGGCAGCGGCGGCGGCGGCGAGCGGACCTCGCAGTGCAGGAGGATCAGAGGAGGCGACAGGCGTGTTACATCGGCGATCTCCAGGCGGCATCGAGAGGTGTTCAGGCGGCGGCAGCGGCGACAACTCCAGTTCAGACCAGGCGCGGCGGCGGCGGCGGCAGCAGGCGTGCTGTGGCGGAGGCGGCGCATCGGGCTCAACTCAGGCGGAGGCGGCTTTGTCCAGCGGCGGCAGGCAGCTCCAGGAGGCGGCAGTAGCAGGAGGATTCAGGTGGAGGCGGCTCTGTCCAGCGGCGGCAGACAGCTCCAGGCGGCGACAACAGGTGCAGGAACGACAGATCCATCGGGGAAGAAGAACAGGAGCTGTCGCCCGGCGACATCGATACCGCCCGGCGATATCGGTTCTTCAAGTTTTGGGTTCTTTGGTTTTCCTTTGTTGTTCGACCGTATCTGTTTGGTCTCTGGTTGTATCTGTGTAACCTCATCAGTTTTAGTGGATCTTTCTGGCGCGCTCTCCCCGTGGAGTAGGAGTCCCAACTCCGAACCACGTAATTATTTTTGTCGTCTGGTTGTGCTTGGTTTTAGATTTAAATTTCGTTTATCATAGTATTGCTCAGATTAGCTTCCGTTGCTAGATCCGCGGCGAACCACCGTAGTCGCGGATCCGGTCCCAATTTCACAACAAATAATCTCCTTATTCATTGGTTTTTGAACAAGACTTCCAGTTTGATTCTTTCGATCATGCGAACGGAGAGACATGGCTCTGATCGCACATGACAGTAAAACGCGGCGACGAGGGGTAAAGATGGAGTACTGGAAGTGGTGGAGAGAATGGATGCAATGGAGTAAATGGTGTAGACTACAAATATAATATTGGACTGTGATCAAATTTTTTTTACTACTACAAATAATAATGAACTGTGTGAATAGCAAGAATAGGACTGTTAATATCAAATCTCAGAAAATACTATAGTCAAATGATATATCTTCAAACTACATTGTAAAAAATAATAATTAACACAAGTACTGTATTTATATATTGGCCTTCCAACTTCCAAGGTGTAATCCATGCATTGTAATTTTAACTTTTAAAAAATCATTTTTAAAAAAGATACTGCCAACACAAATAAAAAAAATTGTCATTCAAATGTTCACGACCACTGGATCATATTATTACCTTCTAGAATTCATCCTATGAGAATATTATCCATGTTCAATACTACTAAATCTTTTTCTATTGCACATAAAAATGCAATATATAATACAATAATATATTTAGATGGAAAACGGCAAATTAAATATTACTGCTTACAGAAATTAATCAAAAAATAAACAATTTGCAAGACATAAAATCATCTATGAATTAATTAAAAATATATCATCTATGGTTCTAAGATTCTGGTTACCAAGATCTTCATGTGTAACGATATTTGGACAAGGCATTGACCATATTTATAATCATAAAGAGAATGAGACATCAATGTGTATCACAACCTTTGAATCACAACAAATATAATTATATTTCGAATATTGTGTGTGTGTGCGCGTGCGTGCGCGCGTGAAGTTTTCACTACAATAGGGTAATGGTAGAGAGCTTTAATGTGTTAGGGGTTAGATGTGTCCATTTCAGTCTTTTGCTCTACTTTTTGTGATGCTTCTCCAAATATTTACCTATCATTATTCTAATTTTCATATCATTTATGGGCAAGTCTTCATCTAAATTTATGTGCCAACTGTTAAATATAGCTGTCAAATTTCTGGTTCTATTAAAATCGTGAATCGAACCGTTAAGATAACGATTTTTCAAATTAGAATCTTATTTGATTTTGATTTGTCTCGGTTTTGGTTTCAATTTCAACATAAATTTTGGAACTGTTATGCCTACGATTTTGGTTCAACAAGAATCAGAACCAAATAATTCACTAACATTTCGATTCATTTCTATTCGATTCTAGTTCGGTTCTGATTTGGTTGCATTGGATGTCACTTAAAAATATTTAAACTCTCATAGCGTATTAAATATCATTGTTAGTCCATCAAATTACTCATCATATGGAATCTCATTTACATACTATTTAGATTTATTTCATGATTTTTCAACACTTTTTAAGTATGTATATTCGACCTAATATCAACCATACATCAACTATAGAACTTTCATCAGGCTAATATTATACATAACAGAATTAAATCATATCAATAATGAAAAAAAAAGATAGCAGTAATTATTATGAGCAGAGCATGATTAATTTCTAAAATGATCATGCTCAATATCTTTTCTAAAAAGCCTCCTCTTGCTCAATTCTACCATGAACATGATTTCTGTTAGCTGTGTATTCTCTATAAATGTGATAGCATTTATAATTTCTCTTTCAATGTTCAAAATTTGTTATTGAATTAGCTCCTTTTAAAAGTCAATATTGCACAAAACATATTCATGAAATGAAATAGAAAGTGTGATTTTAAACAACAAATGCAAACACAAGATAATTGAAAGAACAGCTCACAAAAACTGTAAAATTTGTATTAGCTCCTTTTTTAAAAGTCAATATTGCACAAAACATATTCATGAAGTTTGCTGAGTCCGCTGCATTGCGCGGTCTTGATTCGAAGATCAGCAATCCGTCATTAGCGCGATGGTGGCTCAGGACGCGACTGGTTTGATCAAGTCCATGTGGGCTGAGTTTTTTGTCTGCTCGATTTAGCGGAGTGGCTGTGCTTTCCGCGTGAGTGGTTATTTGGTTTGTCGGGCGTGTTGACGTAATTTTTGGAGTTTGACTGAAGTAAAAGACAGAAATGGTGCAGGTGTTAATGTGTTTATATATATATATATATATACGAGTGACAGGCACGGGCCTCCGGATCTCGTGACTCGCGCGACAATATCTAAACGCGGCGGCGAGCCAGCCCCCGGCAGCAGGCTTCGCCCACCCCCGACGGACTTCACCCGCTCTCTGTCATTGTCTTGAACTCCTTGAACTTGTCAAGAGCCTCAGCCTTCTCTTTCAGGAAATACACCCAACACTTCCGACTGAAGTCATCGGTGAAGGTAATGTAATACTTGCCCCCACCTACTGAGGTAGTCTCAAACGGACCAGCAATGTCCGAGTGAACTAGTTCAAGCTGTCTTCTCGCCCTTCTGTACTTGCCTCCTTCAAACGTCAACCTCTTCTGTTTCCCCTTCGTGAAAGCCTCACAGACCTCCTGTGGAGGCGAGATCATAGGCAGCCCTTCCACCATCTTGGAGTGGGATAGGAGCTTCAACCCAGTGAACCCCAGATGACCCATCCTGTGGTGCCATAACCATGCTTCCTCTTCTTTTTCTATCCTCGCGAGACACACCGTCTCCTTGGCATCCATCCTCAGTGTGAAGAGACGATTCGTTGTCATCTTTACTTTTACTACCTCTCTCCCTTGGTGGTCCTTCATGACCAATGATCCATCCTTCAACAGCACGCAGTACCCTTTATCCACTAGCTGTCCAATGCTTAAGATGTTACTCTTTAAGCCTGGCATATAGAACATGTCATTTAGGTGCACCTCCTTCCCGTTCAAGGTAACCGCTATGACTCCTCTTCCTTCCACTGATATCTTCGAGGCGTCTCCAAAATTGACCTCACCACCATTTGGTTCGAGGCTTGTGAACAGTTCCTTCTCTCCAAACATATGGTTGCTAGCTCCGGTATCCAAATACCATACATCGTTCCTTCCACCTTCATCATCCCTGTAGGTTAAGAACATCATCGGGTCACCACCCGTATTGCTTGCTTCGGCATAATGGTTGGCTTCTCCTCCCTTCCTTGGAGCCCAACACTCATAGCTCATATGTCCAAACTTGTTACAGTTGTAACATTGTATTTGGGACATATCGCCTCTGGCTCTTCCTTGACCTCTACATTGGCCTCTATCTTGGCCTCTTCCTCTTCCTCCTGCATCTTGTCTCCAACTTACTCCCTCAACGCCATCCTCTGCGTGTTAGTCAATGCCGTCTCTGCTTCTGCAGTAAGCTCCTCAACGCCATCCTCTACTACCTCTCATAGCTCCTTTGAGGTGACCAACACCTTCATCTGGATACTCCAATTTCTATAATTGGTCTTTGTCAATTTGGGGACTTACCCCGACATGACACCTCCTATCTTCATCTCTACTTCGTCACTTAACCCTTCGAACAACTTCCAGGGGGTCGAACCTAGCTCTGATATCACTTGTTGGAAACGTGTATGGGTTCCCGCACAATCTCAACTCCTCTAACCGATTCCACTTAACACCAATTACCACAAGTCAAACTGCGAGACCGCCACCACAAACCGCCTACCCGCGCGGTTAGCCTTCTGCGAGTAGCCCTCTCGCAGGGCAAGCTCCACCCAACGACCTGCACCCTTTTCTCGCGAGCTACTGTGGGCTGCTCACCTCTCCACGAGCTGCAACTAGGCGAGCGGGCACGACAAGACCAAACTGGCGAGACCGCCCTGGCTTGCGGCTAGACCACTACGCGCGAGCACACAACCCGCAACCTCCTCTCGCGGCGAGACCTCCAAACCGCGAGCTGCACTCTTCCCGCGAGCCCCCTTCTTGCGGCGGGATCACTAAACCGCCCGGCTAGATTGACAAACCGCCACGACAAAACACCAGCGCTGCATCGCTTCTCTCTCTCTATCCTCTCTCAAACAAGAATTCCGAAAATGAGAAGGAATTTCACTATCTCATCAAATCTCAAATGATCTACATGCATGCCTATTTATAGGCTAACAAATCCAACTACCTTCTCTCTCCTATTAATTGCTCATACAAAAAATGATATTAAAGTACAAATGTTGACTCGGTCAACCAAAACCAAAGTCCAACATCTTTCTCTCTCTCTCCCCTCTCCACCGCATTGGCACACTCTCCCCCTCTCTCCTCTCTTACTTTCTCTCTCCCCGCCATATATCTCTCGTTCTATCTCTCCTAGCCAAATATCCCTCTCTCTCTCTCCCTCTCTCTTAATTGTCTTGAAAGGGAGAGAGCATGTAAGCGGTAGGCGGTATAACTGTAGGAGATCTAGTGATTTGTTGTTATAGTCATTTAAAAATAACGAACGGATGATAATTTCCAGAGATCGATCCAATGGTCACACTTTCTTGTGTAGCTTTTAAAAGCATGATTTTAAAAACCATTTCATACATCTTTATATATGGTAAAGATTAATATAAATAATGTGAAAGCCCCCAAAAAAGATGGCGTGAAATAAAAGAAGATAGAGAAAGAGTGAGCAAGTGGAGACAGGTGGCTTGATTTGATTTGTTGGCAAATCCTATAAATTGCTATGAAATGCATGCAGAACAAATAATTTTTTACGGAAGCCTTCCAAGGTAGCGTGACTGGGAAGCAATAAAGAAGACTGCGGTCTCCTATTTCTAACCGCCTCAAAGTGTGCAACAACATGAGCGCGTGGAATCAGAGTTTTGGGCGGACTCCTATTGGCGAGAAGGATTTCATGCAAGGTGGCGGACAGCAGTTCAAAACCTGCGAACAAGGACTCTTGCGGACAACAAATACAAAGGCTGCGAACAGCTCTTTGTGAACAAGCTTGCAGGTAGAATTTCAAAGTTTTGGGAACTGCTTCTTGGAAGACGGCAAACTTTGGGCGATCAAGCTTGAGAGCAGTGGACAGTTCTCGTTAGGGAGATTGTGTGTGGTTGTCTAGTGAAATTTTGTTGAGTTTTATCTCATAGAGGAGTTGTATTGTGTTGTAACCTCATGTTGTTATAATATAGAAGTGTTTTTGTTTGCTCCTTTTGTGTGCTGCGCCCACTTTAATCGCTTCCAGCACTGGTATCAGAGTCAGGTTGCGAACCTTGGTAGTAACTCACAAGAGTTGAAGAGATCGCAACAATGGAGTTGGTAAATGCTATGTCGGGTCAAGTTCCCAAGTTGACGACGACGAACTATGAGAACTAGAGCATCCAGATGAGAGTGTTGCTAGCATCAAAGGAGTTTTGGGAGATAATTGATGATGGGTATGAAGAGATAACTGCTGAAGCAGAGACTGCGTTGACTAATGCCCAGAGGACGACGCTACGAGAAGCAAGAAAGAGAGATAAAAAAGCTTTGTTCTTACTATATCAAGGGGTTCATGAAGCAACCTTTGAGAAGATCTCGGATGCTAAAACTTCTAGAGACATGGGAGATCTTGCAACGCTCCTTGCAAGGAGTTGACAAAGCAAAGAAGGTGAAGCAAAAATCACTTCGAGCAGAGTATGAAGTTACAAAGATGCAAAACTCTGAGAAAGTTGGTGACTATGTGACTCGTCTGAGGGCTCTTGTAAACGAAATGAAGCGCAACAGAGAGACGATTGATGATGTGAGTTTAATGGAGAAACTTCTACGATCGATGTCAAAGAATTTCAACTATATTGTGGTAGCGATAGA
This sequence comes from Platanthera guangdongensis, assembly GCA_039583875.1. NCBI lineage: Eukaryota > Viridiplantae > Streptophyta > Magnoliopsida > Asparagales > Orchidaceae > Platanthera > Platanthera guangdongensis. The sequence goes on from CM077160.1 coordinate 176,947,200, forward strand.
AGAGTCGAAGGATCTCACTTAGATGTCTATCGATGAACTCATAGGCTCTCTGCAGGCCCATGAATACCTCATGTTACAAGATGAAGAGTCAAATGGCTTAGAAAAAGCACTTTAGACTCAGCTGAATTTTGGGGAGAGTTCAAGAAGAGGAGGTGGCCAGCGAGGCCGAGACTACCAAGGCAGAGGTAGAGGAGGAAGATATCAGAGAAAAAATCAGAACTTCCGGAAAGAGAAGCAACCTCAAGGTAGAGAGCACGAAGGAAGAGGAAGAAGCCGTGGAAGAAGCCGTGGAAGAGGCCGAGGAAGAGGTCGTGGTGGATTGGCTCAAGTCCATTGTTCACTAATGACTTCAGTCGGAAGTGTTGGGTTTACTTTTTGAAGGAGAAGTCTGAGGCCCTTGACAAGTTCAAGAAGTTCAATGCGATGACAGAGAAGGAGAGTGGACAATCACTAAAGGTGCTTATGACTGATAGAGGTGGGGAGTAGACCTCTAAGTTATTTGATGCTTTCTGCAAAGATCATGAGATTGCTCATCAGTTGACTGCAGCATACTCGCCTCAACAAAATGGAGTTACTGAAAGAAAGAACTTGACGATACAGAACATGGAAAGAAGCATGGTAAATGGCAAGAAGTTGCCAAAGATGTTCTGCGCCGAAGCAGTACAATGCGATGTATACTTGCTAAACTGATGTCCTACAAAAGTGTGAAGTTCAAGACTCCATATGAGGCATGGAATGGATTGAAGCCAAATGTGCAACACTTGAGAGTATTTGGGTGTGTAGCTTATGCTCACATCACTGATCAGAAGAGGAAGAAGCTTGATGACAAGAGCGAGAAGTGTATATTTGTAGGCTACGCTCCGATGAGTAAGACTTACAAGTTATACAACCCAGTGACAAAGAAGACTATCATATCAAGAGATGTTGTGTTCGAAGAAGATAGTTGTTGGAGCTGGGATGAGAAGACAAGAAACATCAAGGGGATGTTTTATGATGATGAAGATGAAGAAGGTGGTCATGAAACAGAAGCTGTAGATGGTGGAGCTGAACCACCATCACCACCAAGCAAAGATTCACGGGGAGCTTCTACTCCCTACTCTAATGGAGCAAGCAATAGTAGAAGAAGCTCTGAAATTCCACAACCTAGAATGAGAAGGTTGGAGGAGATCTATGAGGAGACGGAGCCGATTCATGCTAACTTTTCTTTATATTGCCTTTTAGCAGATTGCGAACCGTACTCGTATGATGCTGCTGCTCAGGAGAAGATTTGGAGGAAGGTGATGGATGAAGAAATAGCTTCCATCAAGAAGAATGAGACTTGTGAGTTAGTCACTCTGCCTGCAGGTCATAAACCTATTGGTGTGAAATGGGTGCACAAAGTGAAGAAGAATATGAATGGAGAAGTGGAGAAGCACAAGACAAGACTTATCGTGAAAGGCTATCGACAAGTCCAGGGAGTGGACTACGACGAGGTTTTTTGCTCCGGTGGCGCGGATAGACACTATCAGACTGATCATCGCACTAGCAGCTCAGTATAAGTGGAAGATCTGTCAGATGGATGTTAAGTATGCTTTTCTGAATGAGTACTTGAAGGAAGATGTGTATGTCCAGCAGCCTTCTGGATATGAGGTGAAAGATCAAGAGAAGAAGGTCTACAAGTTGAAGAAGACGTTATACGGGTTGAAGTAGGCGACTTGTGTGTGGAATGAAAGAATAGATGAATACTTTCAAAAGAATGGGTACATGAAGAGCCCGTATGAGTATGCACTCTACACGAAGGTGGAGAAGAACAGTGATTTCATGATCGTGTGTTTGTATGTTGACGACATGATATTCACCGACAACAACCCTCTTATGTTTGAAGAGTTCAAGAAGACGATGAAGGAGTTCGAGATGCCTGATCTGAGAGAACTCACTTACTTCATGGGCATTAAAGTACAACAGAGTGAAGATGAGATCTTCATTTCTCAGAAGAAATATGCAGAGGAGATTCTGAAGAAGTTCCAGATGGAGAATAACAAAGCTATCTCTACTCCTACAGATCCAAGGGTGAAGTTGAGGAAGGATTCGAAGGAGAAAACAGTTGACTCTACGCTGTTCAAGAGTCTAGTTGGAAGTCTACGCTACTTGACTTTCACTAGACCTGACATCATGTATGTTGTTGGAGTTATCAGCAGATATATGGAGGAGCCAAAACAAGATCACTTCACGACAGCGAAGAGGATCTTGAGGTATGTGAATGAGACAAGAGATCATGGTTTGATGTACTCATCTGCAGAGGAGTTGAAACTGGTCGGGTATTCCGACAGTGACTATGGTGGAGATGTGAATGACCGGAAAAGCACTTACGGGTATGCATTTCATGTGGGAATAGCCGTGTTATCGTAGAGTTCGACGAAGCAGACAACGATTGCTTTGTCTACCTGCGAATCTGAGTACATTACAGCGATAGCAAGTACTTTTTAAGCAATTTGGTTGAGAAATCTTTTGCAACAGTTGCATAATCCACTTGAGAGTCCTGCGATTGTATATGTTGACAATATGTCTGCGATTCAGTTGACGAAAAATTCCGTACAACATGGGCGCAACAAACACATCGAGACGAAGTATCATTTTCTTCGTGAGCATGTGCAACAAAAGGTGTTGGAGTTGGTATACTGCCCCACAGGTGAGCAAATGACGCCATCTTCACGAAGGGGTTGAAGACCGAGACGTTCCTAAAGTGTAAAAGCAAACTCGGCATGAGCTGTCGTGCTTGAATAAAAGACAGAAATGGTGCACGTGTTAAGGGGTGTTCATATATATATATATATTAATATAAATAATGTGAAAGTCCCCAAGAAAGATGGCGTGAAATAAAAGAAGAGAGAGAAAGAGTACCCAAGTGGAGAGACGTGGCTTGATTTGATTTGTTGGCAAATCTTATAAATTGGTACGAAATGCATGCCAAACAAATAGTTTTTTACGGAAGCCTTCCAAGGTAGCGTTACTGGGTATATATATTGTGTTTCTTTTTTTCTTGCAGCCAGCAGATCATGCATAAAATATCCCTTCTAATGCAGAACTAACTACCCTTGGACAAAAAACAACTTCCATATTTACCGTCTAAGAATCAACACTTTACTGTGACGACGACGATAACAACATTATATATATAGAGAAAACATAGTATTATTACAAACTCCTACAATTCTGGAGTTCATATATATATATATAGGTTATGAAAACCTTATTATAAATATTCATCCGCGCGATCCGTAAGGTTTCATAACTTTATTTTTAATTCATAGAAACCTTAATTCAGATACATGCAGTCCATCCTCATATAATAGGATACAAACACAATATAATATAATATAATATAATATAATATAATATAATATAATATAATATAATAAAATAAAATATGGCTGTAGCACCTGGATCATGAAGGCGTTGTTGGTTCACGCTGAGGCATCTCTGACCTCGAAGACGTTGCGGGTCTTGACGACGATGTCGTACATATGAACAGTGCCGAGCCTGGAGAAGTCTCTCGGGAGGGAGATGAGGTGGACGGAGGTGCGCTTGTGGAATTGCAGAAGCGAGGGATCTCCGGCGCCGTACCGCTCCCACCCCAGCTCCCCAAGCTTCCTCTCCAGCATGTCGTACGAGCATATCACCTCGTTTGTAGGCACGTGAACCAACACCTTGCGCCGTCTAATTCCCCCGGCGCCGCCGGCTCGCCCTCCTCCTCCTTGATTGTTTCCCGGGTTCTCCACCAGACGCACCACCCCATTCTTGAACACCCAAACTCCTGACATTCTTTCTTCTTCTAAGTGCCTAGATTAACTTCCGCCGTCTACTTGCTTCTTCTCTCATCACAGGTCGCAGGGATATATAAATATATACATATATATATATATATTTAAATATTGTTTATATAAACCCTTATTTCTTCTGGAAATTAATAAGTCACTTGTGCGTTGAGCAGCTAGGGTGGCAAAATTTATTAGTTAATAGTGTTAATTAATTACCGAGAACCGCTCCAGTAGTACTGAGTTTTCTTTTCATTGGTGCCACCAAATTGTTCTTTAATTATTACTGAGAAGATCAATCGAGTTATTACTGTAACTTCAGTTCACACACAAACACACGCAGTTTAATTACAAGCAGTAATTAATTAATTGTCTTAATTCAAAAGCCTTTAGTTACCTCCTTACATTCCACTTGACTCTTTTATAGGCATTTACATAAGGATGGCTATTACTACTTGTGTTTAATTAACTCGGTAATTTACAGGTGTCATACCACATGTACTTTTAAAGATCTAATTAATTTCGTTTAGTACGTACTCCTCAGCTCCCTATCTGATATGTCACTACTGCATGCATGTGTAGATATGTCGCAGCTAGCAGCCTCCTCCGCTTTGCTCATCAACTTAATATTTTCTTGTTAAACATGTATTTTATGACGGTGACGTTTTTGCCCAAAACTCGTCCAAGCAAAAATACTCCGCCGAGCCTAAATTTACGACAAAGATCTTAATTTGTAATTTCAAAACACGCACACATATATATTAATTGTGCAAACTCCCAGAAGAGGCCCCAATAATTAACCCTAATTTATAATATTATAGTTTCCCAATCTCTAGCTAGCTAGGACCCCTTCCATAATCCTGCTAGCTGTTCAATTGTTTTTTTCCCTCAACAAACCTAATTCCTCGCCCACTGCTCAATTTTGTCGATACTGCTGAACTATTTTCACAATGATTTTGAAGCTTATATACTGCTATTTATAACTGTGGCTGCGCCGTCATTGAGTAAGGCCCCATTTGGCACGGTGGTGGAGGTCATAAACGCATGGGTTAAACCACCATTCGTTAAGGATTCACCAAACAAACATCATCCGTTTGAACATAAAAGTGGATGAAATTCCTTAATTAGGTGAGCGTTATCAAGTGACAATTTAACCCTCATGTTTATGGCTGCCATCACCGTGCCAAACGAAGCCTAAGACAATTTTATCATTGGCCAAATGCAATGTAAGAAATTTGTGTAAAGGGTGGCGAGAACAGGCAAACAAATGCAACCAAGTTAGTGCATGAGGCGGAACCAGTGTTGCAAGCAATGACACAAGTGGCCGGAGCCAGCCTCTGCCGCCAAGTGCTGCTGGGACAAAAGGGGTGCAATTAAGGCTCCGTTTGACGCGGTGTTTTTGCATGCTCCGGTGAGTTTGGGCAAAAAAGCTACTGTCATAGAATGCTAGTTTGTTGGAATATTCGATGAAATCTGTGGAGCACTGAGGTTGGAACACCACTTGGAGAATATTGAAGGTTCTGACTGGAAGTGCTAGAGGAAGCCATGTGAGGAAGGGATGGCCAAAAAAACAAACCTCACAGGAAGGAGAGCAGAGGCCACCGGATGTTGACAGCTACCTCCTCAAACTTCTGATGGCTGATAGTAGTCTAGCACCAACTTGGCTCTAATACCATGTTGGAATATTTGATGAAATCTGTGGAGAACTGAGTGAGAAAAACCAAAAACTTTAATTCTATTAAACACTTAGAACATCTAGAAAAACACTGGGAACTTTAGCAAGTAGCTCTCCTCACGAGAACTTGCAACGATACTCACTACCACAAATACAAGGACATGGGCTTTTATATCACCAAGTCACTCCAGGAGATACACTAGACTTAAAATAAAGCACTAACAGAGGACGGCCCATACCAGGTATGGGAGCAAAAGTTAAACAAAATAAAGATACTGACGGAAAACTATTTCCTATGCAGGTTGCACAACCTGAGATGTACTGTCGCCGCCTAAATGCCGTTCATGGTGGAGAGTGTGGGGTTTCTTGGAAGCGTGTATGGGCTCCCGCTTCGATCCCAACTTCACGAACAAATTCACTAGGCACCACGACTCAACACCAAAAAATCTAGACCGCTGCCTCAGACCGCGCGACCTCCCACTATAGGCGAGTACCACCTCTCGAGAGCGAGCTCCCGCCTCTACGCGCGAACACGACCCTGCGAGATCGCCTTCACCACCTCTCACCTAAACCACCGGGCGAGACTACACCCTACTCGCGGCTTGACCGCCCAGCTCGCGCGGCGAGGTCCGTCTACTCGTGCGACCACGACGCCAAGAGCGCTGCTACTCGCTTGGCGAGTTCTTCCTGCGCGAGCTCACCAAAACGCGAGAACTCAAACCGCCGAGACCAAAACAACTCGGCGAGATCTCCCTAACCGGCGAGATCTCCAACTCGCCTGGCTTGACTCTCTACCCGCTTGGCAAGGCCGCTTCCAAAACACTCTGCGCTGCAGCGCTCGCCCTCTCTCTCTCACAAGGTCAAACAAGATGGGAGGATTTTTTTCTCTATTTCAGCAACTTCAAACATGTACAAGGGGGGCCTTTATATAGGCAAAAGAAAACTAGACAACTCTCTCTCATCATAAATGTACACCCTCTCTCATAATAAATGCAAACATAAAATAATACCAAAAACTACCTTTTGACTTGTTGACCCGGTCAACAAGTCAATCACCAACAGGGTTCTGGGTCTTCTTCTGGTTCCTCCTTCAGATTGTTGTTGAGGGGTTGTTTGGACTATGCTCCAACATAGTAATTATTATGACACCCACAAAGAAAATGAAATTAGTTTTTAACATAGAAATGGATACATGAAGTTCCTCGGGTGAGGTCGAGCGAACGAGTGTTCATAATCACCACATATACGGCCATACACCACCGTCTTGCCAAACGGAGCCTAAAGTTATCAATCTTATAGCAAGACTTTGTAAATGATAAATATATAAATTTTTAGATAATTTATTATACATAACTCTTGAATTTTCAACTTTTGTTCTTTCCTTATAGTTTAATTTCATTGCGCTTTATCATGCCTAGTGGTTAAACTCTCACAACGCCCAATAGCCATCTCTAATGCTTTCCTTTGCACGTGTCTGAATTATGTGAATCGAGCTTCTTGCATCTTTTCTATAATTGGTGTCACTCCCATTTTATCTCCCATACATTCATTCCTAATTAATTTAAAAAATCTTATTAGAACAATAAATAAATAGATTCATATCTCTAATTTTATCAATATATATAAATTTTCATTAAAGATAAAGTATCTTCATGATTAAATTTAGCATATAATAAGCATATCAAGTATAAAAAAACACCCTTTAGAAAACAATTTAAATCTATTTTTAATAATTCTATCACCACAGTTTTATTTGACCCGTTGTCAAAAGGATTCATTAGTATTTTTTAATGCAGGATGAATCCAAATGTTGGGAACATGTGATGCCCTAATACTATATGCAATGCAAGTGAGCATGCCACAAATGCAATGTGCCTACAACTAATCCTAAAATAAAGTATATGCTAACCACAGTCCTAATGTGATGCACATGAGGAAGTCACGTAAGGTTGCTTTCAAGTGATAAATTAATTCAATAGCAAACTTTAAAATTTCAAGCAAAGGTCACAATTGATCTCAAATAGTTCAAGTAAACCCTAGCCAAGTCTAGTGCCTAAATTTGCTGGTAGGAAGCGGCGCGCACGTGGGCATGTAAGGAAATGAAGCGTGCGGTAGCGCTAGGAAGGGGCGTGCGCAAGAGCACGCAAGGAAGCAGTGCGCAATGAAGGGGTGCACACGGGAGCGCGCAACGAAGGAATGGAGGAGAGAGAAAATCCATAGGAGATTTTCTGGGCAGATAAGAGAGTTCAAATGAAGGAGGATAAAAGCCTATTTAAATATTTCGAGAGTGGCGGCCCAATAATTTCTCCCAATAACTATCGGACGGACAAATAGAAATGCCCAAAACAGGGCACGCGGATCACTGTTTTTATAGAAATGACGAGTTTGCCTAAACAAATTAACCGCCCATCCCCCTCCCTGTAGGGGAGGGGCGATCTGACGAGAATGGAGGTCGGGCGAGGAGGAGGCCGCCCAATTTTGGGTGGCCACGCCCCTTAGCGGATCTCCGACGAGGGGCGGCCGCCTGATCTGGGTGGCGTTGCCCCCAAGCGGGGCCACACCATGGGAGCGGGTGGCCAGGGGTCCGCCTGCACCTTGCGGTGTAGATATTGCCAAGATTGGGCGGCTAGGAGGTCGTTCGATCTAGGAGATCTTAGCCCAGGTGGAACAACGCCATGGGAGCGGGCGGCCAGGGAGCCGCCTGCCCCATGCGACAAAGATGCCACCTTGATTGGGCGGCCAGAAGGCCGCCAGATCTGGGTGGCCTTGCCCTCGAACTGGATCACGTTGCCGAGATGGCAGAGCCGGAACGGCTATGCCTTGGGTGACTCTGCTTCAGGCGTTTTCGCCCCGAGCGGTTACGCTCCGGGTGGTTACGTTGCAAGCAGTTGACGGGGGCTTTTTTCGATATCTACACCCCATGCATGGGGTGCGGCTAGCGCATCTAAGTGGACCCATCAGTGATGTAAGGGGTTGTATTCATGTAGCAAGATCAAACGGGCTATTTTCCGCGGACTCAATCCACTGTAACTTGTCGGAAAATTGTGTCATATCCATGAGTTTTGGCCTATCCTACTGATTTTCACTCATAAAGTGTCGCAAGTAGCACTCTAGTAGTGTATTCATTTGTTTTCTCGTCCATTTGAGGGTGTAAGTTAATGTAGAAGTTCAACTCTGACCCTAATAGTTTGAATAGTTCCATCCATAACTTCTCTATAAAGTGAGGGTCTCGATCACTCACAATGTTCTTAATTAGGCAACCCACAATACTTCACTACATGTTTAAAGAAGAGTCGTTCTCTTTTCTACTGTGGTATCATTTACGCTTCGTATGAAAGTGTCATATTTAGAGAAACGGTCTACCACCACCAAGTTAGATCCACAACCTTATATTTTGGAAAAGCATTGATGTAGTCAAGTGTCATTATTTCCCATGGATGCTCAGGCACTGGTAAAGGCTGTAAGATTCCCGCTGGTTACGTCTTCTCCACCTTGTCATGTCGGCAAACAAGACATGTCTTGCACATACAAACCAACGCTATCTCATATATGGCAAGTAGTAGGAGTCCTCCGTCAAGGCTAGAGTATGCTTTTCCCATGGATGCCCTAACCACTTTATATCATGGCACTCCTTAATCAAGCTCCTCCCTATGTTTCCTAACTTTGGGCTGTATATATTTCTTTCTTTGGCGTAGAGTAATCCTCTACCCAAAATCTCTCGATTCTCTCTTCTTTAGTTATTTTTATGACTTCTTGGTGAGGGGATCCTCATCAAGTTCACTCCTTATTTGCTCCATCAAGTCACTCTTTACCATGAATATTGTTGCTAGCTTTGCTTAGCGACAAAGTGCATCTTCAATGACATTAATTTTGTCTAGTTTGTGTTTAAGAATAAAGTCAAATTCTGTTAAGAAATCTACTCATCTTGCTTGCTTTGTCGACAACTTCTTTGATGTTTGGATGTATGCTGTTGATATATTGCCTGTTTTGATTATGAATTGTGCACCAAGCATGTAATGACTCCATACCTGCAAGCAATGAATGATAACAATCATCTCCTCTTGTATGGTACGTATATCGTCACTCTGTCTCATTCAACTTGCAACTCTTAAAAGCTATTGTGTCCTTCTTGCATTAACGCCCCTCCATTTGTTAAGTCCGACGCAACCGTATATAGCTCAAACTGCTTGCAAAAATATGGTAATGCAAGCATTGACTATGTGCTCAAGACATGCCCAAGGAAATGTACCTCTTCTTGCTAAAAGAGTAACTTGACCTCTTGACGCAGAGTTCATTATCACATAGTACTTGAGACACCAAGTAAAGATGTCCAACGTGTTCCTTCGTTGTGTTACTATAGACGACAATGTCGTCTAAGTATACCACCACAATTTTGTCTAAGTAGATATGAAAAATTTGGTCCATCAATGTGCAAAAGGTTTTTGGTGCGTTGGTTAGGCCGAATGGCATCACCACTCCCTCAAATGATCCATACCTTGTTATAAAAATTGGCTTTGGCTCATTTCCTTTAGCGATCCATACTTGGTGGTAGCATCTTTGCAACTCTATCTTTGTGTATATTCTTGCACATCTAAGTCAGCCGAACAAATCGGCGATCAACAGTACAAAATACTTGTTCTTGATAGTCACATTGTTCAATGTCAGGTAGTCTGTGTACAATCGTAGTGTTCCAATAATCTTCGCCATCAGAGATGGGGATTTCTGCTTGAGTATAAAGAAACACTTGGGCGTTGATTTAGGAGGTCGTCATATTATGAGGATCCTTGCAAGAATCAAATTATGATTCAAAATGCTAGCTACACTCAATCTTTTGATGGCTTGAGTCATTGGCTCTGATGCCAAATGTTGAATTATGGCTTTGGCGAGTACACTTGGGCGTTGATCTGGAAGACCAAAGTGGAGAAGCAGACCGGGAAGAATGTAAAATACCTCAAATCTGATAATGACGGCGAGTACACCTCAGCGGATTTTCAGGCATACTGCAATCAGGGGGGCATCACTCGTCATCTCACCATTCCCAGTACACCGCAACAAAACGGCATCGTAGAAAGGATGAATAGAGCATTGCTGGAGAGAGTTCGGTGCATGAGTCTATTTGCCGACCTACCAAAGTCTTTCTGGGCCAAAACTATCAATACGACATGCTATCTAGTGAATCGGTCTCCATCTATGTCACTAGATCTGAAGTCTCCTCAGGAAGTCTGGTCAGGTACACCTGTTGTTTATTCTAATATTCATATTTTTGGTTGCCCTGTATACACACTACTGTAGGACTCAGAGATGACTAAGTTGGATGCTAAGCCCAAAAGATGTATCTATCTCGGCCAAAAGGCCGACATAAAAAGGTTCAAGCTGTGGAACCCTGAAACCAAGAAAGTTGAGGTCAAGCGCGACGTCGTCTTTGATGAGACTTCTATACTGAAAAGGTTTCACTCTCAAGCTAAAGAGGCGGAGAAGACTCCAGGCTCACCAGTGGAGGTGGAGTTTGATGAAAGCAACAACGAAGATGACGGTGATAAGTCATCTGACTATGATGGGTCAGACACTGTGCAACCTGCCGAAGCGGAGCTGTACACGATTGCTAGAGGGAAGACAAGGAGGTAGGTCAGACTGCCTCTCAGGCTACAGGACACTGTAGCATACACTTTTCAGGTGATTTCCTCAGATCTTAGTTCCTACCGAGAAGCTATAAGGAGCAGAGACAGTTCTCAGTTGAAAGCTACAATGGTGGAAGAGATGGATTCACTTCAAAAAAATCAGACATGAGACTCGGTTAGTCTGCCCAAAAGAAACCAAGGCAATCAGCTCCAAATGGGTGTTCAGGAATAAGGAGTCTACATCAGGGAAGGACAAGTGGAGGTACAAGGCCAGATTTATAGCAAAGGGGTTCGCGCAGAAGAAAGATGTTGATTTTGATGAAATCTTCTCACCTGTGGTGAAGCACTGTTCCATACGGGTGCTACTTGCTATGGTAGCGATGTGGGACATGGAGTTGGAGTAGATGGACGTGAAGACGGTATTTCTTCATGGCAGCTTAGAGAAAGAGAACTACATACTACAGCCTGAGGGGTTCATTCAACCCAGTGACGAGAAAAAGGTGTGCAAGCTGAAGAGATCTCTTTACGATTTGAAGGAGGCTCCAAGAATATGGTACAAGAGGTTCGATACATTCATGACTTCACATGGTTACAACAAGAGCCAGTACGACAGTTGTGTCTACTATAGGTTCCTGACAAACAGAGATATACTGATTTTGATACTCTACGTCGACGACATGTTGATTGCTTGCAAGTCAGCTCGAGAGATTCAAGCACTGAAGAAAAAGTTATATGCTGAGTTCAAGATGAAGGATCTTGGTCACGCACAGAAAATCCTTGAGATGAAAATCAAGCGGGACAGAATGCGAGACATGTTTTGGCTTTCTCAGACTGGTTACATACAAAAGGTTCTGGAAAAGTTCAACATGATGGAGTCTAAAGCTGTTACGACTCCCTTGGGACAGCAGTTTAGATTGTCATCACAGTAGTGTCCAGAATTAGAAGAGGAACGTCAAAAGATGCTCAGGGTGTCGTACGCTAGTACGGTAGGATGCTCTATGTATGCAATGATCTGTACGAGACCAGATATCGCTCAGGCTGCGAGCGTTGTCAGCAGATACATGAGAAATCTGGGGCGACAACATTGGGAAACAGTTAGGTGGATCCTGAGATACTTGAATGGAACACCGGACGTCGAGTACTTTTCAAAAGGAGCAAGTTTGATGGAGCTCTAGAGGGCTTCGTTGATTCTGACTTCTCCGGCGACCTCGATAGGAGGAGACCTACCTCCGAGTACATCTTTCTTCTAGGAGGAGGTCCCATCAGCTGGAGAGCCACTCTTCAGGACATTGTTGCTCTATCTACGACAGAGGTGGAGTACAGTGCTGCAGTGGAGGCCGCAAAAGAAGCCATCTGGCTCAAAGGTATCACCAAGGAATTCAGGATTACTCAGGAGACGGTGAAGCTGAACTGTGACAGTTAGAGTGTGATTTGTCTTGCAAAGGATCGGGTCTACCATGCAAGGACAAAACACATCGATGTGTGCTATCACAAGTTGAGGGAGTTTGTTGGAGGTGGAGATCTACAGTGGTGAAAGTACCAAGGGAGGATAATGTTGTTGATATGTTGACAAAGCGTCTGACAGGAGTCAAGTTTAAGAACAGTCTTGACTTAACTCACATTTGTACCTGCTGATCGTGGTGACCCCAGGGAGAGGGGGTGTTTCATTTGGGAGAAGATCCAAGCTGTTGGTGGAGCTCAATCTCAAGGGACGTCAATGTGGAGATTGTTGTTTTTGCTGCCCCTTTAACATTGAACCGACTGTTCATTTTGGGGAGAGTTATAAATATATAATCTCTTGATTAATTGAGTGAAAGTATTAGGGTTAATATCAAGACTGAGCCAACTGCAGCGATCGATCCCGTTCTTCCCGTCTAGAGAGGCCGACGCACTACAACAGTGTTTTCCAGAGCCAGCCGACGCCTGCAGCATCAGTTCCACTCTTCCCGTCCAGAGCCAGCGACTCTAGGGAAAGAATCCTCCCAGGGAGGCGACAACATCAGAGTGGCGATGACGGCTCATCCTTGTCCATCCAGTCCATAACAAAGAGGAAGATAGTGGATCTTGGCGTTCCAGGTTATATTGTTTATTGCTCATCTTCTATACCCTAAAAACTCTCTGATTTTATAGTGGATCTTCTCTGGTGCTCCCCCCGTGGACGTAGGAGTCGTTTATCTCCGAACCACGTATATCTTTGTGTCGTCTGTGTGTGCTTGGAATTTCGCTGTTTTATTTTGCGCTACTGCTATTGCTCGTTTCCGTTGCGCTATCCGCGGCTTTTCGAAGTCGCGGATTCGATCCATTTTACAACACCGCTGGTGGCTATCGGTGGTGCAACATCGTGCGCTGGAGCCGGAGCCGTTGGTGTCGTTTCCCTCTCTTCTCTCGCTTGGAATTCCCGACATATCCATCGGTCTTGGAGGAAATAGCCGCCGGTCTTGCAGGAGTGGATTTCCAATGGTCTTGGAGGAGATGATGTGGTGGGATTTACGTCGGATTCATGATTGCGACCTCCAGTGGTAGAGTTCAGAGGATCGGATTCGGGCTTGGCCTTGTTTGACGCGTCGGTGTTAGAGTTGATGCAGGTGGGGCGTGGCGGCGAAGACATGCAGGAGTGCAGTGGTCTCAATGATGTTTTTCTCCGGTGGTGGGGCTTTGTAACGATCGCGTGCACGACTGCAGTTGGCCTCGACGGTTTTCTCCGATGGTGGCGGGTGGTTTGATCTTCATCTGACGACAAAGATTCTCAGTGAGCACAGCAGGTGTGGGCTAATAATATACACACCGGTCCCAAAGAGATACAAGAATAATGTATTTATATTGTTGCATACCACACCAGATTATATACATTGACTTGATAAATTGAAATTATCTAACAATTAACTACCTCCAGAAGTTAATTAATTAAAGGTTGTGCATAAATAATACCGGGTTTGTCTGTAATTAATTAGCAACTCCAACATTTACGTTCTGCATGCTGCATGGTAGCAAGCTTATTATTACTCTTAGGACGATTTGAGTTTCAAATTTTGTAATCATTAATCCAATCCTCTAAATTATATTAATTAAATGCCATCATGCTGGCTTGTGCTTGATTAATTTCTTATAATATATTTTTATCAGGGCATAAACAGTATTTTAATGCTATAGAAACCCTAATCTTAATTTCCTAATTCTAATTAGGTCTTGTTGATAGATAGTGTTGACAATATAATCTGAACAAAAATTTAAGGCAATGCAAAAAAAATAAAAAAAAATCAAGAGTACGTGGAAAGAGGATATTATGGAAATCCTCTCCAGCGCGCCAACTCTGATACAGAGAGATCGAGTTGGACAAACAAGTTGAATCTGTACGTAAATATGGATTCAGATTCTTGATGGTTTTGGTTTGTTTGGCGCAAACAGAGCCTAAAAATCTGGTTTTGGTTGTCAGTTTTGTGGCCATTAACCGAGACAGAGTTGATAAAAAGAAGAGGAAAGAAGAAGTAATTTTTTATTAAAGAGGACATAATATATTATTATTAAACTATTATATTTAAGACACGTGGCGTCCTAACATGTACTTAAAAATGGAGGACATACGGATTTGGGAGATTTGATGCCATCGTCTCACTGATTGAAGAAGCTCTAGAAACAGGGCATATATTCGATCCAAGCTGATTCATGAGGAAGGCAAGCAAATCGGAGAAAATCAATAGTGATCGCCGGGACTGTTGGTGAAGAGACTCACTCGCATACACGCAGGGAGGAGCGGCCTGAAACTCGCCGGAAGTTACGACTGGAAGCTCGCCGGCCAAGGTTCAGGAACCAAAAAGCAGAGCCCAAAGCTCTGATGAGCAACAGTAGCCGTTAGATCGCCAAAGGTTGTAAATTAATTAAGCTATATGCAGGGAGAACTACTTGCTGGTAATAAAAGACAATAGCCATGGCCAAGCAAAACAAAAGAAAAGAAAACAGGGCAGAATTCTAAGCCTCCTTTTGGTTTGGCGGTGGCTGGTCGATCCGGCGGGTGGAAACGTAGCGTTCAAACCGGCGGGGGGAGGTGGCTGCTCTAAACATAGATTTTTGGGGCTTTTCTCAAGGCGAAAGGCCGGGTGGAAACGGAGCAAACGCCGCGGGAGATTCATTTGTTTACCCTCCTTCCGGCGACGTTTGCCGAAAATAGAGCAGCGAAACGCGCAAACAAATAGAGTAAAAGAGATCATGAACAGTGGTTGCTTTGAGAAGGTATTAATTTCATCAATACTAATAATATCTTGCGCTAATTAATTGCAGGAGATAAACGACTGCTTTTATATATGTATATATAATTTTAATTTATTAAAGCCTTTCCATTTTTTTACACTACGTGGCATTTATTTTATGAAAACAACTAGCAAGTACAGATAATATACAGAGTACAAAAGATACATAAGTCAACTGTGCTAAGTTTCTGCTGGAAAATCTTATAAGGAAACATCTTCTATGTAATTGCGCAATGCCCTTGAGGCCGCACGCCTTTGCCCTTTGAGAACATGTAAGTGCGCCATTGCGACGCCGAGGCAATCGGAGCGCAACCGGAGGCTTAGCAAAATGGCATCCCAAGCTCTTTTAGAATGCGCGATGCAATTTTTTGTCGATTTGGCGCAGTTCTTGGGCATTCTCCGTTTTTCGTTGGTGCAAAATTCCCGAACAGGGCATTTAAGTGAGCTTAATGCTGATAAGTTAATTGTAAATTTCAATGGGGGCTTGTTATATAAACATTTAAGGCTGCATTATTTGCTCCGATGAGGTTGGACAAAAATGTCATTGTTATACTAAAATTTTATGCCTCGAACTAGTTTTCTTTGTAACATTTGTGATACCAAACATACATTCTATGACAATAATGTTTTTGTCCAATCTCACCGGAGCAAATAAGCTGCGATAAGTCATGTCAAACACACCCTAAATGTGTGTCATTAAAAAAATTCAGAATATTTGATTTTGGAAAATAGCAAATTAACATATGCATGGTAAATGATTATTCTATAAAAATAATGGTGTTTAATTTGAAGTCTTCTAAGAATAGGTGCATAGGGATATTAATGCTCGTTATGATGGTGATTCATTTCTCAAAATAAAAATTTGCACAAATTAGCATTAGTTTAGGATTTGTACCATTCACTATTGTAACTAACATACTATACAATGTTCCGGATTTGAACCATGTCTTAGTGTATGTATGTAGGTCGTGAATGTAGAGCCATACAATAGTAAATAAAAATCTTCTTAGAATAAGACCAGAACGACAACTACTTGAATGATACATTTCTTTAAAGTTATTTATTTTAATATTAAATGGCTTATGGATTTTTTTGTGGATGATTAATGTGGAATTTTGAGAAAAGAAAATTTGAAGTCATTGAACTATAAATAACATCAACAATTTGTTATTCTCATTGACTTCACAAACAATGCACATACTTTAATCATAGGAAACATATATAATGGCAGGCTATACTAGTGTTTCATCACATTCAAAACTCAAGGAGTATCCCAACATACATAATGATTACTTAGGCAATAGTGTTGTTAGCATTTGCAATGTTCTATTGTATCATATGAAGGAGTCATTGCCATGTTGATAGCTAAAGCATTTGTATGTCTTGTAGTATGTGTTTTGTTCTTGAAGGAGAAGGAGAAAACTCCTCATTTTCACTCTCTTGAGTTGGGGAGTAATTTTATAGTGTGAAGACTCCTCATTCCTCATTTTCACTCTCTTGAGAATTTAACTCCTTTTGAAACATGAAAGCGAGAGACTAGATTTTTTCTTATGAACTTCCCTTTTTAGATTGCTCTTTACTTCTAGATTAACTTAATTAATAACATTACTAATTTGATAACCAATTAACAATAATGCAAAGTAAATAAAGAAATGCAATCACAATACAATATTGCAAAGAAATAAAGTTCTATTTGCTCCGCTTAACCTTCTAACGGCCAATACTACGAAGCATCCCTAGAAACATTCATCACAGTCTATCGTGCTATGCTTAGCCACTACTTGACTAATACCTCAAAGCACACCTAAAATACAGAAATGTAAAAGTGAGTCAAGATGAAGAGAATGAAACCTCAACTACAATACGTAGCCGGAGAAGAGCCGGAGACACTCTATCTGTATGAGGTAGAAGAACTGTAGAAACTGTCGACGACGGTGTGGACCATAGATAGCTGGATCAAAAAAAATTGCAATAGATTACTACACGCAACAACACATTTAAAGTATGAATAAGAAAAAAAAAACTTTGTTTGAAATTGAGGAGTTAAATTTCTCTCTACCGGATATTCTATTGATAGAAAAATGCAATGAATAGAAGGGGCTTTATGTTGGATCTCAGATCAAGAGATCAATGGTCGGAAAAAAAGAGCTTTATGATGGAAGTATGTACGGGAGAACCAACTGTGAAGAACTAATATATATTGGCGGCAGGAGCTACCAAGAAGAACATAGATCGTTGTGACTTGCGAGCCAGTGATATTGATGAAGGCCGGAGTGGCGGGCACTGAATTCTAGGAGAAAACTTCTCGCATGTACGGCCATAGGCTGGTGCAATCGGTTTCCGATGATTGAAGTCATTATGACACGTGGGCCGGGAGGAGGATTCACGAAGGAGATTCGGGCAAGGGCGGACTCTTGAAAGAGAGGGTAAGGCGAGGGCGGACTCGTGAAAGAGAGGATAGTGTAGTCATAAATGAGAATAACATAAACTATGCTACAAAATAATAAGATATTGGTGAGCCAACAAAGGAAATAAACATGCTATAGGGCAAACTAGTATGTGAATAGCGCAACCTAGTACACTTCTAATAAATTAAAAAAATAGTGTGGAGGACACTGTCCTTAAAAGCCCAGTCAGGATTCGCCCCAAGGGAAATGTGTACATGAGCTCATGATCAATATTTTATTATTATTATTTACCAATTACCATCAAAAGAAGGGAGGATATTGTACAGACGAATGCAATAAGATTATTTTGATGATAATAAATTGATCTCGATGCATTGCTAATTCTATTTTAGGGTTTATGTTCAAGAAATATTTTTGAAATAAATTCAAAATAAACTTGATAATGCAAAATATCTAACATTTGAGATGAACTTTAATCTAGCACTTGATCGAGATCTACTAGTCATTATATTGGCATTTAATCACTAAAATATTGAATTAAAATCTAGCCATTATATTAACATTTAATCACTAAAATATTGAATTGAAATCTAGCTATTACATTAACACTTAATCACTAAAATAATGAATTGAAATCTAGCGGCCAAATGATTGAAATATAATCCTAGGTTTGAAATCAAACAAACTTAATAAAATGTGGCCATAAATCCATGTAGCATTTCAATATTGGCCATATAAACATTTGAACATTTCTAAATGTTGAAATTCGTAACTACTAGGGTCCTTCGTCTCAATCTTTTATAATTACTAGTCGTTCCGTATCAGCATAATAAACTTCCATTAACTATCATTGACTCTTTTTTGGTCGAAAACATTCATTATCCGGTAACCACGATGACCCCGACTAATCTTCATCGAGCCGGGAAGGGCCACTAAAGACGGCAAAGCTCTTACAACTGAGTTTTTAACGCGTTTGCATTTCCGCCAGTGAATTCGCGAGCTCGGTGATTCTTTTCTCACTGACAAAAATCACATTTGATGCATTGTTTTAATAGAACACTAAAATCAAAATCTAGAGCTTAAAGTAAGAGCCCTCACTCTCTCATTTCCATGCACATGTATATGTGTGTGTGTGTGCGCACGCTTGCGTGTCTATATATATATTTGACTAAGTCGGGCTTGGTCAAACCGGTCCAAGTTCATGCATAATCCCTCGCATTTCTCAGTTTCTCCCACCTCCACATGGCTGCAAGCTCAACATGGATATCAAACCATGTCGAATCCGTCAAAGTTCATGCCTAATTCCTCTTAGTACTCGGTTTAATGGAGAATGAAGGCTTGGGAATGCTTGAAACAACTGAAAATCATTACCCTTGATCCTTGAATAGGTCGGAGGCCAATGGGCAGCTAGAGATGTAGTGGTGGTGGAGGCGTCGGTTTGGCGAGGTTGAGTCTCTAAAACCTTTGGCACCCTATATTGCTCCTTCAAACCGACATGGATTGGTTCTTCTCAACCTTTTGCAACAAAGAACAAAATGAGGAGGCCCCGAGGCCTTGTCGTCGACGATAGCAGCGCCACCATCTCCTTCTTCCTCACGAAGATCCACCAAGCCGCACCGACACCGTTTTTGCACTGTTCAACCCACAAGGTGTGAGTTATCCCACTCTGCTAGATAGATTTAGGATTCTAAGCAGAAATTTAAACAGACACCGTTTTGCTGAATAATAAGTTTATTATTCTTACGATTTTTATCAATTCAAGCCTCTAAATTATATTTAATTTAAATGAGAGAATGCTAGTGTGTCTTTGATTAATTTCTTATTATGGAATAAACATTTTATTGCTATAGAAAACATAGCCTTAATTTCCTAATTATGAGCCTTCTGTACGGTAGAAGCCGGCAATTGAAATCCTCGAATGATTAAATATCTGCTTTGGTCTGGAGAAAATGGGAAATAATAAACATCTATTTCTGGCCATTGACAAGACAGTAAAAAAGAAATTATTTACTATTAAAAGCTTTCAATTGATAAAAATCATACAAGCCCCATATATGTCAAGTGGATGTCAAATTAAAACAGTTTAGTCTCTCAAATTAAAACAGTTTAGTCTTTCAATTGATAAACATTTTAGTCTCTCAAATTCTAAAGGTGTCATAAACTCAATATAGCTATTTGTACCTCATAAAATAAAATTTTAAAACAGTTTTTAACACCCCAAAAAACATTAAATGCCACACACATAGCCCTCACTGCTCCTCTCTCGCATTATGTATCATATTCGTCATCCTCAACGCAGCTTCCAAGCCATGCGGTTCCTTCGATGCCGGGGGCTCCTCCTCGAGCGACAGCCTCCTCAAGCAGCATTGGACATTATCATAAATACAAAGAAAAGCTATAAGATAACGACTTCCGGCAAGAAATCCCAGACGTTGAAATCGCCAAACTCAAATTCCCAACATTGCCGCTTTGGCAACGAAAGTTCCGACGAACATAAATGAGCCCCACGCCGAACCCGAAGGCGTCAAACTCATGGTTGTTGATACAGTTGAAGAGAGACTGGTCTACGCCATAATGAAGGACGAAAGTCAGAGAAGCGAAGGACGGAGAGAGATCGTCAGCAACAGATTTCTCCGTCGATCCATCAGATGCATGTGATTGGCCCTTCACCATAGGGATATTCATGATAACGGTGTTTTCGTCTTTGAGGCTAACGGAGGCTGAGTCGTAAACGACAGCGGCTTCTTCCGCCGCATGAACGTTCCAAGCCCAATCCTTTTGCTCCGACCTAGATCACAGATCTCTGCCGCACACCTCCCCCACGACCGTCGGTGAACCCCGCAAAACCAC
This sequence comes from Platanthera guangdongensis, assembly GCA_039583875.1. Lineage (NCBI taxonomy): Eukaryota > Viridiplantae > Streptophyta > Magnoliopsida > Asparagales > Orchidaceae > Platanthera > Platanthera guangdongensis. The sequence continues at coordinate 176,967,789 of CM077160.1, forward strand.
TTTAGGACACGTTAGCCTCCTCCTCGAGAGGAGCATAGGAGGAGCATTGAGAATTATGTGGAGGGTACATTTCATGTTTTGTGCGTGTGTGTGTGGGGTGGGGGGGGGGGGGGGGGGGGGGGGGGGGGGAGGTATGATTGTCAATCCCAAATTTTAATTGTGTTAACATAGACCTTGAGCTTCTCATCTAGTAACCCTTTTTAGCCCTTGAATTGCACTCAAAATGACATCGGGTGTTGGCAAAAATGTTAAAAATGACACATCGGGTGTTTGGGCGGTGGCGGATCGATCCGGCGGGTGGAAACGGAGTGTTCGAAACGGAGGGGGGAGGTGGCTGCTCCAAACGGAGCTTTTTGGGGCGTTTCTCAAGGCGGGCGGGTGGAAACGGAGCAAACGCCGCCGGAGGTTCATTTGTTTTCCCGCCTTCCGGTGGCGTTTGCCCAAAACGGAGCTCCGAAACGCCCAAACAAATAGAGCCCAAATTGACATTGAGTTAAAAGCATTGAACGGGTAAAAATCATAGAGGTTTCAGGTCGATATCAAATTAGTCTCTAAAAATTTAGTTACGTCAAAACCATTCTTAGGGCCCGTTCGTTTGAACCGTTTTGACAGCCGGTTTTCATTTTCCGTTTTCACAGTCCCAATGACGTTGTTTGTTTACCTCTGTTTTGTTTTGGTTTTGAACAGAAAACCCTCTGTTTTCATTCTCTCTAATTTTGCCCGCCCTCAAAACAGACCTTGTTGGGTCTGTTTTGCTCGGTTTTGAGAATAGAAAAGTGACTAAAAATTTCATCTCTTCTCCCCGATGGGAGATTTTCCAGGGACATGGCCGACGCTGATTCATCTCCTCCCCGACGCGAGAACGTGGAGCTTCATTTTTGAGAGTAGAAAAGTGGCTGGAGTTGCTTCGTCGCTGGGGAAGTAGTCAGCGCTGCTTCTTCATCGGTGACGAGAATGGGGAGCTTCGTTTTTGAGAGTAGAAAAGTGGCTGACGCTACTTCGACGCCGGTGAAGAAGTCGTCGCTGCTTCGTCGCCGGTGGCGAGAATGGGGAGCTTCGTTTTTTAGAGTAGAAAAGTGGTTGGCGCTGCTTCGTCGCCGGTGAAGAAGTCAGCGCTGCTTCGTCTCCGTTGGCGAGAACGGGGAGCTTCATCTTCCTACGACGATACTTCCTCCAGCGATCTACTTGTCGGGATTTGATTTTGCCGATTAACATGTGCCATTAGATCTGACAAGTAGGCAGCGTTCTTAAGCATGTAGCTTAAGGGAGAAGCAGTCCATTGATGAATTAAATTCCACTTTATCAAACTGAAAACGTTGCAAACGAACATAAGTTTTCGTTTTGCATCAAAACAAACTTGAAAGTCATGTTGTAAACGAACATAATTTTTCATTTTGCCCCAAAATCAAAACACTTGATTTTTTCGTTTTGAAGTAAAACGAAAACCGTAAATAAAAACGGTGAAAACGAACAGGGCCTTGGAGCTTTTCATTTAGAGATCATTTTTAGACCTTGAACTACATTCAAAATCAAGCCAAATGTTAGTTAAAAAAAAAGACAACTTAAAATTTTAAATACCAAATTAACATTGCATTATAATCCGAAAGACTGAAATTATTATTATTTTTTCATTGTTCACGTGGACAGAATATTAAACTATATTTAATATTCGACTGAAATATAGCCATTATATTAAAATCTGTAGAAAGTAGAATAGGAAAATAAGAAGTGCAATATATTCATCCACAAAGGGGCTTTATATAGGAACTACAACAGGACTCATAACACCGATAGGCGGTGTGGGACTAAACATTAAGATACTAAAATATTAATATCTCTAACACTCCCCCTCAAGCTGAAGGGGAAGCCTACAGCTTGGACACAACATAAAATAGAGGGTAAAAGAAGGAAGGCAGCGTGGGACAAAGCAACAGCTACCGAGGCCCAACCGCGTGTCACCGGGGATACTTCAACCGGGCAAGAGCCACACGACGTTGGTCCGCAAACCGACCATGACAACGTTGGATAAAAGCGAGGTTGCGTCTAGCTGCGGACTGCCCTTTCTCTGTCCGCCCGGTCTCCTGCGGACTGCCTTCCTGCATCCGCCTCTCTGCGGACTGTCCCTCTTCAGTCCGCACCTGCTAGTCGCTTCCCTCCTGCGGCCTCCCTTGTCCAGTCCGCTTCCTCTCCTCCCGTGGATCCACTTCTCTCCCCCCTTTTTTTTCCTACCTCCTCTGGCCCCCTCTTTATAGCCATCCTGTGGGGTCCACTCCTTCCCTTGTCCGCTGCAGCCTCTTTCTGTCCGGCGCGACCTCGGCGACCTCAATCCACCGGTCTTCTTCTGTCCGCTGCGAACTCCGTATTCGCCTCCTCGGTCTTCTTCTGATCGCCAGCTTGCCAGCTCGCCAGCTCGCCAGCTCGCCAGTCGCCAGCTCGCCAGTCCGCCGCTCTTTTCCCTGTCTGCTGCGGCCTCTGCTTGCGGCTGCTCTTCTTCCTCTTCAGGCGGCCAAGTTCTTTTCCCTGTCCGCCACGGGCTCGCCCCTCTGCATTTTTTTTTCAGTCTTGCGGACTGGTCCGGCCCGCTGCGGTCGCTCTCTTGCTTCCCGGCTTGTCCTCTCTTCTCAGCTCGGCGCGATCTGGTCCAGTCCGCCTCGACCTCTTCCATCTGCTGCGGCCTCTCTTGGCCCGCTCCTTGCAGAGAGTCTGTGCTCATCGCGGTCTCCTCCAGTCCGTCGCGGCCTCATCCAGTCCGCTGTCTCTGCCCGCTGCGGCCTGTCTCTGTCCGCGCGGACTCTCTTCCCGCTGCGGCCTCTTTCTGTTTCCGTGGCCTTTCTCTGCAGCTGTGGTCTGCCCTACTCGCCTCACCCGGATCCAGTCCGCCGCGGGCTGTTTCTGCTCTCCGCATGGCACCTGTTGCTTCCGCTGTCACCTCTGTTGTGTCCTCTACGGAGGGTATCACATGCCTCTCTCCTCATCCTTGTTGGATCATTGATTCCGGTGCTACTCACCATATCTCCTCCCAGAAGCCCCCAGCATATCTCCAAACGCCTCATCCTGCTCGCATCACTGTGGCCAACGGTGACACCCTCCCCGTCTTTGGCTCCGCTGATCTTCGGCTTACGCCCACCCTTTCTCTTTCCTCGGTCCTTCACGTTCCGGGGTCTCCCTTCAATTTATTATCAGTTAGTCGTCTCACACACGACCTTGACTGTTGTATTATCTTTTCACCCACTTCTTTTCTTATGCAGGATCGCCGCACCCGGAGTACCATTGGTCAGGGACAGCTGGTGAATGGGTTGTACATCTTGGATATCCCACCAACAAGAGTTCTCTCCACCATCTCTACTGTTGATTGGCATTGCCGCCTTGGACATGCTCCCCTCTCGATTCTCAAGCGGGCTCTTCCTGATCTCTCTTTACAAGAGTTCTCCTGTGAATCTTGTGTCTACGGCAAACCGACCATGACAACGCTGGATACACTCGGAGCGGAAACAAGGTCAACCACGCAAGACCAAACCAACCCTACCAAATCCAGAGAAAACGACGAGGAGACACAAACAACATATGAAATCAACCTAGGGGCCATGTGTGACTAAGGCAGGAGTCGGGAAAGAAGCATCCGAGTCGCCATGATCACAAACACTCCCCCTCACGTAGAATACGTGCAAGAAGACATAAGATATACCTAGGGGCCATGTGTGACTTAGGCAGGAGTCGGGAAAGAAGCATCCGAGTCGCCGATATCACAAACACTCCCCCTCACGTGGAATACGTGCATGAAGGTATAAACTACGCCTAGAGACCGTGACGTACACTCCCCCTCACGTAGATCACGTGCACGAAGGCGGAAATCGTAAAGAGACCACACTAACACACCACAACAACAAGAAAACTGAAAGAGAAAAAAAAACAGTAACATTAAACCCTAAACGGGGCCGTAGACGAAGCTGCGCTGAGTAGCAGCCATGCCGGAGAAGAAGAGAGCTGCAGCGGGTGCAGACAGAAGCCGGAGAAGTAGCAGCTGCAGCAGCCGGCAAGAAGACTGGGCCGAAGAAGCGGTGGCAGAGCAGCATCCAACAACGGAGAAGAAGAGAGCAGCACGGGCAAAGGCCAGAAGCCGGAGAAGAAGAAGCGGCTGTAGCAGGCCGGAGAAGAACGCCGGAGAAGATGAGCACCGGCGGCAGCAACACCTTCGGCTGTCGACGGGAGAAGCATCCGGCAGCAGCAGAGGCACGCCGAGTAGCCGAAGAAGAAGAAGAAGCGGGCGCAATGTCGGAGGAGAAGAAGACGGGCCAGAGGAGGAGAAGAAGTAGCCGGAGAAGTCGCCGGAGCCATCGATGTCGATGGAAGAAGCCTTCGACGTCGACGATGTCGGAAGAAGCATCCGAGCCGCTCGTCGAAGTCGTTCACGAAGGCCGCACGGGGCAGCAGCAGCGAAAGTAGTCGTCGACACGACGAGAGAAGGTCCCGCTCCCATCGCGGAATCAAGCGACGATTCCGTCGACGGGAGCGAGGAGGACAGGATTTCCCGTGAGCCCTAGCAGCGCGCGGGAGCGGAAGCGGAAGCGGAAGCACGGGTCGGGTCCGGGGGAGGGAAGGGGAAAAAATTTTATTTTAGGTTTTCAGAACCTGGCTCTGATACCATGTAGAAAGTAGAATAGGAAAATAAGAAGTGCAATATATTCATCCACAAAGGGGCTTATATAGGAACTACAACAGGACTCATAACACCGATAGGCGGTGTGGGACTAAACATTAAGATACTAAAATATTAATATCTCTAACAAAATCTAATCATTGAATTGAAATCCAGCCACGTGATTGAATTATAAACATAGGATCGAAATCATACAAACTAAAGCTCCGTTTGGCGAGACTTATTTTCACTGGTCAAGCGGTTACAACTGTATGAACCGGGCCTTAATTATGATCTGATTTATGCGATCGTAACCGTTTGACCGGTGAAAATAACTCCCCTCAAATGAAGCCTAAATAACATGACACCACTTAAAAATCCAACAAGCATTTCATCATTGACCTAAACATCAGCTATCAAGTCAACACCTTGTCTTCTAATTGAAGCTCAGTTGTCTAACCGCGGGTGTGGCGGACTCATCTGGAGTTCGCCGAGTCCGACATGATTCTGTGCTTGCGAACTCATCTGGAGTTCGCCGAGACCGGCGCGTTCAGGTTCTGGGAACCGCGGTGTCCGCTGTTATGGCGGGTTTTCTGGCTGGTGTTGAGCTCGCGGATTGCGAAGTTCGCCTGTGTTGATTCTGCTTATGTTATCATGGATTGTCGAGTTCGTCTGTGTTGAGTTCGTGCAAGGTTCAGCCAGAGACCGCTGAAGGTTTTGACTTGGTCACTGTAATGTGCCAAGTCTTGTTTGTTATCTAGTTCACCGAGTCTGCATGTTTTGCGCGGACTGGATGTGGAGTTAGCGACGACTTGCAGATTGTCTTGCGTGGTCTTTCTTTGTGACTGCACTCTTGTACAATCTGGTGCGGCTCATCGTACGTTAATGAGCGGTTACCCTATCGCACGGGCGGTGATTTCACTCCCTTCGCTTGCCTATAAATAGGGGAATCAGACTTGTCATTTATAACGTGAACAATAAGTTTTGAAGCTTGGGTTAAAACTCGCGGTCTGATTTTCTTAACCGCGCGGCTTAGAGAAAGGTTAACCGGTTTTGCTGTATTGCAGATTGTGCAGCTAGCGCTGAGCGACCAGGGACTTGATTCTGACAGCAGTCAGGGTTCAATGCAACTTTGCGGATAACAGCCAGCAGATTGCAGTAGGTCGCGATTTGCGGCCAGACGGTTTTCTCTTTGACAAAGTTCTCCCTGTTCAATAAGTCAGTCCGCCTCTGGCGGTTTGACTATGTTCAGTTCGGCAGCAGCTCTGTTCGCGGTTCTGGCAGCTAGGCAACCTTGTGGTCAGGCGGCTTGCAGGTGTAGACAGGTTTTCTTCAACATTCAGTAACGGGGAGTCCGCGGGATTAAGTTGCAGTTTGACGACTTGGCGGCTTCAGTGGACAACTTTTGCGAATAGGCGGTTTTGAAGGTTACTGTTATCAGTCCGTCCGGTTTACTCTTGTCTATATGTTTTCGTTTTCATTCGGTGCATTGACAAATCATGTCTCGAAATATATATCTCGTGCTGTAAAGAAGATTGATAATACAAGTTTCTCTTTTCTTCCGTTGTGCTGATTTATTTGAGTTTGGTATGGTTGAGTGTTCCAGTGACCTTTCTCGCTTATAGAAATTTTTTACTAAACCAAGTCGAGCTTGGTCAAACCCGTCCAAGTTCATGACTAATTCCTTCAATTCCTGCTAAAATTGTTTTAGTGGAAGTGAAGTGTAGTGAGGCGGTCTGATATGGCACACCACACAGACCGCAGAGACCGCCAGCGATCTGGCGTGTTGAAGGTGGCAGTTAGCCGGAATTCAGCTTCTTCTCTTCTCTCCAGCGGTCTGGTTCAGCAAGAACCTTGAGAAGTAACTGGGCTGTTAGCTTTGTCTAGCCGCGGCTGTTGCGGTCTGGACTGTGAGACCACACAGTCCGCTTGGAGCTTGGCAGGTTCCCTGGCTCGCGAATGGGTAGGAGGTTAGCGCGGTCTGCTGAGACTAACCGATCAGTTCGCTGGGGCCTATTCGCACGGGTTATGCCAGAGTTTGTTGGTTGTGTGGACTTGGTCATGGTGTTAAGACAAGTCCGGTTTGTTGTCTAGTCATGGGCTGCAGTTGCGTGGTTTGGAATCGAAGACCGCCGAGTTGCGAGGTCTGCTCTGGAGTTCGTCGAGTCCGCTATGCTGCGCGGTCTGGTTGCAGAGTACGACAGTCCGTCATAAGTGCGATGAAGGATCAGGATGCGTGGCTGGTTTGCTAAGTCCACACAGACTGATGTTGTTGTTTGCTTGACTATGCGGACTGGTGGTACTTTTCGCGTAAGCGATTACTTGTATTTTCGCGAGAGGACTGGCTCGTTGTATGCACTTCTATGTGGATTGATGTCTTTCAGATGCGGACTGAAGTTGGTATCCGCACTTGTGCGGATACATGGTGCTAGCTGCATGATGACGGACGGTTATTCTATCGTTATGGGCGGTGACCACACTCCCTATGTCGCCTATAAATAGGAGTCTCTGGCTCCTCATAAATAAGAAAACAAAAACAGTGAAAACTTAGCTCGCACTTTGATCTCGCGGTTACAGTTTTCTAATCGGCACGACTAAGTGAAGTTGACTTGTTTGTGCAGGCTGTGCGGCTAGCACTGGGTGACTAGGCAACTAGTTGGGAAACTCGGTGTGGAACAGTTCACGGTTACAGTTAGCGGTATACAACAGGTCGCGCTGTCAGCAACTTGAAGTCACTTCCTCCGGGTTGCGGTTAATTAAGCAGTTCGCCCGGTCTATCAACGGATTCAGTTCAGTTCATCAACATTCAATAAAGGCAGTCCGCGCAGCTTGTTGCAGTTGGCGACTTGGCGGTTTTCAACGGACAGGGCCTGCGGTCAGCGACTTGTGCGGTCTATGCGGTTATACTTTGCAGACCGCGCGGTTTCTTCTTGTAATTTTTTTCTGCTTGCATCGGGTACATTGCGAAATCATGTCTCACAATGAATGTCTTGTCTTGTAAAGAAGTTGATAATTCCAAGTTTTTGAGACTCTTGTGGTTCTACTGTTGCAGCTGATTTCTACTTGACTTGGTGTGGTTAAGTGTTCCTGTGACCTTTCTCGACTTCCATCAAAAAATTTTACAATTCCTCAGTTTCTCCCACCTCCACATGGCTAACACACCTCAGCATGGATGCCAAATGTAGTCGGGCTTGGTCAAACTCATCCAAGTTCATGCCTAATTCCTTCAAATTCTCCCGCCTCCACATGGCTAGCTATCACCACAACATGGATGCCAAACTTAGTCGGGCTTGGTCAAACCCATCCAAGTTCATGCTAATTCCTTCAATTCCTTGATTTAATGGAGAATGGAGGCTTGGAGATTGTGCGTCTACTACTATCACAATCACTCTAGCATCGGACTCATTGGTAGAAGAAAAATCCAAGATGAGGTCTATTATTTATGACATTACCAAAGGTTTTCTTGTTTGCAAGAAAACAAGAAAATATGTGGACAAATAAATACCTTGTATAATAAAATAGCATCTATAGAAAAAAGAGTGTGCTAATTAAGCTCTCTCTCCTAGATTGGGTGGAAGCACTTCATGAGATATTTAGTTCACAAAGAATAAAAATGACAACCTCTTGCTACATGATGTTCACGAATCCACTTCATGAAATGCACAGTCTCTCACAGGATGGATGAGAAGGGTGACCAGAATTCAGTGGGGCATCTCCTATATATCTAAGTCCAAACTCCAACGCTACTCCCTCACACGCTCACACACAACACTCATATAAGACTCCCACAATGCGCCATTAATCAGTTCAAATGAAGAAAAAAACAAACAAAAAAAGGCCTACAAAGTAAGATGCTTGCTTATTCATCGACTGTGCAAAAATCTTTCTTAACACATGCATAGAGATGTAATAGCAAAAATAATCAAAGGCGCAGTCAAAAATCATCGACGAAGCAACCCACGAGGTGGAAATATTTTAAGGAAGGGTGTAAATATGATAATTATTAATATTTTACATATTTTAGTAGAAGCTGTAGAAAATATTTGTGTTATTCACCGTGAAATTACTCTTATGTATATTTCTGGGAGTTCCATATATTGCAAACATCATTTTTTGTGGGAACACTTTAACTGAGATTTTCAATTACTCCATATTTCTTTTAAGTATAAACTAATTATACTCTCCCTCATTTCCTTTACGGTTGAATTAAATATTCCAAACTAGGCGCAAATTGTAATTAAAAAAAACACAGAAGTTAAGCTATTAAGCGCCGAATAGCCTAGACTTTCTCCTGTTGGGCCATCCGTAGCCCTCGATCAAAAGCCCAATTCCAGTTCTTTCTCGGTTGAGGTGAGTTGGAGGTTCTTGATTAGTTCACCCAATATAGGACGCATCACTTTTGTTGACGTCGAGAGAAATCGGCTTCAAAGTTCAGAATAGGATATGGGTCGAGGTTATTAGCCCATCAAACTAAGAACCACATATTAGAGAGTGAAACATGAATAAAAAGATTCCACTATTGGAGTGGCACTGACTACAAGCCATCTGTAGCCATGAGGAGCGAAATTGAGGAACAGTTGCTTTTGACTGGGTTTAGGGTCTACCGAACGACGAGGCGGTGCTCTTGAGTCCTCCGAGGCGAGTGCTCTTGAGTCCTCCGAGGTGAGTGTGGAGAAGGACAAATGCTGCCTCAAGCAGATGGTCATGGTAGTCGAAGATCCACCGGGCTCGCGGGATCTCGATGAGACCTCTGGGTTGTCTCAGTCGTGCTTAGGAGAGATGCTATGTGCTAACCACGTGGCTTTGCATGTGTTCCTTCTGATGGTGTGCCCGCGGTCGGCGAGGCGAAATCTGAAGATTCATCGCCATTGCTAATGTTCGGTCAGTGGTCATATGACCATGCCGTCACTCTTTTATGTCCGGATCAGGGGGCGGCCACCTTTGGTGATCTATAGAGTCATTTGGTCACCTTTTTCACCAAAATAGAGGCGCACATACGGGTTGTCGAGTTCTCCAATCAAGCGAGTCGTGGCATCTCCTTGGAAGCTCGGGTGGCCCCGACAGAAGGATGCCAGTCTCGTCTGCTGGTGGCGGAGGAATGCTACTTCGAGATTGCATTCATTGGGGTCTAGATCTGAAAGATCCGATTTCTGGTTGATCACCCTCGCGCCAATTCGTTAGGGACGCATGTTTTGTAGGGATGACATCAAGAGAAGGCATGAGTACTAGAGCTCGTTGGTCAAGGCAAACAACACCTTGCAGCACTCGACTGAATTCCAAAATGCTACAAACCTCAGTTATCAGCCTCGCCACGCTCCCAACCCCAATCTGTGAAGACCTTTCCGCTTTTAGATCCTCTTCACTCTTTAGGTGAATTGAATGAGCTCGTCATGTGGTTTTGTTGTGTGCACATTTTGATTTTATGTTTTCGTCTTTGAAGCATGGTAGGCGTTAATTCCACATTTGTTAAATGGCGTGCAACAACAATTTTGATCATATTTTTTCCTCTGGTGTGGTGTGCAGGCAACTTGGCGAGGAGTTTTGCATTTGATTATCCTGGAGAAGTGTCAGCGGCTCACTGGAGACGTCGAGGTGAACGACATTTGAGCATCCCACCTCTCCCACTAGAAATAGGACAGGCAGTTAACCGGTCTTAAGCCGGCTTCTCTTATTCGGGTAGTCCTTGTCAGTGATTTTTTCCTCTAGCCGAATTGAGTTCTTAGCAGACCAGTTGTCAATGTGCCATCAACTTACTTGTCCCATGAGTGTGCCCCCCCCCCCCCCCCCCCCCCCCCCAAGGTGAAGGATATTCTCCAACACTTCGGGTTTGCCCCATGAACAGGTCAATCAAAATGAAATCATGACGGTGGTCTCGTTAAGGCATTCCTCCGAGAATCACGAGCCCCCTAGGGCTTTGCAGCTTTCAATAACCTATTTTTGATGAAAGGGACCAAGGAGGAGATCACATATATCACGACTCATTGTATGAAATTGAAGAACATTTCCAATAAGGTTCATCGGTGGACTGAGAACATCATTTCGTTTGCAGAGGTTTCAATGAGATTCCAACGATCCTGATGCCCCGTGAGTAACGACCTTCAAGATTCCCAAGGTGAAGGGGGGAGAGCCACACTGTGTTCTGATTCTTTTAGAACAAGGTATTTGATGCGATATACTATCGGCGACAAGTCGATTAGGACACATGGGTGATACATGGAAATCAACCAACATGGAGGTCACCGAGTCATGTGAGCCTAACAACAACAACACATGGGGACTTTCACTGGGAGGAGGGTAATAATGCGACGACCTGCCAATGTTTCCGCGACCTGGTGGACGGAATGAACGGAGAAGGAAGGTTATCAGAGACGACTCGATGAAGTATGAAGACCTCAAGAACACTATCATCAAAGCACTAGTTTTGGGGAATGCGCCTGCGTGGCCTCCTTGTGAGATCGTGAGGACGTCAACACTCGTGGTGATATCATGGTGATCTATGGTGGGGTCATCCGTGAGTCCTTGCGAAAGTCCAACTTGCACATGACCTATCTTGACTCAGGCCTCCTCACCTCCTCAGATCATTGGTTCTTGCCTGGTCCTTGCTGCTCTCCTTGAATCTGTTGTGGGAACGAAGCAAGGGAGGATTAATTCATCGCCTCACCTTTGATATATTGATTCCCCTATTGATGAGTTCCTCGAATGACCTCCAACTTGAACAACCCCTCCTGCAATCTACACATCAGGGCGACCTAAAGGGTGCTCCCATTGACCTCTTGAATCTCCATGTCCTCTTCCCGAAAGCAGTCAACGTAGTGCTCGAAGGTCTCCTAAGCTCCCTGTTTAATCAAGAAGAGTGTATGTGATTCCTTCTTCCTCTTCTTGCAGGTTTGTCCCTATCTATTTAATCTTCATAACCTCTTCACGAAAGCAGTCAACAAATTTAGGATCTACTTGTTGGCCGCCTCCACCTGCCCGTTGCTCCATGAAAAATGAATAGAGGCAAAGCACATGTTTGTCCATATATGTTTACAAAATTCCATCAACCTAAGACTCGTAAATTGAGGATTGTTGTCGGTTATGTTGTCATGTGGCACTCTGTATCTACATGTAATCCCCCCCCCCACCACCACCACCAACGAAATTCTTTACGATCTGGGTTGTTTTCTTGGCAAGCGTCTTGCCCTCAATCTACTTGGACAAATAATCGACCAAAACTAGAATGAGATTTTATTTCCACTTGGCCCAGGGGAACAATATGAAAAGACCCACTCCCCAGATTGCAAACAGTCAAGGATTGTGATGAACCTTAGGTGTTGTGTTGACTGTAGTTGAAAAGATGTGTAGAGTTGGCATTCAGGGCACCTTCAGACGAACTCTTCTGGATTTTTCTGAATGGTCAGCAAATGGTATCGCTATCTGAGTATCCTCTACTCCAATGTATGACTTCCTATCTCCAGAATGATTGTTACACTCCCCTAAATGAATTTCTTCTAAGAGTCGTGGTACCTCGACTTCCGTCATGCACCATGCTAACGATCCAGAAAGCCTTCTGATACAAATCTCTATCCTGGAGTGGATAGTAAGCCTTTTTGAATCGGAACCGCTTCTTGTCTTCTGCCTCTTCCTGGTATTTCTTGGTAGTCAAAAATTCTACAAACAAGTCAATCGAGGAACGCTTTTAGTCATTCATCAACTCTCATTCTTCAATAGATGGCCAAAAGAGTTCCGTCAAAGATCCTCAAATCCGTGAGCCGTACTTCGTGAGTACACCTGTTGCGCGATTCACTTCTCAACAAGCCTTGAATGTCGAAGGATCAGAATGACCACCCCTTTACCTTCGCGAGGTACAACCACAAAGTTTGTTCTCGAACCTCGAACTCTACGCAAATTTTGGAGGCGACTACCAGAGAGTTAACGTAAGCTCGGATGGGTTGCACTCACAGCTCTTTTGTCATACGCAGTCTATTTATCAGGGCCTCATACTCGGTCTGATTATTGGAGACTTCGAAATGCAGCGTCGCTGCCTGCTCAATCTTCAGCCTTGTTCGGGGTAATAAGGACCACTCTGACAAAGTTTTTCCTAAGACCGCATAGACGAACATTTCCCAATGCAACGTAGGTGTTGTAAGTTCTCCCGCTCCTAGAGCAATCAATAAGTTTGTTAGAAAGTCGGTCATTGCATGTGTCTTAATTACCATTCGGGAGACGTAGACCACATCAAATTCCCTAAGCTCTGCCAACCACTTGTCAAACCTTCTTGACCACTTCGTTCTCTCTAAGATATTGTGCAAGAGGTGGTTTGTCGCCATTGTGATGTTATGGGCTTGGTAGTACAGCGTAAGCCTTTGGGCCGACACGACCAAGGCGCAAGCCGACATCTCCTGGATAGGATACCTTGTTTTGGCATTCTTCAGAACCCGACTTACGTAGTAGATTGTCAATTTTTAGCTCTTTATGGAATCAGTACGGAGCTCAATTCTTCTACGAATCCTAAATATAGAAAGAAATCTTCCCCTTCTCGGGTTTTGTAGTAAGGATGTACTTATTTTCTGTCATTTGATGCTGAGGAAAGTTTCCTCGCATTCCTGGGTCCATTCAAATTTTTGGTTGTCTTGGAAAGTTTTGAAGAATGAAGAACATTCATCTCAGATTTAGAGAGAAAATGGCTAAGCCCGGCGATCCTTCCAGTCAAACGTTAAACTTTCTTGGTGTCTTTCAGTGTTACCACTCCAAAATGACCTTCACCTTGTAAGAGTTTGGCTTAATTCCCTTGGGAGTGAGGAGTTGCATTAGAAACTTTCTCTTTCCTGTTACAAATACAGACTTCACCAGATTGAGCCTTGTTTTGTACTTGCATAGGGCATCAAAGGTTTCTGTGAGATCTCTCAAGTGACCCTCACACTCTAGTTGTTCACCATTAGATCATTGACATATACCTTTAGATTCCTCCCCATATGCTTCTTGAAAATTCGATCCATCATCATTTAGTACTTCGCTCTTACATTCTTCGGTCTGAAGGGAATCATCTCGTAGCAATAACAATCATCGTTAGTAACGAATGTGTTCAGGATATCTGAGGGATGCAGTCGGATTTAATGGTAAACATCAAGCAAGTTCATGACAGGAAAACAGACCCTTGAATCAAACAATGTATCAACTTGAGGTAAGAGATAATAATCTCTGGATGTTTTATTCAATAAGGAAAGTCGATACACATTCGCCATTTTCTCGTGCATTTTTTGTCATTGCAACGTTTGATACCCAACTAAGAAATTGAATTTCAAAAATAAATCATGCACTCAACCGCTTCTGGATTTCTTCATGGATGGGCTCAACCAGTGTTGTTGCGACGACACATTTATTATGGTGAATCAGACAGACGTCCAAATCTAGATTAAGGCAATGATAGACGGTCAATGTCAGACATATTTGTCCCAGGTGAAGACATCAATGTTATCTTGGAGGCACAAGACTACCTCCTTTCCTCCTTTAACAACTCTTTGATGATCTTCATGCTCCCCGGGTCTCATTTGTCGATTCGACGTTCGGTCCCTCCAAGATCTTATCAACCACCTCAGCATCCGCCCAGGGTGATGACATTGGCAATGCTGAGGTAACATTCTTTGACTAATTTTAGATCATTGGGGACACGGGTCTGCACCACGTCAATGTTGCACTTTATGCATTCTTGACAGAAAGAAGCCACAGATTGGAAGGAATTGAGTAGGGGTTTGTCGAAGAAGGCATTGTAACGGCTCGAAGCGTCAATAATGACTAACCGGCAAGTCTTCGTGGCTCCACTAAGAGTGACCACAAGTTTGAGTCCTCCTTTGACCTTTTTCCTCTCACAAAAAAGCCAAACAATGGGTCATCTGGCCACTGTCATAGCATCGAGATAAGTGACAAAAACTGGGTTCATCGCCTTGCCTTCGATGTATCGGTTCTCCAAGGCGATGAGTTCCTCGAAAGGCATCGAGGGTCGGGGTTGACCTTCAACTAGAGCAACCCCTCATGCAGCACATACATCATGGCGAGCAAAAGAGTGTACTCGTTGACGTCTTCAATCTCCATTACATCCTCCTAAAATCAGTCAATGTAGTGCTCCAAGTCACCTTGGCTCCCTGTTTAATCAAGAAGAGCGCATGTGGCCCCATCGTCCTCTTCTTGCAGGTCAAAGCCAACAAGAAATTCTCGAATTCTCTGTGTGCGCCAAGCAAGAAAAATTTAAGTGGGACCTTTCCATGATGGGATACATTTCTTTTTGGGTGTTGTTACTAGAAAACCTCATTTGGTTGCTAGCAAACCCAAAATCCCTTGAAAATCTTTATATATATATTTTTTGAAAATCTTATTTCTACTACTAGCAAACCCATGACCTAAACCTATCCTCCCTCGTTACTCCAATTCGCCATTCACGACTCTCCCCCCTCCCTTGCGCTCCCGTTCGCGATTCCAAGCTCCGGTGTCTCCTACTTCACTCTGGCGACTCCGGCTTCTCGAGTAACGGAGCATTTTCCATCTCCAAGAACTTCGACTTTAATTTGAATAGGATCATCATATTTAACTAGAGCGTGCGATGATAACTATGATCAGCAAAAGGAGAGAAAGGATGGGACGAACTCTGCCATCACCGTCTCAAGGAACAGAGAGCATTTCATCGTTTTTTTGGATTGAAATCTAGGGTTTCAAATATATTTTCGGATTCTATGACGAGTCGCGGCTACATGTTCCATGTAGGGTCCATCAACCCAATTGTGTTTCCAATCAATATATTCTGTTTTCCTTGTTACAGATAAATCTTGAGTTTGAAATTGAGCGTAAGATCTGTCATTGGTTACGACGGCGTAGAAGCTGCGCGGGATGAGATTTCAGTGGACTCTCTGTTCATGGCAGTCAGTTGATGTAAGAAGAAGAAGAAGTAAGCGTATTAAACTTAATTTCTGAGCAACTGCATATCTGCTCCGACAATGCTAGTAACAGCACGTTTAAAAAAAATTAATTTTTTTTATGGTGGTTTGCTAGTAACAAAAGAGTTTTCAAATAGTCATTTTCAAATATGAAGGTTTGCTAATAGTAATGATTTGCTAGAAGGCAAAACAGGTTTGCTAGTAACAACACCTTTTTTTTGTTTACTTCATCCTTGGACCCTGTCAATGTCAGTAACTCAAGCTATGTTCATCAACCAGCGACAGAGGTCATTGAAGCGGTAAATTGAGCTTGTCAGAAGCTGATGAAACCAATCGCGAGACTTCCCCTTCAACATGATAACAAATAACTGATACTTGAAGGCATCGATCATAATGCGGATCAAGATGACGTCCTCGAACCATTGGACGTGATTGAGTGGGTTGTCTTGCGATGAATAGTAGTTTCGGGCTAGCTCGTGAAACCCATTGGGGGTCGGCACCATCAAGATCTCATGAAAAGGACTTGCCATTTCTAGATACTGTCAAGGCAGACATGCACTCGATGGAGTCGTCGCGGCCACGACACAAACTTGCTCAAGCCTCGCGCAATCTTCAGTAGTGGGCTCTTTCTCAGACCGATGAGGTGGCTCGAGTGTCTCAGAGGGGGGCAAATATGGGGGTCATTGTCGTTGCACCGGCTTTGGGAGCGAGGTAACTTAAGGCATTTCTTCGATCAACTTGTGAAAGTACTCGTGATCCTCCGGGTGACGAACTCGCACTGAGCGTGGGGGTTCTCCTGATCTAAATCTTGTTCGTTTTCTCGCACTATGGTGTTTGTCTCTTGTGTGTTTTCTTCCTCCGCCAAAAGTTCACACTCACAGTGCCAAGAAATTGACATCAAGATATCAAATTCAAAGTTTGAACTTGGGTACAACACAAGGTTACTAGCCCATCAGAGTAATAACAGCATATTAGAGAGAGAAATGGGAAAAAGGATTCCATTACTGGAGTGGATCTGACTACAAGCTAGCTGCAGCTCAAAGGTTCCACAGCACACACAAAGGTTCCACTGATGAAGCAGAAAAAAGCAATCCTCGTACTCAAAGTCAAGTTGCCAAGTGGTCGCCGCATCCGCGATGTGAATTCACGCGAGCCTCTTGCGAACTACAACAATGGGATCCTTCTCAGATTGTCGAGGTGCCGTGGGTGTCTTAGAGAGGACAAATGTAGGCGAAGGCACTATCGACGCCTTAGCTCTGGGTGCAAGGTGACCCTGGAGCATTTCTTCTATTGACTTGCAAAAGTCATCGAGATCAGCCTGGGCGATGAACTCGTCCTGACCGTGTGGGCTCTTCAAATCTAAATCATGCCCATTTTATCGCGCCATGGAGTTTCTGATGTATTTTCTTCCTTTACCCAAAGTCCACGCTCGCCGCACCAGGATGTTAACGTCGAAAAATAGGCTTCAAAGTTCGGACTTGGGTACGAGCCGAGATTATTAGCCAATCAAAATAAGAACCACATATTAGAGAGATAAACAAGAAAGAAACGAATTCCACTACTGGAGTGGCACTAACTACAGGGTAGCTGCAGCTCGATGGTTCCACCATACACCCGGGAGTGTATAGGAACCACCTCCCAAACCAAATGCTTTGTTAGGTTGGGGGAGAGGGAGGCTCGAGTGTGAACAAAAAGCTTGCTAGTTTTAGGCGAGAATTTAATAACCAAAGCTCTGAATTTAGTAAATGTTTGCTTGCTGTTATCTTTTATTAACTTCAAAATCTACAACTTTCATATTCTCTCACATTCATCTAATGTTACCTCAAGGAGATTTTAACAAGGGCTTCAAATCTTCCTAACCTACTTTTGCACCCATACAATGTGGCATCCACATAATCTTGGATGTCAACAAAGATTGTTGATGCATCACACTATATGCCATAACCTGCCGGCATCTTCAATATTTCCCAATATTTGGGCGGGGCCAGTCGTGAACCCAAAAAACCAAGCACAATTTCCATTTCAACATGCAACAAACCTACCATGTTTTATATTTCCCTCACAAAGTTCAACAAAACTAAGCACATTATCCATCTCAACATGCAATAAACCTGCCATGTTTTATATTTCCCTCACATCTCAGGTGTGAGTTGAGAGACATAACAATCATCCGCTGCCACGCGCCATAATCAACAAACGCAGTGCCCAGCACAAACTATCGGCTGCATATCCATTATTGAGATTCATCCACAAAACAATTCTTTTTTTATAGCCAGAAGAACTAGTATTGTATATATCATATAAAAGATCATATCGCCATTATTCTGTTTATTTTCTATTATCATGGATTGGGTGCATTTAAATAATAAGGGTAATTATTTAGTTTAAATTTAATTTGAATCTAATAAAAAAAAATAAACCAAATGTGTTCTCCAGAAATTTCAGTTGAAATTGAAAAACCTGTTCTCAATAACTCAATATCGACGCAACGGCATTGGTACGAAGAACACTCATTATTGCAGTCCATCTGAGCATGGGAATTTTCGTGATGGGACATGGCAGTAAACACAGACTAGGCCTGTCAAATCATATAAAAAAGAAACTTGTGCATAAAAAAAGTACAATCATATAAATATTTAAATGACAACAATATCTATTTTTCATCGAGTACGTACAAATTAAAGAACTGCTACATCAAAGTCATCTTAATACAAAAGTTTCTTTTAGATTGGATGGAATAGGGGCTTCCAATTTAAATTCTAATTCGAAAACTCCAATTTCATCCAAACGAACAGACCTTAAATGATTCTACCAACACCTGCAGGTATCCCATGCCAAAGTCATCATAATACAGAAGCTTCTCAAAGGCTCCCTTCATTTGGAAGGGATTGGAGAGAATTGAAATCAAGATAATTTCACTTTTATTGTTCGGCTATAGACATGAATTCGGATATAAGAAATGGAATTGACAATCTATTGTTCGGTTGCAGTTAAGAATTGGTAAACAAGATGTTTTGACTTGGTGAAGGGGACAAAAAAGAACTCGAATTAGTATTATGAAATAAATTTCCCTTCCCTCCTAGTCTTTTGAACCAACACAGCCATTGGGAAAGTCTCCAACTACAATGCAAAAAATGTATCGTGATTGGCTGCTGCTGCAAGCTGCAAGTGGCATGCTCACGCTGTTGCATCCTGCCGGTTACTGATAGTAAAAGATCAGCAAGACTGATGTAGGCTGGTGGCTCCTTGCCATCCTTAAATGATGTTCTTCTTCGCTAAATTGCAGGCCCACGTCATCAAACGAGGCACAGAACTTTCTCAAAAGGTAGGGAATACACCAATTTGGGAACCAATTGAAGTAAACCCCAAAACAGCATACTCTCTCGTCCCTTTAAGACCTTAGTCGATGATCCAGAGATGATGATGAAAAGATGGCGGGTGATCCTACTTGTACAACCCCAATTTAACGACCCCGGTCCAGCCCGCACCCAAGCAGAGCAAGGCAAGCCCGTCATGAAGATTTAGGTCAGGCGAGCCGAGCCTGGCTATGCGACCCCGAGACTCGCCGATCATGGACGACCGCGAGCCGGCCTAATCATCCAATCACAAACTCGTCCAGCGAGCTCCCGGATAGGGAGGGACCTCGCGCAGAGGCGCATACAAGATAGTCGAGTCCGCCTTCTTTGTGAACTCGCCTCAGCAGGAAAGCCAGTGCGCACTTTCGCCTACTCGCCGGCCAGCCGGGTCTACCCATAGCCATCACGAACAGCGGGATTTCGCTATTTACAGACCAGTCGGAGGTGTCGATAGCAAAAACCAAAAAGCAGAGATCGCTATTAGTAGGCCAGAAAGACGATTTTACCCCTGGTTCGGGGTTTGCCTATAAATAGACCCTCAAAACACCTTGGAGAGGTAGACCCAGCCTCCTTGAGCTCCAGACTTTACAGAGCTCTTGCTTCGTGCCATCCAAGGTGTCGAGCTCGGCCTTTGACTTTGGGAGGGGAAGACGCGATACGTGCTTCCAGGTGAGTGGCGGGACCTCCTCGTTGTAGCTCACCGGGACTTTGTGTAAGCAACCACCCACAATTGGTGAGGGTCGGCTCCGAGCTTGAATTGAGCTGCCTTGCGGCCCTTGCGCACCCGACGACGGGCTAAGTAACTTGAATTGTTTCCTCCCAGTCCGAAATGCGTTGAACCGGTATCCGGCCTTCAACATTTTTGACGCGGTGAACGTGAACTGCCAGTTTTTTGAAGAAAAAAATTGTGCGACGGTGCCATGATAGGGAAGGGAGAGCAAGGAGACGGCCAGGGGAACTCGCACCTTACTAGCGAGTTCGTAACGCAGAGTCAGTTTGCTGAGCTTGTCAGGATGATGAGGTCCATAGAGGCTATGGTGTCGGGACTACTCGCGCAACATGGCGAGACGGCGACGCCAACTCAGGAAGACTCCTTATAGGGTGAGGCGAGCCGAGGTCAGCGCACGGCAAGGAGATATGTCCGGATAGCGATGATCCGACGTTGCGGCCACGGGTTCTCCTTGAGAGGCAACCGACGACCCGCGGCGCGGAGGAAGAGCATGGGCGAGCTCGCCCAGGTCATCATCTCGCGTCGGTGAGTCCGTTCTACGAGCTGGTGTTGACGGCGCCGGTTCCGACCGTGTTTGTAGAGACGTCCATGAATCTTTATGCCGGAAGAGACGACCACAGGCAGCACCTGCAATGGTTTGAGGACATGGTATCAATTTGACCGATGTCTGACCCTTTCAAGTGTCGATTGTTCGCTATTACCTTTAGAGGAAAGGCAAGGGATTGATTTCATCAGTTCCCAGCAGGTTTGATCTACAGTTTTGCAGAACTTAGCCGAGAATTTCTACTCTGATTTTCCACATCGAAGAAAAGTAGAAAAGGAAGAAAGGGATGGAGGCACTCTTCCACATCAAGTAGGGACCACAAGAGTCGTTGGAGTCGTACGTAGATCACTTTCAGGAGGAGATTTTACATGTCCAAGAAGCACCCAGACACACTTTGATGATTGCTTGCACTTTAGACCTGCAGGGTGGGCTGTTCAAGATGGAGTTAAAGCGAATCCCCCCGGTGTCCTTCGAGAACCTTATTGATTGGGTGGCGCGTTACATTAAAGGAGAGTCTTCAAGAAAAGGGTTTGTGGTCAAGCCGGCGAAGCGGGCGTAGAAGAGGTGAAAGAAGCGGCGGATGAAAGAAAAGAGGCTAAGAAAAAGGAGGAACAGAGGAAGCGAGAGAAGAAGAGGGCACGGGATGACAGAGATCAACGAGGCCAGGAGAGGAGATTCCAGGGACCACCGGTCGGACCACCACGAAGAGTGACCGGGGAAGCGTATCATGGACGTTTGGGGAGAAGGTTCTCACTCGAGAGACGGGGGTGGCGATACTCGTCCGAGAGAAGACAAGGACAGTGGGGGCATGATCAAGCGCCCTGACAGGAGGCCTACGAATTTGGAAGGGGGCGAAGACGAGAGGGAAGACCCAAACAACAAAAGAGGGGAGAAGGTCGGAGGGTGGTCCTCTATTGTGACTTCCACCAGTCCGAGGACCACGCCACCGCGACTTGTCTAGAATTCTTGGAGCTGAGGAGGGGAGCTAAGGAAGGAGTCCCGGAGGGGCGGAGAGAGTTGGTAGTAGGAGAGGCGGGAAGGAATGAGAGAGCCAGAGGGCGAGCGCCGAGGGAGTGCGAGGATCGAGTCGACCAGGGAACCCGTGGGGGGATCGGGGCGATCCATGAAGGGGCGGGAATAGAGGCAACCCGACAGGGGAGCCTACACGCGGTCTACCGAAGGAGCGTAGCGTCTACCTCGCAGGCCCCGCCCCCAATCAGGAAAATTATGATCTTGACGGAGGACATGTTCGGAAATGAAAACCCCTTCCACAACGCCTTGGTGATCCAAGCTGCGGTGGAGAATTTCACGGTTTCCCATATTCTCGTCGACAACAAGAGTTCTGTCAATGTGGTGTTCAATAAGGCTTTTGAGACCATGGAGGTGAAAGAGAAGAGAGTTACATCAACTGACGGCCAACTTTTCGGTTTTGCAGGGGAAAGGAAGGAGGTCGAAGGAGTAGAGCTCATCGTCACCCTGGAGGGAACAACGAAGGTGCGTCGATTCGTGATCGTGGACACTCCAAGCATCTATAACGTCATCTTTGGAAGACCCCACATCAACGCATTCCAGTGCATACCCTTGTCATTCCACCGGTGCTTAAAGTACAACATTGGAGGGTTGCAGATCCGGATCAGGATCCAAGGGTGGCGAGGGAATGTTACCTCAGAACAGGGAATACAATCAGCTGAGAGAAAGAGGTTGAGATCGTCAAGAAGGTGATGGAGGAATTTGCAAGGCTGAAGGCCGCAGAGGAAGTGGAGGAAAAGGAGATCGAGGCCAAGGACGGGAGACCCGGAAAAGTGAAGGTCAGCGGCGAGCTGGCAGAGGAAGACAAAGAAAGGATCCTAACATGCAATCAGGAGAACCCATACATTTTCACTTGGAGCGTGGAAGACAAGTTGGGGGTCGACGCGGACGTCACGTGCCGAAAGAAGAGGAAGACGACTACTATCTTGGCCGAGTCCATTCGGGTGGAGATGCAGAAATTGTTGGATGCAGGATTTGTTGAGGAGATCTAGTACCCATATTGGGTCTTGTAGAAAGTGACCAAAGCTTGTATGTATTATTCAAGTATTTGAATACAAGGAGAGAATACAAATATATAGGAGAGAAGAGAGAATAATAAATCTTATACATGATGTGGGACTAAAGAAGGAGGAGAAAGAAAATAAATAAAGTGGGCCATTAAATGGGCCTTTTACATGGGCTTTTCTAATACTCCCCCGCAAGCTGGAGCGTACAAGTCGTATGCGCCAAGCTTGGATAGGCACTGATAGAAGAGGGTACTGGGTAGAGCTTTGGTGAGGATGTCAGCAACCTGTTCAGTACCCGGAACATGCTTGAGCTCGATCTTCTTCATGTGGACTTTCTCTCGGATGAAATGACAATCTACCTCAATATGCTTCGTTCTTTCATGGAAGACCGGGTTTTTAGCAATATGTATGGCAGCTTGACTGTCACATAGGAGGAGAGCTGGTGAAGGTAGTTTAACTCCAAGGTCGGTAAGGAGACTCTCAATCCAGAGACCACAGCAGCCATTGCCCGATATTCTGCTTCTGCTGAGGATCGAGCAACCACTGCTTGTTTCTTGCTTCGCCAAGTAATCAGATGTCCTCCAAAATAGGTGCAAAACCCGCTAGTAGATCGTCGATCGTCGAGGGAGCCAGCGTAGTCGGCATCAGAGTATGCCACTAGTGTAGGAATGGAAGATGAGGTTTTGTATACAAGTCCTTGGCCAGGAGCTGTCTTAAGATATCTGAGAATGCGTTCCACAGCCTGGAGATGAGAGCTTCGAGGAGAGTGCATATAGCGACTCACAAGTCCCACAGCGAAAGATATATCAGATCTTGTAACTGTTAGGTAGATAAGCTTCCCAACTAGACGACGGTAATATTCTGGATTTGGTAGAAGCGAATCAGAATCCGAGCCCTAAGCACATATTTTGTGATTTGCATCCATGGGAGTGTTAATAGGTTTGCAGCCAGAGTAGCATGCATCATGAAGAAGATCCAGGCAATATTTGCGCTGAGAGAGAACCAACCCATCTGACCGTCTGGCCACTTCCAGACCGAGGAAGTACCGAAGATGTCCCAGATCTTTAGTTTGGAAGACGGAGCTCAGATGTAGCTTAACGGCCTGTATGTCGTCCAAGTCACTGCCAGTAATAATGATGTCGTCGACATATACCAATAGGAGAACCGTACCAGTGACCTGGTGGCGAGTAAACAATGAGAAGTCAGCCGAGCTGCGAGTGAAGCCAATTTCCCGGAGAGCTTTGCTGAACTTGTCGAACCATGCCCGAGGGGATTGTTTGAGACCATATAGAGATTTGAGAAGATGACAAACCCGTGGCTCCCCCGTGGTCTCAAACCCGGGAGGTTGTTGCATGTAAACCGTTTCCTGAAGCTCGCCATTCAGGAAAGCGTTCTTGACGTCGAGTTGAAATAAGGGCCATTGGCGATGGACAGCCACAGAAATGAGAATGCGGACCGTGTTGAGCTTAGCGACCGGAGAGAAAGTCTCGTCATAGTCCAGCCCCTGTTGCTGGGTGAAGCCACGAGCAAGCAAACGAGCTTTGAGGCGATCAATGGTCTCATCAGGAGCATGTTTAATGACGAAGACCCATTTGCACCCAACAGGTTTCTGGCCGGGAGGAAGGGGCACCAAGGTCCAAGTCTGGTTGGCCCAAAGAGCAGCCATCTCGTCTTCCATGGCCGCACGCCACCCAGGATGTTGAAGAGCGTCCTGGACAGAAGTAGGAATAGAGACCGAGGAGAGCGAAGTAGCCAAGGTCCGAAGAGGTGGAGAGAGGCGATGGAGAGAAACATAGTCCGCCATTAGATGAGCGATAGAGGCCGACACCGGAGCAGCAGAACACAGAGAAGCCGAGGTCGAAGCCGACTGCAGAGGAGCAACGAGAGGAAGAGGGCGACGAGTATAGACCCGAATGACGGGGGGTCGAGGAGGGTCAAGGGTGGGAGGAGGCGGAGGGACGGTGGGGGGGGGACTGGACGGGGATCACCGGCCGTGGGAGGGAGGGTGTTGTAGGAGGTGGTAGAAGTGGGGGCAGAGGGGGGGGGGGGAAGAAGGGTTGATCCTCCCGGAAAGTAACATCAGCCGATACAGAGATCTTCCGGGTGAGCGGAGAGTAGCAAACATAGCCCTTTTGGGTGCGGGAGTAGCCGACGAAAATTTGTTTGGCCGCACGGGGATCCAGTTTGTCAAGGGTAGGGCCCAGGTGATGGACAAAGCAGGTACATCCAAAAACCCGGGGGGTGAGGGGGAAGGCAGGTGTGGAGGGAAAAAGAAGGCTGAAGGGGGTAGCGTTCTGGAGAACTGGAGAGGGGAGACGGTTGATAAGAAAACATGCAGTGGACACCGCAAAGTTCCAGAAGACTTTGGGAACGTGCATGTGAAGCATGAGGGAGCGAGCAACATCGAGCAAGTGGCGGTTCTTTCGTTCGGCGACCCCGTTTTGTTGAGGGTGTAGGGACAAGAGGTCTGGTGAACAATACCGAAGTTTGCGCAGAGAGTGGCAAACTCGTGGCCAGTGTATTCCCGGGCATTATCAGAGCGGAAAGTTTTAATGGTGGTAGAGAATTGCGTACGAGTCTCTAACACAAACACCTGAAAGACACGAGTAAGCTCAGAGCGATCATGTAGGAGATATAACCAAGTAGTGCGAGAGTAATCATCAATAAATGTTAGAAAATAACGATAACCAGAAATGCTAGAAACTTTATATGGTCCCCAAATATCAGAATGTATTAAATCAAACGGAGCAGAGCTCCTAGTACAATGAGCGGGATAAGAAGAGCGAGGCTGTTTGCCAATAATACAAGAATCGCATTTAAAAGCAGGAAAAGAAAGATCTGGAAGCGCCTTTTGGAGGATAGGTAGAGGGGCATGCCCAAGCCGACAATGCCAATCAGACGAGGAAACAGAGGAAAGGGATGTGGGAGAGACGTCGAGGAGGTAGAGCCCGTTCTGCAGCCGACCCCTACCAAT
Source organism: Platanthera guangdongensis (assembly GCA_039583875.1). Lineage (NCBI taxonomy): Eukaryota > Viridiplantae > Streptophyta > Magnoliopsida > Asparagales > Orchidaceae > Platanthera > Platanthera guangdongensis. The sequence goes on from CM077160.1 coordinate 176,992,972, forward strand.
GGTAATCCGCGTCTGCCGATCCTGTATCAAAAAACCAGAAGAGGTGAAGGTGATAAAGCAATTCATATCAGTAGTAAGACGACCAACAGAGAGTAAATTAAGGCTGGTGCTGAATCCAGGCTTCCGTGAGAGTTTTAGCACGGGCCACGAAGGAGGTCATGTCCAGAGCTTTGCCAACATCCAAGACTTGAAGATCAGTGATGATGTCAAAAAGGTGCTGAAGGCTGTCCTTCCCGGAGTACAACGAATGAAGTTCATCCCACATGGCTTTGGCGGTCTCATGATACATGATCATCTGGTACGGCTCACCCTCCACCGAGTTCAGGATCCAGGTCTGGACGCGACCGTCATTGCGGAGCCAATCATCAGTAGGAGGAGTTGGTGAGCCCTAGGTATGGTGACGGGCAAGACCCTTGGCTTGTAAGACCCGGCGGACGGAGTGGACCCAGGGAATGAAGTTGGACTTGCCAGAGAGGGAAATAGTAGTAATCTGAAGCTCATCGCGGAGTTCGAGAGGAGCCACGTGGTCGGTCGGGGGTTGAGCGGTAGTGGAGTCGCTGGAGGACATGGCGACTGAGGAGGAGCAGACAGCAGGGCTCGGAGAGAACAAACCGCGCGGCAAGCAGCCGGAGAAAGGAGGTCGCGGCGGACTGGAGGTCGCGGCGAACTGAGTGAGGCCGCGGCGAACAGGAGCAGTCCGCGAAAGGAGGTCGCGACGAGTTGGAAGAGGTCGCAGATCAGTGGAGCAGATCGCAGCTGTTGAGAGCAGAGCTGGAGCAGTCCGCGACAGAGGTCGCAGCGGTTTGGAGCAGAGCTTGGAGGAGGTCGCGGCGAACTGGGGGCAGTCCGCGGCAGAGGTCGCAGCAAGAGAAGAGCGCACAGTGGACACAAGGAGAGCCCGCAGCGGACAGGATCAGTCCGCAAGAGACTGCGGATAGAGAGTCCGCGAGCACAGAGGCTCGAGCGGACAGAAATAGAGCGGGCTAGAGGGAGCAGTCCGCGAGCAAAGAGGCTCGAGCGGACACAAACAGAGTGCAGCGGACAGGAAGGTTCGTCCGGAGCGGATAGAGAGAGGTGGGCCCCACGAGTCAGAGCATAAGATGGCTATAAAAAGCTTGAGGAGGGTGGAACCACGGAGGGAGAGAAGAGAGGCGGAAGCAGAAGGGCAGTCCGCACGAGACCGGAGCGGACAGGAAGGCAGTTCGCAGGGTAGCCGAGCGGACAGATGCAGAGGGGCAGTCCGCAGAGAGGCAGATGCAGAAGGGCAGTCCGCAGAGAGGCGGATGCAGAAGGGCAGTCCGCAGGAGACCGGGCGGACAGAAAAAAAGGCAGGTCGCAGTTAGAAGGAACCTGGCTCTGATACCATGTAGAAAGTGCCCAAAGCTTGTATGTATTATTCAAGTATTTGAATACAAAGAGAGAATACAAATATATAGGAGAGAAGAGAGAAGAATAAATCATATACATGATGTGGGACTAAAGAACGAGGAGAAAGAAAATAAATAAAGTGGGCCATTAAATGGGCCTTTTACATGAGCTTTTTTAATAGGTCTCTTAACGTTGTAATGGTGAAGAAAAACGGAAAGTGGACAATGTGTATCGATTTTTAATTGCTTAATAAACATTGCCCCAGGGATTGCTACCCTCTACCTAGAATCGACGTGCTCGTAAACTCGGCTGTCGGATTACCAATTATTAGTTTTCTAGATGCCTTTTATGGTTATCAAATACGCAAGCACCCACCCGACGAAAAACATGTTTCTTTTATGACAAACGGCAGATGTTGTTATAAAATGATGTCATTCTGGCTTAGAAATACGGGGACAACCTACCAGCGCATGATGAATAAAGTGTTTAAATAACAAAAGGGGCGAAACCTCGAGATGTACGTAGACGATCACTAGATAAAAAGCAAGAATGTGGAGGACCATTTGGGAGACTTGGTGATGCGGAGCAGAGACAAGTCCGAGTTTTGGGGTCGTTCGGGGCTGATTTGGCGACTTACCATATATGGCTTGCCCGGATCAACGATCGGACTCCGCAAATGTGTCCGGATTCGCGTTGCGAATCGATTTGATATATTATTTTACTATGATTGCATTTATTTTGATGTATTTGGATAGCCTCACCTCCGGCCAATCATAGTCGTTGATGCGGGATGCCCCAATTCTTGTTTTATTATAAATAGAGATGTTAGGGGCTGATCCAGGCATTGCAGGTTTTGAAGAAAGAAAATCCCGAAACTCTGCGATCACTCCACGGTGTCGACGTCGTGGAACCCTAGGTGACGACTCCTAGACGCCCAAACTCCTCCCCAAGGTACTACTCATCTAAAGCCTCTTCTTCCTCCTCCCATATCCCTTTCTGCAAGCCCTACAGCCTCCAAATCAACTGCAACCTGCTGTCCAGATCCCTAGTTCGTTTTCATTTCACTGTTCAAAATGAAATTTATTATGCAACTATAAACTTTCCCCCTCCATGTTCCACTGTCGGCCTTCCTGTTATTCCTCCAACGGTCAAACAATCGCCGGTATTCCCTGGTTCATCCCCTCCAGCAGTTCCTCCTACCGCCAGCCCCACCCACCCCCGTTTTCCCCAGTTTCTTCCCCACCCGACCACCCTACAACCCTTCCCCACCATACCTTTTCGTGGATCCACTTCCCCCGCCACTGTTTCCTTCCTGAAACAGCCCTAGTTTCCAGATTAGTCCAGATCTGGAAATTTCACCCCCCCCCCCCAATCTGTTTTTTCCACCACTCATGTTTCCTTTTAGCCCGGATCCGCTCCCAAACATCGGATCTACACTTCCCTTGCCCAGATACACTCCCTCGTGCCCGAATCTATTTATTTTCGGCCTGATCTCGCCATCCACCGCCGAGGACAGCCACCGCCATCACTTTCACGCCGCCGGTTCCACCTTCGATCGCTGATCTACGCATCTGGATCCCTAATCTCCAGTGTCTCGGTCAGTCCACTATTTGGTGAGTCCTTGTTATATCAAATAATTATTTCAGCATATTTATATTGAATTGGTTCTTGTATTGGTTTTGAATCTGGTATGGTAGTTGCTTGTTAGACTATTATTGTGATTTGCAGGATTTATTCATCGTGCACTCTTGATTTGGCCCTCCACGCGGAGGAAAGCCCGAGCTTGCTTTTGCCAAAATAAATTATTTTGTCTTGTTGTGAATTTATCTGCGTGGGATGATTTTAATTTATTATCTAATTTGTGATCTAACCGTCGGTCTTTTGCATAGCATGTAGAATTAGGTCGCCGATTTTCCGCCGCCTATATGTTTCGCCCTGCGTCAATTGGTATCAAAGCTAGGTTGCGTGCACTTTTTGAGACGCAATCGTAGAGTCTAGGTTTTTCATTATTTTTAGGTGTCACAATTATTCTCCCCCTCACTTTGGAGGTTTCGAGTCCACTTGCACCCGCCCCATAGATCCACTTCAGGGAGACCCTCACGACACTACGATGATTATTCACGATCGCAGCACACCACTTCCAGAGATCAAGTTAACCCACTGACACGACCCCACTATGCTAGAGATGATCAGTATAATGATTGTCGTTCTTATCCGTACACGCGAGCGGATCGTGTTGATCCTTCGACACGACTCGGTTACCATAGGTATGATTATTATGAGTATCGTCGTTCTGAGAGAGATCTTAAGAGTCAGTTTCGTACTGCTGCCCCTTCATTTGACGGCTCATCGAGTCCCGAGTTTTCAGTTATTGACTCGTGGATATGAAATATTATCTTGATCATTTTGAGTTATTCGGTGAGCGTCGCGTCAAATTTACGAAACTCGGACTTTTAGATCAGGCTAGGGCATATTGGGCTAACGTTGAGAGGACCCGCGAGCGAGACCATCTTTCGTCGCAGCACTAGTTAGGTGGACATGAAACGTACATTATATCAGAGGTATCTGCCTTCGTCGTATCAGAGTCGTTTGCTCGACCAATTAATTTCTCTTCAGGAAGGATCCATGGCTGTCGCTGATTATATAGACTGTTTTGATGAGTTAGTGGTGAGGAGTGATATCCGAGAGGACCCAGCCATGAGGCCCATGACCATTCCCCGATTTCGGTATGGACTTCGGTCTGATATACGTACTAAGGTAGCTTATCATAGTTCGAAGTCTCTCGAGCAGACATATCAGCCCGCCCTTTGTTATGAACAGTCTTTGAGATCAGCAAGAGTCGGTTGATAAGAATTTCACTGTGACCTCCGCAGTATGAGTCCCTTCCATACTGAGGTCACCATGACGCCTACCACTGTCCTATCAGCCACGACTAAAGTAATACTTGATACGGATGGCTCTCACCAAAGTGAGGTGTTTAGCCCAGCGAGTGACCTATCTCTTGTGTCTAACCTGACTCTTGTGACCCCGATTGAGAGTGAGCATGAGCGACCTATTGAGTCTATAGTGTTGTGTCCCTCACCCACACCTCTTCCTTTGTTATCCAACGGGTTAGTTAGCACCCCAACCACAAACTCATTTCCCAACACCACACCCACGGATACATTCTTGAGTGTAGGTCCATGTCTCTCTCCCATGGTCATTGCCCTGAGGCACATCACGACTGAGAGCCCAGAGCCAGGTACTGATCTCCTAGTGGCTATGTCACTCATTCACGGGGACACTACCCCTCACGATGGTACTCATATGGAGGATCTTGACCCTAGCGACGAGTTCTATGACGACCCCCTTATTGAGCCTCTTGATGAACTGTCACATCCGGGTGAGGATGTGATTCAGGTGAGCCGCTTGTTTATGAGTTCCGAGTTATTGACGCTTATTCCATTATCATCCCTGGCCTTTCCCCAGAGATGGATATTGTGTGGAGCATTGAGTGTCTAGGGCACCACCTGTTGACACATCACACTCTCGACGTGTTTTGGGATGCCCCACCTGCTGACCCCACTGACGAACTCTTTCTTTTTGAGGATGCGCATCACACCCGAGAGTCACGTCTTCTAGTTGGCGTACACAATTTTCATTCAGGCGGTCGTCTCATTCGCGATGACTTTTCGTACACACCTCCTGGTGAGCCCCCTGATGTGTTACATTCCCTAAGAGATATTTTGCTCATCATGAGCTCGCCCTTGAGTGTAGATGTTTTGCACGGTCACCTGAGCACTCGGCACACACGAGATTATTTTTTCTACACTCCACCGAGAGAGTCTCCTGATAGGCCACCTCTTTTGATAACTTTTCAGGTCATTATTAGATTCTCGCATAGAAAGTATGTTGTGTCATTTGGATTATTTGCATGAGTCTGTCGAGTCGTTTGGTCATCATTTACATGAGTCTGTTGTGTTGTTTGTTCATCGTTTGCATGAGCGTCATAAGTTGACCCGACGAATAATTCATATTGGTAATAAATCTTGTAAATCACATATGGATGTTCATTGACAAGTGCAGGTACTTCAAGAAAGCGAGCAGGTGATGGTAAGAATCTGCATTGTGAGGCTCCGTGTAAGGCTTGCTAAAAGCTTAAGCATTAGACGAATGGATCCCTATATAATCATGAGACGGATCAAAACAAACATCAATGATCTTGATATCTCTGCAAGTATGTGTATTCACCCGTTATTTAATGTTGAAAATCTGACGACATACTACGAGCCTCGCGAGTATGTGGACCAAAGCAGTGAATACTTTCAACCGCCCCCACCTCCACTCTCGTTGTCTTACCACCCTCATAACTCACTCACGTCTGATGGCCACCACTACTCACCCACTGCTGACACCCACCCACCAGGGGACTTGTTTTCTTTGGTTCTGCCTACGGCGCCGCCGATCGCACCGGGATCCACCACTTGTGAGTTGAGCGTTGAGAGCTTCATGGAGACCAGACTCCACCAGTGCATTAATGCTACAGACGATGACGTTTGGATAATTACAGTTGAGCTTGAACGATTTGCCCATGGACTTCGACTTCAGCACGATCGTCTCAATTCACTGGAGATGACAGCTTTTCAATCAGAGGGAGTTGATTGGCGAGTACACTCTTTCGTCGACGACACTTGGACAACTTCTGGTGGACCCCTTAGAGTTGTACCTGGCATTCATCGAGAGAATTCTGATTTCAATTCATCGGGAGATGAATTCTTTGAAGCCGGGGAGATTGATGCGGAGCAGAGACGAGTACGAGTTTTGGGCACATTTGGGGTTGATTTGGCGACTTATCATATACGGCGTGCCCGGATCAACGATCAGACTCCGCAAATGTTTTCGAATTCACATTGCGAATCAATTTGATACATTATTTTACTATGTTTGCATTTTATTATGATGTATTTGGATAGTCTCACCTCCGGCCAATCATAGTCGTTGATGGAATGCCTCATTCCTTGTTTTATTATAAATAGAGGTGTTAGGAGTTGATTTAGTCATTCAAGGTTTTGGAGAGAAAATCTCGGAACTCCGCGATCACCCCGCGGTGCCGACGTCGTGGAACCCTAGGCGACGACTCCTAGGCGCCCAAACTCCTCCCCAAGATACTATCCATCCATAGCCCCTTCTTCCTCCTCCCAAATCCCTTTCTGCAAGCCATGTAACCTCCAAATCAGCTGTAACCTACTGTCCAGAACCCAGTCGATTTTCATTTCACGGTTCAAAATGAAATTTACTATTTAACTATAAACTTTACCCCCCCCCCCCCCCCCCCCCTGTTCCATCATCAGCCTCCCTGTTATTCCTCCAACAACCAAACATCCGCCGGTATTTCCTGGTTCAGCCCCTCTAGCAGTTCCTCCTGCCGCCAACCCCACCAACACCCCTTTTTCCCTAGTTTCTTCCCCACCCGACCACCATACAGTCCTTCCCCACCCGACCACCCTACAGCCCTTCCCCACCATCCCTTTCCGTGGATCGACTTCCCCCGCCACTGTTTCCTTCCTAAAACAGCCCTAGTTTCCAGATTAGTCCAGATCTGGAAATTTCACCCCCTCCCCTGATCCGTTATTTCTACCACTCACATTTCCTTTTAGCCTGGATCCGCTCCCAAACATCAGATCCACCTTTCTCTTTCCCGAATATACTCCCTCGTGCCTGGATCTATTTATTTTCAGCCCGATCTCGTCATCCACCGCCGAGGACAGCCATCGTCATCATTTCCATGTCGTCGGTTCCACCTTCGATAGCGGATCTACGCATCTGGACCCCGAATCTCTAGTGCCTTGGTCAGCCCACTACTTGGTGAGTGTTTGTTGTATCAGATAATTATTTTCAACATATTTATATTGCATTGGATCTTATACTGGTTTTGGATCTTGTATGGTAGTTGCTTGTTAGATTATTATTGTAATTTGCAGGATTTATTCGCCGCGCACTCTTGCTTTGGCCCTCCACGCGGAGAAAAGCCTAAGTTTGCATTTGCTCAAATAAATTATTTTGTCTTTAGGTCGCTGATTTTTCGCCGCCTATAGATTTCGCCCTGCGTCACTTGGTAGAAACCTTTGTTGTGCCAAACCCGGATAAGTTGAAAGCGATTATGGAGATGGAGGCCCCAAAGAATGTGAAGGAGATCCAACGCTTAACAGGTAGGCTAGCGAGACTAAGCAGGTTCCTCTCAAGGGACGGAGAGAAATGCTCCTTCTTCAGGGCATTGCGTTATCACGTTGATAATAAGAGTTTTGAGTGGTCGGTCGAGTGCGCAGAAGCGTTCCAGAAGTTGAACCAGCATCTAACACAAGCCCCCCTACTGCAAGGTTCCAGTGAGGGGGGCGGACCTTTATCTTTACTTGGGGTAGGAGACGAGGCGGTAAGTTCGGTCCTGGTTTGAGGGAAAGGAAAGAAGCAGCTTCCCGTTTATTACGTGAGTCGAGTTCTCTGAAATGCCGACTCACACTACCCCATCTTGGAAAAATTGGCATTTGCGCTCGTCATCTCAGCTCGAAAACTTAGGCCCTACTTTCAGGCCCATTCAATCAAGGTAATGACGGACCATCCGCTCTGACGTATCCTGTTGGGGTCAAACATTCGGGAAGACTTGCCAAGTGGTCGGTGGAGTTCAGCGAATTCGATCTCTTTTGTCCCTCGGGTGGCATTGAAGGCTCAAGTGCTGGTCGATTTCCTGGCCGACTACACGGCGGAGGGGAAGGATTGGAGCAGCAAGGATGGAAGGCTTGGGAGACGTTTGTGGATGGAGCATCCGGTAAATACTCGTTTGCTGTCGGGGATATTCTAACGAACCCCCAAGGAGCGAAGATAAAGCAGGAGGTAGACATATGTTTTCCAGTCACAAACAACCAGGCAGAATATGAGGCACTGATCGTCAGCCTCCGCCTTGCTCGCGAGTTGGGAATCCAAGATCTCAATGTTTATTCCGACTCTTTAGTGATGGCCTCGCAGGTCCGAGGTGAATTTGAAGCCTGAGAGCCAATGTTGATTTCTATCAAAGGTAAAGGAACTAGTGAGCGTCTTTCGGTCATTCATCATCCGACATATTCCAAGGGAGGAGAATGCGGTCGCAGATTGTTTGGCCAAGTATAGCCATCCGGCGGGAGGAGTGGCAACCGAATTATTTTGACCATCCATCGAGGAAGGAGAACTCATGGAGATCGATCAACACCCATCATGGATGGACCCGTTCGTAGAATTCTTGACCACGGGAAAGTTTACCCCGGGGGTCCAGGATAAAAGGCGGTTCAGGTACAAATCGACATATTACCTTCTCCACAAAGGAAGCCTCTATAGAAAAACCTTGTCAGGTCCTCTAGCGCGGTGCGCCTCCGAAGCGGAAATTCCTCATGTATTGGATGAGATTCACTCAGGGGATGCGGGAGCTATTATGGTGGAAGGACCCTTGAAAGTATTTAACGTCTACCTAAATCACCTAGAGGGGGTGAATAAGTGATGTTTGTATCATTTTGCGGAATAAAAATTATCTAAAAATTCATGCACACAAACACAGAGATTTATAGTAGTTCCTCGTATTGGGTACGTCAACTGTCCAGCCTCGCCTATCTATCACGAAGGGATAGATTAGACTACTTCACCTTTCTCAGATTACCACAATTTTACAACTCGGAGCAACACTCCTACACCTTGGAGACAACACACTCCTACACCTCGATCCACAACTGGATCTACGACTTGATCCACAAACCGGATCTGCAAACACGATCCATGAACGGATCTACAATCGGAAGAACAAACTTACGACAATCTCGGAGACAAAGCTCCTACAAAAGTTAAAACAATCTTTATAACCAACAATAAAAATTTTACTCTTCCAGATCTGAAATCTTTAAGGATCTTCCTTCTTGAAAACTGAAAATTTCAGTGAAGAAGGTTGAGGAAGAAAATCCGAAAAAGCTTGATCTGAAAAACTTAGGATCCGAAACGATCAAGTGGATGTTGAAGAATCTTTGAATCTTGGATCTGTCGAATCTTTTCTCCTTTTGAATCAGAATCTTTTCTCCTTTTGAATCGTTGGATCGAGAGATGAGCAACAAAGAAGAATGACGATGAAGACGGTGCGGCTTCTCCCGAATTTTGGAAAGTGCGAATGCAATTCTATGTAATAATTAGGGTTAGCGAATACTCTAAAAAGACTATTTATAGAACATCTTCTATTTGTCATAAGTCATTAAAAAAAGATCCATGTTGATTAATCATGAGGAACATAGATTAATTTGAAAACTCGTCAGAAGATTTGAAAAGAAAATTCTTTAACTTCATTTCTCGAGAAGAATTAGGTTTCTCAAGAAATCATTAGCTTTCTCGAGAAAAGACATGGCTTTCTCGAGAAAAGACTTCATGAAATTTCTTTGAAGTGAAACCCGATTTTTCGAGAAAGATAGGATTTCTCGAGTAAAGTACTTAGCACAAATTTAGAACTGATGACAGATTTCTCGAGAAGGATATGATTTCTCGAGAAATGAATTACTTTCTCGAGAAATGGTCTGACCTTCTCGAGAAATTTACTTAACGAAAATTCTGTGAACTTAAAGACTTATTTCTCGAGAAAGAACATGATGTCTTGAGAAATATACTTGGTTTCTCGAGAAACACTTTTGATTTCTCGAGAACTACTTTTCTTTCTCGAGAAATGAACTTGGTTTCTCGAGAAATCTTCAGGACTTCTCTCGAGAAAAGACTTAGAATATTTTCAGACAATTTCCCGAGAAGTCTTATGGTTTCTCGAGAACAGCTTTACTTTCTCGAGAAATGTACTTAGACTTCTCGAGAAATAGTCTTCAATTTCTAGAGAAAAGGACTTAGAAATTTTTCAGAAAAAAAATTCTTTTCTTCTTTGTTAAACATCAACAACCTTTCCTTTCTTCTATTGCTCTATTACTTGAAAATGAAGTGCATCCCAATAGAGAGATTACACATGAGTCAACATCATGGATCACACAATGAGGGATTACATTGCATGGTCTTGTATTTAATGAATCATTGTAAACTGACATTGGTCTACACTTAGCAATAATGACCTGCAAACACTCAACTAAAATACAACATCAAATACAAACTTAATTTATCTTAGTTCAAGGGTGACTTCACACAAATCTAGGTTATTGTGGATACAATACCCAATAATCTCCCCCTATTTGTAGAAGTCAGAACCGTCTACACTAAGATGAATTATTTCAAGATAATTAAATAATTAAATAATAAGTAAAATAATGTATGCAATGAGTTAAATGATAATAAGATCATCAAAAATCAAAATTTTATATATATAGAATTTGTCCACAAGATTATATCCAGGTTTACAAAATTCTACAACATTGATAATCATGAATCACTTGTACTGTTGTTGATGATGTCTTTCCTTCTTTTCTTGCTACGTTTTCTGATAACTGAGTTGCTTGGGATAGTACTTTGGAGGTCGAGGAGGAGCTTTAGGATTATTACGACCATATTCACGGTCATAAATCCTTCTTTTTGTCATTAATTTTTCATAAAGCTCTCACTCTTTGTGACTGTAATGATCATCTTTATTTTCATTAAATTCCACAACCAGCTTCAGAGTGTCCAGAATAAGAGACTTTGAAGTTGGACTCCAAACTTCAGCAAATTCTTTTTCAATTCTTCGGGCAACACTATGACTGGGGATAGATCTGCTAGGAGAAGCACTATCACCATATTTCTTTTTCTTATGCATTGGCATTTCAGGAGGTAGTTCTTGAATAATCTCTAGTTGATCATGAGTCCATACTTGAGAATAACTTTCAGGAAGAAATTCATATTGTTTAGGACTAGGAGAGAAAGTAGGCTTCAAAGCATTTGGGTCAAGATGAGGAGGTGGAGCCTCATTTGGGTCAACCTGAAAGTCTGGAAAGATTTGGTTATGCATCCAGAAAGCAGTCTCATAAGTATAGATGTTTACACCTCGATGTGCTTGGTCCGGCTGTGGGAAACTGGATTGTTTGCGATTGCAATTGCGCCTGATGAGTCGCAATACATCGGAATTTCTCTGAACTTCAAGTTATAATCTTCAAGTTGATTCCTTATCCACAGAAATTGTGCGCAACAACTACCCGCAGAGATATACTCTGATTCGGCAGTAGAAGTTGTCACACAATTTTGTTTCTTACTGCTCCATGAAATAAGTCGTCTTCCGAGGAATTGGCAAGTCCTGGAAATGTTTTTTTTGTCGTCACTGCTACCTGCAAAATCATTATCGGAAAAGCCAATTAGCTCGACATCATTACTTCTTGGGTACCATAAGCTAAGATTGGGTGTACCCTTAAGGTATCTTAAAATCCGATTTGCAGCGACGTAATGAGATTCCTTAATATTCACCTGACATCTAGCGCAAACACATGTTGAGAACATTATATCTGATCTACTGACAGTCAGGAAAAGCAAGGATCCAATTATGCTTCTGTACTTGGTTTCATCAAAAGGTTTGCATTTCTCATCCTTATCCTGAGACACAGTTGAACCCATTAGAGTCCTCATGTAAGATGCGTTCTCCATTCTGAATTTCTTAAGAAGCTCATTGGTGAACTTTGTCTGAGAGATGAAAATTGCATTTTCAGATTGCTTTACCTGAAGTCCTAAGAAATACTTCAGTTCACTCATACTGCTCATTTCAAACTTTTCTTGCATATGTTTGGAAAACTTTTTGCAAATATTGTCTTTTGTAGAACCAAATATGATGTCGTCGACATAGATTTGCACTAGCAAAATATTACCTTTAACTTCCCTAAGAAATAATGTATTATCTATCTTTCTCCTTGTGAACTTGTTCTCAAGAAGAAAGCTAGACAATGTCTCATACCAAGCTCGGGGAGCTTGCTTTAACCTGCATAATGCTTTACTCAAAAAAATAAATGTAATCAAGGAAATTAGAATTGACAAAACTTGGGGGTTGCGCTACGTATACTTCCTCTTTTAGATTCCCGTTGAATGCTGACTTCACGTCTATTTGGTAGATGGTGAAGCTTTTGAGGGCAGCATACGCAAGAAACAACCTGATCGCCTCGAGCCAAGCCACTGGAATAAATGTCTGGTCGAAGTCGATCCTCTCTTCTTGTTTGTATCCTTGTGCTACAAGTCTGACTTTGTTCTTCATAATTACTCTGTGTACGTCCAGCTTGTTTCTGAATATTCATTTGGTGTTGATCACGCTCTATCCCTTTGGTCAGAGCACCAACTTCCAGACTTTACATCGTTCAAACTGGTTGAGCTGCCCTTGCATTGCCAAAATCGAAGACACATCCTTGTTTGCCTCTTCGAATTTATTTGGCTCGACCTGAGACAGAAAGCTGAGATGCAAAATTTCATTAGTTGTACCTCTTCTGGTTCTCACAACGTCACCTGACTCTCTTATAATCTGATCAGCTGGATGATCTCTTAGGTGCCTGAACCCTAGATTCTCTGCTCTCCCCCCAGCAGGCTCTGCAACATCCAGCGCCGCCTCTGTAGGTTGAAGTAATTCCTCCGCTATGGGTTCTTCATCCACCAAGCCTAGATCGACGAGCTTGACTGAGCTTGGAGCTTCTTCCTTAACCGCTTCATCCAAGCTTAGTTTCCCGAACCTGGTACCTGCATCTGCACAATAACACTAGACGAGCTGCTATGGAGCAAGCTAGTCTCATCAAATACAACATTTATCGACTCTTCTACCAGCAGAGTTTTCTTATTGAAAATCCTATGTCTTACTATGACTACTATATTCTACAAAAATACCTTCAAAACATTTTTCACTAAACTTTGTGCGGTAATATTTCTCATTATTAAGAACGAAACATTTGCTTTCAAAGATTCTAAAATAGGACACAGTCTGTTTTCTGCCCTTCAATAGCTCATAGGGGGTCTTACGATAGCTTTTGTTGATGAGTGCTCTGTTTTGCACGTGACAAGCCGTGTTGACTGATTCAGCCCAGAAATACTCCGAAAGTGAGGCGTCATTCAACATGATTGTGCAGGCTTCAATTAGAGTTCTATTCCTCTCAGTAACTCCATTTTGTTGTGGAGTGCGCGGGGAGGAAAACTCAAGAAAGATACCTTGACTTTCGCAAAATTTGTCATGCCACCAGACTCAAACTCTGTTCCGTGGTCACTTCTGATTTTGACCACTGAGCAGTCCATTTCTTTCTGAATTTGCCGGACAAAATTAGTGAAAAAATCAAAGGTGTCTGACTTGTGTTTCAGAAAGAACACTCAAGTGAAACACGAGTAGTTATCAACAATTACTAATGTATAGACCTTACGTCCTAAGCTGTGAATAGGCATAGGACCGAATAAGTCCATGAAACTAGTATAAACTTCGTGAAGAATCTTTTTCAACAATACCCTTGAATGTAACTCGTGTCTGCTTATCCATTTGACAAGAGTGACATGGACTCTCTTTAAGGCACATAATGATAGAGCCATCGCGCACTAAGTTGTGAGAAAAAAAACATATTTAAGCTTTTGAAATTAATAGGTGTTAATCTCTTGTGTCATTGGTCACAGAGAGACGCACTACTTTTTACCATAAAACACACTGGGGTAGAATTGTCTAAACAAAGAAAATTTAAACAGAAAATATTTCTGCTCCGAATGCCTGTTAAGACAGTCTACAAATTTGCAGACGATTTTATTAAACATCTGTTCTTGCAGAACTCAACGATGTAGCCTTTGTCACATAGTTGACAGATGCTTATGAGATTATGGTGTAATCCTTCAACATAAACGTCTGTGAAAGAGACTACGCTGTTGAAGATCATACTGTAACCTTTTGTTGTTCCCCTGTCTGACCCTCCAAAGATTACTTTTTGTCTGTCTTTGACTGGGGTATAGTCACGCAAAAGGCTTTTTGTCTCGGTCATGTGGCGAGAGCATCCACAGTCAAAATACCAGATCAGAGTTCTATTGGCCGTTGGACATACCTGCAAAAACATATCATTTTATCATAACAACCCAAACGTATTTGAGTCTTTGGTTCCTGGTCAACTGAACACCACTAGGAACATTAACCTTGCGAGTGGTCGGTCTCGCATAGCTAACTCGTGGAGTTACAAAATTGGCAGGGTTGTACCAACAATCTGCGTCAAAGTGACCAATTTTACCGCAACACCAACAGTCAAATCTATTGTACCTCCTTTTGAACTCCTGCTTTACCCTTTGAACGTGAGGTGTAGCAAGGGTAGCATTCTTAGAGATGGAGGCCTCCTGGTTGCAGCATACATAGGGTCTTCCCATCTTCTTAGCCTTAGGCACAGCAGGTTTAACTTTCGGTGCCTTCTTATTGTTACGGTCATGTACATATGGACCATAACTCTTCATCTGAATTTCTTCATATGGTGCTTTGAACACGCTGGCACCAAAGTCACGGGGACGGGTCCATCTCTGGTATCTATTCTTGGGCTCTACATGAGTAGGCCTATCATGATGACCATAAGATGATTCAAGATCAAACTTATTTGTTGGGAAGATTACTTTCCTGAACGAGGGTTGACCCATGGGTTCCTTCCGCTATTCTTTGGCGATAGCCTTCTTGGCAGCCTTACCCTTTCCACCGACGTGGTCAAGACCACTACCCTTCTTCTGAGTTGAAAACTCATCAATGAGAGGGAGAACAGTCTTTGGCTTGGAGAAACTCTCAACGAGTTTTCTTTCTACCGCGAGCTTTTCTTCCAGCTCATCAAGATATTTTTCTTTCAGATTTAATGTCTCAGCAAAGCCCATGAGTTTCTCTATCAAGGAGTGGACTTCATCTCTGAGAGAAGTAATTGTGCAATTTCTTCCTTCAGATTTGCTTCCACTGCCTTGAGTGAGGCAATCTCTTTTACCTGCTTTCGGACTACCTTACGACATTTGTCGAAAGCTTTTAATAAGTGCTCGTGCTGAGCTATCAATTCTGATTTGTCCTCATCAGAAGAATAGTATTCATGACCATTAGTGGACGTTTCAGATTCTGAGAGAATAGTGTGCGAGTTTACCTTCTCATGGTACTCGGAGTCGTTCACTTCCTCGTCAGATTGAGCTATAAGTCTGAAGTAAGCTTCTTCGCTTTCAGAGCCCGACTCACTCGAGTCACTGTTGCTGAGAGTTTTCGACTTTTTGGCGACGAAGCTCTTTTCTTCTTTTTTCTTCCCTTTGAATGATTTCTTCTCGTCCTTCCTGGAGCTATCTTTCTTCTTGTAAAGACACTCCGCAATCATGTGACCTGATTTAATACAGCAGTAGCAAATAACGTTAGATGAAAATTGTTTGTTCGGTTTGGATTTATACATGTCCTCCTTGTTGTAGCTTTTCTTCGTTCAATCACCGTCACGGCGTGATCTTCCGGAATATAAAGAGCATGACCTATTTTTCATTTGTCTCATCTTGCTCAGCAGCTTTTTGAACTGTTTGGAGATGAGGGAAAATTCTCCATCTAATAGCTCGAAGCCAGACGTGTTTGGCTCAGAGTCTTCTGGAGTGCCAGGATCTCGTGTCCTTACAGGTGACACGGCTTTAGATTTCCTTGACCTTTCCGCCTTGAGCGCCACAGACTTTTCTCTGCTGGAAGTTTTGTTGCTCTGCTCCTCCACCTTACGTGTATTCATTTGAAGCTCATAGGAGAGCAGCTTTCCGAACAGGTTCTGAGGGGTCTATCTCCGAAAGCTTCCCAAATTCTCTAATAGCAATAACTTTGATGTCTCATTCCTTAGTCAGAGATCTTAGAAACTTGTCGTTGAGTTCGTCATTAGTGAACCTGCGATCAAAGTTCCTAAAGCCGCTGACGATCTTGAAAAAGTTTTTGAAGCTGTCAGCTATGGAGTCATTGGCACCTTGCTTGAAGGTTTCGTACTCCTGGTTCAACAACGATCTGCGATCGTCTCTCACTTATTCAGTACCTTCCATCAGGACAACAAGACAGTCTCACATCTCTTTGGCAGATTTGCAGTGGAATAGGTTCTAGAGCATTGAATCATCCACTGCATTTGCTATGATATTCTTTGCCTTCTTGTCTAGGGAGACTAAGGCAATCTCATGCTTAGTGAGATCCATCAATTTCTTGGGAATCATAATTGTTGGATTTATCGTTGAAGCTTGTGTAGGGATGTGTGGTCTTTCTTCCACTATCTGAAAAATCCTCGGATCAACAGCTTCCATGAAGAACCGTACTCGTTCTTTCCACATGGGAAAGTTTTACTTGGTGCACACCGACAGCTTCATAGATGACATATCTTTGCTTCGAACCATGGTGAATATGCAGAATCTCTGAACGCAAGATCAGGAATCTTGTTCAAGGTGTTAGCCTTATCGAACAAAACATATCTCTGATACCAATTTAAAGTATCTAGCGTCTACCTAAATCACCTAAAGGGGAGTGAATATGTGATGTTTGTGTCTTTTTGTGGAATAAAAATTACCTAAAAATTCATGCCCACAAACACAGAGATTTATAGTGGTTCCTCGTATTGGATACGTCCACTGTCTCGCCTCGCCTATCTACCACGAAGGGATAGATTCAGCTACTTCACCTTTCTCAGATTATCACAATCTTACAACTCGGAGCAAAGCTCCTACACCTCGGAGATAACACACTCCTACACCTCGATCCACAACCGGATCTACGACTCGATCCACAAACCAGATCTACAAACTCGATCCACAAACGGGTCTACACTTGGAAGAACAAACTTCCTACAATCTCAGAGACAAAGCCGCTACAAAAGTTAAAACAATCTTTACAATCAACACAAAAAATTTTACACTTCCAGATCTGAAATCTTCAAGGATCTTTCTTCTTAAAAACTGAAAATATCAGTGAAGAAAGTTGAGGAAGAAAACCCGAGAAAGCTTGATCTGAAAAACTTAGGATCCGGCATGATCAAGTGGATGTTGAAGAACCATTGAATCTTAGATCTGTCGAATCTTTTCTCCTTTTGAATCGCTGGATCGAGAGATGAGCGACAGAGAAGAATGACGATGAAGACTGTGCGGCTTCTCCCGATTTTTGGAAAGTGCGAATGCGATTCTGATTCCTGTAATAATTAGGGTTAGTGAATCCTCTGAAAGGACTATTTATAGAACATCTTCCAACGGTCACAAGTCATTAAGGAAAGATCCACGTGTATCAATCATGCGGAACTTAGATTAATTTGAAATCCCGTCAGAAGATTTGAAAAGAAAAATCTATAACTTCATTTCTGAAGAAGAAATAGGTTTCTCGAGAAATCATTAGCTTTCTCGAGAAAAGACATGGCTTTCTCGAGAAAAGACTTAACGAAATTTCTTTGAAGTGAAAACCTGATTTCTCGAGAAGGATAAGATTTCTCGAGAAAAGTACTTAGCGCAAATTTAGAACTGAACACATATTTCTCGAGAAGAATATGATTTCTCGAGAAATTTACTTAACGAAAATTCTGTGAACTTACGGACTTATTTCTCGAGAAAGAACTTGATGTCGTGAGAAATATACTTGGCTTCTCGAGAAACACTTTGGATTTCTCGAGAACTACTTTCCTTTCTCGAGAAATAAACTTGGTTTCTCGAGAAATCTTCAAGGCTTTTCTCGAGAAAAGACTTAGAATATTTTCAGACAATTTTTCGAGAAGTCTTATGGTTTCTTGAGAACAGTTTTGCTTTCTCGAGAAATGTACTTAGACTTCTCGAGAAACAGTCTTCAATTTCTCGAGATATGGACTTATAAATTTTTCAAAAAAAAAATTTTTTTTCTTCTTTGTTGAACATCAACAACATTTTCTTTCTATTTGTCTAGTACTTGAAAATGAAGTGCATCTCAATAGAGTGGTTACACACGAATCAACATCATGGATCACACAATGAGAGATTACATTGCATGGTCCCGTGTTTAGTGACTCATTGTAAATTGATATTAGTCTACACTTAGCAATAATGACCTGCAAGCACTCAACTAAAATACAACATCAAATACAAACTTAATTCATTTTAGTTTAAGGGTGACTTCACACAAATCTAGGTTATTGTGTATATAATACCCAACAACCCTAGAGAAATGGGTGCTGAGGCAGAGGTACTTCTGTCCGACCATCCGGAAGGATGCAAAGCAATTCACAAAGAGGTGTTCGAAATGTCAACTCCATGCACCCCTTAAGATACAACCAGTGCAGCGGTTCCGATCAATCACGGCCCCATGGCTCTTCGCTATCTGGGGGATGGACCTCATCGGGTTGTTCACTCAAGCGGACAAAGAAGATTCATTCTGGTGATGATCGACTATTTTTCCAAGTGGATCGAGGTGAAGGCACTAGCAAAGACTACCTCTCGAATCGTGAAGAATTTCATATGGGGAGAAATCATCTGCAGACACGGGCTACCACTCGCGATCGTCGTGGACAACGGGCCGCAGCTCGCAAGCGAGAAGCTCATCAAGTTCTGCGGAGAACTAGGAATTGATCTCCATTTCGCATCTGTTCACCACTCTCGGAGCAACGAACAGGTAGAGGTCGCCAACAAAGTAATCGTCAACTTACTGAGGAAGAAGGTGGAAAATTTAAAAGGGAAATTAGGTTGAGCAACTCCCCTCTGTCATCTGGGCCCTCAGAACTACACTAAACACCGACACGAGAGAAACCCCATTCAAACTATCTCACGGTTCGGAAGCTGTGATCCCGGTGGAATTCGACGTCAGGAGTCCAAGTGTGGTGGTCGTGGAAGAAGGAGGAGAGATGTGGAGAGAAGAGAATGATGAAGAGCAAAGATTCTCTCTCGGCTTGGTGGAAGAGATCAGGGACATCGCGACAATCCGATAAGAAGAGGTCAAACGCAGGATGTAAAAACACTTCGACAAGTACATAAGGATCAAGCAGTTCATCAATGAGGATCCAGTTCTCAAGAAAATGGATACCGCGGGCAGAGGTGCGGCGGTAGGAAAGCTCCAGCCCAACTGGGAGGGGCCCTTCGTGGTGGTGGAAGCATTGGCGTACGGAGGGTACCGACTCCAAGATTGTGAGGGGGAACTCCTTAGCAACACATGGAGCGGCGATGACTTGAAACACTTCTTTCCACGAACCCCCTCCCCTCCTCTTCAGCTAGCAATAGCCTTGTACTAAACTTTGCTTCTTATATCAATATAACGGCTTGTGAATGTTTATGAACTACTCTTTCTGCAATGAAAAAGGTCCCACAAAAGAGTATGCCCGCCAAACACCCCCTAAGCGGGAACGCTAACAGGCAAGAAGAAGTCCCCGAGCTGTGATGATGTCATAGTCCGAGTCCCTGCGCGAGCTTCTCTCCCGCATATCGACTACTTGCCCCCTCAAGTGAGTCCAATTCCTCGAGTTGTGATGTTGTCGTAGTCCGGGTCCCTGTGCGAGTTTCTCTCCCGCATACCGGCTACTTGCCCCCGCGAGTGAGTTCAAGTTCTTGAGCTGCGATGTTGTCGTATTTCGGGTCCCTGCGCGAACTTCTCTCCTGCATACCGGCTACTTGCCCCCTCGAGTGAGTTCAAGTCCTCGAATTGTTACGTTGTCGTAGTAAGGGTCCCTGCGCGAGCTTCTCTCCCGCATACCGGCCACTTGCCCCATAGAGTGAGTCCAAGTCCTCGAGTTGTGATGTTGTCGTAGTCTGGGTCCCTGCGCGAGCTTCTCACCCGCATACTGGCCACTTGCCCCCTCGAGTGAGTTTGAATTCTTGAGCTGCGATGTTGTCGTAGTCCGGATCACTGTGCAAGCTTCTCTCCCGCAAACCGGCCACTTGCCCTCTCGAGTGAGTTCGAGTCCTCGAGCTGCGATATTGTCGGAGTCCGGGTCCCTGCGAGCTTCTCTCCGGCAAACCGGCTACTTGCCCCCTCGAAAGAGTTCGAGTCCTCGAGTTGCAATGTTGTCGTAGTTCGGGTCCCTGCGCGAGCTTCTCTCCCGCAAACCGGCTACTTGCCCCATCGAGTGAGTTCAAGTTCTCGAGCTGTGATGTTGTCGTAGTTCAGGTCCATGCACGAGCTTCTCTCCCGCATACCAGCTACTTGCCCACTCGAGTGAGTTCAAGTCCTCGAGCCGCGATGTTGTCATAGTTTGGGTCCCTACGCAAGCTTCTCTCCCGAAAACCGACTACTTGCCCACTCGAGTGAGTTCAAGTCCTTGAGTTGCTATGTTGCGGTAGTCCGGGTCTTTGCGCGAGCTTCTCTCCCGCAAATCAGCTACTTGCCACCTTGAGTTAGTTCAAGCCCTTGAGTTGTGATGTTGTCGCAGTCTGGGTCCATACGCGAGCTTCTCTCCTGCATACCGGCTACTTGCTCACTCGAGTGAGATCAAGTCCTCGGGCAATGATGTTGACACAATCAAGGTCCTTGCGCGAGCTTTTCTCCCACATATCGGCTACATGCTCCCTCGGGCAACATCCCCCCCCCCCCAGGATTATAGGATTCGGGGAAAAGAGGGAAAGCAAGAAAGAGTTGAGCATGGATAGTTTTCAAACTCGCCTCGCCTGATTGAAAGAAAATGCAGCAATTCGCGAGGCGTGTAGAGCTTTGATCCCGGGTGGCGAGGCGAGATGAGAAAGATCAGTCTCCGGGTGAGGAGTGGGATGAGGGGTGAGATCCTGGCTATGATTACGCGAGTGAAAAAAAATATAGCAGCGAGCTCAAAAAGAAAAAAGTTAACGTACAATGAAAAAGAATATATACGCGTAAAGCGCAAGCAAACTCACGAGGGCCTGAATGTTCAAATTACGTTTAATACAGGAATACATGTATTATTAAGTAAACTAAAGCGGGGGGAGTGCGCGGCGCCAACTGCTTCTGTCATTTCTCCTTGTCAGAGTGCGGGCTCGCGGGAAGAGCTCTGGGACCAACAACTTCGGGGTGAGTGCCAGGCCCACGTCATTCGGGCCGCCACGCAACTGGAAGCGCTTCACGGCGAGTCGAGTTGCGGCCACAGCAAGGGCTCGACGTACTTCAGCCTCCATGGTAATGGGCCCCAATGCGAGCTCAGCAGGTTTCTCTCCTTTTTGGAGCCGACACTCCAATAGATTCGACTCCGCCTTGCCTAGGAGACTGGCGAGGTAGTCGTTGTTGGAGCGGGATTCACTTAGCTCCTCCTCCAGCTTGGAGATTCCCTCGGCCCACACGAGCTCGGTGGTCTGCAAAAGGCATTGGTCTACTTAGGACTTTACTTAGACCAAGGGCTTCTCGGCGAGGCGGCCTGTCCGGTCTGCTCAACGCCAGCTTGGAGATTCCTTCCCAAGGGCGTCGCAAAAAGATCCTGATGTTGCCTTCCAGTTGCGCCTTGTAATCTTCCAAGGCATTCATGTGGCCCCGGAGCTCACCAAGTCCCTGCACAATCTCCTGTTGAGGCGCAGTGGTGAGAGCCAAGTTGAAAATCGAAAGAACCCTGAGGAGCGTACTGAAATCGGCACTACCGCTCGGGGGTTTGGCCATCAGCTTGCGAAGCAGACTGGATATCCGAGGGAGCCGGCTCAAGAGGGATCCCCAGCAACGAAGCCTCGCGAAAAGGGAGGGACTCGGTATCTACGGAAGAATGGTTAGGGTAAATCCAGAAGAGGAATAGAAGGACCCAGAAAGTACCATTGGGAGATTCGGCGCCACCATCAACGAGGCGAGGCGGCCTCATCTTCAATGATCTCCCACAAGTACGGGGACGACTCGACTCGCCCGCTTCAAGCTGTCGAGGCGAGCTCACTGTTTAAAGCGGGGGTGGTGTCGGATGAATTCCAGGATGAGCGGGATCAACACGGTGGCTCGTGTCAGGCTCGCCTAGCGAGCTCATAAGGGAATGCACCACAGAAGAGGGAGGAACACCCGCAGGTTCCCCGCAAAGTCGGGAAGGGGAGAAGCCCTCACCAAGCGCAGGAGGGCGAGGCCGATTCTGTCCTTCAGAAAGTTTTATCCTCGTCGTCTTCCCACCATTGCCATCTGTTGAAGTCGTCGGGGCCATCACAACGAAGACATCATCTTCAATCTACGGAATGGGAGGAAGACGCTATCAGGGGTAAGACCAGCAAAGCAAGGAGCAACGGAGTTGCGTACCAGAATGACGGCAAGTTGATTGTTCAGGGGAAGTTGGCCCGCGTGGCCGACCGGTATCGTTGTTCATAAGGACGGCGCGCATTGCAAGGAAATCCGATTAGTCGGAGCAGGTAGCTTCACAAAGGCTTGTTGTTCTCGACCGCGCTCAGATCCATCGACCCGAGTTCCCCGTCGAACCCTAGGGGGAGGACCGCCGATCTGGCCGAACAAAGCCGCTTCCTCGGTGTCATCCCGGATAGGCGAGCCCATCAAGATCAAAAGGACATCAGGTCGGCCAGGAAATTTGTTGGAGAAGGTCGTGCCCTTCTCCCCATATTTATAGAGCAGGTAGGTGTTGCGATGCGCTCGGACAGGAAGCATCTCGCGCTCACCAAATTGGGGTTGGACGATTTCTTTCCGACCTCTGGTGAGCTCGCAAGGAAGCGGGGATTGTCTCCAACCCCAATTTAGCGACCCTGGTCCAGCCCACACTCAAGCAGAGTAAGACAAGCCCGTCATGAAGATTTAGGTCAGGCGAGCCGAGCCTGGCTATGCGACCCCGAGACTCGCCGATCATGGACGATCGCGAGTCGGCCTCATCATCCAAGCACCAACTCGTCCAGCGAGCTCTCGGACAGGTGAGACCTCGCGTTGAGGCACATACAAGCCAGTCGAATCTGCCTTCTTCGTGAACTCGCCTCGGCAGGAAATCCAGTGCGCCCTTTCGCCTACTCGCCGACCAACCGGATCTGCCCATAGCCATCACAAACAGCAGGATTTCGTTATCTACAGACCAGCCGGAGGTGCCGATAGCAAAAACCAAAAGGCGGAGGCCGCTATTAGCAGGCCAGAAAGACGATTTTACACCTGGTTCGAGGTTTGCCTATACATAGACCCTCAAAACACCTTGAAGAGGCAGACCCAGTCCCCATGAGCTCTGAACTTTAGAGAGCTTTTGCTCCTTGCATCAAAGGTACCGAGCTCAGCCTTTGTCTTTGGGAGGGGAAGAGGCGATACGCACCCCAAGACCTTTTGAGGATAACAACCACCCACAACTACTGAGGGTCGGCTCCGAGCTTGAATTGAGCTGCCTTGTGCACCTGAAAATGGGTTAAGTAACTTTAATTGTTCCCTCTCAGTCCGAACTCCGTTGAACCAGTATCTGGGCTTCAACACTGCTCTATCTGGAGCTTGTTGATGTTCATCAATGGAGAGATTGTCATTGTTCATTGTTGAAACCGAGAGTCGGCTCCACCTAGAGTTCGGACCTAGGGTACAGCTCACATCTACTTCTCCCAAGCCGTCCCTTGGTGAGAGACTTGAATTTGGGAAATGACCCTTGACTCTAGCGTGGAGGTCCCACCTCACACCCAGAACACCTTTGAGATCTCCTCCCCCCTAGCCAATGCCAAGCTAGGTGCCTTGGAGGATAAAGGAAGAGGATGATAAGTGGTCAAAAACTGATCCCTCTCTAAGGCACCCCAAGGGTCTATTTATAGATTTTTGGGGATGGCCTGCCAATAGCGCAATTCTGCTGCTCTGAAATTACTGAAATACCCCGGGGCTGGTCTGCCAATAGCCAAACTCCGTTGTTCTGAACAGCCATTCGCAGTCTACCCGGGGCAAAATAGCAGACCCTCAAGCCGGGAGAGCTGCTCAAGCCGCGCGAGCACTAGGGCCGGGGAGGGTGACGGCCTCGCGCCGCACCCGCCCCCTAAAACAGGTCGGGGCGGGTGTTGGCTTCCGTCGCACCCTCCCCCCCTGAAGAAGGGGCCGGGGCGAGTGTCGGCCTCCCGCCGTACTCGCCCCCTAGAGAAGGGGTCGGGGCGGGTGCCGGCCTCCCGCCGCACTCGCCCCCTAGAGAAGGTCGGGGCGGGTGCCGACCTCCCGCCGCACCCGCCCCGTGAAGGAGTACGCCAAACACTAGCAAGCTAGGCAAAGTTTTCCTCCCCCTACTAGTATATCAAGCAGATTAACAATAAATTGGCCTCCAATAGTGCAAAAAACCCCTAAAAGCTTACAAATGTGTAGCAAGTCTTAAGCCTTGTTTGGGGACCCCGCTCCGCGAATACGGGATTGTACATTCATCATCCTCTTGTACCTCGAAGATGATCGGTAAACCCACCTAAGATCTAGTTATATCTGGAGCTTTTGTGTCCATAGGGAGCAATCACGAGAAGAGGAAGGGGAAACAAAAACCGGCGTCCAGAGGAGAGGGGACGTGGAGCGAATTGAATAAAGTGCTTGCAGGGAATAGTAGGCCGAATTGGCAATTCAGACCTTTTTAGGTCGAAACTGGTCGAAGAGCAAATTAGGCTAAATTGAATTCCATGGAATTGGTCCAATTCCTTCCCATTAAGTAGGAGCGTTGATAGCAAAAACCAAAATTTGAGGATACTTCAACAAATTTTATTTTTTATGACGACACAGTTCAGCAAAGCTAACGAGATCCGGCAATCCAATCTTAGAATGATGAAAATCATAAATGATAAAAAACCACAAGATGCTCACGAAACGATCGGTAGAGGCGGGAAGTAAAGGATGGAAGCTGGAGGCTTTTACAACTTTAAAATACGCTAAAAAAGTACGAGACTCATTGGAATAGCGATTCAATTGGAACGTGATAAGCGTGGGTAGCGGAAACTACAATTTCCTAACCTAAGCATCTCTCTCTAATCTTCATTCCATTGAATGGAGAGAAGAGAGGACTTACATGAACATTTGAGATTGATCCAACAACTTTCATTTTCTTGTAATAGCGATCCGGCGGCAATTGCTAAATATTAGCCAACTAGATCTGGCGAGCAATTGCTAGAAATTCGGCAACCAGATCTGACAGCAATTGCTAGAAATCTGGCAACCAGATCAACAAGAATATCTCCACCAATAATTTTGAAAGAACAATAATAAACTTTTCTGTCGGACGACTTAAATTTTATTTTGACGGCGGTCTGATGGAAATTTCGTAGATCCAATGATCAAATCAATGAAATGTCACAGCCAATTATTTTGGGTCGACAATAAGAGGCTTCCCAAAAATAAGATAGTCCAGCGACTTTGATTTTTTATGTAAAGATGCCGCATGTGTCAATATTCAGTTAGTTCTTATATAGATAGGAAATAATTGATTTTGAATTCCAATTCGAACTTTTAAATGCTCAGCCGAACAACAAAATTGAAATTGACCATCCAATTCCAAATGGTCAATTCCATCCAAACGAAGGGTTGCTAAATGATTTTACCAACATTCTGAGGTATCCCGTGTATTATCATCGACCAGTTCCTGCCAAGATCTAATACGGGTGAGTATGAACGCTCATCATGACTGAGACTTTAATAAAGCTATAACGAGGTTATTAAGAAATATAAAAGGAATGAAAGTATGCACGATATTCTAAAAGGGGTTATAAACAATCAAGTTAAAGCAGTAACTAAGTAAAACAGTATGCATCACATCATATCAATTTCCATTTTCTTAATTTCCTTTTATGTTGGGTACATGTTAACCTAGTTGTATATTGGTTAGTAAAAATCATCAAAATCATACTTCTGAGTAAGACAGAACAATTTTGAGATAAATTATTACTTGGAATCCCATAGCATATTTTACCACCTGAAAACAAGTATCTTTTCATACAACAATTTTTACCTCCAGCGAGCGGACCTAAAGGAAGGTCCGCTCAACCAATGGAAACACAAGAATTGGTGGGTCCACGGTGTACAGATTTACTGTGCACCGCAGACCCCCACAAAATCACATGTTTCTCGTGTATTTCATTGGCCCGGACCTAAAGGAAGGTCCGCTCGGCGGACCATATTTTTGCTCCTTTTCATATCACCTAAATTAATGGGTACAGACTACAGATGTTTAACATATTTTTTCCTATATTCAAAATAGGAGCATCCTTCAATATAGCTAAATATTTAGGTTTAAAATTTAAGCAAATTAATCTCTTCAAATCTACCATGTCATAACTCATAAATAAAGGTACACAGGGAAAAAGAATGTTTTTAATTATTAAACTATAAATGTTTAACACTAATAAATTATTGGTACAATGGCCCTCTCCCACAAATATCACTCTATTGTTTAATATGCAACCATCTAAAGCAGATATAATATGGACCCTAGCTATCATAAGTGTTAGGACTAAAATAAGATTAGATATAACTTGAATAAGTAACATACCTTTAAGTGTAAGGACTTTTCCTAAGTTTAATCACTCATTTTCCACAATAATCTATGCGCCATGAATCTCCCATGAAGACAAGTTGATCTTCTCCATGTGGCATGTAAGCAATGGAGAAATTCCTTTTAGCAAAAATGTGATTAGTTTCTCTAAAATAAAAAAAAAACTTTAAATTTACTTCAGCTAGATTCACTTCATAAATTGTTCAACTATTGTATTAAAAAAATAATTGAGTTGCATTTTAATTCCTAATTAGTTTGATCTATCCGAATACGCATACTTTTGTTTAGAGAGGGGTTCTATTTTAATAGCATTACGGAAAATCTAACAAGAATCCATAATCAACCCTTAAATTGATGGAAAATAAAAAAATTATTACACTAATGTATAATAAAGTAGCATATTAGTATAGACACGGTGGACAAAGCATTATCCTTACAAATAACTTTTCCTCTTAGGCTCTGTTTGGTTGGGTTGTTGTTGATGCAAAGCTGCTGATAGGAAATAGAGTTTGAAAAAAGTGTTGTTTCTCAAAAACAGAGTTTTGTTAAAAAATTATTTAGGTGAAATGGAAGTTGTAAAACAGAGTTTTGGAAAAGTTGTTTGTGAACAAAATGGAGTTTTGAGTTAATTTTTTTTCCATAAAATGATAACCAACAATATATATATATATACATAAAAGACTTTTGTGTTATGTTAACCATCTATAATTTGATGTTTTTGGTGGTCATTGGTCAACAATTCCAAATTTACGGAGGCATGCAATTATTTCCAAACTAGTCAAGGTTCATTTGAAAATGACCTTTACTTGAAAACAAATTTGATAGAAAGCGGTTCATTTTATATAGGTAAGAAGAAAAACACTTTTTAAATAAGCATACAACATAAATTTCATTCTATCCATTTTTACAAAGTGATTACCTAACTGATTTCATTCTATCCATAAATTTCATTCTATCTTCTTTGCCAAAAAGAAAAAAAAGTTGATAGATGCGGAGCATAGACGAGGTCTTGCAGTGGATGACGAGTTTTGTGCCCATTTGGGGCTGATTTGGCGACTTTCCATATATGGCGCGACTGAATCGACGATCAGACTCCGCAGATGTCTTCGAATTTGCATTGCGAATCAATTTGATATATTATTTCACTATTTTGCATTTTATTTTAAAGTATTTAGGTGGCCCCACCTCCAGCCAATCATAGCCGTCGATGGTGGGATACCCTGAGTATCTTATTATTATATATAGGATGTTAGCGCGCTCTTGCTTTGGACCTCCACGCGGGATAAAACCTAAGCTTGTCTCGCTTAAATAAATTATTTTGTTTTGCATTGAATATTCTGCGTGGGATGATATTGTTTATTATTCAATTGTGATTTAATCCATTGGGCTTTGCATAGCTATCAACTGAACCATTTCATGCTTCCAATCCAAAGTCATGACTTCCTATCCGTATCTTAGTACTACTCATATTGTTCTTACTAATCCCTTATTCATGTGGTAGCATTATAGACATAGACACTTCTCTATATTTTGTGAAGTCCATAGCTAGAAAGGGTAAAGAAAGAGTTCTTGCTGAACAGGTAAGTATTAGGATGTAGCCTAGTTATCATTGTTGAACACACATACAGTCGTGCACAAGATATAGCATCTTAAAGGATACAACAACTGCCTACAAATTCATACCTGGACCAACGTTGCCAAAGTAGTGGGCTCTCGGCTAAGTGTACTGGGATGCATTTGTCTTCACTGCCTTCCCTTTTTCCACATATGATGCACCCATCGTTTTTCCTGCCTTTGTCCAACCACTACGACACTCTCAGGCTAAGTGTCCCACATTGCTGCAATTATAGCAAGTACATGGAATGTGATCACTAGTTGCTCAAGACCTAGCATTCCTCCTCCACCTATTGTGGTGCCTAGACTTTGCAGACTTTGCATAGCTCAGTACCTTGAACTCTGGCGTCTGGTGGAATTTCGCCAAATCTATCTCCAAAGATCTAGCCGACTCCACCAATATCCGGAGTCCAAATAACTTTGGACCCACCAATAGAAGTAATAGATCATCGCGCAGACTATTATAAAATATATTGACCATAGTCTCCTCATCCTTCAACATAAACCCTTCATAATGCCTCAACATGACAAATGCAAGTAGTCATCAACCGTGTGCGCTCCTTGTACCAAACACATGTTCAAATGCTAATCCGAGGCTCTTCCCATTGCAATCTGCTCAAGTACGTCAATTAACCAGCATCGAAGCCATCACAGGGACAAGGGGCTGGACATGCCTTCCAGGTTGGGAATTGATCATTGCGAAGAAAACACCAGCTATCAACTGAACCATTTCGAGTTTGCAGATTGCCTTGAAGGCGAAGAAAAACGCATGCGGAGGGTGGGCGGAGCACTCCAATACCTTAAATAGGTTATCGCGCTCGGGAGGGATCAGGAGGGGGAGACGCGGCAGCTACAGACGAGAAACACGAGCTTTCGCCAGCGGTTGAACATAGGGTAATAATGTGTTTGTTAATAAACATAGTTTCACTCTTAAGCCAACCCAAACGCCTATTTTATCTTAAACGCCGTTTTCTCCCAACCGCACCGCACCCCATCAACAGAACCAAACGCCGCCTTAGTAAAACATATGATTCAATGTCTCAGTTGGCCACCCTTCAGGACTAAAAAAAATTTTCATGCAGCATTATATTAACCATGCACATGACATGAATATTTATATCATTAAATGTTCCGTAAAATTAAAAAAAAAGGTGAGGAAGACGGAAAATTTTCCGTTTCTTTTAATCTCAACCGGGTTCACTATTGAGAACATAAGCGTTGGAGGTGGAGCAGCCAACCCGTCTCAAGGCGGTAGCTTAAAGGAATACCGACGGATTACAGGCGGTAGCTCAAATACGAGAAAAGGAAATAATTCCTGAACACGTGGACTTGGGTTGAAGCTTTGACTTGGTCAAAGATGGAGGAAGATTCCTGAAGGGGATTTGTGGCAGCAATCCATTCATCTCAAAGATCTATAAATAGGCATAGGCGTTGAAGAATGGTGGCACGCAAAGCGTGGCGAGAAGGTTGGCAGTGGGACGAAACGCAAGCCAAACGGCTTCAAAAGGAAAGTTGATGCGTGCTGGAGGATGACGAAGACTTGCGGGGTTGAGCTGCGAGAAGAAGATTGGAGCTCAGCCGTGAATGTGCACTAGAGCTCAAGGGAGTTGTAACCAGAAAGAAGGAGATTTGAGCTCGTTGTCATTATGAAGATCAGAAGCTCGTGTGACTTTGAAGCCAGTGATCGGTAAAGCATGCGAGTACAGAGAAATGTTATGTCAAATATTACGTTGAATTACAAAGCTTCACATCTTGTGTATGAAATTTTGTTGAGTCGTCCTGCAATGTACTGATGAGTTTTGTATCTACGTAATAAATAAAATTTGAGTTCAGATCACAATTGTTCGGCCACTATAATGTTCCCAACAGTGATATTAGAGCTATGTTATTGGCTTGTTGGTTACAAAGGTGTTTACCGAAGAAAGCAAGATGGAGATGACTAATATGATTCAGTCACAAATCCCGAAGTTGACGAAGACGAATTACGGAAATTGGAGTATCCAAATGAAGATGTTGCTTGCCTCGAAAGAATTATGGGATATTATCGAATAAGGTTTTACAGAGCCTGATGCTGCACAAAGGATGCTATGACAAATGATCAGAAGACAGCACTCAAAGAAAGTCAGGATAAGGATAAGAAGGCATTATTCTTGCTTTATCAAGGAGTTAAGGAATCCACCTTCGAGAAATTTTTTGATGCAAAGACGTCAAAGAAAGCTTGGGAGATTTTGTAGAAATCTCTGCAAGGAGTGGAGAAAGTGAAGATGTGGCTACAATCTTTACAAGCAAAATTTGAAACTTTGAAGATGAAGAATTTTGAGAAGATAAATGATTATGCGACTTGAAGAAAATGAATATGTGACTCGATTGCAGACAGTGGTAAATAAGATGCAGCGCAATGAAAAAACCCCTGATGATGTTCGAGTTATGGTGAAACCACTTCGCTCTTTGACGAGGATGTTTGATTATGTTGTAGCGGCTATTGGAGAGTCAAAAGATCTTTCACAGATCTCGTTAGACGATCTTGTTGGCTCATTTCAAGGTCGTGAGTACTGTATGAACCAGAATGAAGGAACTAGTTTTTTGGAGCAGGCTTTACAAAGCCGATTATCTCTTGGAGACAATCAAGGTCAAGGTGGTAGTGGTAGCATGACTGCATGAGAGGACAAGGAACTCGAGGCAAGTACAGAGGTAATTATCGAAGTGGCACTACAGAGGTCGAGGAAGAATGATTTACAATAAAGTCAAAATACTAAAGAAGATGAAGAATCTTCATCTATCCGAGGAAGCGAACGAGGACCAGGAGGAAGAGGTCGCAGATCGCAGAGGGTTTCAACAAAGAGGTCGGTCTCAAATGCAATATTGCAAATGTAATAGATACAGTCAAATGAGTTATGAATGTCGATCAAAGTTGCAGATGTCGGATGTCGGGGACACGTCGGTTTGGGTTTTCATGTTGGTTTTTTATATATCGGGGGATATATCGGACATACTTCATATATCGGATTTTAATATTTAATTAATTATATATGTAATTAAATGTTATTTTTTAATTTTTATACATATCACAGTACTACCTATTTTACAACCTATTGAACTTTTAAATATTAAAATCTATATGTAGCATTTAACATACAACACTTTAAAGATGAAAACTCAAACATACCTCATTCTTCATCACCTGAAAACTCATCTATAGTCGGCAGAGTAGATAGAATACGATCTTCATCCGATGAACCATCTAGATCTGCCTCGTCCACTTCAGATATTTTTTTCTTTCCCTTTCTTTGATAACTAATTGTCACTTCTTTGCTTGTAGCTAATCTTTGAGGTCTCCTTTCATCATGATCAGCGTCGACTATATTGTCAATTTGCGCCCATGTCAGCCCCTCGCCAGGAAAGACTTCATCATCGTCATCTTCATCTTCATCCTCCTCAGAATTAACATTCACCATCCACTCTTGTACCATTCCAGAATCAACATTCTTAGCTGTCAATGGATCCCGAGATGTCTCTGAATATTTCGACTTTAGCAAAGCATTGAACTTTACATGACTATATCACGAGAAAAATTGCTAGTTGAAAAAAAATCAACATCATAAAAACCTCATAACTTCATTAGATCGTTAGATCTTCAGATAACTTTTATATTATCCATGCAATACTTTATTATTCAAATTTTCAAAGCATCTCACATTTTATTTATTAAAAGACACAAAGCAGCAGGACAACTAAAAATGTGATTGGATATACATGCATCATTGATTGCAAAATGAAGTTGGATAAATAACTATTAATAAGGGTATTTCAAATCATTTGTTGATTAATAAATGTGTCAAATAAAAATAAAACAGCAACTAATAAGACAAATAATACAACAACGCAGCCACTATGCTACAACCAGCAAGGCAGCCACAAATAAAATAGCGGACCGGCATGTCCGACAACATGTCTCTAGTTCTTTCTTCTAGCCCAGAGAGTTTGCACAGGGCAATCAATGAAAGCTTCCGACAGCAACTAATAAGACAAATAAAACAATAAGGCAGCCACCAAGAACTAAATGGGTCGGCAGCCACCAGTAACAACCCACAAGGCAGCCACCATGCTACAGCCGACAGCTAGCACAACAACCAACACACAAAAAAAACAAAATGTAGAGCGATAGAATGAGGGGGAGGTAGGGAGAAGAATGAACCAGCCGAGAGAGCACCAGCAAGCAGGGAGAAGAAAGAACCACTGAGATAAAGTACTGACAACACGCGAGAGAGGGAGAGCACCAGAGAACCAGAGAACCACAGAGCACCAGCGAGCAGGGAGAAGAAAGAACCAGAGAGATAAAGTGCCGACAACGCGCGAGAGAGAGAGCACCAGCGAGCTAGAGAGCACCAGATAACTAGAGAACCAGAGAACCAAAGAGCACCAGCGAGTAGGGAGAAGAAAGAACCAGAGAGATAGAGTGCCGACAGCACGCGAGAGAGGGTGAGCACCAACGAGCTAGAGAGCACCAGAGAACCAGAGAACCAGAGAGCACCAACGAGCAGGGAAAAGAAAGAACCAGAGAGATAGTGTCGTAGGCGCGCGCGGGAGAGCTAGGGCAGGAGCGACGGGGAGAGCTAGGGCAGAGCGACGGGATGAAATGAAATGAGCGGGGTCGGGGGTGTTAAAACAGTAGCCCGACCCCGCTCATTTCATTAATAAAAATTAAAATATAAAATTAATAATTAAATAAAAAAAATAGCTTAAAAAAACGCCCGATATGGGCGTTTTTTGGTGCCGACATGTCGGTCCGATATTTTCAAAACGCCACACATATAATTTGTACCGATTTTGTGTCGTTTTTGCTCCCAAACCTTCATGTCGGCTGACATGTCTGACATGTCGGACATGTCAGTCGATATCCACAACACTGATGTCGATTACCAAAAAGATGGAGACGAGCCATCTAGCTGAGGCAAAAAATTCTGAAGGTGATTCAGTTATGTCACTTACGTATATAGGAGTTGAAGAAGAAAAACATGATGTTTGGTATCTAGATACGGGAGCTATCAACCATCTGTAAAAAAAAGTTGTTCACTAAATGCGAGACGATTCATGAAAAAGTCAATTTTGGTGACTCCTCGAAGATTCCTGTGATAAGTAAAGGGAGGATCCAGATTACCTTGAATGGCGAGAAGATGTATATTAATGATGTCTATCATGTTCCTGTATTGAAAAACAAAATTGTAAGTCTCGGTCAGCTACTAGAGGAAGTTTACGATATACATGTCAAAAATGACTCCCTTGTCATAAGGAATCAGCATGGAAAATTGATTGTTAAAGTAGGCATAACGAAGAACCATCTATGAACTTTGAATATGAAGAACGAAGTAATGGAGTGCTCAAACACAACACCAGAAAATGATGCTTGGTTGTGGCATTTGTGATTTGGTCATTTAGGCTTCCGTGGCCTGAAGTTGCTACTCAGCTAGAGAAGTTATGTGATTGTGTGAAGGGAAAAAACATCGCCAAAGCTTTAATGTAGGGAAACCATGGAGAGCAAAAAGACCATTAGAGATTGTTCATTCTGACATTGCAGGTTCTTTTGACACACCTTCAATTTGAGGCAATCGGTATTACATTACCATCATTGATGATTTCAGTAGAAAGTGTTGGGATTACTTATTAAAGAAGTCTGAAGCTCTCGTGAAGTTGAAAGAATTTAGGACAATGGCAAAGAAGCAAAACAGACACTATTTGAAGATTTTAAGATAGGACATAGGATATGAGTACACATCAAAACAATTCAACAATAACTTCTGCAAAGAAAATGAAATCATTCATCAGCTAACAACGACGTACTCTCGACAACAAAATGAAATCATTCAGCGAGAAGCAAGCTTAAGGTTAAACATTTACCAAAGAACTCTGGCGGAAGCAATTATGTGTTGTTTAACTGTTAAATAAATGTCGGACAAAGAGTATAAAGTTTATGACGTCGTATGAAACATGGAGCAGACTGAAGTTGGTGTCATATACCTCAAATTTTTGGGTCCGGGGAGAGTAAAGTGCAGCCGCTGCACTTTACCGTGCAGTGTGGGATCCAACGGATGTCCACAGATCTCATCACGC
Source organism: Platanthera guangdongensis (assembly GCA_039583875.1). NCBI lineage: Eukaryota > Viridiplantae > Streptophyta > Magnoliopsida > Asparagales > Orchidaceae > Platanthera > Platanthera guangdongensis. The sequence goes on from CM077160.1 coordinate 177,027,282, forward strand.
TTTGAGATCCGAGCACATCTCAGTTCGCTTTGAGATGTGTGCGAGCTCGCTTTGAGATGTGCGTGGACATCCACAAACGTTAGATCCCGCACTGCACGGTAAAGTGTAGCGGATGCACTTTACTCTATCCGGACCCCAAAGTTTTTGACAGTATTGCATATGGGTATGCCCCCGATCAAAGCAGGAAGAACCATGATGATAAATGTCGTAAGTGTATCTTTATCGATTATGCTTCTAAAAGCAAGGCGTGCAAATTACATAATCCCAATACAAAGAAGATAATTATCTACCGAGATGTGGAGTTTGATGAAAACAGTTCCAGGTAATTGAGTATTGAAAAAAGAAATGTTGAAGAAATGTCCTTCAATGAGAATGAAGATGAACAGAGAAGTACAAGATTAACATCCTAACCTCCTCATCATGAACGAAAGACCATCTTTTTTGAGAAAAATGGACAAAGAGCTTAATAAACTGCAAACTTTATTGCTCCAAAAAAATAATTATTACATAGGTATGCCCCCTTATTTATAGAAAATGGGGAGATGAGACATTACAACAACCGATTTGGGGTTAAAAAACAAACCGGGCAGCCTACGCCGTTTGACAAGTCAAACCGCACACTATACAACAATTAATAAAACAACAAGCGGCAACTAGGAAAGTCGCCAATCTGCTCCAGGGAAGACCGCAGACATAGACCGCCAGACTGCAACTGCGGGTTGCCACCAGACCGCAGTTGCGGCTACCCACCAGATCGCAGCTGTTGCAAGCTATTGGACTGCAACCGCGGATTGCTACCAGACCGCAGTTGCGGTTAACCACCAGTCCACTGCTGCGGCTTCAACCAAACCATTGCGGCTCCAACCAGACCGTTGCGTCTTCATACAGACCGCTGCGGCTAACCGATATCACACTACCGCGGCTTACTGCTAGACCACTGCGGTTTCCTTCAGACCGCCACTGCAGCTCCTGACCGCAAACTGAGATTCACCACCAGACCACTGGACCAAACCGAAAGTTTGCTAAGACCAGTAGACCGATGCGGTTAGAGACAAGTTCGCCCAGTCTCCACTAGCTCCAACACTCCCCCTCAAGTTGGAGCATATATATTCACCATGCCCAGCTTGCTACAAACCTCCTCAAAAGAAGTAACCGGTTTGGTGAAAAAATCAGCTAGTTCTTTCTCTGAGGTAACAAACAGTGTGCAGATCTGATTCTTCAAAATCTCATCTCTGATGAAATGACAATCCACCTCGATATGCTTTATTCTATCATGAAAAACTGGATTTCTCGAAATATATATAGCTGTTTTATTGTCACAGAACATGGGTAGGGGATGATCATAAAACTCTCCCAGATCAAGTAAGAGTGTCCGTAGCCACTTCAACTCGCAAGCAGTCTGAGTCATGCTTTTATATTCAGCTTCTGCACTTGACCGGACAACTACAACATGTTTCTTGTTCTTCCAGCTGACAAGGTTACCTCAAAAAAAAGTGCAGAAGCCAGATGTAGACCTCCTATCTTCCTTATCATCTGCGTAGCTAGCATCAGAATAAGCTTCAACCGCCAGATGTCTTCTTTTCTGAAACAAGAGCCATTTTCCTGGTGCTCCTTTTACATACTTTAAAATCTTTAAAGCTGACTGCAGATGACATTCTCTGGGGGCTTGCATAAACTGGGTGACTTTTTCCACTGCATAACAAATATCTGATCTTGTAACTGTCGGATAATGAGTTTCCCCACAAGACGTCTGTATCTGGTAACATCTTCAAAATCGGAGAATTTTCATTCCAACATTTATCATCTCCAACAGTCATAGGAGTCCGAGCGGGTTTAGCCCCAAGAAGACCTGTCTCTTTCAAGAAAACTAACGCATACTTCCGCAGTGAAAGAGCAATAGAACCAGATTTTTTGGATATCACAATCCCCAGAAAATACTTAGGAGACCCCATATCCTTGATAACAAAATGCTGAAACAGATGCTTCTTTGTTACGTCAATATCATTTATATCATCCCCTGTAAGAAGAATGTGATCCACATAAACCGCAAGAATAACCAGACCAGCCGAGGATTTGCGGATGAAAAAAAAATGATCTGCAACACTACGAGAGAACCCAATCACAGAAATAACTTCATTAAACTTGTCAAACCAGGCTCTGGGACTTTGCTTAAGACCGTAGATTGTCTTTCGCAGCTTACAGACTTGAGACTCCCCCTGAGCAACATACCCAGGAGGTTGCTACATATACACAATTTCGTGTAAATCACCATAAAGAAAGACATTCTTCACATCCATCTGAGACATTTCTCAGTCTTGGTAGACGGCCACAGAAAAAAAAGCACGCAGATCGTAGTAATCCTCGCCACAGGAGAGAATGTATCAAAAAAATCCACACCATAAGTCTGCGTAAAACCTTTGGCAACAAGCCGGGCCTTGTAACGATCAATTGATCCATTCAGTAGAAACTTAATAACAAAGAACCAGCGATAGCCGACCACGTCAGCATCGGGAGGCGTAGGAACAAGTGTCCAAGTACCTCGTTCAGTAAGAGTACGCATCTCTTCATCCATAGCAGATTTCTAATGAGGGATCACAAGAGCTTCTTGATATGAAGCAGGAACACCATTAGCCGAGAGGGCCAGAGCAAAAATCCTAGATGAAGGAGAGAGTCGGGCATAAGAGACCACAGCCTGAACAGGATGTTGGGTGCAAGAGCGAACACCTTTCCGAAGAGCAATCGGAAGATCAAGATCAGTGTTAACCAAAGGAGGCAAAGCACTGTCAGAAGAAAGAGGAGACCCTGAAACAGGTACCAAGGGATCTAACGGCAACACATCAGGCCCCAGAGAAAGAGACGGGGCAACAGGAGCAGAGGTGGAAAGAACCGGCTCTGGCAGAGGTGCCGAGATAATAGGTAAGGAAGAAGAAATATCAGAGGGCAAAAGAGTGGAAGTATGAGAGAAATATGGTGTATCCTCAAAAAATGTAACATCAGCGGAAACATATTGTTTGCACAAAAAAGGATCAATACAGCGATAACCCTTCTGAGTAGGACAGTAACCAAGAAATATGCATTTAACAGAGCGAGCAGAAAACTTGTCACGTCCAGGAGAAGGTATGTGAACAAATGTCGTACAACCAAAAAATTTAAGCGGTAAAGGAAAAGGTTGTTGGAGTTACCATGATGATCTGGAAGTGGTCAAACATGTAATCTCACTGCCAACGTGATATGAGCCTGCAGGGTCGCACATAAGAGATGTGGAGAAGTTGGATGACTGACTGTGTTGGTAAAGGTTACCAATCACCGACCTGAATGGGGTTGTGGGCAAAGTGTTGCCTTAAAAGATCATCGGGTTGGGCAAATGTTGCCTTGGAGGGCTGGTTAGGATTGTCGTCCGAGGGTCGATGGCATTCGTCGAAGAGTTGTCTTCTGATTCCCGCCGATCGGCGAGAATCATCTCTGATTCTCGCCGATCGACGAGAATCGTCGAGAATCAATTGTTGATTCTCGACGATTGACTACCTTGACAATTGTCGTCGACCGCGGCTCGACGATCGTCGAGTATCGTTGTGTATCGTCGAGCGCGGCTCGACGATCGGCGAGAATCGTCGAGTATTGTACTCTGATTCTCGTTGATCCTGTATGATACTCGTCGACTGATTCTCGCCGAACCTGCTCAGTGATTCTCGCCGATTGTCGCCGATTCTCACCGATTGATACTCGCTGATTCTGAACCCGAGTTCTGGGTGGTCTGCGGATAGCGATTTTCCTGGGTTTATTTATACCTTGGTATAAATAGGACCCTTAGGGTTTATCGGGACTTAAGCATTCGGGAGGCGATCTTTCTTAGCAGATCGAAACCCGCGACGGAAAGGGTTCCGCTCGTTCGCTCCGCCGATCCCGATCCCGCCGCCGGAAGAGTTCCGCCGCCGGAAGAGTTCCGCCGCCGTGTTCGCTCCGTTGACCTCCTCTTCTCCGGCGACTGTCGCTGGTGCTGCTCTTCCTGGCGCGGACCTAGCAGTCCGTGGAATAGCCGAGGTGCGGTCTTCTCCTTCCCGATAATCTGTGCGACGGATAGATCGGCGTTCTCCCGCTCGTGTGCACTTCTGCAGAAACGTGGACACTATTCCACGTAGAACTCGCCACCAGCAAGCAGATAAAGTTTGGAGCATCTCCGTTGAGTTGTGATTCAACGCCACCGAGGTAATTTTTGTCTAGTCTTGCTAACTTCTTGATTCAACTGTTCATGGCCCGATCCACATCTCTTTGGGTTTTTTCTTGATGTTTTATTATTCCGTTGCGTGCACAAACGTTGTGCCAACCCCACAGAGAAACCCAACAGTGGTATCAGAGGGAGGTTCCGGCCATGACTGTTGTTTTGGAAGTTTGGTTATTCCAGTGCGTGTAAACCTAGAGATTTATAAGCGTTCTAAATGTCTAGATTTAGTCTTGGCACTTCGCCAAGAACGATTGGAATTTCGGTGGAATTTCTAAGCGTTAGAAATTGTAGTCTTCTTAGCAGTAACCATCCCTCGAGTATGTTTTGGATTTTGAATCCAACATAGAGAGATGAGTTTGTCTACTGCTTAAGTTGAGCTGTCTTTGCATTTGTCCAATGCATGTAAATCTGAGGATTTGGAAATTTCCGGATGTTCAGATTTAGCCCTTCCTTCTATCAAATTATTGATGGTGTAAGGATGTGCACATAAGGGATGCATGTGGTTCAGAATTGTTTTTCTTTAATGTGCACATTGATCAAATGTTGATCATGGTTAATTGTTAACCTAAAATTAAAATCCCTTCATCAAATATTAAGTGTTCGGATGCCTTCCGATGGATGACACTCTTCCTGCCTCGATCGATGAAGTGTGGGCTTGCCAAAGCAAGGTGCATTAATCTATCTTGGTAAGGGTGCGAGCGGATAATTGTGATATCCCACTGTCGACATCGGGTCCAGCTTAACTAGGTGACCTCAAAGGTTGAGTGCCTAGAGGCATAGGGTTGGCATGCACCATATGATGGATGCGAATAAGGAGTTATTCACCAACCATACAAGAATTGCATGAAGATGCAATTGGCAAGCGTTGCATACCTAAATAACCACATCGTGAGAGGAACGTCAAAGCGGACTCATAGTGTTGGTGAAATACGGATCTTGTCCACTAAGAGAGTAGCTCGCATGAACTCTCCGAATTGTTAGTGAGGGTTATCATTTCGAATAAAATAGTGGGAGTATTTTAATTGAAGTCCAAATTAAAATAAATTGTAATGGAAATTTAGGTACTGATTTTATTCTGCATGAATTCTTGTAGAATTCCATGACAAGTGTTTCACACTCCACGCTGTCTCTGAGAGCCATCCTTGAGAAGGATAAGCTCAGCGGGACAAACTATATGGACTGGTATAGGAACCTGAGAATTGTTCTCAGGCAAGAGCGAAAGCTCTATGTCTTGGAAGAAGAAGCCCCCGAGGTGCCGACCGGGAATTCTTCCCGTGCTGAGAAGGATACTTATAAGAAGTATACTGACGATGCTTTAGATGTCGAGTGTCTTATGCTTGCCACTATGAACTCTGAGCTTCAGAAGCAACATGAGAACATGGGGTGCAAGGAGATTGACGAGCATCTCAAGAAAATGTTTCAAGGGCAGGCTCGTCAAGAGAGATTTGACATCACAAAAGCGTTGTTTCAGTGCAAGATGGGAGTTCGAGACTCAGTAGGAACTCACGTACTCAAGATGATTGGGTATATAGAGAACCTTGAAAGACTGGGTTTTCCTCTTGGTCAAGAGTTGGCCACGGATCTGATCCTGCAATCGTTGCCGGACAGTTATGAGCAGTTCGTCTTGAACTACAACATGAATGAGATAGACAAGACACTGCCCGAACTACTAGGCATGTTAAGAACTGCCGAGATCAACATGAAGAAGGTCAAGCCTGCCAGCCCCATACTGATGGTGCATAAGGGCAAGGGCAAAGCCAAGGGCTCCAAGAAGACAAAGGTGTGACCTAAGTCATATCTTGAGCCCAAGTCTTCTGCACTGATGAAGAAGAAAAGCACGGTGAAGGAAGGGAAATGCCACCACTGTGGCAAGGCTGGTCATTGGCGGAGAAACTGTCCTTCGTACATTGAGGGTCTGCAGAAATTGAAGGGAGGTATGACTTCCGCTTCTAATGTTTACGTTATAGAGATAAACCTTTCTGCTCCTTCATCTTGGGTATTGGATACCGGATGTGGTTCTCACATTTGTACAAATGTGCAGGAACTGGGAAGGAGAAGATTGCTGAGTAAAGAGGTGGACCTCCGCGTCGGCAATGGAGCAAGAGTTACTGCTGTAGCCGTAGGAGTTTACCGTCTTTCTTTGCCCAGTGGGCTTGTAATAGAACTTGATAACTGTTATTTTGTTCCGGCAATAACTAGAAACATTATATCTATTTCATGTTTGGACATGATTGGATTTTCTTTTATAATTAAGAACAATTGTTGTTCTATATTTAAGAATGATGTTTGTTATGCTGTAGCACAATTGTTTAATGGTCTTTATGTTTTGAACTTGGACCATCTGATCTGTAATGTAGAAAACAATAAAAGACTAAGAACAAATGATTCGAACCCTACTTTTCTCTGGCATTGTCGTTTGGGTCATATCAACGAGAAGCGCATATCCAAACTCCATAGAGATGGACTTTTGGACTCATTTGATTATGAATCATTTGAGCGATTCGAATCTTGTTTGTTAGGCAAGATGACTAAAGCTCCTTTCACTGGTTATACTGAGAGGGCTGTGGATCTTTTGGGTGTTGTACATAGTGATGTATGCAGACCCATGAGTTCCATGGCTAGAGGTGGGTATTTCTACTTTGTTACGTTTACTGATGATTTCAGTAGATACGGATATGTGTATCTTATGAAGTGCAAATCCGAGACCTTTGAAAAGTTCAAAGAGTTCAGGAATGAAGTAGAAAACCAGTTGGGTAAAAGGGTTAAAGCACTCCGATCTGATCGAGGTGGCGAATACCTGAGTCATGAGTTCCGTGATCATCTGAAAGAGTGTGGCATTGTATCACAGCTCACTCCACCTAGAACACCACAACATAATGGTGTGTCTGAGAGGAGAGATCGTACTCTGTTAGACATGGTACGTTCGATGATGAGTCATGCAGACTTGCATGTTTCCTTTTGGGGTTTTGCTTTAGAGACTGCTGCAATGACATTGAATCGCGCTCCAACGAAAACGGTTCTGAAGACACCATATGAGATATGGACTGGGAAGCGTCCTAGTATGTCGTTCATTAAAATTTGGGGCTGTGAGGCATACGTGAGACGTCAAATGCCTGACAAGCTGGAACCCAAATCGGATAAGTGTTATCTGGTGGGATATCCTAAGGAAACGAAAGGGTATTACTTTTACCTACCGTCTGAGGGCAAAGTGTTTGTCGCAAGGACTGGTGTCTTCTTGGAGAAAGAGCTCTTATCAAGAAAGACTGAAAGGGTAGAGCTTGAAGAAGTTCAAGAGCCACATGTAGTGAATGAACCAGAATTGGATCCTGAGACAGGACTACAAGATGTTGTAGCTAGAGAACCTGATCAGGGAACACAAGTCCTACGTAGATCTGGTAGACCGAGGTTTGAGCCTGAGAGATATGGATTTCTCGTGTCTCAAATAGGTAATGTGTTGCTTATGGATCATGATGATGAACCAGCAACCTACCAAGAGGCTATGAATGGACCGGACTCCGACAAATGGCTTGAGGCTATGAAATCCGAAATGGACTCCATGTATGCAAACCAAGTTTGGAACTTGGTGGAACCACCTGAAGGGGTACGACCCATAGGGTGCAAGTGGGTCTTCAAGAAGAAGACCGACATGGATGGGAATGTACAGACATTCAAAGGGCGACTGGTGGCTAAGGGTTTCAAGCAAATTCATGGTATTGACTATGATGAGACCTTTTCCCTTATTGTCATGGTAAAGTCCATAAGGATATTGCTTGCTGTTGCTGCGTATTATGACTACGAGATCTGGCAGATGGATGTTAAAACGGCTTTCCTTAATGGAAACCTCCTTGAGGAAGTGTATATGACACAACCCGAGGGTTTTGTATCCCCAGATGAAGCCACTAAAATATGCAAGCTGAATAAGTCCATTTATGGACTGAAACAGGCCTCTCGAAGTTGGAATCTTCGTTTTGATGAGAAAATCAAAGAGTTTGGTTTCATCAAGAATGAAGATGAGCCTTGTGTTTACAAGCGAATCAGTGGGAGCATTGTTGTCTTCCTGATATTGTATGTAGATGACATACTGTTGATTGGGAATGACATTCCTACCCTGAAAGTTGTTAAGAACAACCTAGGGAACTGCTTTTCAATGAAGGATTTGGGTGAAGCGACTTATATACTTGGTATTAAGATCTATAGAGATAGATCGAAGAAGTTGCTGGGTTTGACCCAGAGTACGTACATCGAAAAGGTATTGAAGCGGTTCAACATGCTTGAGTCCAAGAAAGGATTTTTGCCCATGTCTCATGGTGTGAATCTCTCTAAGGACCAGTGTCCAAAGTCTTGTGAAGACAAGGACCGCATGAAGTTGATTTCATATGCTTCGACAATTGGATCAATCATGTACGCGATGTTATGTACTCGACCCGATGTCTCCTTTGCTTTGAGCATGACTAGCAGGTATCAGTCAGACCCCGGTGAGTGTCACTGGATTGCAGTCAAGAATGTCCTGAAGTACTTGAGAAGGACTAAGGACGTGTTCTTGGTGTATGGTGGAGAGGAAGAGCTCGTTGTAAGTGGTTACACGGATGCTAGCTTCCAAACTGATAGAGACGACTCCAAGTCTCAGTCAGGTTTTGTGTTTTGCCTGAATGGAGGAGCTGTAAGCTGGAAAAGTTCCAAGCAAGAGACAGTTGCTGATTCTACAACAGAGGCCGAGTATATCGCCGCAGCTAATGCAGCGAAGGAGGCTGTATGGATTAGGAAATTCATCGGCGAGCTTGATGTAGTTCCTAGCATTGTTGGTCTCGTAGTTCTCTACTGTGATAACAATGGTGCAATTGCACAATCTAAGGAACCTAGATCTCATCAGCGCTCCAAGCACATACTTCGGCGGTTTCATCTTATTCGTGAGATTGTCGAACGAGGAGATGTAAACATTTGCAGAGTGCCGACTGAGGAAAATATTGCGTATCCGCTGACAAAGCCTCTCGCGCAGAGAAAGCATGATGGTCATACTAGATCGATGGGTATACGATACCTAAATGATCAACTCTAGCGAGAATCTTGTGGATTGCATGTAAATATGTATTTTGTTGGCTGTTTGTTCATATGATGAACTGTGTACCTAGTTTTTCTTTTATAATTAATGACAAATTTTTTTATTATGTCGTTTCTATATGATGGATAAATGTTAACATAATAGATACCCTTAGAATGTTCGCTTCCATGGGGCATCAAGTACGTGACTTGAATGTGAGAGCCCATGATTTATTTGAAGCTTCATTCTTAAAGGTCCCTGGTCGAGTATCATCATAGAAGCTAAGGGTGATGATGATACATGAAGGCTAGCACGTGCGTTGACTGATGACTGGTTCTCACAGGTCATGATATTGTGATATCAAGTCATCACGTGGGTACTTGTTAGTGAACAAGTTGTACTGGACAGACCTAACCTGAGACTACTCTGTGGATTGTCATCCAATCGTGTCACGAGTAGGTCTCAATTGACAATGGTGTTGTGCTCCTTTGACCTGAAGTCACAGCATTCATCAACTGAGGAAGAGCGTGCTTTGATGCCATCTAAAGTCTTCCTTGAGAAAGGTTGATGATAAGGGTGGTTGTTGGGCATGTTACGAATCATTTGGGTGTTTGTGTGTGAGCAGATATGGAATTTGTCCTCCTGTATGACAGGAGTTGCATCCATGAGCCCCTTGATGGAACTGGACTGAGAAATGCATGGCCATGCTTGGTTGAGTCAATATGTGATATTGGACTCACCATTCTCTGGAAGTCCGTCCTGGATCAAGAAACTTGGATTGAGCTATTACGAGGGTGACACGGTCCATGCCTCTAGTTCTTTCCGGATGTAAGGGACAAAGGGACAAAGACAACGATGATACATTGGTCATAAAGGCATATGAGTTATTAACTCTTGTTGCTTGGGGAGCAATGATGCATTGCTAGATGCCGCTCATTGTTTGTGAGGTTTTTGGTTTGATACTTTCGAGATCAAGTGGGAGTCTGTTGGAGTTACCATGATGATCTGGAAGTGGTCAAACATGTAATCTCACTGCCAACGTGATATGAGCCTGCAGGGTCGCACATAAGAGATTTGGAGAAGTTGGATGACTGACTGTGTTGGTAAAGGTTACCAATCACCGACCTGAATGGGGTTGTGGGCAAAGTGTTGTCTTAAAGGATCATCGGGTTGGGCAAATGTTGCCTTGGAGGGCTGGTTAGGATTGTCGTCCGAGGGTCGATGGCATTCGTCGAAGAGTTGTCTTCTGATTCCCGCCGATCGGCGAGAATCATCTCTGATTCTCGCCGATCGACGAGAATCGTCGAGAATCAATTGTTGATTCTCGACGATTGACTACCTTGACAATTGTCGTCGACCGCGGCTCGACGATCGTCGAGTATCGTTGTGTATCGTCGAGCGCGGCTCGACGATCGGCGAGAATCGTCGAGTATTGTACTCTGATTCTCGCTGATCCTGTATGATACTCGTCGACTGATTCTCGCCGAACCTGCTCAGTGATTCTCGCCGATTGTCGCCGATTCTCACTGATTGATACTCGCCGATTCTGAACCCTAGTTCTGGGTGGTCTGCGGATAGCGATTTTCCTGGGTTTATTTATACCTTGGTATAAATAGGACCCTTAGGGTTTATCGGGACTTAAGCATTCGGGAGGCGATCTTTCTTAGCAGATCGAAACCCGCGACGGAAAGGGTTCCGCTCGTTCGCTCCGCCGATCCCGATCCCGCCGCCGGAAGAGTTCCGCCGCCGTGTTCGCTCCGTTGACCTCCTCTTCTCCGGCGACTGTCGCTGGTGCTGCTCTTCCTGGCGCGGACCTAGCAGTCCGTGGAATAGCCGAGGTGCGGTCTTCTCCTTCCCGATAATCCGTGCGACGGATAGATCGGCGTTCTCCCGCTCGTGTGGACTTCTGCAGAAACGTGGACACTATTCCACGTAGAACTCGCCACCAGCAAGCAGATAAAGTTTGGAGCATCTCCGTTGAGTTGTGATTCAACGTCACAGAGGTAATTTTTGCCTAGTCTTGCTAACTTCTTGATTCAACTGTTCATGGCCCGATCCACATCTCTTTGGGTTTTTTCTTGATGTTTTATTATTCCGCTGCGTGCACAAACGTTGTGCCAACCAGACCGCTGCGTCTTCATACAGACCGCTGCGGCTAACCGATATCACACTACCGCGGCTTACTGCTAGACCACTGCGGCTTCCTTCAGACCGCCACTGCAGCTCCTGACCGCAAACTGAGGTTCACCACCAGACCACTGGACCAAACCGAAAGTTTGCTAAGACCAGTAGACCGATGCGGTTAGAGACAAGTTCGTCCAGTCTCCACTAGCTCCAACACTCCCCCTCAAGTTGGAGCATATATATTCACCATGCCCAGCTTGCTACAAACCTCCTCAAAAGAAGTAACCGGTTTGGTGAAAAAATCAGCTAGTTCTTTCTCTGAGGTAATAAACAGTGTGCAGATCTGATTCTTCAAAATCTCATCTCTGATGAAATGACAATCCACCTCGATATGCTTTGTTCTATCTTGAAAAACTGGATTTCTCGAAATATATATAGCTGCTTTATTGTCACAGAACATGGGTAGGGGATGATCATAAAACTCTCCCAGATCAAGTAAGAGTGTCCGTAGCCACTTCAACTCGCAAGCAGTCTGAGTCATGCTTCTATATTCAGCTTCTGCACTTGACCGGACAACTACAACATGTTTCTTGTTCTTCCAGCTGACAAGGTTACCTCAAAAAAAAGTGCAGAAGCCAGATGTAGACCTCCTATCTTCCTTATCATCTGCGTAGCTAGCATCAGAATAAGCTTCAACCGCCAGATGTCTTCTTTTCTGAAACAAGAGCCATTTTCCTGGTGCTCCTTTTACATACTTTAAAATCTTTAAAGCTGACTGCAGATGACATTCTCTGGGGGCTTGCATAAACTGGGTGACTTTTTCCACTGCATAACAAATATCTGATCTTGTAACTGTCGGATAATGAGTTTCCCCACAAGACGTCTGTATCTGGTAACATCTTCAAAATCGGAGAATTTTCATTCCAACATTTATCATCTCCAACAGTCATAGGAGTCCGAGCGGGTTTAGCCCCAAGAAGACCTGTCTCTTTCAAGAGAACTAACACATACTTCCGCAGTGAAAGAGCAATAGAACCAGATTTTCTGGATATCACAATCCCCAGAAAATACTTAGGAGACCTCATATCCTTGATAACAAAATGCTGAAACAGATGCTTCTTTGTTACGTCAATATCATTTATATCATCCCCTGTAAGAAGAATGTGATCCACATAAACCGCAAGAATAACCAGATCAGCCGAGGATTTGCGGATGAAAAAAGAATGATCTGCAACACTACGAGAGAACCCAATCACAGAAATAACTTCATTAAACTTGTCAAACCAGGCTCTGGGACTTTGCTTAAGACCGTAGATTGTCTTTCGCAGCTTACAGACCTGAGACTCCCCTGAGCAACATACCCAGGAGGTTGCTACATATACACAGTTTCGTGTAAATCACCATAAAGAAAGACATTCTTCACATCCATCTGAGACATTTCCCAGTCTTGGTAGACGGCCACAGAAAAAAGCACGCAGATCGTAGTAATCCTCGCCACAGGAGAGAATGTATCAAAAAAATCCACACCATAAGTCTGCGTAAAACCTTTGGCAACAAGCCGGGCCTTGTAACGATCAATTGATCCATTCGGTAGAAACTTAATAACAAAGACCCAGCGATAGCCGACCACGTCAGCATCGGGAGGCGTAGGAACAAGTGTCCAAGTACCTCGTTCAGTAAGAGTACGCATCTCTTCATCCATAGCAGATTTCTAATGAGGGATCACAAGAGCTTCTTGATATGAAGCAGGAACACCATTAGCCGAGAGGGCCAGAGCAAAACTCCTAGATGAAGGAGAGAGTCGGGCATAAGAGACCACAGCCTGAACAGGATGTTGGGTGCAAGAGCGAACACCTTTCCGAAGAGCAATCGGAAGATCAAGATCAGTGTTAACCAAAGGAGGCAAAGCACTGTCAGAAGAAAGAGGAGACCCTGAAACAGGTACCAAGGGATCTAACGGCATCAGGCCCCAGAGAAAGAGACGGGGCAACAGGAGCAGAGGTGGAAAGAACCGGCTCTGGCAGAGGTGCCGAGATAATAGGTAAGGAAGAAGAAATATCAGAGGGCAAAAGAGTGGAAGTATGAGAGAAATATGGTGTATCCTCAAAAATGTAACATCAGCGGAAACATATCGTTTGCACAAAAAAGGATCAATACAGCGATAACCCTTCTGAGTAGGACAGTAACCAAGAAATATGCATTTAACAGAGCGAGGAGAAAACTTGTCACGTCCAGGAGAAGGTATGTGAACAAATGTCGTACAACCAAAAAATTTAAGCGGTAAAGGAAAAGGTTCGGTCTCGGGATACAAAAGAGAAAAATGAATCTTTCCCTGAAGAATAGATGAGGAAATACGGTTAATGAGATAGCAAGAGAGGAGAACAACATGACCTCAATAAGACCGAGGGACATACATTTGCAAAGAAAGACTGCGAGCAACATCTACAAGATGACGATTCTTGCGTTCAACAACGTCATTCTGTTGAGACGTATATGGACAACTTGTTTGATGAACCAAACCCTTGCTCGCACAGAAGTCAGAGAATTGATGACTGACATATTCTCTAACATTATCAGTACGAATAACCTTAATGGGCACACAAAACTGTGTGAAGATCTCATTATAAAATGCAGTGAATACAAAGAACAGTTTAGAACGATCCTTCAAGAGATACAATTAAGTGCATCTGGAGAAATCATCAATGAATGTGACAAAGTATAAGCTTCATCGACCAACAGTAGCAACAAGAGAAGGACCACAAATGTCAGAGTGAACTAGTTCAAAAGGACGCGAAGAACAACGGCTTGTTCGAGCTGGGAAAGAAGAGCGATGATGTTTACCCAACTCACAAGCTTTACAGTTCAAAGGCAAAGCTCCTGAAGGAAGATCTGGAAAAAGTTGATGAATGAGGCGAGGAGGATGACCAAGACGACAATGTCACATCTGAACAGAGGAAGAAGCAGAAAGAGCAACATTGTGGTCAAGATAAAAAAGGCCACTACGAGTAGTACCAGTAGCAATCGTAGACTTGAAGACAGAATCAGAGAAAGAACAAGTGGTGCCAGTAAAAATAACCGTGCAATTTAACTGAGTGCAAAGAGCAGGAACATAGAGTAAATTGCACGTGAAAGAAGAGAAATAGAGTGTTTTCCAGCAGCAAAGACGAAGAGAGATGTACAATGCCAATATCACGCACAGAAGCAGAAGTCTCATCAGTAATAACAATAGGAGACAGTCTGTTTTTCTCAAGCAAAGAGAAAAACAAATGAGAGTTGTCAGTCATGTGACAAGTAACACCAGAGTCAATAAGACACCTAACAGAGGAGGCCACAAGAACACGAGTAGTAGAAGAGAGAAGGGAAGCCATCCTCAAGAAGAAATCAGATAGCAGAAAGACTAACCGCACGGTTAGAAACAAGCCGCACAAGAACAAGCCGACAAAGAAGGCGCGAAAAGAAACCGACCACAGGAAAGGTCGCAGAAAGGGAGAAACCGCACGGTCACGGTATTAACACACCAGCGGCAAGGAACACGCTGCGACCATAATGCGGTCCTCGCAGCAAAGAAGAGACAAGCAGCGGGAAGACAACCTGCAGGGAGAAAGAAGAGAAGAAAGAGCAAACAGCGAAGAAGTCGCGCGAACAGAACAAGTCACAACAAAGGGCAATTAACAAAGGAGGCAAGAGCAAAAGAAGGCGCACAGCAAACCGCGCGAACACCACAAGTCGCAGAGACAAGCGAATAGCAAAGAAGTCGCGCCAATAAGCAGAAAGAGAAGAGCACAAGCCCGCCAGGTCAAGGTGACAACACACCAGCGGCCAGGAAGCAGCCGCGACCAAAGGGCGAAACTCACAACAGAGAAGAGAAACCGCAAACACAACAAGCCGAAAAAACGCGCGGTTAGCAGAGAAAGCCGGGCGAGCAGAAAATCCTGGTAGGAAGCAAGTCGCAAGCACAGCGAGAAGCAAGGGAGGGAAGGGAAAGAAGACGGACAAACCGGAAGAAGCCGGACGAAGCCGGTGGAAGAGATCGTGCGGTTAAATCAACAAACCGCGATCTTTTTAAAGCAAAAGATCGGTTCGCTCTGATACCATATAAAAAATGGACAATGAGCTAAATAAACCGCCAACTTTATTGCTCCAAAAAGATAATTATTACATAGATATGCCTCCTAATTTATAGAAAACGGGGGAGATGAGAGAACACAACAACCAATGTGGGACAAAAACAAACCGGGCGGCCTACGCGGTTTGACAAGTCAAACCGCCCACTATACAACAATTAATAAAACAACAAGCGACAACTAAGAAAGTCGCCAATCTGCTCCAGGGAAGACTGCAGACATAGACCGTCAGACCGCAACTGCGGGTTGCCACCAGACCGCAGTTGCGGCTACCCACCAGATCGCAGCTGCTGCAAGCTATCGGACTGCAACCGCGGGTTGCTACCAGACCGCAGTTGCGGTTAACCACCAGTCCACTGCTGCGGCTTCAACCAGACCACTGCGGTGATGTAGGCTACGGTGTTTGGCGCTATAACGACAAAGGGAGTAACACGTACGCCTCTCTATTTTCACTATTACGCTCACACAATAACTAAACGCAGCATACCCACGAACAACGTTATCAACTATCGCTAACATACGGTAGCCACGCCGATTAAAGATCGAACAAACGACTAGAGGCCGATGTTCTCTCAAGCTAAAAGGACCAATCTTGGGTCCGACCGAGCGATGGTTGTACCAAAAGAGATCTACCGAAAGGTTCGGTTCGGAAATGGTAGATCTCCCCCAACAAAACGAAAGCGAGGCTCGCCAAACCTCTCGGAAAATTAAACAATTAGAAAGAACAACACATGCGATCGGAAAAATAAGCCACGAACGAAAAAAACGATTCCAAAGTAACACAAAGGTATTCCACCAATTAAAAATCTAAAGAGATAAGAATCACACAAGAGGTAGAAGATCTCGTTACCCAACCAGAATGGATGATTCCGGTTCACTTTCAAGGATCGTTCTTCCACGACTCCGCCGGAGTGTTGCCGGATGGAGAGAAATTTGTCCGCTTCCTTTGCTTCACGCCGGGATGGAGGAAAAAACCCACAAAGGGAGAAAAAACACCTTTGATCTTGGTCGATTTCACTATGGAAGGGGGCTGATTTGGGGGCTCTTGATGGAGGTCGGGTTTTGGATAAGGGAGAGGATGGTGGTTCGGTTTGGGGTGTGGAAGTGAGGGTCGGCTTGAGAGTGGTGGCCGAATCTTGGGAGGTGGAGTTGAGGGGAAACCGAGGGGAGCAAAGGAGGAAAAGGGGAGGAGGGAAGAGGAGGGAGGCCAAGCAAGAGGAGGGGAGAGGAAGGGCGGCCGGCGGCCAAGAGGAAGGGAGGAAGAGGGGGCCGAATTTTGCCTAAGGGGGAAAAGAAAGGTGAGGGGGAAATTCAAATTTTGAATTCAAGTTTTTTATTTTTTCATTCTCTAAGTAAAACCATGAAAGTCCATGCCTATATATAGGCTTTACAAAATGCATAGGCTATGTGCAGCCCACTAAATAAAAATAAATCAACACCTAAAATACTTAAACATTACATGATGAAAATAAAAATGCAAATAGAAATAAACTAAATAATATTTAAAAAGTCTTCATCTCATGTAGCTCCACATCATGTAGTCATCATATTCAACATGAAGGAGAACGCCGTCGCCGCCGTCAACATCATCTTCAACTTTAACACATTGGGGGTTGCCGCCATCGCCGTCGCCGTCGCCATCATCATCTTCAACTTTAACTTGGGGGTTGCCGTCATCGCCGTCACCGTCGCCATCATCATCTTCAACTTTAACTTGGGGGTTGCCGCCATCGCCGTCGCCGTCGCCATCAATCCTCCCCCGCTCAAAATAACTCATCACCGATGAGTTGGTATGGCGGTGCTGGCGTCGAAGAACATCATACAAAAGAACCATCGCCGAGTCCGGAATCCAAGGGTCACCGGAGACCCGGCGAGCACACCATCGTATCACATAACGCTGAATACCACCGCTTGGAGAGGTGAGCAAAACACCAAATGTGAACCTGTCTAGCAAAAAGATTGTCCTGGGGAAACTGGGAAAAGCATTAGGCAAATAAAGAGGAAACATTTCTTCATCAACAGTCAACGTACCTCCGTTGGAGACTAATGGAGAGAACGATCCAAGAACAAGCTCACCCCCCAACCCAAATGAAAATATAGTGGCACCAAACGTAGAGTTAGATATTTCAAAAGGTGGAAAAACACAATGTGTGAAAGTGGAAACATTTAAACTAGGGGAATTACCCCATTCAGTGGTTAACTTCAACAAATATGTTGTTTCTCCTAACTGATTAAAAATCCGAAAAGTTCTAACTCGCCGACTCGCCAACGTTTCTATAGTGCCCGTAGGCATCCGTTCAGGGACGAGTCGCACCAAGACTAAACCGAAAACCTTATAGGGAGATGCCCTCTTATGTAAGTTAGCGATATATTGATAAGAAGACATGTGTGTGACTAGCGCTTCCTTACTGTGCTTATGTAAAATGAAAGCGTGAGAGACAAATACTATTGCAGGCAGACTTGACATGTAAAATAACGATAACGGAACTACTTGAGATGAAACCAAGGGAACTAAATATGGGGGCGCCAATGGAAAGTAATAGGGTGGCACTAGCGGAACTACATATGGTGGCACCAACCCAACAAGATCTGGTGGTACCAACAGAATGCGATCCGGTGGAACAAAAGATGGCCACATCATTAACGTACTCTCAGAGATTTGGTTAGTTTTAGAAAGTCGAGTGGATACCAAATTAATGAGACATTCATCATGACCAAACACAAAATCTGTTATCACACTACGAGACATGTCCCAAGGAGGGTCCAGCATGGATGGTAAAATAACATGACTCAAATCAGTAAAAATAAATTCATGTCCGAAAGGATACACTGGTCGGGTCAACATATCAGGAGGGAGAGTCGGTAAAGCTAAAACCGGGAGAGAGTTAAGATCGCATTTAAATTCACGCAACGGAGTTAGCATCAGGGGACGCTCATCCGGGTCTACTTCTGTGTCGTCTTCCAAAAATATAACTCTCTCGCTAGGACATTCTTCCAACTCATAAATCACGACATCAGTAGCAGTACAGATCTCAGGAATGGGAGCATCGATAGATTCCGGAGGAGGGGCTAAGTCATGCCCATTGTCAAAATACGGATTTATCGTCCAAGTAAAATCCTCCGGGTGCAAGCCATCAAAATCAAACGAAAAATCAAACAGAAGATTTTCCCTCACAGAAAACTCAACTGGCTCGTCAACACCAAACTCACGATCAGAGAAACATTTGCCACAGGGTGACTCTATCACCTCACTAGAAACTTCACTCAAATCAGACTCAGTAATGGTTTCAGAAACATCGACGAAGGGAAGTGGAGATGATTCCTCCGGGGAGAAATCCTCATCCAGGTCACTAGGGTAACCAATCTCTTCAACGTCAATACAATCGTCAGTAATATCAGCCTCGCCCTCAGTGACGGGCACAGTCCTAGGCACGACCTTAGACTCATCAGGGGAGTCTACAACTAAATCAGGCAACTCAGGGGGAGACTCAAAATGGTCTACGGGCGTAATCAGGGTAGGACGCACAATAGAGCCAAGACCAGATTCGCCACTAGACTCACATATAGTAATCGTCTGACATGAGGGAACTTTACTCCTAGGAATCTGGTGCTTCTCAATTTCTAATGTCGTGGTAAAAGTGGAGTCTAGATCTGTGTGCCAATAACGCAGTAATTTACCCTGGATGTAGGGGTTTAATCCCCTATGAAACCTGGAAAGGGTGACCTCAGGCGATTCCTGCACACCGCTCCTAACCGTCCAATCCTTAAAGAGTTGCACATAATCTGATACCGACTTATTCCCTTGTTTAAGGGTAGCCAAGTCATCAGTTATTTGCCGTTTGGCCTGGGCGTTTGGTTTATCTTCATTCCTAATGGAACCTAATGATTTTCCTCGGGAAACATTGACGTCGTAGGCCATATTGTGAGAACCGGAGATAAAACTCGATCCGGAATTTGTGCACATACAATGAGAAACGCTTCTGGCCCAATTAAAATAGGTTTGTCGGAATTGTTCCCGCTTAACCACTAGGGTAATATTAATATAAAATAGATTTTCTTGCAGAATAAAATATGAAGATTATTAATTAATTTTTTTTTATTTTTTTTGCTGAAAAATAAGAAATTTAAGCTGCTATTGGCAGACCAGAAAAGTTTTTTTGTTGTTAAATTTTCAAATAAACAAATTAGAAGCGTGCGTGCCGACGTGCAAATAAAAGGGGGAGGGTGCCAATTAAGAAATTGACGTGAACCTCCCTCTGATACCAAATTGATGTAGGCTACGGTGTTTGGCGCTATAACGACAAAGGGAGTAACACGTACGCCTCTCTATTTTCACTATTACGCTCACACAATAACTAAACGCAGCATACCCACGAACAACGTTATCAACTATCGCTAACATACGGTAGCCACGCCGATTAAAGATCGAACAAACGACTAGAGGCCGATGTTCTCTCAAGCTAAAAGGACCAATCTTGGGTCCGACCGAGCGATGGTTGTACCAAAAGAGATCTACCGAAAGGTTCGGTTCGGAAATGGTAGATCTCCCCCAACAAAACGAAAGCGAGGCTCGCCAAACCTCTCGGAAAATTAAACAATTAGAAAGAACAACACATGCGATCGGAAAAATAAGCCACGAACGAAAAAACGATTCCAAAGTAACACAAAGGTATTCCACCAATTAAAAATCTAAAGAGATAAGAATCACACAAGAGGTAGAAGATCTCGTTACCCAACCAGAATGGATGATTCCGGTTCACTTTCAAGGATCGTTCTTCCACGACTCCGCCGGAGTGTTGCCGGATGGAGAGAAACTTGTCCGCTTCCTTTGCTTCACGCCGGGATGGAGGAAAAAAACCACAAAGGGAGAAAAACATCTTTGATCTTGGTCGATTTCACTATGGAAGGGGGCTGATTTGGGGGCTCTTGATGGAGGTCGGGTTTTGGATAAGGGAGAGGATGGTGGTTCGGTTTGGGGTGTGGAAGTGAGGGTCGGCTTGAGAGTGGTGGCCGAATCTTGGGAGGTGGAGTTGAGGGGAAACCGAGGGGAGCAAAGGAGGAAAAGGGGAGGAGGGAAGAGGAGGGAGGCCAAGCAAGAGGAGGGGAGAGGAAGGGCGGCCGGCGGCCAAGAGGAAGGGAGGAAGAGGGGGCCGAATTTTGCCTAAGGGGGAAAAGAAAGGTGAGGGGGAAATTCAAATTTTGAATTCAAGTTTTTATTTTTTCATTCTCTAAGTAAAACCATGAAAGTCCATGCCTATATATAGGCTTTACAAAATGCATAGGCTATGTGCAGCCCACTAAATAAAAATAAATCAACACCTAAAATACTTAAACATTACATGATGAAAATAAAAATGCAAATAGAAATAAACTAAATAATATTTAAAAAGTCTTCATCTCATGTAGCTCCACATCATGTAGTCATCATATTCAACATGAAGGAGAACGCCGTCGCCGCCGTCAACATCATCTTCAACTTTAACACATTGGGGGTTGCCGCCATCGCCGTCGCCGTCGCCATCATCATCTTCAACTTTAACTTGGGGGTTGCCGCCATCGCCGTCACCGTCGCCATCATCATCTTCAACTTTAACTTGGGGGTTGCCGCCATCGCCGTCGCCGTCGCCATCATGCGGCTCCAACCAGACCGCTGTGGCTTCATACAGACCGTTGCGGCTAACCGATATTACACTACCACGACTTACTGCTAGACCGCTGCGGCTTCCTTCAGACCGCCACTGCAGCTCCTGACCGCAAGCTGAGGTTCACCACCAGACCGCTGGACCAAACCTCCAGGTCGCTAAGACTTGTAGACCGCTGCGGTTAGATACAAGTCCGCCGGTCTCCACTAGATCCAACATTTTTCATAATTTTTTTTAATGAAATGTCGATTAACTCCAACGTGTATGGTGTGGTCATGCTAGACAGAGTTATGAGCAATGCTGATTGTAGCCTTGTTGTCATAATACAATTTGAAATGGTCAATTTCCAGTAAACCAAGATCATTCAAGAGAAAATGAAGCTATATCCCCTCATATATACCAGGAGTCATAGCTCTAAGCTTAACATTAGCACTAAAGTGAGCCACGACATGTTTGTAGCTTCTCCAAGTAACCAGATTAGCCCAAACAAAGGATCTTGTAGTACATCTTCTATCACCAATTGATCCATACATCACAATCTGCATCAGTATATACATAAATTTTTAAGTTATCACTGGTTGAGAATAGAATGACACCACATGGTGAGGTCTTCAAAAACCTCAAAATTTGGTGCACGACATCAAGATGTTTGAGATAAGTAGATCAATTTTCCTACTAACTTTTGATAACTCAAAATATCTTTCACTGACTCCCCATCATCACGTCCAAGTTCGTTGTTGATTTCAATAGGGGTATTTGTAGCATCCGAAATTTGACGCGAAATGTAATTTTATTTGTAGGGTCAAGTCGCGACGGATTTTGATCGAGACAGCGCGTCGTCAAGGTATAAAGTTACTCTTCCTTATGTTAGCGATCGTTAGTTCGTTAAGTGCGATAATAATAGTGCGTGGCGCATTTTATTTTAGTGACGCGCGCGGTGAAAATGAGTAAATTTTCTAAGGAATGGGATTGGGGTGCCGATATCAATTTTCCCCCTCTTTTCATTCGGTTATCAAAACCGAAAGGGGCATGAGTTAAATCCCGCAACATTTTTCCCGTAACCTATTCCTCACGGGAGAAGAAAACCATAGCCCGACGTTCCGCTTCCGCAAACAGCGACGACGCTGAGCCGACGCCTCCCGCGCCTCTTTCCGCGACCGATCCTCCTCCGAAACTCCTCTCCGACCACTCCTTCCTCTACGTGCGCCGGTGGACATTCATTTTCCTTCCTTGGTCATGGAAGTGTCGGATTCAACCCTAACCGGTGGAACTTGGAATCGTTCGTTTTCGGTGAGTTTATTTCTTCATTTTCTCCATTCCTTCATGGAAATCCTTTGATTTGGAAGATATGATAGACTAAATTTTCATTCATATTGCCCTATTTTAGGTTTTGGTGTTCGTGGTTCACCACGGAATTTGTGTGGAACGCATTGAGAGCCTTAATCGCTATACGTAAAGGTAATATACAAAGTTTAGCACATGTATTTTTGTAACCCTAGATGTTTTGGAGATTTTCGACCGGAAACCCAAAAGGGGAACAATTATGAAAATAGATTTGCCTTAAATTGCAGGACTCTAGTAGGTTCGAGGCAGCACTCTGAGTTTTTTCATACAGTAGAATTTCCTTCGGAAGAGCTAATGTAGTTGCGCTGAGTGTACGAGCGTCGCAGCACCACGGTAAGAAAATTCTAATTTCTTTTAGTTAGACATATCAAGTAATTATATTTTTATACGCATGAGTAGGTTTCGTACAAGCATCATAACCATGCATAGAAAAGTGTGACAGTAGAAAAATAATCGTGGAAACGCGTATGATAACGCCTTCTTCCATAACCACGTTAGTAAAGTCATGAACAGTTATTTAAGTACGAAACTTTACTCGTGTACGTAAGTTTGGAGATTGTCCAACCAAGGGCGTGAAGGTCCCTTCAAGTCGACCACGAGAAAGTCAAGCGTCGATGAGTAGTACACCAGAAAAGATATCACATGCAGATTAGCGTCAGACCAAAAAGGTTAGTAGCACACCAGTCTTTTTGTGCTTGGTAGAGGCGCACTACCTTCCACATAGGGCATATGGTATCCTATGAGTTGCAGAGTCTTGAGAGTTGACTCCCCTTGAGACAGTTAGTAGATTCGAGACCGTGTTCGCGCGACAATAGAACAATTGAGTTCGTCAGATGGTCTCGGGTCGTTAGTTTCAATTGCGCGTTAGGAGCTACTCTGCCTAGAGCCTTCCCAATAAATGTGTAGGCTAGAAGCCACCTAAAACTCAAGTACAGACTTGACGTGATACAGTACACTAGTTAGTGAACGCCAGGAATTGGGTAAATGAACAGAAAATCATGAATATAGAACTAATAGTATGTTGACCAGGAAATATAGGAAAAGCATGCACAACATATAGCATAAAATGCTTTCAGTACACGAGACTATTTTAAAAGACATGCATGCATTCATATGTAAATCTGTTTTAGTGTCACTAAGTGGAATTGTTTTTCTTTACTCTGACCCTTCGTGTGCAATGTTTTTCAGGTGACCCGGGTGGGAAACTACGTCTAGCATGAGCGTTATGGTGGCGTCGGTTTGTAGTACTTTTCTCATTCAGTTTACTCTATTTCAGCATGTACTTGTAAATGTGGATAATGTACCTGTTAATATTTTATATAACGTGTATCAGACTATTATTGTTATACAGATTTTCAGTTATTTCAATTCCATTCTTGTTTAGTGGCTCTGTGAATCCAGATATCAGGTATGTGATTACCTTTAGTTTACTTTTTTTTTAACTTCCGCTGTAAGTCTTAAATTTCTTAGTATAGACTTTTATTACCTGCTGCTACTAGTTTAATACTGTTTCCTAGTTTTTTTTATATCGCTGACCCGGTCGGACGGCTGATTTCTGAAATACTGGGAAGGGGTGTTACAGTATTAGCAGACTTACAACCACTCATTCATGTTTGTTCTAATAAATCAAGAACATACTTTCACTGTGAAATATGAATCTCATATTTTGATCTTGCTATCTCAACTCTTAGAAAATATTTGAACTTGCATAAATCTTTCACTTAAAATTCACTAATGGTCCGTTCGCCCCCCTGGAATTGAAATTGCAGAATTGGAATTCAACTAATTCCAATTCCTGCGAGAATTGAAATTCATCTAATTCCAATTCCTATGAGAATTGGAATTGGTCTGAATTCCAATACAGTTGTTCGGCTGCAGGATGGATTTCTAGAATTAGAATTAGAATTGGTTTAGAAAAAAAAAATTCTCATGCCTGCAGGATCGGGCGACGTGACAATTTGAAGTTGAAGTATTGTGTTACTCGGGACGAAGTTATTGCAATAAAATCAAGTGATGGACGGAATTGTTCGTTTACAATCTCTAAGAAAATATAGAAGTCAATGATGGCGAGATCGGGCGATGACGACGAGATCGGGGGCGTGATCAGGTGGCAACGACGAGATCGGGCAGTGGCGGCGGAGAGATCGGGCGGCTGTAGCGAGATCGGGCGGTGGCAGCGAGATCGGGTGGCTGCGGCGAGATCAAGCGGTGGCTTCTATACAATATCCAAT
Source organism: Platanthera guangdongensis (assembly GCA_039583875.1). Taxonomy (NCBI): domain Eukaryota; kingdom Viridiplantae; phylum Streptophyta; class Magnoliopsida; order Asparagales; family Orchidaceae; genus Platanthera; species Platanthera guangdongensis. The sequence goes on from CM077160.1 coordinate 177,052,007, forward strand.
TTGTTTACATGATATTTCAAACATTAACCAAATACAATATCCAAGGTTACAAGTATATACTAAATGCAAAAAAACTGAAAAAAAACAACTACAAACTGACACCGCAAGGACGCTCACCCTTGGCGTAGTTTCTCACATGGGTCACCTGTAAAAAACATTGCCCACGAGGGATCAGAGTAAGGAAAAATAACTACTCCTAGTGACACTAACAGAAAACTTTCTTAAATGATGAATGTATGCCCTTTTAAAAAATAGTTTTGTTCTTTAAAATCTTTATGCTAGATGATATGCATGCGTTTACAATGCTTCCTGGTCAACAGACCTACTCATTTCATGTTCATGAACTTTCATTCTATTTACCCAAGCTCTGGCGTTCACTAACCAGTGCGCTGTCTCACGTCAGGTCTATGCTTGAGTTCTAGGTGGCTTCTATTCTGCACTTCTACTTGAAAAACTCCAGGCAGAGTAGTTCATAACGCGCAATTGAAATCTGACGACCCGAGACCATCTGACGAACTCAATTGTTCTGGTGTCGCGCGGACACGGTCTCGAATCTACTAACTGTCTCAAAGGGGAGTCAACTCCCAAAACTCTACTACTCATAGGATTCCATATGCCCTATGAGAAAGATAGTGCGTCTCTACCTAGCACGAGAAGACTTATGCGTGCTTACTGACCCTTTTTCGGTCTAATGCTACTCTGTTTGGGACATCGCTTGGTGTACTACTGAGGGACCCTTACTTTTCTTGTGGTCGACTAGAAGGGGACATTCACGCCCTAACTTATATAAAAAGTTTCGTGCTTAACATTGCTTACATGATCTGACTATTCGGATCTTGGAAAGGGGGTGTTGCCCTTCAACTACTTCCGCGACAGTTTTCCTACCGTCGCACTTATTTATACATGGTTATAGTGCATGTACGAAATTTACACTTGTGTAACACAAAAATAATTCTTTGATACATCTAACTAACAAGAATTAAAATTCCTTACAGTGGTGGTGCGGCGCTCGTACACTCGGCGCGGCAACATTTGCTTTTCAGACGAAAATCTAACTACTGCGGACTTTAGGAACCTTGCCCCGATGCCACCAAAAATCTGTAGTCCAAGATAACATAAATTACACACTTTCCCTTTTAGAGTTATCAGTAAAGAAATCTCACAATGGCTAGGGTAAAACACAAGAAGAACCAAAATAGTGTATTACCTCTACGTGAGAGTGATTATGGCTCACAACGCGCCCAATTTCAGATTCGCGGGTTCTAGAACTCAAATCCCCAATTAGGGTAAGAGGAAAAATGTGAAAAACGTTAGAATCTACTTCCAATAGAATGATTTCCACAAAAAACGAAGACTAGAGAGGAATAAAACTCACCGGAACCAAAATGAGCTTCGGCACTCTTGATTCCACCAGTTAGGGTTGAAACCGGACCTCCAACTGCAAGGGAAGGGAGGAGAGCACTCACAGGCGCCCGTAGAGGGAGAAGAAAAGGCCGGATCTGCGAATCGGAGAGGGGGAAGTCGTCGGCCAGGGCGCGGGATGCGTCGCGCTTCGTTTGCGGAAAGAGCGGAAACGGGAGGCTCAGTTTGCGGTTTAACTCCCGTGAAATAGGAAGCTTGCAGGTTTTAAAAATGTCGGGTATGCGGTTTTGATAATAACCGCATGAGGAGAGGGGGGTGAGACCTGCTATTGGCACACCAAAATATGTTACGCTTCGCTATTAAAAATGAGCTGTGTCACACGTCTTTACGACTGATATAAATTACTAGTTAATAAACGTGATATATAATCATACTGACATCGTACCTCGACGACGCGCTGCCTCGATCAAAATTCGTCGCGATTCGACTCTATAACTAAAATAAATTTTGCGTTAGTTACGGATGTTATAAATCTCCCCTCCTAACAAAAAATTTTTGTGCTCGAAAATTATAACCATACCTGAATCAAAGAGGAAAGTATAATCTGCAGTGCTCTTAAGTTCATCCTCTCGCTCCCAAGTGTACTCTGGAGGGCCACAGTTCATCCAAAGGACTTTGACCATGCGAATCTCTCTATTCCTGAGTTTTTGTATCCTTGAATCCACGATTCTGACTGGTCTAATCCCAATACTAAGATCTGTCTCAATTGGTGCTTCCTCGGTACTGATGATCTGGCTGGAATCTTTGACTGCTCTACTCAGATAGGAGACGTGAAACACATCATGTACATCACTCATTTCCTCAGGTAAGGCCAACCTATATTCAACCTCACCAACTCGTTCCAGTACCTCAAAAGGACCAACAAATCTGGGACTCAGTTTCTTCATTCGTTTTATTCTAGAGACTCCTCTGACTGGTCTGACCTTCAGATAAATGTAGTTTCCAACACTGAACTCTATTGACCTGTGCTTCTGATCATGATACTTGGCCTGACGATCCTGAGTTGTCTTCATACGCGCTTGAATGAGCTTGATCTTATCAGTGGTCTTATCAATCCATGATTCCCTGATGGTAGATCTTGCTTCACTTACAGCCCAACACAACGGTGTCCGACAACGTCTACCATAGAGAGCCTCGAACGGTGTCATCTCAATACTAGTCTGAAAACTGTTATTGTGGGAGAACTCCACAAGGGTGACATATTTCTCTCACTTACCTCCAAAGTCCAGTATGCATATTCGTAGCAAATCTCCCAAAATCTTATTTGTGCGCTCAGTCTGTCCTTCTGTCTGGGGATGGAAAGCGATGCTGAAATGTAACTTGGTGCCCAACCGCTCCTGAACGTATCTCGACTTCTTGGAGGTAAACCTGTCATCACGGTCAGAAACAATAGTCTTGGGAACACCGTGAAGTCTAACTATCTCGTCTATGTATAACTGTGCCAATTTCGGACTTTTATTCGTCTTCCTAAGAGGAATGAAATGGACGAGCTTAGAAAGCCGATCAACTATAACCCATAAGAAATCATTCTCACCCTGCGATCTTGGAAGACCATGGATGAAATTCATGAATATATCCTCAAAAGTCCACTCGGGAATGGGAAGTGGCTGCAACTTGCCTACAGGCCTTTGGCACTCATCCTTCACTAGCTTGAAGTCTCGCACTTCCCTACATAATCAGCAACATCACCTTTCAAGCCTGGCCACCAGACTACCTTCTTGAGATCCGCATACATCTTCGTGCTGCCCGGATGTATAGAATATCTGGAATTATGTGCCTCAAATAGAATGTCTTCGCGAAGGTGACTAAAATCGGGGATACACACCCGGTCATCATGCAATAACAAATCGTCCTGAATAGTGAATCTCTCCTTCTGACCCGTCTGCACTGAGGTCCAAATCTCTGCCATCTTTGAATCCAAGGGTAGAGCTGTCCTGATTTTATCCTTGATATCACATGTAATCTCCATCCAACGTAACCTTGCATAACCAAAACTACAACGTGGCACAATGATGATGTCCAGTCTCTCCAGTTCCCGCACTAACTCCTTCTGCAGAGTGAGAAGGAAGAAACACGAATCTCTACGGCTAAGGGCATCAGCTACAACGTTTGCCTTTCCTGGGTGGTACTGAATATTTACGTCGTAGTCCGAGAAGAACTCTAACCAACTGTGCTGCCTCAAATTGAGCTCCCGCTAATCAAAAATATACTTGAGCCTCTTATGATCAGTGAAGATCTCGCAACGAACTCCATAGAGACAGTGCCTCCATATCTTCAGAGCATGTATGACTGCTGCAAGCTCCAAGTCATGCACGGGATAGTTCCTCTCATAAACCTTTAACTGTCTCGAGGCATAGGCTACGACCTTTCCATGCTGCATGAGAACACAGCCCAAACCCTGACCTGACGCATCGTTATAAATCTGAAACTCGTCAGGCCCTGAAGGTAAACTCAAGATCGGTGCGGTCATCAACCTGTCATTCAAGTCCTCAAAAGCCAACTCGCACTCAACTGTCCAATCTAAGCCCTTTCCCTTCCTGATGAGAGAAGTCAGTGGTAAGGCTATCTTTGAAAAATCTCTGATGAATCTCCTGTAGTAACCAGCTAGACCCAAAAAGGTGCGAACCTCTGAGACTATCGTCGGCCTTGGTCAATCCTTAATGGACTCTATCTTCTTTGGATCAATACTAACCCCTTTCTGACTGATAACATGGCCTAAGAATGCAATCTCTAAAAGCCAAAACTCACATTTTGTAAACTTGTCATACAGCTGCTTCTTCCTGAGGGTGCTCAATACAATCCTGAGATGTGCGACATGATCTTCTGCACTATCTGAGAACACCAGAATATCATCTATAAAGACGATAACGAAACAATCCAAGTACTCCTGAAATACCATGTTCATCAGGTTCATAAACACTGAAGGGGCATTGGTCAGCCCAAACGGTATGACCACGAACTCGAAGTGTCCATATCTGATACTGAAGGCCGTCTTCTGAACATCCACATCCCGGATTCTTAATTGATGGTAGCCCGACCTCAGATTTAACTTGGAAAAAGTGCACGAACCCACCAATTGGTCGAACAAATCATCAATCCTGGGAATCAGATATTTATTCTTTACTGTCAGTTTGTTCAACTCACGGTAGTCTATGCACAGTCTCAGACTACCATCCTTTTTCACAAATAGCACTGGAGCACTCCAAAGTGAAGTACTGAGACGTATAAAGCCCAAATCAAGCAACTCTTGCAATTGGCTCTTCAACTCCGCTAGTTCCCTTGGAGCCATCCGGTAGGGGGATTTGGCTATCAGTGTAGCCCCAGGCTGTAGGTTTATCGGGAACTCAATCTCTTTATCCGGGGCACCAGGGAGCTCTTTCGGGAAGACATCGGGGAATTCCTGCACCACCGGTACCTCTGACAAGTCAGTCTTAGCCTCCGCATTCATCAGTACTCAGAAAGTTTCACAACCCTTCGAAATGCACCTCCTAGCTTGGACCGAGGAGAAGAACATCTTCACCATTCCCTTCAAGACCTGAAAGATAAATGCAGTCTGGTTGGGGCCCTCAAACTGTATCTGCTTCTCCCTACAGTCAATCCTGGCGTTGACTGTCGAAAGCCAGTCTATTCCAAAGATCAGGTCAAATCCTGCAATAGGTAGCTGCAAAGCTTCCACGATAATCTCGGTATCACCAAACTGCACCGGTACCGTGCACTTATCTTTGGTCTGCAGAAGGGATCCATTCGGCATCATGACTTCCAGCGGTACTGTCTCTGAAAATACTTCTAAATTCAGCTTACGCACTAGAGATTCCGCGATGAACGAGTGCGAGGCGCCTGTATCAAACAGAATTTTGGAGGGTAAATCACGAATCATAAGGATGCCAACATGAATGATTTACAAAAGATGATGGGAGTGTCACTACGGGGAATTAAATAAAATTTATTTAGTAGGCCAAACACTTACCCGTCACTACATCCTCCTGATCTTTGCCTTCTGCTGACCAAGCTCATAAGCTCTGGGCTGCACTAAATCTCGACCCTGTTGTGGTCTCCCATCTGTAATCATCAATGTTTTGTCCTTGTCTACTCTGCTAGAGCCACCAACCTCGAACTTGAACTGCAGGAAACAAGTTACAGTTGTTATCTACTATAATGAAATAAAAGCAGTGTATACAACTAGGTTTTGGTTTACATGAGTCGCGTCAACTTCCTAACAATAGCGAGTTATGTGTCCAGGTTGTCAGCACTTGTAACACACGCCTGCATTGGCCAAACAATCTCCTGGATGGCGAAGCTGGCACCTATGACAAGGGGGGTAGTCTTTGGTCCTGTCTCCAGACTGACCACTCTTCTTAGTATCGGGCTTCTGCTTCTTGTTCCAGTTCTGCCCTTGGTCATTCCTGCTCTGTTGCGGCTGATGCGAATCCTGAGACCGCATCGTGCGAAAACTGTTTCGCTTCTGTACCTTCTGCTGATCAGCCTCCAACCTGTGAGCATATCCACTAAGCTCCTGTAGTCTGCGTTGACCATGGTCATCAACGGCTTCCTCAACGAGTCACGCAAGCCATCCACAAAGCGGCTGCACTTCTCAGCTTGATCTCCCTGCATCACACCCGCATATCGAGCGAGATGAGCAAGCTCTCGCTCGTACTCAGTAACGGTCTTGTCCCCCTGGTAGTGCCTAAGATATTTCTCCTGGAGACCTCGTCGTGCGGAAGGAGGCACGAACCAATTTGCAAGGGCCCTAGAAAACTGGCCCCACGTAAACATATCCGACGTACGACCTGGACAAAAAGCATGGTCATACCATTTATAAAGAACGTATCACTTCATAAAATAAGAATAAATTTTCATGACGATTTACCTGCGGGGTCATCTGCCCGGTACTTGTCCCACCAGACCTTTGCCTCACCCCAGAGAAGGAAAGTTGCCAGAGGAACCGTCTTGTTCTCCGGGCACTCCATAACGTTCAACAGATCTCTGGTGTTTGCTAACCAATCGTCAGTGTCCATCGGGGTTTCATCCCCACTATAGTTTGACGGTTGTAGCTCTCTAAAGTTCCTCAAATAGCGCTCCAGGGTCATCTCTATGGGTCCTGGTGTAGGAGCTGGTACGGGGGCTGGTACTTGCACTGGAGCTAGAAACCCTGCAGTCAGTCCTCTCTGAAACTCCATCAAGGCAACAGTGACTGCCTTGACAATCTGGGACGCTATGTCAGTGGCCTCTGGAGCTGTTGGAACTGGTGGCACCTGTGGCACATCAGCATCTCCCATGACAGCGTTAGGAACAGGGTACTGACGTGAAGATTCACCTGGTTCACTGACTCGTGGTGCCTGATAGAACATAATAAAAGAATATGATTATTTATCATGCATCCGGGAAATCTGGCTTCGCAATTAATTTCATATCTTTGCGAAAAACTAGGGCTTATACGCAATTTAAATACTCTATTAACAAGTATTAACTCTTACACACTCTTATGGCTCTCTGAATTTTTCTTGGGTCCAGGAATCCTAAACCTGGCTCTGATACCAATTTGTAACACCTCTTCCCAATTTTACAATAATCAGTCATCCGGCCGGGTCAGCAATATAAAGAGAACTAGAAAACAGTATCAAAACTAGTACACAGCAGGTATAAAGAAGAAACTACTAAAAATTTTAAACTTACAATGAAAGCTATGAAGGAAAACTAAGGATAAATACATACCTGTATACTGAATTCACAGAGCCGATAAACAAGAATTAAGATGAAAGAACTGTAAATCTGAAGTAACATAATAAGTCTGATACATGATATTTCAAACATTAACCAAATACAATATTCAAGGTTACAAGTATATACTGAATGAAAGAAAACTGAAAAGGAAAACAGCTACAAACTGACACCGCAAGGACGCTCATCCTAGGCGTAGTTTCTCACCTGGGTCACCTGTAAAAAACATTGTCCACGAGGTCTCAGAGTAAGGAAAAATAAATCATTCTAGTGACAATAACAAAAAAATTTTTCTTAAATGATGAATGCATGCCCTTTTGAAAAATAATTTTGTTCTTTAAAATCTTTATGTTAGATGGCATGCATACGTTTACAATGCTTCCTGGTCAACAGACCTACTCGTTCTACGTTCATGAACTTTCATTCTATTTAACCAAGCCCCGACATCAATACCTAGTGCGTTGTCTCACGTCAGGTCTATGCTTGAGTTCTAGGTGGCTTCTATTCTAGACTTTTACTTGAAAGACTCTAGGCAGAGCAGCTCCTAACACGCAACTGAAATCTGACGACCCGAGACCATCTGACGAACTCAATTGTTCTGATGTCGCGCGGACACGGTCTCGAATCTACTAACTGTCTCAAAGGAGAGTCAACTCTCAAGACTCTACTACTCATAGGATTCCAGATGCCCCATGAGAAAGGTAATGCGCCTCTACCTAGCACGAGGAGACTTATGCGTGCTTACTGACCTTTTTTCAGTCTAATGCTACTCTGCTTGGGACATCGTTTGGTGTACTACTGAGGGACCCTTGTTTTTCTTGTGCTCGACTAGAAGGAACATTCACGCCCTAACTTGGATAAAAGTTTTGTGCCTAACATTGCTTACACGATCTGACTATTCGGATCTTGGAAAGGGGGTGTTGCCCTTCAACTACTTCCGCGACAGTTTTCCTACCGTCGCACTTATCTATACATGGTTATAGTGCATGTACGAAATTTAACTTGTGTAATATACGAAATATAACCATTTATCTATACATGGTTATAGTGCATGTACGAAATTTAACTTGTGTAACACAAAAATAATTCTTTGATACGTCTAACTAACAATAATTAGAATTTCTTACAGTGGTGGTGCGGCGCTCGTACACCCGGCACGACGACATTTGCTTTTCAAACGAAAATCTGACTACTGCGTACTTCTGGAACCTTGCCCCGAGACCACCAAAAATCTGTAGTCCAAGATAACCTAAATTACACACTTTCCCTTTTAGGGTTATCAGTAAAGAAATCTCACAATGGCTAGGGTAAAACACAAGAAGAACCAAAATAGTGAATTACCGCTACGTGAGAGTGATTATGGCTCTCAACGCGCCCAACTTCAGATTCGCGGATTCTAGAACTCAAATCCCTAATTAGGGTAAGAGGAAAATGTGAAAAACGTTATGATCGACTTCCAATAGAAGGATTTCCACAAAAAAACGAAGACTAGAGAGGAATAAAACTCACCGGAACCAAAACGAGCTTTGACACTCTTGATTCCACCGGTTAGGGTTGAAACCGGACCTCCAACTGCAAGGGAAGGGAGGAGAGCACTCACCGGCGCCCGTAGAGGGAGAAGGAAAGGCCGGATCTGAGAATCGGAGAGGGGGAAGCCGTCGGCCAGGGCGCGGAATGTGTCGTGCTTGGCCTGCGGAAAGAGCGGAAACGAGAGGCTCGGTTTGCAGTTTAACTCACGTGAAATAGGAAGCTTGCGGGTTTTAAAACTGTCGGGTATGCGGTTTTGATAATAACTGCATGAGGAGAGGGGGGTAAGACCTGTTATTCGCACCCCAAAATGTATTACGCTTCGTTATTAAAAAATGAGCTGTCACACGTCTTTACGACTGATATAAATTACTAGTTAACGAACGTGATATATAATCATACTGACATCGTACCTCGACGACGTGCTGCCTCGATCAAAATCCGTCGCGACTCGACCCTACAATTAAAAATAAATTTTGCGTTAGTTACGGATGTTACATAATCACTCATTGCTTGTTTTGCCTGTGTTTCTTAGGCCCCACGTCCTAATTCCCAAGGCGGTCCTGGAGCAAATTGAGCTCGCGGCGCGGAGTTTTCTTTGGCAGCGGTTTGCAAATGATCGGGGAATGCATTATGTGGCCTGGAACTTTTTGTGCATGCTGACGAATTGTGGGGGTTGTGTTTCCATGATACCGCCAACTGGTCTGGGTCTTAGCGCGCTTGCTTTGCGTGGGAATTCATGCAACCCCGACAATCGCTCTTCCTTCGGGCGATGAATGCTCGAGATGGGGCAGACAGCTTGCTCAAGATTTCGCTGAAGCGAATTGGTGTGGGACGGGAGATTAATGTCCTAGCGGGGCGGTCGATTCAGGATCGTAAATTTGCGTCTTGGCCGATTTTCATTAACTGCCAGGCTATTGTTTCTCTTTTGGTTTCAGATCTTCTCACTATGGAGGGTGAATGGGATCGTCATTTACTACAACAACACTTTGGTCCCCCTCTAATTGATTTTATTGTGGAGATTCCTCTCCACCCTCCGGCTGGTAGGGATGTCCTGGAGTTAAATTTACAATTCAGTGGCAAGTCTATTGTATCCCTTGCCTACTCAGCTATTTTTTTGGCTCCTTTGCATGATTTCAAATGACAACAACAATTATGTCTGCGGCCCCGTGAATGAATGTTTTGGTGGCGCTTTGCTCGGGATGCTCTTCCCACCCACAGTTGGTACCTTAGTCGGGACCTTTCTAATACGTCCTCATGCCCGTGGGGTTGCCCTACTGCCAAAGATCAGGACCACTTGCTTAATGGCTGCTCCAGCTTACGTGTCATTGCCTGCACCCTCACAACAATGGGGGATTGATTTGCCTACAATACCTTCTTGGTCGGTCTTCTCTGTTCTTGTTACGGCTGCCCACAAGATCGAGTTGGGCCCCATTCTGCTTCTATGCTATGCCATATTCCATAATCGGTGGGCCCGTAATGCAAAGATCCATGGGCAGGATTTTGGCACGCCTACTGTTCTTGCGGCTTCCATCATGGAGAATATCAACCGCTCATATGAGTTTCCATTCTGGCGTTACTGGAGCACCAATCAGCCGGGCCAGCTGACTTTTTTTTTGATAGGGTACAAAATACAAAAATAAATATCATTTATTTCGATGAAAAGAGGAGGTATCTACCTTCTTCTATTTTTCCATATAGGATCTGAACTGTATCATTATAGGAACTGAACATTATGCCAAGAAAAGGTTTGATTCAAAGGGAGAAGAAGCGCCAGAAATTGGAACAGAAATATTATTGGATTCGTCGATCCTCAAACTCCTATCTTTTGGTTCCCCCGACCGCCGAAGTGGTTAAAAATCAATGTTGATGGTGCGGTCCTCCCGAACAATGGTGCGGGTATTGGTATTGTGGTGCGCAACCACAAAGGTTCGGTGCTCCTAGCTGCCGGATCGGGGCTCCAACATTGGGATCCAGGGAGGGTCGAGTTGGAGGCATTGCTTTCTCTCAAGCGACTTGTCACCCCTTCCATGCTTGCGGCCAAAGGGGTTGTTATTGAGGGAGATTGCAAGAATGTTATTAACATGTCGTCAGTCATTGAAAAGCTCGGCTTGGCTTGATCCTACTTTCATGGCACAGGAGCTATCGATTCTTGCGGAGGTCAACCAAGTTCTGTTTCGTCATCTCCCTTGGGAGGCCAATCGTTTGGACGATTTTCGAGCTAACCTTGGGCCTGCAAACGACATTATTTGGCATGATGTTTCAGGTGCTACTCCCGAATTCTTAAAAATCCTCCAAGATGACTTGGGGAGTATGTTTTGAGTGTAATTGTGTATGTTTTTCTTGGATTATTAATGTGAATGCACTTATCATGAATGGGCAAATGGTGAGGATGTATCAGGAATGGGCTCAGAGGATAACCCATGCATCATGCGGTAGAGGATCATCATCTCATCGGTAGTAAAGGACCCAGGTAGAGAAGGTGACTCGGAGATCTGGTCATCATAGGTCATCAATGAACCCAATTAGGTGAGCAGAGCGAGGAGAGAGAAAACTGGAGCGGCCACGACCACGTCCTCCACGAGGTACCATTCCACCTTTCAGTGGAGGGAGCCCATGCCATTTGAAGCAAGTGTTGCAAGTACGCCGACTTCGGCCAGAATAGTAACACAGCAAGTGGACTTTGTTCATGTGCATGGGCTTAAAATCCCGAGTATTGGTGCCTCCAGAATGAGAAGTTGCAAGTGCATAACCACTAGTAAGGACCTCTGAACTCCAAGACTGGCGGCGGTCATATTCTTGATGGACAATGTTATAGGTCTCAAACAACGAAGAGACCGGAGTGCGAACAACGATCTGAACAGCGATTTGATCAAAGTCCTTGTGTAAACCATGTAGAAACTCAAACACCTTGTTCTGATCTTCATGAGCATGAACAAAGGTCGCATCAGCGAAGCAGGCAAGGTCGAGAGAGACAAAATGGTCATACTCCTGATATAGTTGAGTGAACTCCAAATAATAGGCATACGGTGGGCGATCACCCTGTCGAAGGATAGAGATCTCCCCCCGTAGCTGAAATATTTGAGCGGTGTTTCCTTTTTGGGAATATGTAGATTTGGCACAACTCAAAATGTCTCCAGCGGTATCCAAGAATAGATAATTTCGTGCAATAGCCCCTTGCATGAAATTAATCAACCATGACATAATCAAAGAGTTCTCTGATTCCCATTGTCCCCAACTGGATGAGATCTTCGCTGTCTCCTTAATAGCATTGTTGACATACCCAAACAATCGGCGACTATTAAGGGCCAAAGACATATAATGAGACCAAGATAAATAATTTGTAGTATCAAACTGAATCGTGGTAATTTGAGAAGTCGCATGATCGCGCCCAACCCGGGTAGATCCAACGAGTTGTGAGCTGTCACGAGAATAAACCACATCAGACATATGAGATCAAAGAACAAAAAACACCGAAGAATTTCGGATTAGGCAAAAAACAACCAATGGAAGATCGCTGGAAATGCGTCGTTGTCGGAAAAAAATTGAGATCACCAGTAAGACCGCCCAGGATCATAGAACATTAAATCCTTAAGGGTCGAAGTCAAACAATGCCTAAAGTAGGTAGAACCCTTTCTCATGTGAGGAAGCATAGGAGGGGAAGAACACTAGATCAATGTTATATGAAGATCTAGTGGAGCATTCAATCGATCCTCTTAGTATGTGATAGAGGCAGGAAAAGTACAACTTTTCTGGAAAAAATCCGGTAAATCAGGCAGTTGTTGGAGGAGGAGGCGTCCGGCCTAACCGATCGGCCCATGCACCAATCGACATGCTACAAGAGGTCAAGTCAAGCAAGTGGACGGTGGATCGAGCGGTAGGGGAGAAAGAAGAGTAGGAAGGGAAGGATCGGCAGGAGAGAGGAGAGTGGAGATGGATGAGAGGCGGATGAAGTTGACAAACCGTGGATTGTGCGGCGAGCGAGTGGCTAGGGTTGCTTTGATACCATGTCAAACTTCACGATCGCATTTCATTGAATGCATAATAAGAGACCCTCTACATATAGACATATAGTAGAGGGTACTACAAGAAAATAAAAATAAAACATTAAATAAGAAAGTAGCTAATTATTTCTAGCAAGAGTCATCCCGAAGAAGTCTATATTGAGCAACCTCTTGACAATATTCGGAAGGGACAGGAAGATAAAGTTTATCGCCTGAAAAAAGCACAATATGAATTGAAGCAAGCTCTGAGGGCTTGGAATACAATAATTGATCAATATCTTCAAAAGAACGGTATATCAAAAGCACGCATGAGCATGTCCTATATACCAAGGAAGATTTGAATGGTGATATCATGATTATCGATCTATATGTAGATGATCATTGTCTTAATTGTCCTCTGGCATGTCCGACATGTCATTTTTTAGGGTAAAACGATATATTTTTCTTAAAAAATAGATTATGTCATTTTAAAAAAATTTGTATAATAGTTTCATAATAATTTTTGTATAATAGTTTCATTTAAAAAATTGATTTTTTTACATTTTATTCTTACAATAAATTTTGTATAATAGTTTCATAATTTTTTAATTTCATATTACAAAAAATATCAAAACCTTTAATATATTTATTAGTTGATTGTTTGTATGTTTTTCATATAAATTTATAGGTTTGAAAACACCTATAGTCAATTAAGGATTTTTAACTAGTAAATCTTTTTTATTTGTAATCAACTTATTGTTATCAAAATATAATTATTGTATTTTTTAATCTTTTTATAGTGGGATAAATGCTTGAATGTGTTGTTTTTTTCAAAAACAAAGAAATAACTAATGTAAGAACTCAACAATTTTGATTGATTTAGTGTTTGCACGAGATAATTGTGTGTTAGGACTTATATTTGATGCAAGTGATCACATTAATTCTATTTTTAAGAAATATAAACAATAGTAATGAATGATTAATCAGTAGACTAAATGAATAATTTGATCAAGAAACTGAGATGATGTTTGATGATTATTATTTAAAATGGATGTGGCTGCGTCTTGCCTTCGTCAGGCGCGTGCCTGCGCCTTGAGCTTTGCGCCTAGGCTCCAAGACCCATTTGGGCCTTGGTGCGCCCTGCGCCTTTAATAACTAAGGTATCACGAGTAACTAAAGTAGTCGTGGTGGGTCCGGAAAGCGATATTCTCCACGTCGGATAGGGCCATGCGCACTCGGTGGTACCCCGAGCATGTCCATCTTGGAGAAGTAACATGCTCCATGCAACTCGTCAAGCATCTCTTCAACCACGAAAATAGGAAACTTGTCTTTAACTTTATGCGCGTTCAGCTTGCGGCACTAACGCTTAATCTCGTCCTTTTGCAAGAAGGGATAGCGGTAGGGTTAGACGATTATGGGGGTCGTGTTCGAAAAAAGGCAGATGTGGTGATCATGTCGATGTGGGGGAGGTAGGTCGGTAAGGGAAACCATAATGTCGTTGAACTCATGTAAAATGAAGGCATGTGTGTTTTATATCATTGGCTTGCACAGAAAGGATTGTCGTAAAGCGACCGCTACGTAACCGTACCATATCGTCGTGTTGGGGCCACATTCCCAAGTCATTGTGAGGCTATCAAAATCTCATAGCAAAGGTCCTAAGGTGCACAGCCACATGATCCTTAAGACAGCCTCAAAGCCCTAAACGACAATCACAAAAAATCCAAGTGTGAATGACACTCGTCCACAATAATCAGAACAGCCCAAAAAACTCCTGGGCAGCACATCATACTGCCATTGGCCACAATGACGATGAGGCAGCTCTGGGGGTGGTCACAGAGAGCTGAAAACATGTCGCGTGCTCACTGAGGAAGTTGTATGATGTAAACTAAGGCTTGAAAAATATTATGAGATAAGTTGAAACCTAAACTAAGGCTCACTGGGAACCCCTTTAGGAGAACAAGGTTTAGATTAATTACTCAGACAGTTAGATTTTAGAGAGTTAGTAAAGCGGGATTTCGCAAGCCATAAGAGAAACACAATTTCTATATAAGAATATGAATAAATGTGAAAAATGAAGATAGCGGAAGATGAATATGCAAGCAATATCAGGATTGATCACTTAAACTTTAATTGCATAAACTTAAAACTAATCGAGAGGAGTGTGATTAACATTTGCAGTGGAGCGATTTCCTAAGGCTGAAGGTCATAGGGTTGGGAAGTGGATCTGGCCAGAAAGGGGAAATAGTGGAGGTCAAAAAATGGAAGGCTTGGATGATCACAATGGGGAAAAAGATGGCTTGGATAGGTTTATTGTGATATGGAGGCTTAGTAATAGTAGTCTGGAAAAAACAAAAGATGAAGTTCAAGTAAAATAGTGGAGGGTTCGGTCGATTATTGGTAGTAGAAGCTGAGCGTGTAGCAGAAATTTTAAATACCAAACGTTGGACACGTCGCAACCGCTAGAGGAAGGTCGATATGAGGTCTCCGGAGGTCGCCCAACCCTCAAGAAGATGTGATGGAGGAGAAGGTGGCTTCAGCAGTAGGGAAGTGCGGGGGAAGTTGAACGGAAGGCGTCCTGAGACCTCGATTCCAACGTTTGAAGGACGGTGGAGGCTCACCAAAAGCCAAGCAGTCCAATGGAAGGCTTCTTGACGTCGTTTGAGGTTCTGGAAGGTGGAATCAGAGGGGGAAGACGGTGTCTGTTGTGAACCAAGCGAGGGCGTGAATGTCTCGTTTGGTTCTTTTCCAAGTTTCTTTTGGCTTGGATTTTGGGGAATTAAATAGGATTAAATTACGAGGGGTTTCATCAAATGAGATTAATAACATTGAGAGAGGGGGTTTTCATCTACAAGGACTAATAACATCAAAGAGGGAGTTTTGGAAGCCAAAGGGGCACATGGGAAATCGAAGAGGTATTTAAGACTTTAAAACTCCCATATAAATTAATTTCGAATTTATAATGTAATTAATCTATGAATTTTCGAAACTAATTCAAAGCTAGAATAACAATTCATGCAAAAAATTGATACTTTCCTTGCATGTCATTCCCTCCTGCAACATTGGACCTATTTATTTAAGATCATATTGCTTGGTCGAGCCAAAAAGCCAGAAGTAAGTGCAACACAAACATAACATAACTAAAATGTGACGCAAACGTAGAATAAACATAACTGAAATACAAATTAGTAAATAAGTAATAATAAAATAGAAAATCAATCGGATGCGTCACTGTGCGTACTACTGGAATCCATGGAGTGAACAACATCTGACCGGTCACTGTAATTTGCATCTGAATTGTCTCCCCCGCATGTGGACAGGCAATATCGTGGAAAGAAATATCGGGGTCCTCCGAGTCATCCTTTACCTCCTCATTTGATGGATCCTCGACCTCAAGCCAGAAGAGGCGCTTACACCTGTGTTCGCATAAAAGGTTGGTCGCAATTGTAACAGAGTCCCTTGGCCCGATGGTCAGCCATTTCTTGGGTCGACGGGTGGCGGATCGTGGTCGGTTGATAACCTTCCTTACATTATTGGGACTATTGTCGGGTTGGAAGGGGGATCACTGAAACATCGAGAAGGTCCATTGCCACTAAGACACCCAAATGTTGATGATCCATCAATATGCGCATCTGGCACAACACGCATGAGGCTAGTGGCGGTAGTTAGGTCAGTAGGTGTTTGGAACTCCACCTCCAGACGGAGAAGCTCATGGAGGTCGTCGTGAAAATGGGCATTTGATGTGCAAGTGGAATGGAAGGGGCGTGGGCGAACTTCACCTTGAACTGCTCCAAGTGGTCATTGGTGGATCCCTTGTATTTGAGAAAGATGAGGTCGATGTTGTGAGATAGTGGTAGATCTCCCCCCTAACGAGTAAGCCCCGCATAGACAATTGCGGTTCCGACTCCACGGTATCATCCATCATCGTCATCTTCTCCGACTCTAGCCACTACTATGGCGAGTTACTGCTGTTACGGAAATAGGCATGTAACAAAGTTCAAGCTCAGTGTTGAGGCAGGAGACCAGGTGATTGAGAGAGGTACTAGAGGTTGGTAGGCCTCTTGATCTATATGAGTCACACTCGTCCCGACATATCTTTTGTTGTGAGTGTGACGGTCTGTTATATGCATGACCCTAGGGAGGGCCACATGGATATTATGTATCATATTTTAAGGTACTTGAAGAGTGCACCAGAGAAGGAGTTGATCTTCCAAAAGAATGGGCATTAGGGCAATTGTGATTCATACTGGGCTAGTTATGTCGATGGTAGGAGGTCCACGTCAAGGTATTGCATTTGTATGGGGCAATTTGGTCTCCTAAAAGAGCAAGAAGCAAACTATGGTTGCGAGATACACAACAAAGGCAGAATACATGGTCATGGTCTTAGGTGTATGAGAGATGTTATGATTGAAAGCCTTATTGATATCATTCTTGTCATGGAGTCGCCTAGGCGTCTAGGCACCCGAATATGTACAAGGTGTTGGGCTCCTTCATTTTTTTATAATAAAAGGGAAATAGACTGCAGTTTATATATAAACCACAGTCTATTCTACCTATAGACTGTGGTTTTTTAAAAAAACCGCAGTCTATTCTCAACTTTAAAAGTTTAAGTTAATTATAAACTGCGGTGTATATATAAATCGTAGTCTATTACATATATACACTGCGGTTATATATAAACCGTATTATACTTATGTTGTCAGGGTGCGCGCCAAGGCGCGCCTGAGGCGCTGGGAGCACCGGGCGCAGTCCGTCGCGCCTCAGCACGATTGAGGCGGGCGATGTGCCCCAGGCACGCCCAGCCGCACCAAAGGAGCGTCTGGGCCTTTCAAGGTGTTTTTTTCAACTTTTTTTTGAGATGGGCAAAAACATGATCTCAGACGGACCCCTAGGCGCACTTGGGCGCCCAATTCGCTGAAATCGGGCACACTTGGGCGCCCAATTCGCCTGAATTCAGCGAATTGGGCGCCCAATTTGCTGAAATCGCATGAATTCTGCGAATTGAGCGCCAAATTATCCCAATTTCCTTTTCCCCCTATTTTTGCACCTCACGTGCCTTAGGCGCGCGCCTGCGCCTTGCGCCTAGGCTCCAGAGGTTCTTTGCGTCTCGGTGCGCCTTGCGCCTTTGACAACATAGGTCTATACCCTATTTGAAAGTAATGTAAACTGCGATTTATATATAACCGCGGTCTATATATGTAATAGACTGCGGTTTATATATAAATCGTAGCTTATATATGTAATAGATTGTGGTTTATATATAAACTGCAGTCTATGATCTCTTTTTTATTAATCTAGTCTGAGCCGTAACTTTACTTTTCACTGCAACTTTTTACAGTTGCTGCTGCTAAGAGAATCTTCTGGCAATTTTGGAAAGTTTCTGCCTTCTTGGTTCGATCTGGAGATTCCATTAGACATCTTCCTCAAATCAGCTATTCATCTCCTCTGATCCTACTCTCGTTTAGGTATTGGCAATAACATTTCATTTTTTTCAGTATTTCATTGAATCACTGCTTATGATCATGTGCTTACTTTTGAAAATACCTTTTATAAAAAAATTTCAGGATTGTAGGAATTTTTCTTTCTCTGATTTGTTACCCTTAATAAATTTCTTCAATTTGTATATTTATAAATCATGTGCTTACTGCTTATGAATTATGATGAAGTCAAGCTTTTTGCTTGATCAGATGAACAAATTATATTAGGATAAAATAGTAGTTAATTTTATCGTCTTAGAAGATGCATTTTACAATTATAACAAAAGTTACCCAAATTCTTTTTGTGAATCTGGTTTAGGATTTTTAGATGGTTTAGGATTTTCCTATTACATCTTACAGGAAAATGACTGCTAAAGGATCTTTATCAAAATTAACAATAGTTACCACTAAAATGACTGAATTGAACAAGCTTAGACTAGAGCGGAAGATGCTTACTATTTTTGTGAGTGATGATGATCACATTATTCTCGGGTTTAACACAAATAAATTAATGAGTTTTATGAGTTATCTTGTGAAGCATCATATGCCAATTATATATGTTAGATGAAAGGAAGTTGATAAACAACTTAAGATCAATTATGGAAAAAATTAAATGTATGTAACTTTGTTATTAGTTATTATATAACTGTGTTTTTTTGTTAATTATTAATTAATATTATCTATTATTTTCAGCTTTACTTTGATTATATTGATGGTCTTCGCAATGCATTACTGAAAAACACGAGTGAAAATTGGAGCACTTGGAAATCCAAATTTTTTCACTTATGTAAAAAATGTTGATTTAGAGCATCGATACAATGTACCTATCAAGTATAACTTTATAACTCCTGAAGATTGGAAAGTTTTTGTCGACTATCGTATCACTCTGGAATATATGGTTATGTTCTTATTAAATTCAATATTTTATATCATTTATTAACTTTGTGAGCAATCTAAGCATTAACAAATATATTTTTGTGTAGAAGAAAAGTAAGATTAATATAGAGTGAGCAAAAGCACAGAAGACTTTTCATACTATTTCCAGAATTGGTTATTCTAGATCAGAAAAAAGGATGATATTAGTTCTCCGGTATTTTTTTATTTTAAAATTGATTTTCTCAATAATTTAAATGATAATTTATTTTCATTTTATTGTCAAGATTTAACAAGATGCAACTGCACCAATTTCACGTGCGGAGTTATGGAAAGCTGATTTGACATCTAAAATTAATAAAGATGCAATTAATTTGACATCTAAAATTGTAATTGTAAATATATCATTTCATCATTTGTAAATTATCAATAATAATATTGATTGTAAAGTATAATTTCTTATCTACAATTCAACATTAATATTTATTGTTTTTGTTTAGTATGAGTTGTCGAGTCAACAGTCCAAGAGTGTTGAAATAGTATCAAAGGGAAGAGATGTCATCCTTGTATCTATTTTAGGCAAAAAAACATTCAGGCAGGGTTAGAGCTGGTGGTAAGTTTTTCACCATTAAAAATTTTTTCAAGGATAACGGCAAAACGAGAGGAGATCAATAGCTCGTATTGAAGATGTGGAAGCTATAGTTCAAGAAAGATTGAGCCAGCAATAAGAATTATGAAGCCAACAACAACAAGCGCATCAAGCAAAGATGAGTAATATGAAGAATCAAATTGAAGAACTTATGCGCATGTTTAGTGCTGGAACTAGAACAGTTATGTCCACAAGTGTTGAATGTGCACGTGAAACTTCTCAATACATATCTCAGGCACTATTATTTTAATTATTTATACTTTTATGAAATGTCATGATCTCTTTTTATTAAGCAGGTAATAAATAATTTTTTTGTTATTTTTGTTTGCTAGCCAGCACTTTTATATGCATCATCACCACCAAAAGAAGTGTCTGAAACATCACATGAGTGTTTACATTCTCCAGTATTATAATTAATATTTTTGACTTTTATCTAATTAATATTGATGTCCAAAATATTAATTTTTTTTATTTGTACAAAATACAAATGAATTCATTGTCATGTTACTCAATTTCATTACTATGATGGGGAAAGAGAATAAAATAATATCTCTGGTATTAGATCCAACAGTATTTAGAACTGTTGAATCAACAAGTACATATACTTTGAAATTTCAGAGTTATATGATTTTACTATTATGGAAAAAGTTATGAGTAACATCATATTAGCATGTATTGGGTGAGTATTAAATATTACAAACTTAAGATTTTTTATTAATATATAAATTGATTCTGAATTTATATGTTTTTTTACATGTACATATATTCATAATTAAATAAATTTACATATGAAAGAAGTGTATCTTTTCATAATCTGACAGACATTTTTGGTTTTGATGATTAGTATGTCAAAGAACATTCAAAATCCGAAGCTGAAGATCTAAAAATTAGGTTTTCTCAACTCCAGTCAGATTTTTTGTTATTTTTGCCCTATCATAGATTGTAAGTATCAATAATTTTTGTCATTTTTTATTCTAATTAAATTATTAATTATTTCATTTGTTTCACAGAAAACATTTGATATTGGTTATTATTGATTACAGTAAAAATACAGTTTATTGATTTGATCCATTAAATCATGACATTTGTAATGATATTAAAAGGGTGTTTATATTGGCAGCTCAGCTTTGGATACTGGCAGCACGACAAAATAATAAAAAACACACATAATATGACCGATAATAGCAACCTAAAACGCGGAACACGTGTTTTTAAAAAATAGGTCTACTAATTGACATTTTTAGAAAAAGTGTTCAACATGAAAGTTGTATATCTCGACGAGATCTACAACTTTTATGTTGAACACTTTTAGTAAAAATGCAATATAGTAGGCCTATTTTCAAAAGGCGCGGAATCCGGACGGAACTATACTAATTCCGTCCGAATTCCGCGACTTTTGAAAATAGGCATACTATATTGCATTTTTAGAAAAAAATTTCAACATAAAAGTTGTAGATCTTCTCGATATCTATAACTTTCATGTAAACACTTTTCCTAAAAATGCATTTTTAAAAACTTAATTTTTGGGCTACCAGTATCCATCGAGCTGTCATTAGCCATTTTTTGAAATGTCATTATCTTTGAGATGTCAATAGCCATATAGGGGCTACCAATATAAAAGCCTTATTAAAAATATCATTACAAGGTAAGTTTATTAATTAGTTTTTTTTCCTATTTGAAATTCAGATTAGGCTATCAGCTAAATTCTTTTGTATTTATATAGTGCATTTAAGAGTTTAGCAAAAGATCGACATACCAGTTTTTACAGACCAAATGTTTTAAAGTGAAAGTCGGTAAGCTATAGCCTATATGAGTATATGTATTGTAATTTTTTTATATTTAAAATTTTGAAATTAAAATGTTTACCAATTGTTTATTTTTTAGTACCCAAAATAACCAGATAATATTCAATGTGGGTATTATATCATGTACAACATGATTTACATAGGTGATGCTCTTAGGACTATGGCAATATCATCATTGGTAAGTTAACTCCATATAGATTGATAAATGATAATAATTATGTTGAATTGAATTTAACAAATATTTTTTTATTGCAGATCTATGATAAAGTGACGCAATTTATGCAGGAGAAAATTAATAATATTCAAAATAAGATTTGTGATTATATAATCACTACATGCAAATAATAATATGACTATATAAGATATAATTAAGCATTATCTTTAAATTATTTATTGTGTCGAAGTATAACAAATGAACATGGTGTATAAATGAGCTCTTGTCATGTAATGATTTCTTTAAATGGTCTTTAATTGAACATGGTCTTTAAATGATTTATTGTGCAGTTTATTTGATAGTTCTACATTTTTATGTCTCATGTGATTATTTCTTTAGCTTAAGAATAACTGATTATTTTATGAAGAAAATTGATATGACAGATATTCGAATGATAGTTATTCCATTAATATAATCACTTTGTCGTGTGTCAATTGTTTTAGTATGGACATTGGCCCGACCTAACTCTGCATTTTATAGATCTGGTTCGTGAAAGATGCAACTATGCAAGACCAAAACAATAACAGTATTACTCCATCCATTGATAGCAATAATCTTGATCCAAAAATAGATCTTAAAAGAAAAGGCAAAGTCAAATGATACTAGATATTAGTATGGACATTGACCCGACCTAAAAGATAAAAATACAGTTAAATGTAATTTATGTGATAGATTGATTAAAGGTAGAATCAAAAGGTTGAAGCAACACTTATGTGACAGGTATGGAGATGTATAAAAGTGTTTTAAGACAACTTCTGAAATAATAGCTGATATGTATTCAGCTTTAAATAATAAAAAAAGAACAAGATGGATTTGACTGTTGATGATGATAATGAGAGTGAACGAGCGAACAGGTTCACAGAATGTATTCCCGGTATTATCTACAACTAAATTTTTATTTATCACAAGTTCTGGAACAAGTGTCAAAAAGAGAAAAGTAATCCACTTGCCACAAAAAGGGGCCCTATGGATGATCATGCAAGACTTGCTACTAAAGATGTAGTTGATGATAGGCGTGCTAAAAGTGCTCCACAAACTACTATTGAGAGATGTTTTAGATCTCCTGAAGATAAAACGAGAGTTGATTGTTATGTTGCTGATTGGTTCTATGAATGTGGAATTTCATTCAAAGTTGCAAAGCAACGAAATTTGAAATAATGCTTGAAGCAGTTGTACAATATGAGTCTGGTTATAAAGTTCCTAATTATCATGATTTTCGAGTTCATTTGTTATTGAATACAAAGATAAAGTTAAAGAGATGAGGACAAAATATCAAGCGTATTGGAGGAGATATGGTTGCACTCTTATGTCTGATAGTTGGACACACAGGAGAGAGAGGCATTTGATCAATTTCTTAGTCAACTGTCCAGAAGAAAATAATTTTATAAGTTCCGTAGATGCATCCGGTCAGATTCAAGATGCTACAATACTATCAAAGTTATTTGATAGTAAGATTAGAGAGATATCAGCAGAGTGTGTTATTCAGGTAAATATTTTTGGTTATACTAATTTTATATTTTATATTTAATTGTCTACAACTATAGACATATACAATGTTATGTTGTATGCATGCGGTGACTGACAATGTTCCAATTACAAGCCAGCTGGTAAAATTTTAATGTAAAAAAAATTCGCATTATTCTGGACTCCTTGTGCAGCTCATTGCATTGATCTCATGCTAGAATATATAGACAAACTACAACAAAACAAAATGCTGATAAGAAAGACAAAAATGATTACAAATTTCATCTACAAGCACACTCGTTAACTTGATGCAGTAAGGACTACTATAGGTGATGATCTAGTGAAGCATTCAGTGATTAAATTTATAACATTATTTCTTACTATACAAAGTGTGTTTAAGCATGAAAAGGGTAAAATTATTTTTTTTGTCGCCTTCGTGAAATGCTGCTAATTTGACAAAAACTGAAGACGGGAAACAAGTTGTAGAAACAATACTTTAACTGTTTTCTGGAATGTAGTAAGAGATTGTCTAAAAGAAGGAAAATTACTGATAGCCGTTTTGCGATTAGTATATGAAGATGAAAGATCAACTATGCCTGAAGTATATGTGACAATGGAAGAAGTTAAACAAAAGATTAAAAAACATTTTGATAATAAAAAAAAATTATTTAATAAGATTATTGAGGTTGTTGAAAATAGATGAACAAATCAAATGCAGCAAAAATAGTATAGGGCGGCTTTGTTTCTAAATTCAAGCAAATATTTTGAATATGAGGAGAAATATAATGATGATGCTTCAATATTTCAAGATATTTTCAATGATGTTATTGCAAGACTAGTGTCCGATCAACAATTGCAAGACAAGATTGCAGAGCAAGGTACTAGGTACAAAGTATCTCGAAATAATTTTGGAAAGCCTATGACTATTAGGCAACGAACCACCTTAAATCCAAGTATTGATTAAGTTTTTATTTTTTTTCTTAAATTATTTATATGTTAAATAATTTATATTTGTCTTAAATAAATAATGGATTAATGGGGTGCACATGATGACCGAATATTGACCTTACAAAGTATCATTGCGCATACTTGGATTATGTTGTTGTTTTTCTAATTGTGAGCGTAACTTGAGTACTTTTGAATTTGTATGTATACAAATATTCAATATAAAATTTGATATTCTTATATCTCCTAACAAGTTTATAATTTTTTTGATTCAGATTCACACAAAGAAAAGAAATATATTGAAGTCTTGCTGAAGATTCACGGTAGGATTCGTCGGGTTGTCATTCCGCGTCCTAGCTCGGTCCTCAACTGCATCCGGGGTAAAGGAGGCTGTCACTCACTCTCAATGGACCCGTCTTTTTCGTGTCACGAGCCGGTGGAGGATGACACAACTTCTCTAGCTTGGTGGAGAAAGCTAGATAAAACCCTTCTTGAAGCTCAAGTATGAAGGAGGAGGCCGAGAGGAAGCTCCGGCTTTGATTTGGCGTTGAATGCTTGCCCGGATCTTCTCCCCTTGGTGGAACGGCGGATTTCGCCCTAAAAATGCGGAGGAGTTGGCGTAGCAGAAGTCTGTCCAAAAAATGTCCTCAAATGGCAGAAAAACTGTTCTTAAATAGAAAAAGATCAGAAAATTGGTCACGTACGGTCTGGGGCACAACCGTGCGTAAACCGTGCGAAATTCGCCCGCAGATAATGCTTGAGGAAGAAGAAGCGTTGACCCGTGCGTTGTAATCTCGCACGGGCGATTCCGCCCGTGCGTGAAGGAAATCGCACGGGTAAACACAGAGCGCAGGAATACCGGAGAAAACAGTGGAACCGTGCGTTTTACTCGCGCACGGGCGTTGTTGCCCGTGCGTGAAGGAAACGCACGATTAACCACAGATCACTGGAAGGCTCGGCAAAAGGTGCAGGCCGTGCGATTCCTTCTCGCACGGTTTGGCCGAAACCGTGCGGGAACAAATCGCACGGGTAGAAACAGATGCCCCAGGAAAGCTGTGTAAAACGCACGATTGGACTGGAACCGTGCGCGAAGAAATGCGCACGACCGTGCGTTTTACACAGAAACTGGAAATGGAATTCGGGACATCCCGACTACCTGCACAACAATAAAACCAGGCTGAAGCACAAGCTTCCAGCACCAAAATGCAAACAAAACTAAACAGAAAGATAACGAGTAGCACCATGTGCATACCCCCAACAATAGAATGCGCAATTGCACACCCACGGGCCCAAAACAATGCAGTTAGCGTGAAAAACGGTATAGATGAAATATCAACGGTACCATACCAAAAGTGAAGTGCAAGTGCGTGAAAATTAGCCCAAATGAGTCCAAAAAACACTATATAAATCGGACTCATCAACCTTACCCCGAGATGATTCCGTACACCAGGCTCCCACTAGCTGGCAGGGCAGGTTGATCTCTCGGAGGGGTGAGTTGACCTTACCTCGAGATGATTCCGCTGACCAGGATCCCACTAGGTGGCAGGGCTGGTTGATCTCTCAAAAGGGTGAGTTGACCTTACCCCGAGATGATTCCGCTGACCAGGCTCCCACTAGCTGGCAGGGCAGGTTGATCTCCCGGGGGGGTGAGTAGACCTTACCCCGAGATGATTCCGCTGACCAGACTCCCACTAGCTGGCAGGGCAGGTGATCTCTCAGAGAGGTGAGTAGATCTTACCCCGATATGATTCTGCTGACCAGACTCCCACTATGATATTATGAGGAAAAGCTAGTGTGAATGATGATATTTTGGATTTGACTATAATACTATGATATTCTTGTGTTCAATTTTTTTGTTCATTTTTCTTGAGTATTGAGATATCATGATTTATGGATAGTGTAAATTATACTACAGAACAAGTGAACAACTTTTTTCCCAAAAGTTTAGTGCATGTAAACTCAACACTTAGCATGTAATTGGGAGATTTTTCTCTCTTTTTCATTGGAATTTGTTGTTATTTTGTTAGTAAACCTGCAGTAGATTTGCTTCTAATTGAATCTGTAGCAGAATTGTTTCTCAGTTCACGGGATAGTTTTGGGTGGATTTCTGTGAATCATGCAGTGGGTTTGTTTTTCTGATTTATACGGCTTTTTGTGAGGTCATGCATTTAATTTGTTTCTTTGATTTTTGTAAATCTTGCAGTGGGTGTATATCTCTGATTTATATGTTTTGTAGTGGGTCTGTTTCTTTGATTATATGGATAAAGATTTTATTCATTATCTGTAACTATCAATTATTGAAATTAGAGTCTCATTTTGGATACAGTTGAGTTTTGTGACGATCTATTAGTACCATTATTTGTGGGTTTATATCTCTGAATTGTGTCCTGTAGTAGGTTTGCTTTCTAACTTTTAAGTTAAAAAAATTGGATAGACAGCGATTTTTATAAAAATCGATGTCTATCCACACTATACACTATAGTTTTTATAAAACCGCAGGGAATAGTCTGTCTTTTAGGCTTTAGACAGCGGTTTTTCTATAAATTGTTGTCTATACCCACTGTACACTGCGGTTTTTATAAAACCGCAGTGTATAGTGTGCCTTTTAGGCTTTATACAATCGTTATTATATAAACTGCTGCATATACCCTCTATACAATGCGATTTTTATAAAAACTGCAGTGTATAGTCTGTCTTAGTTTTTAAAAAATATCTAGTTGTCGCCTTGCGACTTCCTCGCTTAGGCGTCCGCCTTATCGCCAAGGCATCCAGGCGCTCGACGCTCGCCTTGATTCGCCTTGACGCCGTGACAAGAATGAAAACGACACATAATTAATACAATACTATTATAAAGGTAAACATATTACTGAAAGACTCCCGCGAGGTGAAGCCGATCGTCCGAGCGCATGTGAGTGCCATGTACGCAACGCGTATACGTATCAACACACCAATCTTGAAGAGTGACCTTGTCCCAAGGTCTAGCGAAAGGGGGCTTGAAGACTGAAGGCGTAGTCTAAAACACGCTAGCTGGGCCACGAACATAAGCGGAGTTGTAATGAGAATACGAACCGATGGGCAAATTTTTTGAGCTCTTAACCTGGGGCACGAAGATAATGTCAGAAAAAAAGGGAGAGTGGTGGTGACATGGATAACGAAGGCAACACGACGATCATTGAGCACGAAAGTGGGTATACAAAGCCCGCGAAGGAGACATGTTGGTTGCGTGCATGTGGCACACCAGTTGAAAAGAAATGACATGAGGAAAGTGTGCGGGAGAACGAATGGGGGACATGAATTTTAAGAGGGATATGGGTGTGGATGTGGGTGAACACTAAGCAAGGTGGAGTACAGGAGACAAATGTTATTAAGGGGAGTAGGAGATGGAGTGGGGTGTGGAACACTGGACAAAAAGTGGGATACAGCTCGAGGCTACTGAAAAGCAAAAGAGGCCTGACAGAAGGCTGGCCCTTTGGAGGCGAGAAACAGGAGGTCGGCGGGGAGGAAGCCCGTTGGGAAGTAGAAGGAAGACATGAGTTATAATGGTGCTTAAGGAAGAAGACAACGGCGAAGTGCAAGGTCCATAGCAAGGAGGGAATCCATGGCAACTTCGATTCGATCGCATCAAGCGTGCACCGAGTACAGTAGGAGGGACATGGAGGGAAAGGTGGGCGAGAGTCGGCGAGATGCGGAAGGAGGCACTGGAAGGTCGTCGGAATGATGCAGGAGGTATTGGAGGGCCGCTGAGATGTTGGAGGGCGCTAGAAAGACAACTAGAGTCTGAATGGCGCGTGAAGGACAAGCTGGGACATGTAGGGAAGATGACGATTGGCTAGGATGATTGCACAGAGGACACGTGTGAGACCCGCAACTTCTACTATGAGTATTAAACGACATGGTCGGTGAGTCATGTGAGGGCCCTAGCGGCAGGGCACGATAGTTGCGGCTGGGAAGGACGAGGCCTACGAAAGACAATGGAATCAGTCGGGCGCTGGCTGGAACGGGTAAGTAGATCCAATTAGGTTGTCGATAAAATCCTAAGTGAGTAGCAATTCTGACCAATTGATAGGTGCACGCTATCGGTCAAAAAATATCATAAGAAATATGCGAGATACAAATTATCGAGACATGGTCGATACCAACTCCTGGGGGCATGTCCCCTCTAAGAGCCTTCTATCCAAGGAGAGCCTAAGCCTAACAATGATCCTAGATAAAAGACTTCACACCTAAGGGTTCATTATATAGGTGGAGATCTCTGTTGAAGCCAAAAATGCCCTCAACGGGAGTTCAAAACAGGGGTGCAGCCAACACCTACTTCTCTCGAGCCTCAACCCTCGACTAGATTCAAAGGACCTAAGACTGACCCAAAACCTCAGCAGGGAGGTCCCACCTCACACCCGGAAGATCTCTGAGAGCTTCCCCTCCAAAGCCAAAAGCTGGGCTAGGAGTTACTCAGAAAGCACTGGAAATTGGAAGATAATGAAAGTTTGCCTTCTAAGGAGCCCTTATGGGTCTATTTATAGCCTTTGCTGACCTGAGATTACTGAAATACTCTTAGTTGGTCTGGCAATAGCCAAATCCCGCTGTTTATCCTGAGGGTAATTAGGTCATTTTACCTAGGGCACTGGGCCCCACTCGGCGAGAACTCTGAGCCGAGAGCCTTCTGTCCAGAACCCGGCGCAAGCGGTCTCGCCTGCTTACAGGCGAGAGCTCCTTCAAGACAGGAGCTTGGCGCAAGTGCAAACGTTCCCGCCCCTCTTATGGGCGAGAACTTCTTTAGGGCGGGAACTCCTCTAGCTAGCCTAATCGTGACCGTTGGTGCCTCCTGCTCTGACTCAGCGAATATGAGGTTGTACACAATCTCCGCTCTTTTTGAGCTAGCTCTGCGCTCGAAAAGACACGTCCAACCCGTAAATATTCGCTGAGCACGTGTCAACATCAGGGAATCTTTTGGTGGGCCCTACCGTGGTTATATATATATGTGCCGATAGACGGCCATAAATCTGCCCTCGAATCGACGCTCTTCGCCCGAGCTCTCGCTTCCTCTCGCGATGCGTTCCAAGCACGCTGACAAACCACTTCTGCAGGATCTTCAAGACCGCATCGATGCGGCACAGGCGCGAGCCAAGGCTAACAGCGCCTTAGTTGCCCCCTGGCTGGCGAGAAAGTCGTCAGCCGCTGAGCCTTCTCAGCCAAAGAAGAAAAAGAAGCCGAAGGTAGTCTAGCGAGACCTGCCTCACGAGAACAGGAGTCCGCCTACCCCGACCCCAAGCCGCGCGAATGATCCCTCTCCGTAGAAGGTATGTCTGATTCGCTAACCATTGAAACCACTAGTTGCTTATTCAGGAGAATTTGTAGCTGACGCGATACTTCTCGCAGGAAACGGTCCCCGACGACGTCAGGCCCCCGCGGGAGCCCTTGGACCCATCATCTCGTCTTCCTGAGGACCAACCGCGGGTCTCGGAGGTCGCTCCTCCGCTGACTCCTCGAAAACTGCAGGTATCCTTTCCACTCTCGCTCTTAACTCAGTCTCAGAATGCTGAATTGTCTTCCCGCAACACCAGCTTCCGCCCAGTCGGGTCTCGCTACCCGGGAGAACGAAGTAAGGGTCGCTAATCGGCCTGTCTTTGCGGTTGATTCCTCCCTACCGGCGGGAGGAATGACTGTCGAATCTTCTGCATCTCCCCAGGATGTCAGCCATCCCGCGGGAGAGGAGACCTCCCCCCCCCCCCCGCTTCCGGCCAAGCCGGGATCACCACTCGCAAAATCTTCCCCGCGGGTAAGGGAAAGCCGATCCACCTCCTCTTTGGAACTGAGGGGGGGGGGGGGGGGGGGGGGCGGGGCTGGGCCTTCTCGCCTGCCGTCGGCCGGTGGTTCTCGTCATACTGCAGGTATGCGGTATGCTCATCACAATTGTCGCTTAGCTCTCGCCATGACCGTGGAATTCTTTTGTCAGGAGATCTGGGCTCGCGGTTGGGAGCTGACGCAGAGGATGAAGAAGATGAAGAAGACGAAGACAGAGAGGGAGAGGACGGCGAGAGCTCCCCCTTCCCTTCATCTGACGAGATGGAGGAAATCTTGACCAGTGTCGGGAGCGCTAAAAGGCGGGAGAAGAAGGTTGTCGCCGTCCTGTCGAAGCTTATCCGGCGGGAGCGGGCCCGTGACTCCGCGGCGAAAGAGTTCCGCCAATCGGTGGAGAAGAGGCTCTGGAGCGAGACTACTTCATCGGCGAGACGGATCGGCCAGGTGGGCCTACCGCCGGGTCCTCTCCCGAAAGGTGCATCGCACGGATCCGAGACCTGTCTCGCTGGATCAACCTAGGATGCACCGTCTTGTTGTCCTACTTCAACCCGCAGGCGCCACCGAGGACTAGGCAGCGGGAACGTGGACGATGGCGGTGGGAACCCTACTGATTCGCGAGATCTCGCCCTTTCTTGCCCCCGGCCATCCCCTTCCCCAATGTACCCATATTTATTTATCAGTCTGTAACTAATAACTCTGCTATTATTATCATTACCTTTTATTCAGCTCTCGCTCGGCGAGAGTAATTCCTGACTGTCTTTATTATTATTATCATTTTTTATTCAGCTCTCGCTCGGCGAGAGTAACCCTGTTTCCGCTCGTTTGACTTGTCGCGCGTCATCTCAAAACGTTTGCGCTAATCAGATTTGTCAGTCGCTGTCAATCTTGGGCGGGAAACCGAGGCGCCGCCGACTTAGGGCGTGACGGCTGTACCCCCGCCGCCTTTTTGGAAACAGTCATGATGATCACGGTTTTCTATAAATAGGGAGTCCACCTACCATATTTATTTCTCTGATCCGAACCCCGTGTCTTTTCTCTTGTCGCTCTCGCGGTTTGCCGAAAGCTCCCGCTTGCTTCCGCTTCCTCCTCCTGTTCTCACTGTTCTCGCTGTTCTCGCTGTTCTCGCTGTTCTCGTTGTTCTCGCTGTTCTCGCTCTCGCCTCTCTTCTGAAGACCTTGTCTACAACCTCTCAAACACGATGTCGGGCGGAAGCGAGGGGCGTTCAAATTGTGCGGAAGCCTTCCAGAAGCATATGTTCCCCTCCTGCAGCCTGACCATGGAGGAGTTCCAACTGACCCAGACTCGTTACGTTCCCGCCGGCTTCACCGCGTGAAACCCCGACAACCATGACAAGGTAAACAGTGCGGGGGAGGGGGAGCTCGCCATCCCCCTTGAGCACTTTGAGGTGGGCTTCCGCCTCCCCCTCTGGCCCGAGATGCGTCAGGCCCTCCGGTACTATGGAGTGGTTCTCGCGCAGTTGAATCCAAACTCAGTCACGATCCTGGTGGCCCCCATCTGCTATATGCGATCCGAGAGGATCGAGTTCAGCCTCCCCATCTTTCGAAAGCTGTTCACCTTCCGCGCTAAGGGAGGGATGGTCTTCTTTTCAGGGCAGCTGCTCAAGACCACCGGTCTCGCCAACAAGCATCACCACTGGGGAGAAAGGTTCGTCTTTGTCTCCGGCGATTTCGGGAACGTGCCTCTCGCGCCCATTCAATACGAGGACGCCGCCTACAAGCCGCCCTCCTTGGGCTCGCGCGAGAGCGCCCTCCTTGAGTTCTTCGGGACCAAGGATTTCGACGTCCAATTCCTCCGGCGGGACGTCGATTCGCTCCTCCCCGTGCCTCCGGGCGAAGGTACGGTCTCGCATTTGTCTTGTTATTCCCCTTCTTTTTAAGATTAGAACCGAGTGTTGTCGCTTCCGCAGGAGAGCGCGAGATCCCTCTACACCAACCATTCGATGAGGCTCATGCTGCCGAGAGCCGATCTGTGAGAGACCCGCTGGCTCTCGCAAAGGCCGCGGCTCAGGCCTGCCGGGATGAGCCGTCCCCGCTTCCTTCGACCGGCGCCGGGAAGCGAAAGCCCGGCACCCCTCTGCCCCCACCGCTCAAGAGGCCCAAGATAACTGCTGCCGAGAAGGGTAAAATCGTTGCGGTGGCGCCCTCCCAACCTCTCGCTGTTGGCCGCTCCTTTGAAGAGATCTTGCAGGCCGCCAGCGAGATCGCGGTTACCAGGGGTGACGCCGAGGCTCCTGCCGAGAACCCCCCGACCCCCAGTGGAGCCGGTGGCGAGGGAGCCGCCGCCGAGACCTCCGCTCAGTCTCCGCCTGGAGAGGTGCCGCGGGGTCACCGCAATTTTGGTCTCGGCACGAAGTGCCTGGATGCGGAGAACAAGCCGCTGTTTAAGTGGGACCCTGACACCAACAGGGTCTCAATCTCGTCTCTTCTACCCAGCTGGGCGGAGCGAGATGAGGTCACCAGCGAGGCCTTCTCCTTGGGCTACGGCCTCTACAGCCGGGAGAACGTCGGCATCTATGACAAGATGACCACCAGGCTCCTGGCCTATGACTCCACCCAGGCCTTGATGTGCGGGATCGAGCTTGCCGGAGTATCACCATCGACCGCAACTTCCAGGACATGTTCAAGGCCAGGGAGGAGGCGGTGGCTCAGGCGGATGCCTTGAAGAAAGAGCTGGCAGACGCCACGCAACTGCTGTCCTCGCGCCGGGCGGAAGAGGTAAACGAGACCTTTCGCGGCGCTCGCTCTCGCAACTGCAGACTGCAACTTCATTCTTTTCCTTTCATGCTAACCTCTCGCTATACAGGATTCCGCTCAGGCCGTGGCGATTCGCGCGGAGCTGGCCCAGGCGCGATACGAGAACGTCCTGCTGAGGGACCAGATCCTGCGCATGGAGGCGAATGCGCCCCCTCCTCCTCTGGACGAAAGGTTGAAGAGCCGCTACTATTCCTTCTACGACATCGACAAGCTCCTCCAGGCCAACGCGCAAGCTACAGTCAAACTGACCCTGGAGATGCTGCGGGATGTAGGCTGCTTGGACGGGAGAGGCAAGACCATTACCGCTCATCAGCTCGTCCCCTGGCTCTTTGAGCATGTCCCGAAGCCCCCAGGCACGCCCGATTCCCCGCCCTCGGATGTCCTGAAATCCCCTGCCGCGGGTGGCGAGATATCCGGGGAGAGCTCAGGCGAGAGCTCCAGCGGGAGTTCAAGCGAGAGCTCTGAGGGGTACAGCGTGTCTCCTTGAGGGGCCCCCTTTTTCTTTTCTTTTCGTTGTAAAGAGCGAGACGCTCTAGACTTGTAACTATATAAAATACATTGTAAATATTTTGTATTCATGCCATTTTCTTTTTAATGCAAATGCGTTTGATACAATTATTGTGGCCGAGTGCTTCTTAGGCATGCTTCCGCCGAGGCCCTTGGCCTCCCTTGGGTAGTCTCCCTTAGTGATGGATAGGCAGGAACCTGTCGAAAGAGCCCAGGGCTTAGACGTTTTGTTCTCGCGTTCTGCCGAAAACCGTATGTCGGGAACATGGCTCGCGGGCCCTTTAAGACGAGGTCGTCCCCCTTTAGCTTGCGCGAACTGTTCGAAGCTTTCGCCTAACGCTTCCCACTGTCCAAGGATACTGTCAGGAGCCTTCTCGCCGAGAGCTTCCTTCGGCGAGATCTCCTTGGCGAGGACTTCCCTGCCGAGATCTTCTTTGGCCGAGGCCTCTCCTGCCTGAAGGGGCCTTACCTCTTTTCATTCCGCGTTCCGGGTGCGTTTCTTGCCCTGCTCAGAGCATCCGAGTCGGAGTGTCTCCTAGGATCAAAAACTTCCCTCCCCCAGGCGAGCCTTCGAGCCTGCCAGCTAACGAGAGCCTGCGCAGCGGGTCTACCTGGGGCCGAGCCGAGCTCGGGAGGCCGATGAAGTTCTCTCGAAACAAACCTATACCCCACAGGAGAGCCTTCGGACTTGTCAGCTAGATGAGAGCGGGTCTACCTGGGGCCGAGCCGAGCTCGGGGTGTCGATGAAGTTCTCAAACCAAACCTATCCCCCACAGACGAGCCTTCGGACCTGCCAGCTAGATGAGAGGCTGCGCAGCGGGTCTACCTGGGGCCGAGCCGAGCTCGGGGTGTCGATGAAGTTCTCAAACCAAACCTATCCCCCACAGGCGAGCCTTCAGACCTGTCAGCTAGATGAGAGCCTGCGCAGCGGGTCTACCTGGGGCCGAGCCGAGCTCGGGGTGCCGATGAAGTTCTCAAACCAAACCTATCCCCACAGGCGAGCCTTCGGACCTGTCAGCTAGATGAGAGCCTGCGCAACGGGTCTACCTGGGGCCGAGCCGAGCTCGGGGTGCCGATGAAGTTCTCAAACCAAACCTATCCCCAACAGGCGAGCCTTCGGACCTGTCAGCTAGATGAGAGCCTGTGCAGCGGGTCTACCTGGGGTCGAGTCGAGCTCGGGGTGCCGATGAAGTTCTCAAACCAAACCTATCCCCCACAGGCGAGCCTTCGGACCTTCCAGCTAGATGAGAGCCTGTGCAGCGGGTCTACTTGGGGCAGCGGGTCTACTTGGGGCTGAGCCGAGCTCGGGGTGCCGATGAAGTTCTCAAACCAAACCTATCCCCCACAGGCGAGCATTCGGACCTGCCAGCTAGATGAGAGCCTGCGCAGCGGATCTACCTGGGGCCGAGCCGAGCTCGGGGTGCCGATGAAGTTCTCAAACCAAACCTATCCCCCACAGGCGAGCATTCGGACCTGCCAGCTAGATGAGAGCCTGCGCAGCGGATCTACCTGGGGCCGAGCCGAGCTCGGGGTGCCGATGAAGTTCTCAAACCAAACCTATCCCCCACAGGCGAGCCTTCGGACCTGTCAGCTAGATGAGAGCCTGCGCAGCGGGTCTACCTAGGGTCGAGCCGAGCTCGGGGTGCCGATGAAGTTCTCAAACCAAACATATCCCCCACAGGCGAGCCTTCGGACCTGTCGGCTAGATGAGAGCCTGCGCAGCGGGTCTACCTGGGGCCGAGCCGAGCTCAGGGTGAAGATAAAGTTCTCTCGAAACAAACCTATCCCCCACATGCGAGCCTTCGGACCTGCCAGCTAGATGAGAGTCTGTGCAACGGGTCTACCTGGGGCCGAGCCGAGCTCGGGGTGCCGATGAAGTTCTCAAATCAAACATATCCCCCACAGGCGAGCCTTCGGACCTGCCAGCTAGATGAGAGCCTGCGCAGCGGGTCTACCTGGGGCCGAGCCGAGCTCGGGGTATTACAAAACACATAATTACGTCCTATTATAAAAATTTCACAATAGGCAAGGGAAAATCAAGACAACTGATGCAGTATAATAAGTTTAATTTTGGATACACAATTACATCCTTCCCATTTCATGGGTAGAAGCGTTTCAGGTCATCGCCGCTCCAGGTGTGGCTTAAGGCCCTCCCCTCCACGTCCTGGAGGTAGTAACCTCCTGTTACAAGGACTTCCTTCACTATGTACGGTCCTTCCCAGTTCGGGTTGAGCTTGCCCACGGGAGCCGAACTTCCTGCCGCGTCAACCTTTCTCAGCACCAGATCTCCTTCAGCAAATTGTTTAACCCTGACATGCTTATCAAAATACTTGCCCATCCGCCGTTTGATCTCTTCTTGCCTGATGGTTGTCACGTCCCGCAGCTCTTCCACCATGTCTAGCGAGAGGCGTAGCCCCTCTTCATTCTCCAACCTCCAAGTCTCATCTCCTTCGCCCGCGGCTGTGACCCGCAGTTGTGACCCGCGGGGACCAAACCTCAAACTCCACTGGTAGGACCGCCTCACACCCGTGAGAAAGCTTGAAGGGGGTCTCACCGGTGGGCCGGTGGCCGTGTTCGGGGTCGTTCGCAAGGCCCACAGGACCGAGGGGAGTTGCTCCACCCAATTTCTCTTTAAATTCTCCACTTTTTTCTTTAATAGGTTTACAATGATTTTGTTTGTCGCTTCCACCTGGCCGTTGCTCCGGGGGTGGTGGACAGGGACAAATCTGAGATCTATCCCCAGCTGGGCACAGAAGCTGATGAACTCTTCACTGGCAAACTGGGGACCGTTATCTGTCACTATCGCTTGGGGCAGCTCGTGTCTGCATATGATCTCCCCCCAGATGAAGTTCCTTATGACTTGAGAGGTGACCTTGGCCAAGGCTTTAACCTCCAGCCACTTTGAGAAGTAATCGACCATGACCAGGAGAAACCTCCTTTGCCCACTAGCAGGAGGAAAAGGCCCGACTAAATTCATTCCCCAGATAGCGAACGGCCACGGTGTCGTGATGCTTCGGAGTCTTTGAGCTGCCAAGAGCTGGAGGGGTCGCAGAGCTGGCACTTTTGACACCTCCTTGCAAACTTCGTGGTATCCTTCCTTAGGGTGGGCCAGAAGTATCCCTGTCTGGCCACCCTTGCCTCCAACATCCTTCCTACAGAATGACTGCCGCACTCGCCCGAGTGCACCTCTCCTAAGATCCTTGGGATCTCTTCTTCGGTCATACATCTAGCTAGGAGCCCTGACAACATCTTACGATGCATCCCCCCTTCTATCATCAGGTAGTGAGCTGCCTTGCGCCTGAAGCTCTTTGCATCTTTAGCCTCCTCTGTCAGCTTGCCTGTGGTCAGGAAGGTTACCAACGGGTCCACCCACGAGGATCGTCGACCTACCTCCATCAACTCCCCTTCCTCAATGGCTGGCCGAAAAAGTTCAGTGAGGGTCCCTCCTCCCCGAGGCCCAAACTTTGTCAATCGATCGGCGGTCGTGCTCTCCTCTCTGGGGACATGCTGGATTGAGAATGATCGGAACCCATCGATGATAGCCCTTACTTTGGAGAGGTATTTTATGAGGGTAGGTTCCCGAGCTTCAAACTCTCCTCGGATCTGCGACGCTACTACCATTGAGTCGGTGAAGGCCTCCACATCCTGAATCTCAAGCTCCTTTGCAAAGCGAAGACCGGCGATCACGGCCTCATACTCTGCTTGGTTGTTGGTCACTGGAAAATGGTAAGCCACTGCCTACTCTATCGCGACTCCCTGGGGGCTTATCAGCACCACTCCTCTCCCGAGGGAATGTTTTCCCGAGGCCCCATCAACCATCATCTTCCAAGCTTCCTGTGGCTGCTGCTCTCCCTCCCCGACTTCAACAACATAATCTGTCAAAAAGTCCGCCACCGCTTGCGCCTTGATGGAGAGTCTCGGAACAAAAGAGATGTCGAACTCGCTTAGTTCAATGGACCACTTAGCAAGTCTTTTCGAGTGCTCTACTCCTTCAAAGATCTTGCGAAGAGGATGGTCGGTTACCACCCTAATCGAATGTGCTTGAAAGTATGGCCGGAGTTTCCTTGCAGAGATGACCAATGCGTAAGCTAACTTTTCGAGGATGGGTAGGGGAGCTCTGTCTTCTTCAATATCCGGCTGACGTAGTAGATGGGCAGTTGCTTCTTTCCTTCTTCTCTTACTAGGACGGAGCTCACCGTCTCCGCTCCTACTCCAAGGTACAAGGTCAGGTCCTCCCCTTCTTTTGGGCTCTGAAGCAGAGGAGCCTGAGAGAGCTATCTCTTCAGCCCTTGTAAGGCTTCTTCGCACTCGGCGGTCCAATCAAACCTTTGATTCCCTCGCAGCACCTTGAAGAACGAAGAACACTTGTCTCCTGACCTGGAGAGGAACCTACTCAGCCCAGCCAGCTTGCCTATCAAGCGCTGGATCTCCTTGGCGTCGCGAGGCGATTCCAAATCCAGGATGGCCTTTACCTTGTCCGGGTTAGGCTCCACCCATGCCGGAGTCAAGAGGTGCCCAAGGAACTTCCCGCGACTGGCCCCGAAGACACACTTCAAGGGGTTCAGCCTCATCTTGTATCTCCGCAGGGTGGCGAACGTCTCTTCTAGATCTTTCAGGTGTGAATCCACGCACTTGCTCTTGATCATCAGGTCGTCAACATAGACCTCCAAGTTTCTCCCCCTTTAATCTCGGAAGACCTGATCCATCATGCGTTGGTATGTAGCCCCGGCGTTATTCAACGCAAAGAACATCATTTTATAACTGAAGCATCCCTCCATCGTGATGAATGAAACATTCTTGACATCGAGAGGGTGCATCCGGATCTGGTGATAACCTGAAAAAACATCCAAAAACCTCATAATAGAAAAATCGACGGCTGAATCAACCAGCGCGTCGATCCGAGGCAAGAGGTAGCAATCCTTAGGGCATGATTTATTTAATAAAGAGAAATCGATACACATTCTCCATTTACCACCCTCTTTTTTATCCATTACCACATTGGAGATCTAGCCTGGATACTGGATCTCTGAGATGAAACCGGCCTCCAGGAGCTTCCTGACCTCTTCGCGGATGGGCTCCTCCAGCTTGGTGGCGATGGCTCTCATCTTTTGGCGTATGGGGCGAGTGCGGGGGTCCAGGTTCAGGCGGTGGCAGGCCACGTCCGCGTCGATGCCCGGCATGTCCGCCGCGCTCCAAGCGAAGATGTCGATGTTGCTTTGAATGCAGGCCCGCACTCGCTCCCGGGCCTCGGGACTCAAGCCCCCGCTGACCCGCACCTTCTGCACCTGCCCTGCGCTGGTGAAGACCTCCATCTCCACCACTTCCTCAGCCGGTTCCAGCCGCAACTGCTCCCAGCCGACCCTTGCTTCTTCCTCCAGCTCCAACCCCTCTCTTCCTACCTCCTCCTCAATCTTCATCGCCTCCTCCGGCCCCTCCTGCTGCTGCTCGACTTCCACGCCCCTCGGGGCCTCTCCCTCAGCTCCTCCTGCTTCTTGCTCTTCTACCTCCATCGCCCCCTCTGGGCTCTCCTGCTCCTCGTCCCTTTGGGCCTCCTACACATCTCCTCCATGCTGCTCCTCCTCAATCTCCTCCCCCCTGACTTCCTCTTCAGCTACCTCTCTCGCCTCCCCTAGGCTCACCTCCTCTTCTCCAACAACCTCTTCATGCGTCGTCATCTCCTTCTCCAACTCCTCTTCCTCTGACATCCAAGATATGTTGTTGACTGTCGTAACGTAGCACTGTCTTGCCACCTTCGGGTCCCCTCTAACCCTGACCTGCACCCCTCCATTGTTGAACTTGAGGCACTGATGAAACGAGGAGGGGACGCAGCGAAAGGCGCTGATGAGGGGGCGTCCAAAGATGGCGTTATAGCTGCTTGGGGCGTCCACGATCACGAACCTGCAGTTCCGTGACACGCCCCCCCAACTTCATGTGCAGCCCTACTCCCCCTTCCACTTCCTTCCTCTCTCCAGAGAATCCGAACAGTGGTCCATCCGAAGCCAAGATCCTTTTCCCCTCAACCCTCATCTCATCGAAGGACTTCTTGAAGATAACATTTACCGAGCTCCCGTTATCCACTAGTATCCTCGAGACCGTGAAATTCTCCACCGCCGTCTGGATTACCAGGGCGTCACAGAACGGATCTTCGTAGTCCGGCATGTCTGCTAACGAGAAGGTGATCTTTTCTTCCGGTGGGGGAGCCTGGGAAGTAGAGGCGACCCCCCTTCGGTACATGGTTTGAAGGCTACCCTTGCAAGTTTCCTCGATCCCTACTCCTCCGTGGATCACCCCGATTCCTCCCCGGGTTCCCACGTCTACCCAATATTCACATCTATCCTCCATCTCCCCCTGCTGTACTTCCACGATCCTAGCTGGCGGATCCTGCCTCCCTGCTCCTCTTGCTTCTCTCATCTCCAAAAACTCAGGGCAGGTGGCCGTTGCGTGACCCTCCTCCTGGTGGAAGTCACAAAAGAGCAACGACACCCTACCCCTTCTTCCTTCTCCTCCTCCTCTTCTCTCTGCTCTTCGAACTCCTCTCCTCGCTCCTCTTCCTTTGCCCACCTCCATGGCCTCTTGCGGCGGCGGGACACGACCCCTTGGCTCCTGCCTCCACGCCGGTTGGTCGAACCTCCTGGGCTCCCGTAGGTTATCTCTTCCCTGATAGCCTCCTCCTTGGCCCTGGGGGCGGCCCTCCTGGGGCCTCCAACCCAAACGGTTGTTCGGCTCCCGGGCCCCCCATCCCTGCCGCTGCCCCTGCCTTCGGGGCTCTTCCCTCCTCCTTTCTTCTCTCTGCTCCCTCTGCTCCCTCGGCTCCTTCTGCCTTCCTGCTGCAGGTTCCTTCACATCATCCTCTGCCAGCCTGGCCAACTTCCTGGCGAACGCTGGATTTGCTCTCTCGAAGTCTATCTCCTTTGCCGCCCTCTCCATGAGCTCCTCAAAGGAGAGGGGGGGCACTCTCTTCAACTCCATGCTGAAGAATTCCGGGCTCAGCCCCAGGGTAAAGGCGAGCATCAGCGCGTACCCTGGGAGCTCCTGGACCAGGAGGATCTCTTCCTGAAACCGGTCCATATAGTGACTCAGTGTCTCATCCGGCTTCTGCCTCACCGCAAATAGGCACTCCGCCTCCTTCTTTCGCTTCTTCGATGTTGAGAACTTCAACATTAAACTTCTTCGCAGATCTTCAAAACAGTAGATCGACCTTGCTGGCAACTGATGGAACCAGTCCCGAGCCTTCTCCTTCAACGTGATGACAAATAGTCGGCACTTGAAGGCATCCGTCATCTGCGTTATCGAAACGACATCTTCAAACCACTGCACGTGCTGTACAGGGTCATCCTTTCCTGAGTAGTAGGACATGTCAGGCTCCCGGAACCCCTCCGGTACCGGAGCTGAGATGATGAGCTCGTTGAATGGGCTCTCGCCTCCTGTCTGGCGAGAGGGCACGTCCCGCGGCCTCGACTGACTGGCCCTATCCGCGAGACCGTGTCCAGGGAAGAGCTCTCGCACTGCCGCCTCTCTCTCGCCCAAATCTGTCAAAGCCTCCTTGCCCGGGCGCTGGCCTGGGAAGAGCTCCCGCGCCGCCACGTCTCTCTCGCCAGCCTCCGCCGGGACCTCCTTCACCGGGCGCTGTCCGGGGCGTTCTCGCCCAAGAGCGGGACCTCCTCTATCGGAACCTGAGGTGTGTCCCACTCGCTTCTGGCCGAGAAGGCCAAGCTGATGGATTGCAGGACTTCTCGCCTGAAGTCCTCCAACATCCTTCTGTCCAGAACCCGGCGCAAGCGGTCTCGCCTGCTTACAAGCGAGAGCTCCTTCAAGACAGGAGCTTGGCGCAAGCGCAAACGTTCTCGCCCCTCTTATGGGCGAGAACTTCTTTATGGCGAGAACTCGTCTGGCTAGCCTAATTGTGACCGTTGGTGCCTCCTGGTCTGACTCAGCGAATATGGGGTTGTACAATCTCGATACAATACAAACACACTAAAGGACAAAACAATACATAATTAATACAATATTATTATAAGGGGAAATACGTCATTGATAAACTCTCGCGAGGTGAGGCTGGTCGTCTGAGAGCATGTGGGTGTCATGTACGAAACGTGTATACGTATCATCAAGCGAGTTGTAACCAGCAAAGAGATTGGAGCTCGGTTTCGAAGTGCAACAGCTCACCATGATTTTGGATCCTATGATCAGCAAAGCTTCCGAGCTTTGGAAACGTTGTGTTGAATGTTATGTTGGGTTACAAAGCTTCATGTCTTGTGTATTAAATTTTGTCTAGTCATGTTGCAATGTATTGATGAGTTTTGTATTTACATAATTATTAGAAAAGCCCATGTAAAGGGCCCATTAAAGGGCACTCTTTATTGCTTTCTCTCATCCTTCTTTAGTCTCACATCTTGTATAGGATTTATTCTTCTCTTCTCTTTCCTATATATTTGTATTCTCGCCATGTATTTACCCATTTGAGCAATACATACAAGCTTTGAGCTTTTACAACATGTTATCAGAGCCAGGTTCAAATTGAGCGGACTTTCTTTCTCAACCCGCCCGGACTGTTTTTGTCCGCTACCCGCTCGGCCTCCTGCGGCCTGCCGGTCTGTCCGCTCCGCTCCTCCTCTCCCTTGAACTCCTCTTCTCGTGATTCCACCCCTCCCCTCCGTCTTTTATAGCCTTCCCTCCCTCTTCTTCTCCGTGGGTCCACCCTCCCTCTCTCTCTCCTCCAGACCGCTCTATCTCTCGCGGCATGTTCTCCCGCGCTGCGGCTTGCCCCTCTCGTTGCCTGCTCGTGCTCGCAGCGGACTCCCTCGCTTGCTGCGGCTTCCTCCGGTTCGCTGCGGCATGCCCCTCCTGCTCTCGCTCACTGCGGCTTCTTCCTGCTCTCTTCTGCTCGCTACCCGCCCGGCCTCCTGCGGCCTGCCTCCTCTTCGGGTTCTTGTTGGTCGCTGCGGTCTCTACTCTATCCGCTCGCGTCTCTCTTCTCGCGGGTTTCTTCTCCTCCGTTCTCTGGTCCGCCTGACCGTGTGGGTTGTTCCTCTCTCACCTGCATCTTGGTCGCGGTATCCTCCGGCTCTTCCCCTCTCTATCTGCGCGGCCTGTGTCTGCCCGCTGCGGCCTTCTCTGAGCGCGGCCTGTCTCTGTTCGCGAGGACTGTCTCCGCCCCTGCGACCTCTCCAACCGCTGCGGCCTGTCTCTGCTCTCCTTGACCAGCTACAGTGCGTCGTGGTCTGTTCCTGTCCTTCGCGACTTCCTCCAGTTCTCCGCGGCCTCCTCCAGCCCGCTCCTTGCCGCGCGTGTTTGTACTCGCTGCGGCCTGTCTTCTGCTGTGCATCAGTCCGCTGGTTCTGCCCGCCTCCTCTCCTCCAGGTCGTCATGTCCTCTAGTGACTCCACCACCGCTCAACCCCCGGCGGCCCCCGTGGCTCCTCCTCCCGAACTCCGCGATAAGCTTCGGATTACTACTCTTTCCCTCTCCGGCAAGTCGAATTTCATCCCATGGGTTCACTCCGTCCGGCGGGTCTTGCAAGCCAAGGGCCTTGCTCGTCACCTTACCCAGGGACCTCCAACTCCTCCTACTGATGACTGGCTACGGAATGACGGTCGCGTCCAGACCTGGATCCTGAACTCGGTGGAGGGTGAGCCGTACCAGATGATTATGTATCATGAGACCGCCAAAGCAATGTGGGATGAACTCCATTCCTTGTACTCGGGCAAGGACAGCCTTCAGCACCTGTTTGACATCATCACCGCTCTTCAAGCTCTGGATCTCGGCACAGCTATGAACATGACCTCCTTTGTGGCCCGGGCTAAAACTCTCACGGAGGCCTGGATTCAGCACCAGCCCTCTACTACTGATCTCGCTATTCAACGAGCCCGGAAGGAGGCAGTCTGTATTGCGATGATTATGGCTCGAGTCCCGCCGCACCTTCACAGTATCCGGGCCCAAGTTCTGGCATCACCTGCTACCCCTTCCTTCTCTGATGTTTGCTCTATGTTACTCCGAGTACCACTTCCACCAGAGGCTTCTGCACCACCCTCGCCGGCTCTTCTTCAACAGGCCCTTCCTCCCTTACTTCTGCCACCGTCTCTTCCTCGGGGTGGACGTGCGGGCTCCCGCGGCTGGGATCGTGGTGGTCGCGGTCGGCCCAAGTGCACCTTCTGCGGCCGGGATGGCCACACTGAAGCGGTCTGTCACAAGAAACATGGCTACCCTCTTTGCCCGCCTACTGCTGTTGTTACTGATAGCTCTCCACCCACTGGTACAGACCTTGAAGCTCTTCGCCTTCAGCTTCAACAACTCCAGGGGCTCCTCAACCCTCCATCTGCTTCTGTTGTCTCCACCTCTCCTGCAGGTATTGCCTCCTCCTCCATTACAGGTACTGTCGGTCTCTCCTCTGGTTCTCGTTGGATGCTGGACTCGGGCGCCACCCACCACATCACCTCCCTGCTGCCGCCACGGTTCTCGGATGCTCCTCATCCCCCGTCTATTATTGTGGCCAACGGTGCGCTTGTTCCGGTCTCCGGCTGCGCTGATCTCTTTCTCCACCCATCTCTCTCTCTTCGTTCTGCTCTTTATGTGTCGGCCTCACCCTTTAATTTACTCTCTGTTGGACGTCTTACTACTGATATGAACTGTTTTATCACCTTCACATCTTCTGGTTTTTTGATACAGGATCGGCAGACGCAGATTACCATTGGTAGGGGTCGACTGCAGAACGGGCTCTACCTCCCCGATGTCTCTTCTACCGTCCTTTCCTCTGTCTCCTCTACTGACTGGCATTGTCGTCTTGGGCACGCCCCTCTACCTATCCTCCAAAAGGCGCTTCCTGACGTCTCCCTTCCTGCTTTTAAATGTGATTCATGTATTCTTGGCAAACAGCCCCGTTCTTCTTATCCCGCACATTGTACTCGGAGCTCTGCTCCTTTTGATCTAATCCATTCTGATATTTGGGGATCGTATAAGATTCCGAGCATCGGTTATCGTTACTTTATAACATTTATTGACGATTACTCTCGCACCACATGTTTGTATCTCCTTCATGATCGCTCTGAGCTTCCTCGGGTCTTTCGGGCTTTTGTGATCGAGACTCGTACAAAATTCTCTACTACTATCAAAACATTCTGCTCTGATAATGCTCGGGAGTACACTAGCCACGAGTTTGCTACTCTCTGCGCCGACTTCGGTATTGTTCATCAGACCTCGTGTCCCTACACCCCTCAACAAAACGGGGTCGCTGAACGAAAGAACCGTCACCTCCTCGATGTTGCTCACTCCCTCATGCTTCACATGAATGTTCCCAAAATCTTCTGGAAC
The DNA here is from genome assembly GCA_039583875.1 of Platanthera guangdongensis. Classification (NCBI taxonomy): domain Eukaryota; kingdom Viridiplantae; phylum Streptophyta; class Magnoliopsida; order Asparagales; family Orchidaceae; genus Platanthera; species Platanthera guangdongensis. Next base: position 177,096,468 of record CM077160.1, read on the forward strand.
TTTGCGGTCTCCACTGCGTGTTTTCTTATCAACCGTCTCCCATCTCCGGTTCTCCAGAATGCTTCCCCCTTCAGCCTTCTTTTTCCCTCTACACCCGCCTTTCCTCTCACACCCAGGGTTTTTGGCTGTACATGTTTTGTCCATACCCTGGGCCCCACTATCGACAAACTCGATCCTCGTGCGGCCAAACACATTTTCGTCGGCTACTCCCGCAACCAAAAGGGTTATGTTTGTTATTCCCCAGCCACCCGGAAGGTCTCTGTCTTTGCTGATGTTACTTTCCGGGAGGATCAACCCTTCTTCCCTCCTTTACCACCACTTCTACCACCACCCACTCTCCCACCCTCCATCCCACGGTCGGTGATCCCTGTCCACTCGCCTCCCACCCTCCCTCCGCCCCCTCCCACTATTGACCCTCCTAGGCCGCCCATCATTCGGGTCTACACTCGCCGCCCTCTTCCTCCCGTTGCCCCTCTACAGTCGGCTTCGACCTCGGGTTCTCCGTGTTCTGCTGTTCCGGTGCCAGCTTCTACAGCTCATCCGATGGCTAACTATGTTTCTTTACATCGCCTCTCTCCACCGCTTCAGACCTTGGCTACTTCTCTATCCTCGGTCTCTATTCCTACCTCTGTACAGGACGCTCTTCAACATCCTGCGTGACGCGCTGCCATGGAAGACGAGATGGCTGCTCTTTGGGCCAACCAGACTTGGACCCTGGTGCCCCTTCCTCCCGGCCAGAAACCCGTTGGGTGCAAATGGGTGTTTGTCATCAAACATGCGCCTGATGGGACCATTGACAAACTCAAGGCTCGTCTAGTTGCTCGTGGCTTCACCCAACAACAGGGTCTCGACTATGATGAGACTTTCTCTCCGGTCGCTAAGCTCAACACAGTCCGCATTCTCATCTCCGTGGCTGTCCATCGCCAATGTCCCTTATTTCAACTAGACGTCAAGAATGCTTTTCTGAATGGCGACCTTCAGGAAACGGTTTACATGCAACAACCTCCCGGGTTTGAGACCACGGGGGAGCCTCGGGTATGTCACCTTCTCAAATCGTTATATGGTCTCAAACAATCACCTCGGGAATGGTTCGACAAGTTCAGCAAAGCTCTCCGGACAATTGACTTCACTCGAAGCTCGGCTGACTTCTCGTTGTTTACTCGCCACCGGGCAACGAGTACGATCCTCCTATTGGTATATGTCGACGACACCATTATTACTGGCAACGACTTGGACAGCATACAGGTCGTTAAGCAACATCTAAGCTCCGTCTTCCAAACTAAGGATCTGGGACCCCTTCGGTACTTCCTAGGTCTGGAAGTGGCAAGAAGGTCAGATGGTCTGGTTCTCTCTCAGCGCAAATATTGCCTGGATCTTCTTCATGATGCAGGCTACTCTGGCTGCAAACCAGTAAACACTCTCATGAATGTTAATCACAAACTGTGTGCTCAGGGCTCAGATTCTGATTCTCTTCTACAAAATACAGAGTATTACCGTCGTCTAGTTGGGAAACTTATCTACCTAACAGTAACAAGACCTGATATATCCTTCGATGTGGGACTTGTTAGTCGCTATATGCATTCTCCTCGAAGTTCTCATCTTCAAGCTGTGGAACGCATTCTCAGATATCTCAAAACAGCTCCTGGTCAAGGTCTTGTGTACAAAACCTCATCTTCCATCCCTACACTAGTGGCATACTCTGATGCCGACTATGTTGGCTCCCTCGATGATCGACGATCTACTAGCGGGTTCTGCACATATTTTGGAGGACACCTGATTACTTAGCGGAGCAAGAAACAAGCAGTGGTTGCTCGATCCTCAGCAGAAGCAGAATATCGGGCAATGGCGGCTGTGGTCTCGGAACTCACATGGATTGAGAGTCTCCTTACCGACCTTGGTGTTCGACTATCTTCATCAGCTCTCCTCCTATGTGATAGTCAAGCTGTTATACATATTGCTAAGAACCCGGTCTTTCACGAAAGAACAAAGCATAGTGAGGTAGATTGACATTTCATCCGAGAGAAAGTCCACATGAAGAAGGTCGAGCTCAAGCATGTTCCGGGTACTGAACAGGTTGCAGATATCCTCACCAAAGCTCTACCAAGTACCCTCTTCTACCAGTGCCTATCCAAGCTTGGCGCCTATGACTTGTACGCTCCAGCTTGCGGGGGAGTATTAGAAAAGCCCATGTAAAGGGCCCATTAAAGGGCCCTCTTTATTGCTTTCTCTCATCCTTCTTTAGTCTCACATCTTGTATAGGATTTATTCTTCTCTCCTCTTTCCTATATATTTGTATTCTCTCCCTATATTTACCCATCTGAGCAATACATACAAGCTTTGAGCTTTTACAACAATAATAAATTAAATTTGTGTTTCAATAACAATAGTACTAAAATGATATTGTTTTGTATGTTTTCAACGTGTAAAAAAGACATCATTAATTCATTATTATAGCTCAAGGTATGAGAAGCATATTTCTTAAAGCATAGTTGTTAAATGTTCAAGGGTCCTACAGCATAGGGTTAGGCACACACAAAAAAAACTTTACTCCACTGGCATTAGCAATAGAATGTCATGTCATATAATCATGGTCAAACACAAATTCATCTTGTTATCAAATTCTTCAATCATTCATTATTATCATTTATAATCATTACGAAATGGAATCAATGCAATCACATACATCATATTGAAATTCTAATGCTCGATTAATTTCACAAATACCCAATAACACAACGTTGTAGAGCAATTATTTATTTATTTATTTCTTTTGGAAAAAAAAAATAACTCATGAAATAAAATGTCAACTATTCTCTTTCTAGGATTCAATTGATTCTTCACACATATCTACATTGAAATGACGAGCTATTCTATCTCAAAATGCCCTAACAATAAAGAAGAAAAGAGAAAATGAGCAATGATTTTTTCATGACCCTAACTCGTATCCCGGGGCAGCTCTTGAGAGGGGGATTTACACAATGCAAATTATAATAGTGACAGTAATATTTTTCTTTACTTATTAATGAATGACAAAACTTAAACGTATACTGTTTCAATACTAATACGAGTAATCATACAGAAGATCATACTGGAAAGAAACTTGATCATATTTATACACCGCCATGTCATTATTCTAGAAAAATACCATTATTTAATATAATAGAATTCATAATATTATAATCACAGATTTTCATTTGCATAAAAGGAACAACCATTCATTTGGCATAACTTTGAAAATTAATTGAAGAATTAAGCTTAACATCAATTTTAGCTCATTAATATTATAAGCCCAAGGAAGAGGAGGGGGATAAAATTTGGTCTACTTACATCCTTCATATTCACATTTCTTGCACATAGTTTTAACTCGTTAAAAAAAACAAGAACTGAAATCATAGAAAACTAAACTATATGAATAAAACCGATTATCGAAAACAATTCAAACCTCAGCATAAGATGACATAAAATTGTTTAAACACAATATCAAATTCATTGAATTCATATATAAGACTCGAATGAAATACATAAATCCGCAGCAAGAGTTGACATAAATTTGTTCAAACATGAAATGAAAACATTGAGATGAATCAAACCAATTCCAAAATGTGATCTATACACAAAACCACTCAGAGTTGGAGACTTTGATAAAATAAGTTGACTCATGAAAAACTTGAAATAAAGCCCACTGATATTTTAAGAATGAAACCATTAATTTCCTATATGAAACCTTGGTATAAATCAAACCACATTGATACATTATTCAAACTTAAACCCATTGCACCTTCGGTTGAGAATGCCAACAGAAAACAACTCAATCCATCTGATAAATATGCCTTATGCATGCCGTTACACAGCCTTTAAAACAAAACAAAGACTGATATCCATACCATGACTTGGACACATGCATGAGATTCAAGCTTAATGACAATTAAAGTACGCCATTCATCCACATGAAGATTTTGTCATTACTTGTCAAAACTTAAAAGATAATGCCTGAATCAAAAAGGAGAAAAATTATATAATAACTAATCCCTAACAAAAAAAAACATCAGGCCAGGAATGTTAGAAGAAACAAACGGATATGGACCCCATTTGAGACCTAGTTCGTGGCCAAGAGACATAGAAATCTTGGAGAGGTTGGAGTTCCCCTTCATGGAGAACCGGGAATCTATAGCAGCGACGGGGTAAAGAGTGGTGGAGAAAGGAGTTGACCCATGGGATTGATGGGGAGAAGAAACGCGTCGGGCGGTTTGCAGTCATAAAGGGGAGGAAACAGCTAGGACTACAATCAGGCAAGAAAGAGAAAAAAAAAGAAGACCGGGAGAGAGAGAAAGGAAACCTTTAATTAAACTTTTCAAGATCTCTTTGATCCATGCAGCCCACATATATATGGGTGGCCCAAGTTCAAAACACAACTTCAAAAGTGCCCCTTCATTGGGAATTGGGATTAACGTCATATGAGATAAAATAAAATGCGACAATGTAAAAAGTGCAAAATAAAAAATAAGAGTGATGGGGGATTAATCTTTGCGCGGTTTTGCACGATGTTGGTATGTCACGCCACAATGCGAATCCGCAATATCACCTCCCTTGTCGAAATCTACCTTGTCAAGTTTTCCATTCATATGTACCAAGAGTGTTGGTGGGGGGGAGGGGGGTTCTGATAAATGGGTTTATTTGAGAGACATGAAAGACATTGTGAATCTGGGCATCGGGAAGGAACTGGAAACAACATGCCACATCTCCAATCCGTTGTAGAACTTCAAATGGCCCATAATATTTTGGGCCCAACTTGTGAGAGGGGCACTTAGAGGCGGATGTCGTGCGGTATGGTCGAATTTTTAGTCATACCCATTCCCCGGGTGCGAAGAACGGTTCTTGGTGCCCCAGTTGTACGCAACCTCCATGCGTGCATGTGCCAGAAGAAGGCGCACATTGGCAAGGCTGAGAATATGATTGTGGGTCTGTAAGTCCTTGTCCACGACTGTTGACCTAGCAGATCCGCAGTCGTAAGTGAGTAGAGGATCCATGGACGAAAGAGAGTGATCTAAAGAGCCATATGATATGATGTGTTTTAGTAGTACTCAACCCACGAAAGCCAGCATGCCTATTCCTTACGGTGAACCTCTATGATACTGCGAAGATACATCTCGACTGCCCGACTGCAATGATAAGCAGAGGAAAGGGCAGGCTTGGTGCTGCAAAGCTTGAAATAGCACTTGCCAAAATGAGAAGTAAAAACTTTGTTCTGGTAGGTTGTGTAGGCGGAACACCTGGTCAAATAAGATACAAGTGGCACCTTCTGTTACGAGTTGGCTTGCCCTCTATTATTCCGGGCCTATTTTCCATCCCAGCAAGGGTACCACTCGCTGTATAGGGTCGCGGCCCATGCACCCCAACCAATGGCCCCACCTGTTCTCAGTGGGGAGGGTTGTTGATGCCGAGATTCGATCCTGGCACCCTTGATAATAAGCTCTTATGCCAGCCCTCATCACCAACTGAGCCGCGGATCAGTTAGTGATGAGGGCTGGCATAAGAGCTTCTTATCAAGGGTGCCGAGATCAAATCTCGACATCAACAACCCTCCCCACTGAGAACAGGTCGGGCCAATGGTTGGGGTGCATGGGTCGCGGCCCTGTACAGCGAGTGGTACCCTTGCTGGGCTGGAAATAGGCTCGGGATAATAGAGGGCAAGCCCACTCGTAACATAAAAGTGCAGGATCAGTTGGTGATGAGAGCCGTGTTGAAGGCTCCTTATCAAGGAGGTGGGGGGATCGAGCCCCCGCCTCAACATCCAGCGGCAATTAAACTGGTTGCCGAGACGGGTTGGGGTGCATGGGTCGCAGCCCTATACAGCGAGTGGTACCCTTGCTGGGCTGGACAATAGGCCCAGGATAATAGAGGGCAAGCCCACTCGTAACACTTCTGCGGTAAGATGATGGTTCATGGTGATGAAATGTGCCTCTTGGAGAACATATCCGCCACCATGAAGAGGATGGACCTCCCTTTCTCTGTGGGAATCCCTCGATAAAGTTCATAGAGATGTTTGCCCATATTTTGTCGATACGGGAAGTGGCTGAAGGAGACATGCTGGAAGTAAGTGATCCATTTCGTCATGCTGGAATACTGAACAGGTGGCAATGAAGTCATGCACGCAATGATTGAGGCCCTGCGAAAAGAACTCCATTGGAATGTGTTAAACCTTTTCATGGGTTGTTCAATGGGATCCGGCAAGGATGTCAGGGATTAGCGGTGATGCAGTTGGTAGATATATCTGCCCTTTATGCACAATGAGGTCATCCTTCATGGCCCAACAAAGGGGAAGCTGACCCACCTTCATTCGATTGAGGAAAATTAGGAGGGATAGATAATCATGGACCCCCTATTGAAGTAGAGGGAGAACCGTAGAGAGCATCCGCCGCATAGTTCAAGGCGACTATTTTGTACTCGACCAAAAAATCATAACCCAATAGCTTGCTAATCTAACATTGTTGAGGTGTTGTCTGAGGTGAAGTTCTAGGAGGTACTTCAAATTGAAGTGATCTATGTGCATAAAGAATTTTCGCACCCACGGGTACGGCACCAGATTTGAACGGGCTTAGCCTAGCCAATCAATGCATGTTCACTAGCAGGGTGCTATCACGGTGATGGAGGGCCATCTTCCGACTAAAGTAGGAAATCAGATGCCCCCTTGCTAGAGCATTGTGTCACATCCCTGCCTGAAGGCATCACATTCAAGCTGAAACTCAAGGTAAAATCTGGCAAATAAAGCATGGGGGCAGTCACGAACGCATGTTGAAGGGCCTTGAAGGCAGATGTAGCAGTGTTTCCCCCTCCCCAAGAGGAGTGCTTCTTCAACATGGTTAGCAAAGGCGTCGCAATCACGTTATAACCTATGGACGGACGCTAGTAGTAGCCGGTGAGGCCCAAAAAGCCACGAAGCTCGCGTGAGGGTTGAGGAATCGGTCAAGCGGTCGCCCCTTGGATATTGGTGGGGGTCGGCAAAGACCCTAGTATTGTCTACGATGTGCCCCAAGTATGTTATCATGTTGGTTCAAAATGAGCATTTTGCCCATTTCAAAAACAACATATGATCGCGGATGAGCTGGAGGACGGTGCGCAAATGTTCCAGGCGGTTCTCCAATGTCTTAAGGTATACCAAAATGTCATAAAAAAACAAGTACATAGCGGCGCAACAGATCACGGAATACCTCATTCATTAAAACTTGGAATGTGGACAGCGCATTGATGAGCTCAAAATGTATCACGCTATGTTGTTAAAGGCGCACCTCAGGCGTGCCTAAGGCTCAAGACTCATTGGGCTCAAGGGTTTGCGTCTTCGTGCGCCTTATTTGTGTCTTTGGAACATAAAAGGTATGCCTGAGTGGGAATTTTGTTGTTATGTTATTTTTCAAAAACAAAGAAATAACTAATGTAAGAACTCAACAATTTTGATTGATTTAGTGTTTGCAAGAGATAACAGTGTGTTGAGACTTACATTTGATGCAAGTGATCACATTGATTCTATTTCTAAGAGATATAAACAATAGTAATGAATGATTAATCAGTAAACTAGATAAAGAACTTGATTGAGAAGCTGATATTATGTTTGATGATGATTATTTAAAATGAATGTGGTTGCGTCTTGCCTTCGTCAGGCGTGCGCTTGCGCCTGCACCTTGAGCTTTGTGCCTAGGCTCCAAGGCCCATTTGTACCTTGTTGCGCCTTGAGCCTTTAATAACTAAGGTATCACGAGTAAATCAAAGTAGTCGTGGTGGGTCCGGAAAGCGGTATTCTCCGCGTCAAATGGGGCCATGCGCACTCAGTAGTACCCCGAGCGTGTCCATCCGGGAGAAGTAACATGCTCCATGCAACTCGTCAAGTATCTTTTCAACCATGTAAATAGGAAACTTGTCTTTAACTTTCCGCTCATTCAGCATGTGGCACTAACGCTCAGTCTCGTCCTTTTGCAGGTAGGGATAGTGGTAGGGTTAGACGACTATGGGGGTCGTGTTCGAAAAAAGGCATATGTGGTGATCATGTCAATGTGGGGGAGGTAGGCCAGTAAGGGAAACCATAATGTCGTTGAACTCATGTAAAATGAAGTAAAGGCATGTGTGTATTATATCATTGGCTTGCACAAAAAGGATTGTTGTGAAGCGACCGCTAAGTAACCCTACCATACTGTTATGTTGGGGCCACGTTCCCAAGTCATTGTGAGGCTATCAAAATTCCATGGTCGTAAGGTGCGCAACCACAAGATCCTTAAGACAGCCTCAAAGCCCTAAAGGGCAAGCACCAAAAAATCCACGAGTGAATGACACCCGTCCACAATAATTGGAATGGCCCGACAAACTCCTGAGCAGCACATCATACGGTCATTGGCCACAATGACGATGAGGCGGCTCTGGGGGTGGCCACAGAGAGCTGAAGACATATCGCATGCTCACTGAGGAAGTTGTATGATGTAAACTAAGGGCTGAAAAATATTATGAGATAAGTTAAAACCTTAAGTATCTTTTTAGTTGTGCCAAAAAACAAAGAGAGGGAACCTCGTTAGGAGAACAAGGTTTAGATTAATTAATTAGACTTTAGTGAGTTAGTAAAGTGGGATATGGCAAGCCATAAGAGAAACACAATTTCTAGCAATAAGGCATATCAATAAATGTGAAACATGAAGATAGCGAAAGATGATGAATATGCAAGCAATTTCAGGATTGATCACTTAAAATTTAATTTCATAAATTTAAAAGTAATCGAGAGGAGTGTGATTAATATTTGCAGTGGAGCGATTTCCTAAGGCTGAAGGTCATAGGGTTGGGAAGTGGGTATGGCCTGAAAGGGGAAATAGTGGAGGTCAAAAATGGAAGGCTTGGATGATCAAAATGGGGAAAGGATGGCTTGGATAGGTTTATTGTGATATGGAGGCTTAGTAATAGTAGTCTGGAAAAAATAAAAGATGAAGCTCAAGTAAAATAGTGGAGGGTTCGGTCGATTGTGGGTAGGAGAAGTTGAGCATATAGCAGAAATCTTAAACACCAAACGCTGGACACATCGCAACCGCTAGAGGAGGGTCGATATGAGGTCATCAGAGGTTGACCAATCGTCCAATCCTCAAGAAGATGTTATGGAGGAGAACGTGGCTTCCGCAGTAGGAAAGTGCGGAGGAAGTTGAACGGAAGGCGTCTGAAGACCTTGATTCCACCGGTGAAAGGACGGTGGATGCTCACCAAAAGCCAAGCAGTCCAATGGAAGGCTTGTCGATGTCATTTGAGGTTCTGAAAGGGGGAACCAGAGGGGGAAGACGATGTCGGTTGTGAACAGAGCGAGGACGTGAATGTCTCGTTTGGTTCTTTTCTAAGCTTCTTTTGGCTTGGATTTTGGGGAATTAAATAGGATTAAATTACGAGGGGTTTCATCAAATGAGATTAATAACATTGAGAGAGGGGGGTTTTGATCTACAGGGATTAATAACATTCAACGAGGGAGTTTTGGAAGCCAAAGAGGCACATGGAAAATCAAAGAGGTATTTAAGACTTTAAAACTCCAATATAAATTGATTTCGAATTTATAATGTAATTAATCTTTGAATTTTTGAAATTAATTCAAAGCTGGAATAAAAATCCATGTAAAAAAATTGTTACATTGCTTGCATGTCATCCCCTCCTGCAACATTGGATCTATTTATTTAAGGTCGTGTAGGTCGGTCAAGCCAACAAGCCAGAAGTAAATGCAACACAAGCATAACATAACTAAAATGTGACACAAACGTAGAATAAACATAACTGAAATACAAAATTAGTAAATGAGTAATAATAAAATAGAAAATCAATCAGAAGTGTCATTGTGCGTACTACTGGAATCCATGAAGTGAACAACATCTGACCGGTCCCTGTAATTTGCATCTGAATCGTCCCCCCCCCCCCCATGTGGACAGGCAATATCGGAGTCCTTCGAGTCATCCTTTTCCTCTTCATCTGATGGATACTCGACCTCAAACCAGAAGAGGCGCTTACACCTGTGTTTACAACTATAAGGTTCGTCGCAATTGTAACAGAGTCCCTTGGCCCGATGGTCAGCCATTTCTTGGGTCGATAGGTGGCGGATCGTGGTCGGTTGATAACCTTCCTTGCATTATTTTGACTATTGTCAGGTTGGAAGAGGGATCACTTAAACATCGAGAAGGTCCTTTTGCCACAAAGACATCCCAAATGCGGTTGATCCATCAATATGAGCATCTGGCAAAACACGCATGAGGCTCGTGGCGGTAGTTAGGTCAGTAGGTGTTTGGAACATGTCCGGACGAAGAAGCTCATGGAGGCTCGTCGTGAAAATGCGCATTTGATGTGCAAGTGGAATGGAAGGGGAGTGGGCGAACTTCACCTGGAACTGCTCCAACTGGTCATTGGTGGATCCCTTCTATTTGAGAGAGATGAGGTAGATGTTGGGGGTCATCACGGAGTGGCGGCCCGAAGAGGAGGTTGCAATTGACCTTGAAATCCTCCCATGACAAGTGAGGTTTTTCCCATTGTAATTTGTAATTGGGAAAACCATAAATGATCTCAGCTCATGAGATTGAAAGAGGACACATTGATCCAATCCTACAAGGGGTGCGTTGATTGAAAAAAATTGTTTGTTGTGAGTAAGCCATGTCAGGGGGTCCACGCGGTCGTCAAAGAGAGGAAGTTCATCTTCACATAGCGGGGAACACCGCACCCATTGGAATGGGGACTAGAATTTTGGCTTGGTGTGGATGGCAAGTTCGTCATTGGAAGAGCCTGAAGCGGCTCGCTGTAATGGCGGGGTGATGTTGAGTCAAGCGGTGATGGCCTCGAGGATGGCGGCGTTATGTGTCACCATCATTTTCTGAAACATTTTCAAGACCTAAGACAAGGTAAGGCCATCGTCGTCCATGGGGGGTGTTGTCGGAAACGGAAGACAGCGGATGGGTGTGGGTTGAATGTCAGCACTATCCACGTAGAGATCGGCAATGGATAAGAAATAGCCCAGGAAGCGCGGTTGCACAAAAGGAGAATCGCACGCCAATCGAGTTGGAGAGAGGCGCGCACTGGAAGGTCGATTGCTGGAGGGGCGTCGATGCTGGGGAAGGGCGGAGGGTTGTCAAAGAAAGACTGAGGCTCTAATACTAGGTTGATATGGACCTCCGTTTGAGAGATAGTATGTGGCTTGGCAATATATAAATCTTGGAGGAGGTTGGATTTTCCCTTCTTGGAACCTCGGGAACCTATAGCGGCGACAGGGATGAGAGAGGTGGAGGAGGGAGTCGATCCACGGGATCGGCGGGGAGAAGCGAGGCGTCTAGAAGGAGATCATAAGAGGGAGGAAACGACTTGGGTTGCGGTTGGGCAAGAAAGAGAGAGAAGAATGAGGAGAGAGAAAAAAATATTTTTATTAAACTTAGCATGCCCTCTTTGCTCCATGCAGCTCGCGTATATCCAGATGGCCCAAATTCAAAACACAGTTTCAAAAGTGTCTTATCATTGGGCTTAACATCGTATGAGACGATATAAAAAATACTGAACAAAAAATAAGAGCAACGCCGAATTAATCCTTGAGCAGTTTCGCAAGGCACAGGTACGTGGATCCACGAGATAGACCCGCCGCCACCTCCAGAAGCCTCAAGATAGCAGTTCCCGCAACTCAGGCAGTTCGAGAATTAATTATTGCGGTGGCAAGATTTTTTGGCACTTGGGTCAGCAAAGGCAGTTGTGTAGGCAGTATCTAGGCAGGACATTGAAGTCGGTGGTAACTAGAAAGCTACTAGTGGCGGGAGTGGCAATTGGCAAAGGCGATCTAGAACATTCCACTAGTTGTATGAGGAGGAAGGTGGTCAAAAGAGGTGATGAGCTGTAGAAAGCTTGAAGGAGAAGTAAATAAGAGGGGGAAATGAATCTATAAACAGCTGGGTGATACAGCTGAGAGAACTAGCTATAGCTAGTTGTGACAGGAGTCTTCCATGAGTGTGTTGATTGTGAGAAATACAACATATACTTAGTACAGTTAGCAGTGTGAGGGTGTGTGAATCATGGATGTGCTGTTTGGGTTCCTTGTAGCAAAAGAGATAGTGCAGTACATGTGAATTTTAGTGAGAGAAGTGGATTGCACTCATAATAGTAAAAAAGAGAGCCTCCAAAATTGTATGCATTTTTTGCATTAAACAAATCTTTATAAATAATCTTTTATTTAATTTTGCTCGGGTCTATTATGCTTCCAACAAAGATCACAGCATAAAAGAAATTATCTCTGATCCACAAACTAAAAGCAAAGTCTAAGAAGAAAATATTACTAAATTCAAGGTTTCGAAGTTACCATTTTTATCAAGAAATTGATCCAATCGTTAGGAATCAAGTTTGAACAACATCCAAAAAATCAGTATTGCAGCTGCTCCACTGGCCATTGATACTCACCGAGAAACATTAAAGCTGGCACTATTGTGAATGCCGCCCCCAGCTGCCACACAGCTTCCACACATCAGGACCCTCCGCAGTCATAGGAAGCTAAGTAGCTAGGCAAAGAAAACCGTGCAATATGAAGTCGTCAAAATGCATGGGATAAAGCTTAAATCAAAAGAAGAACAATATAAAACCAAAGCTCTGACCAAAACATCATGCCAAGTTCACAGCTTAAACGAATCTCTGATTTCTAACCTAAAGCCAAAGGAATATATATATATATATATATATATATATATATATATATATATATATATATATATATATATATATATATATATATATATATATATATATATATATTACTAAATTTAAGGTCTAAAAGTTACCAATTTCAATCAATAAATTCATCCAAACTTCAGGAATCAAAATCGAAACCCCCAAGAATCAGCAACGCTACCGATGCCGCTAGTCACTGGCACAGGCTGAGAATCATCAAAGCCGACGACTATCCGATACCGTTTTCCGCAGCTGTCCGGCCGCCGCCATCCATCAGGATCCTCCGGCCGCGAATCAGCATCCATACCCATCAAAATTCGCATCCGCTTCAACCTAGGCAGCAACCGCGCCACCAAAAGCCGCTACTAAGCCGCTCGTGCTCGAGCCCCCTCTCAAATCCCTCACGCCCTCTTTCGCGCACTCACCTTCTCACTCGCCCTAGAAACCCGAAGGAGTACGGGAATAAAATAGTCAGCACTCTTCCTCTGCAGTACGGCAACCCATTACCCATATCTATCCATAATATCAAAAGTTGACTATCCCTAGATTTTTGTTAACTGCAGTTGCGACTTGCGAGTCACATTTTTTTAAATATTTTATTTTCAATCAAAATTATTAACGGTAAATCAATTTATTAACTACAAACCACGATGATGTACAGAACAATTCTCAAAAATATGTACATGTTATATCTATACTACTCTATTAAGCAAAGCGAAGCACCCCGTCCGAAACTTTCGACCTGACCATTTTGCCCTCCTCCGTCCGCAGCCTGCCCTGTTGTCGCATGCCGCCTGCTGCTCTTCCGCCGTTCCACCGCCGAAGCGACCCTCTTCTACGCCGTCCGTTACTTCTGAACTTCCGCTTCTGCCCTCCGACTACCCGTTCCACCGCCGACGCTTCCTCCATGTGTCCGCCTGCTCCGTCTGCTCGGCGCGTGGCGCAGACGACGTGTGCCCCTGACGCCGCCTCATTCTTCTCGCCGCGTGACTTCCACCGCTTATGGCCCGAAATGGTATAACTCCCCCAATTTCCGCTTCGTTTCCTCACTGTCTTCTCTCCTCCTTATCGATTTTCCTCGCTTCTGTTCCTCACGCCACCAACAGCCGGAACTCCTCCCGCGCTCTAACAGCCATCGTTTACTGATTTCCAGATTTCTCCTCCTGCTCACCTTGCTCCCGCAGCAGGTATGTGCTACACATTTCTACGATTCATGCCCATCCCCTTTCTTTCTTTGCTTATTGTTTTACTGATTCCTATGACTTGGGTTCATTGATTTTCCATTGTTGATTCTACGGATTCTCCACATGCACTGATTTACTGTAAATTCAACTACCACTTTGCTGCCTCTGCTCTACTCCAGTCATCGGGCAGGAACTCCTTCCGCGATCTAAGAGCCATCGTCTCCTCATCTGCAGATATCTCCTCCTGCTCAACTTGGTCCCGCAGCAGGTATGTGTGATACATTCGTTCCTGTGTTTTTGTGCTACACATTTCTACGATTCATGCACATCCCCCTTTCTTTCTTTGCTTATGGTTTTACTGATTCCTATGGGTTGGGTTCATTGATTTTGCATTGCTGATTCTACGGATTCTCCACATGCACTGATTTACTGTAAATTCAACTACCAGTTTGCTGCCTCTGCTCTACTCCAGTGATCGGGCAGGAACTCCTTCCGCGATCTAAGCGCCATCGTCTCCTCATCTGCAGATATCTCCTCCTGCTCAACTTTGTCTCGCAGCAGGTATGTGTGATACATTCGTTCCTGTTTTTTTATTAGTATCAATTTTTTTTTCCAAACAAATGTACCACACGTAAGCTAACTTCATGTACTCTTATGTTCAAATAATTCGTAATTCGATGTTATGAGAAGCCCATACACTTAATTTGTTCAATTAATTTGTAATTCACTGTTATGAGAAGCTCATACACTTAATTAAAAATGCATTTCCCAAATTCTCAGTTGCAACGCCAAATGGGCATCGACAACCTGACCTATGTTGCTGTTCACTTAATTTGTAATTCACTTTTATGACAAGCCCATACACTTAACTAAAAATGCAGTCCCCAAATTCTCAGTTGCAACACCAAATGGGCATCGACAACCTGCCGTAGGTTGCTAACTGAGATTGCTTGCCGCACACGTCTCTTTGCATGCCTTATTTCTGCTCTTCACTGCTCTTTGCATGAGTTATTTCTGCATGACTTATTTCTGCTGTTTGCCCCACACGACGTTTTGCCCAACACGGCTTTTTCCATGAGTGATTGCCGCTGTCTGCATAGATACTGTTTTGTGTAATTGTTTGATCGCTCCAGCTCATTGCATCTACCCCAGGAGGCTTACACCAACGCCACCACGCTGCTGCTTCCACCGGCATCCATCAAATACACCTATCCCTCTCCAAACTTGCATATATATACTACTGTTTCTGCGGCCAGTAATTTGGATAAATCCTACAGTGTCGATCTGCGGCTTAACCATTGAAGGTATAAAACAATTGCGGACACTCTTTACTCATGAATTTGTTGATCATAGCTTATTCTATTGTTTTTTTACCCGAGCAAATGATGCTCACATACGCTCACACGATGCTCTCTCATTTGTTAAACTTATTTGGATTATATTACTTGCTACACTTATTTTCTTGCCAACACAATTTGTCACCTTTGTTTGTCACATGATGCTCTCACTTCTCAAAATAAACAAAATTTGTCACATTTGTTTGTCACATGATGCTCTCATTTCTCAAAGTGAAATTGATTATACTATTTAATTCACTTATTCTGTTTTCAAATTATATATATGTTGAAATTTGTGAAGTGGAAGTGGGTGACGGGACAGGCCGCGCGGCCTGTGCGGACAGCTTTGGCGGACTGGGCGGACTGGGCGGACTGTGGGTTGCGGCCTGGTGAGAAGTCTGGTGGAAGCCGGCTGTGTTCTGAGCGGGTTGTTGCATGGAGTCCGCGGTTTGGTGCGGCCTGGTATCTGCGGATAGAGAGGCTTGCGGACTGGTGCTTTGCTCAGTGGTCGCGGGTGCAAGTTTGCGCTGTTGGCGGGTTGGTTCGAGTTCGCGGGAAGCCTTGCGGACTGGTGTGTCCGCGGTTGGGGCTGTTGCGGACTGAGCCTTGAGCTTGGCTGAGGCCTTGTCGAGCTCAGGTGTTACAGCAGGTCTTGCTGTGGAGACCGGTTGGCGGACTGATGTTTGGAGTCCGGCTTGGTGCTGCTGCGTTGGACAAGTGCGAGGAGCTCGCGGACTGGTTGCGGTCTGTGCTAGGGTGTTTGGCGGACGGGACTTTGTGTCCGCCATGCTCGCACTGGCCCTTGATGGTTTTGGACTTGGTCACACTTGGTGTCAAGTTCATGGTGTCCGCCGTATCCGCCAAGTCCGCTGTGACCGGGCGGACTGTTGCTGTTTGCCTTTGGTCGTGGACTTGTGGCGGATTGAGGTGTGAGTCTTGCGGACTGCCTCGGGTTGGTGCGGACTGCCATTGAAGAGGGTGCTGTCCTGAAGCAGTTGGAGCTTTGCGGGCTGGTGCCTTGTCCGCTTAGCTTGGGCGGACTGGAGAGGGTTCGTCATTGGTTGCCTTGCTCCTGGCAGTTTCCCTTGGTGACTGGCTAAGTCCTCGCGGACTGAGCGGACGGTCGTTTGTATTCGCGCGGGTTGGGGCGGTGTCGCTATCTCATGGGCGGTGACCACACTCCTCACCTGGCCTATAAATAGGACCCCCCTGGCACATCTACAGTAACCAGAAGTAACGTGAGTGAACAGTAAATTGGGTTGGGCGAGTGCTGCGGTCTGTGTTTTCCAGTCCGCGCGGATTGTTTCAGGCTGACGGTTTGCTGTGTGCAGGTCGCGCGGATAACTTCAAGGAGCCAGGAGCTTGGCTGTGACTTCGGTCAGTGCTTGGAAGTGTGCGGTCTCTGCGGACTCAGCAGGAGGTCGCTCTGCGGCTTGTCAGTTCTGTTTCAACTTTCCCAGCTTCAATAACCTGTCCGCCGGCTTCAGGCGGGTAGGGGAGTTCCTCAGTTCGGGTTCAGCAGGAGGCGAATAACGGTCTGTCCGCGCGGCCTCGCGGTCTCGGCGGACTCCGTGGTATTCGGCGGATTGCAGCATAGCTTGGGCGAGCTCAGCGGTCTCGGCGGTCTCGGCGACCTCGCGGTCTCGGCGGACTGAAGTTCTGTCCGCCCGGCTTGTTTTTTGGTTCTTTCTGTTTACAGCTGTAATACTAGCGAAATCATGTCTCGCTATGTATGCCTCGGATTGTAAGAAGTGAATGCATAATAAGATCTTCTTGTGCTTCCATTGTTTTGTTGGGTGCAACCTCTAGTCCTTGGGTTTCCGCAGGTTCAGCGTGCGAACTGGGTAGTTCCGAAGATATTAATTTGGCGTTTGGGCTATCTTGCTGACCACGTTGAGAAAATTTAACATGGTATCAGAGGGAGGTTTCTGAGGTTGCGGAGGTTCAGTTGCGTGAGCGGAGGTCAGCCAGTGTTGTTACTCAGTGATTGAGTGGTGTTCAACCTGTGTTGTTGCTCGGAGCTGCTGAAGGGTACCAACAGGTGGTTGCAATGGAAGGAAGCTTAGCAAGAGGTCTGGGCATTGAACTCTTAACGCCGACTAACTATAAAAAGTGGAAGTCGTGCATGAAGAGTTATCTTCTGGGCGAGGAGCTGTGGGAAGTCGTCGGTGGAGACGACAGACAGGAAGTTACTGCTGCTTTCGGTACTGCTGAGCAGGTGAGGCTCTGGAGAAGAACTAATGCTAAGGCAGAGTTCGTTCTGAAGAGAGCTGTCTCTCCGGAACTGTTTGATCACATCATTGGATGTGAGTCGGCTGCTGATATTTGGACGACCATTGATGAGTTGTTCAATAGGAAGAATGTGGCGCGGCTTCAGTTCCTGGAGAATGAGTTGGCCAGGGCAACTCAGGGAGACCTTTCCATCTCCAGGTACTTCTTAAAGATGAAGAGCTTGTGTGCTGAGCTGTCGGCGCTGGATCCTGATGAGCCTATCTCTGAGGCAAAGATGAAAAGGCACATTTTCCGCGGCTTGCGGAAGGAGTATGTGGCCTTTGTTACATCTGTTCAAGGGTGGACTACTCAGCCGTCGTTGCTGGAGCTGGAGAATCTGCTTGCCTCGCAGGAGAGCTTAGCAAGGCAGATGGCTGGAGTGAATCTGAATCAGGAAGGCAGCGAGGCTCTCTTCTCAGGCAAGAAGAAGGGATGGGAAGGGAAGAAGAAGAAGAAGGTGCAGGCCGCTGTTGAGAAGGAGACTTCAACTTCATATCCGCCGGAGAGGAGCAATGCTCCTAAGGACTGGAAGAAGAATCTGAAGTGCTACCGGTGTCATCAGCGAGGGCACTTCAAGCGGGACTGCAAGGTCAAACTGCAGCCTGGGCATGCTGCGGGAAAGGAGGAAACTTGCTCGCGAAGTGAAGAAGCAGAATGGGGAGGAGCTTTCATGACGGGCACTTGTGTCCGGGCCTTATCTGCTGAGGACTTCAACAGCGAGTGGATCATCGACTCCGGGTGTGGTCATCACCTCACCGGAGACAAGTCGAAGTTCACCTCCATGCAGGCTTACTCAGGTAATGAAGCTATTATCACTGCTGATAATACTGTTTATGCAGTAGAGAAGGAGGGGGTCGTGTCTTTGGGTAGTGATCAGGGGCCACTCACGTTAAGGAGTGTGTATCACGTGCCGGGCATGAAGAAGAACCTCTTCTCGGTGACCAACGCGGTGGACGCTGGGTATCACGTTCTGTTTGGGCCAACAGACGTGAGGTTCCTTCGCAACGTATCAGCGGTAAAGGCTGATGTTGCTCATGTTGGGAGGAGGGTGAAGAACTTGTTTGTTCTTTCCACCAGTGCCTATGTTGATAAGATGAGGGCCAATGATAGTGCGGCTATCTGGCATGAGAGGCTGGGGCATGTTGGCATGGACAAGCTGAAGGCAATGGCGAGTAGAAGTCTGGTGAGGGGGTTGCCGATGTTGTCCTCCTTTGGTGATGGGCATGTTTGTGCGGGCTGTCAATACGGTAAGGCACATCGCCTTCCGTTTGATAAATCTCAAACAAGGAGCAAGAAACCATTGGAGTGTATTCATGGCGACCTGATGGGACCGACTGTTACTGCCAGCCTTGGTGGAAGCAAATACATGCTTGTCTTGGTTGATGACTACTCAAGGTATACTTGGGTGTACTTCTTAAAGGAGAAGTCGGATGCCTTCCGTTTGTTCGTGGAGTTCAAGGAGTTGGTAGAAGGCCGGCTTGGCTTGCGGATTAAGAAGTTTAGAACTGATAACGGGGGAGAGTTTGTCTCTTCCGAGTTTTCTAACTTCTGCAGGAAGCACGGGATCCAACGGGAGCTTACATGTGCTCACACTCCACAACAAAATGGGGTAGCGGAGCGGAAGATCCGTCATTTGACGGAAACCTGCAAATGCTGGTTGCATGCGAAAGATATCCCAAGGTCCTTTTGGGCGGAGGGAATGTCTTGTGCTGCATATGTTATCAACCGGATGCCACTCAGCCCTATCAACATGAAGATGCCCATTGAGCTGTTGCTGAGGGAGAAGCCGAGTGTTGGACACCTTCGGGTGTTCGGTTCAACTTGCTACGTGCATGTCCCGGATGCTTCACGGACAAAGCTGGATGCGAAGGCAAGGAAACTTGTCTTTGTTGGCTATGATGAGCGGAAGAAGGGATGGAAGTGCATGGACCCTGTGACGAAGAAGTTCGTGGTGTCAAGAGACGTTGTCTTTGACGAGCTGACGTCATATGGAGGTGGCTCGGTGGAGCCTACCGGAAGTAGCAAGGTTGAGGAAGCACCGGTGGAGGATGCTGAAGGCTTGGAAGAGGAGCTTGATGTTTCACCAGCAGCTCCTGTTGCTTCGAACTCCGAGGCTGAGCCTTCTGGCTCAGGAAGCAGGGGGAGCACTGCTCAATGCTTGCCCCAGGTAGGAGTGGAGCCCGAAGAAGCAACGGAAGCCGTGAGCAAGGAGCTGTGTCTTCGGAGATCGAAGAGGGTGGTTAAGCCACCGGCTCGGTACTGTGATGGGAATGCAGTGAGCTTTGTCTCCTGCTTCTTTGCAGGTCCTCTGGATGAGCGAGAGCCTGCAAACTTCAACGAGGCCACTGGAGTGAAGGAGTGGGAAGGTGCCATGAAGGAAGAGATTGATGCTCTGAAGAAGAATGAAACCTGGGACCTTGTGCCCAAGGTTGATGGCGTTACTCCGGTTACTTGCAAGTGGGTGTACAAGTTGAAGAAGAAGGCTGATGGGAGCATTGATCGTTTCAAGGCTCGCCTGGTCGCTAGAGGATTCTCACAGCAGTATGGAGAAGACTATGAGGAGACATTCAGTCCAGTTGCGAAGATGACGTCTGTAAGAGTGGTGATCGCCTTGGCTGCTAGCAAGGGATGGAGGTTGTGGCAACTCGATGTGAAGAATGCCTTTCTTTACGGAGAGATTGACAAGGACATCTTCATGGATCAGCCGCTTGGTTTCGTCTCTGAGAAGCATCCGGACTATGTCTGCAAACTCAGGGAGGCTCTCTATGGGTTGAAGCAAGCTCCTCGAGCGTGGTATGGGAAGATTGCAGAGTACCTGCAGTTCTGTGGATACCTGGCTTCTAACTCGGATTCTAGCTTGTTCGTCAAGAAGAAGGGAGAGCTAAGAGTCTTGGTCCTGCTGTATGTGGATGATATGATCATCACAGGAAACTCGGAGGAGGAAGTAGCAAGGCTCAGGGGAGAGCTTGCTATACGCTTCGAGATGAAAGACTTGGGAGAGTTGCATCACTTTCTTGGTCTGGAAGTGGAGAGGAAGGAGTGCGGGATTCTCATTAGCCAGAAAGGGTATGCTGATCGTATTGTGAAGCGGTTTGGCATGGGCGAAGGGAAGAAGTGCTCTACTCCACTGGAATCTGGGCTGAAGCTTCGACGGGATGAGGGTAGGGTTCTTAATGATCCCTTGGTGTTCAGGGCTCTTGTTGGGAGCTTGATCTATCTGACGATTACAAGGCCGAATATAGCTTATGCTGTTGGCCGAGTAAGTCGGTATATGGCTGAACCAAGGCAATCTCATCTAGTGGCGGCGAAGGGGATTCTGAAGTATGTCAAGATGACTTCTGAGATGGGACTCCTCTATGGAAGGGATGCGGAGTTTGCGTTGCTCGGGTACACGGATGCTGACTATGGCGGTGATTCGGATGATCGAAGGTCTACTTCAGGTTATGTGTTCACTTGCGGTTCAGCTAGCATCTCGTGGTGTAGCAAGAAGCAGGACTCGGTGTCGGTTTCAACCACGGAGGCGGAGTATAAGGCTTCGGCCTTGGCTGCTCGGGAAGCCGTTTGGTTGAGGAGGCTCATAGAGGATGTTCATGAAGAAGTGCAAGGGCCTACTTTACTCCGGGGTGACAATGAGAGTGCTCTCAAACTGGTAAACAATCCAGTGTGTCACGCCAGGACCAAGCATATAGAGATTGATCACCACTTCATCAGGGAGAAGGTGTTGGAGGGGTCTCTGCTGGTCGGGCATGTTCGGAGTGAAGATAATCTTGCTGACATCTTCACGAAGCCGCTGTCGAAGGGGCCCTTTGAACGCTTGCACAGCTTGCTGGGCTTGGTCACCACTTCTCACTTCAAGGGGGAGTGTTGAAATTTGTGAAGTGGAAGTGGGTGACGGGACAGGCCGCGCGGCCTGTGCGGACAGCTTTGGCGGACTGGGCGGACTGGGCGGACTGTGGGTTGCGGCCTGGTGAGAAGTCTGGTGGAAGCCGGCTGTGTTCTGAGCGGGTTGTTGCATGGAGTCCGCGGTTTGGTGCGGC
Source organism: Platanthera guangdongensis (assembly GCA_039583875.1). NCBI lineage: Eukaryota > Viridiplantae > Streptophyta > Magnoliopsida > Asparagales > Orchidaceae > Platanthera > Platanthera guangdongensis. The sequence continues at coordinate 177,117,987 of CM077160.1, forward strand.
CTGGTATCTGCGGATAGAGAGGCTTGCGGACTGGTGCTTTGCTCAGTGGTCGCGGGTGCAAGTTTGCGCTGTTGGCGGGTTGGTTCGAGTTCGCGGGAAGCCTTGCGGACTGGTGTGTCCGCGGTTGGGGCTGTTGCGGACTGAGCCTTGAGCTTGGCTGAGGCCTTGTCGAGCTCAGGTGTTACAGCAGGTCTTGCTGTGGAGACCGGTTGGCGGACTGATGTTTGGAGTCCGGCTTGGTGCTGCTGCGTTGGACAAGTGCGAGGAGCTCGCGGACTGGTTGCGGTCTGTGCTAGGGTGTTTGGCGGACGGGACTTTGTGTCCGCCATGCTCGCACTGGCCCTTGATGGTTTTGGACTTGGTCACACTTGGTGTCAAGTTCATGGTGTCCGCCGTATCCGCCAAGTCCGCTGTGACCGGGCGGACTGTTGCTGTTTGCCTTTGGTCGTGGACTTGTGGCGGATTGAGGTGTGAGTCTTGCGGACTGCCTCGGGTTGGTGCGGACTGCCATTGAAGAGGGTGCTGTCCTGAAGCAGTTGGAGCTTTGCGGGCTGGTGCCTTGTCCGCTTAGCTTGGGCGGACTGGAGAGGGTTCGTCATTGGTTGCCTTGCTCCTGGCGGTTTCCCTTGGTGACTGGCTAAGTCCTCGCGGACTGAGCGGACGGTCGTTTGTATTCGCGCGGGTTGGGGCGGTGTCGATATCTCATGGGCGGTGACCACACTCCTCACCTGGCCTATAAATAGGACCCCCCTGGCACATCTACAGTAACCAGAAGTAACGTGAGTGAACAGTAAATTGGGTTGGGCGAGTGCTGCGGTCTGTGTTTTCCAGTCCGCGCGGATTGTTTCAGGCTGACGGTTTGCTGTGTGCAGGTCGCGCGGATAACTTCAAGGAGCCAGGAGCTTGGCTGTGACTTCGGTCAGTGCTTGGAAGTGTGCGGTCTCTGCGGACTCAGCAGGAGGTCGCTCTGCGGCTTGTCAGTTCTGTTTCAACTTTCCCAGCTTCAATAACCTGTCCGCCGGCTTCAGGCGGGTAGGGGAGTTCCTCAGTTCGGGTTCAGCAGGAGGCGAATAACGGTCTGTCCGCGCGGCCTCGCGGTCTCGACGGACTCCGTGGTATTCGGCGGATTGCAGCATAGCTTGGGCGAGCTCAGCGGTCTCGGCGGTCTCGGCGACCTCGCGGTCTCGGCGGACTGAAGTTCTGTCCGCCCGGCTTGTTTTTTGGTTCTTTCTGTTTACAGCTGTAATACTAGCGAAATCATGTCTCGCTATGTATGCCTCGGATTGTAAGAAGTGAATGCATAATAAGATCTTCTTGTGCTTCCATTGTTTTGTTGGGTGCAACCTCTAGTCCTTGGGTTTCCGCAGGTTCAGCGTGCGAACTGGGTAGTTCCGAAGATATTAATTTGGCGTTTGGGCTATCTTGCTGACCACGTTGAGAAAATTTAACAATATAAACGTTTACGGTTGTAAATATTGTTAAAATCAAACGGTGTTAAGCCCTCCCCAAAAGCCACTCCCCAAAAACATTAGTACTATTACTCATGCATTATGCTCACATGTGTGAATTATTCTCACATTTGTTAATTAGAAAATTGATTAGACATCATAACATCCTAAGATACTATTCCCCAAAAAATCGGGTGTCTTATCCCACCAAACACTGTTCACATGATGCTCATGAATTACACTAACATTTGTTATTTTGATTTCGGTATTCAAATAAAAAATAACTGCATGTGTATATTTGAAATAACATTTATTTTGTGATTGCATTGGAATATTTTCTCACCTACCATTGCCTCCAAATGAGAGTCACAACAATACTCTGCCGTGCCAAAATTACTTTCCTGTGATCAATGCGGTTATTTTTTACTATGCCAACAGGTTACAGATCAACCTTTATGTTATGCTGTGAATTTTTCATGATGTTTTGGTGACCGCATTGTTATGATATGGCTAGTAATTCCCTCTCATAGGTGGATTTTAGTTGTTCTTTGGCCGTTAATTTCTTGCTAAAGTAGGCCAAGGGATGTCTGTTTTGGGATAATATGGCCCCTAAGCCGCAGCCGGATGCGTCTGTCTCGATGGTGAATGGTTGGGTGAAATCTGGCAAGGCTAGGACCGGTGCGGTTGTGAGGTGTATTTTTAGGTTTTGGAAGGCCGCGTCCGCTTGGTCGGTCCATTTGTATTTGTCTTTTGTCAGGAGATCCGTGAGGGGTGCTGCTATGGTGGTGTAATGTTTGATGAAACGGCGGTAATATCATGATAATCCTAAAAAAGACCTGAGTTGTTTGAGTGATGACGGTGTGGGCCAGTTGACAATTGTAGAAACCTTGTCCGGGTGGGGGCTAATTCCTGATGTGTTGATGACGTGCCCTTAGAAGTCTATTGTGGTAGTCATAAATTGACATTTGGTTTGTTTGACGTAGAATGAGTTGGCACGTAATGTGGCGAATATGGTTTCTAAGTGATGGAGGTGGCTTGGTAGGTCTTTACTGTAAATCAGTATGTCGTCAAAAAATATTACCGCGAATTTTTGTAGGTATGGCTGGAACACGGTGTTCATCAGGGATTGGAATGTTGTCGGAGCGTTAGTTAAGCCGAAAGGCATGACGAGGAATTCATATAATCCTTGGGGGGTGCGAAACGCAGTTTTGTGAATGTTTGTAGGGTGCATACGAACTTGGTGGTAGCCGGATTGTAAGTCCAGTTTTGAAAACAATGTGGCCCCATATAGCTCGTCAAATAGCTCGTCTGCCGTAGGCATGGGGAAGGTGTCCCGTGTTGTGACTGCGTTTAATGCCCGGTAATCGACGCAAAATCGCCATGTGCCATCTTTTTTCTTTATTAAAAGTACTGGGGAGCTAAAAGAGGAGGTGCTTGGCCGAATGAGTCCTTGGGTCAGCATATCTTCTACTAATCGTTTGATTTCTGTTTTTTGGAAGTGTGGGTAGCGGTATGGTTTGACTTTCACGATGGTATCAGGGTTTTGGAGTGGTATTTTGTGGTCGCATGTCCGGGGGGGTGGTATGCCTACCGGGGTTTGGAAGATGTCAGAGTATTTTTCTAAGAGTGGTTCTAGTTCGGAGGGGGCGTTTGTCGGGGTTCTGGTTTCGTGGTTGTCTACTTGGAGAGAAAGAAAACAGAGGATGGATGAGGATATGGAGTCTTGGGAGACTAATTTGTTGATTTGGCTCGGCGTGATGGGTGTTGTGTCCATGGATCTCAGTCCCTGGAGGCAGATCCGTTCGTGGCCCTGTTGGAATGTCATTTGCTTATCCTTATAATTGGTGGTTACATTTCCTAAGGACTCGAGCCAAATCATACCTAGGACGATGTCCGACCCATATAAATCGAGTACAAATAGGTTTGTGGCGAAGTAGTGGTTTTGGATAGATAGTTCTGCGTTCAGATAAATTCTGGTGCATACTAAGGATTCTCCATTGCCTATGTGTACCTTGAAAGGTTTGATGACCGTAATGGGTGCATTTAAGAAGTTGGCTATGCGGTGGGAGATGAAGTTTGTTGAACTACCACAATCGACTAATATTTGCACGGGGTGGCTTAATAACGCTCCTTCAAATCGAATGGATTGGCTGGAGAAGGTTCCGATTAGGGCGTGATAGCCTATTTCATATTCCGGCTGTGATGGGGGGCCTATGTCGTGTGGTGTCCCGGTGTCGTCGTCGAGGGGTTCTATGGTGGTAATGTTGTCGTCTTCCATATAGAGGCAAGTCACTTTATTTTTGCAGCGGTGGCCTGGTAGGTAGCGCTCGTCGCAGGTGTAGCATAAACCTTTTTCTCGTTTATGTTGTAGCTCTGCCGGTGTCAGGCGTTTGTATCCTGGTTTGGATGTGTTGTGTGGTTTAACTGGAGGTGCGCCGTGTGGTTGGTGTGGTGGGGTATGAAATGGGTGGCGGATGGCTTTGGTTTCGTCGATCCATTGTTCCTCATACAGTTTTGCTAGATTGAAAGCCTCATCTAAGGTGTAGGGGCGTTGGGTTAAAACACTCCGCTGGATTGTTGGTTTTAGGCATGCGATGAATATTGAGCGTAACAAATCGGGTGGTATTCCGGTTATCTTAGTTGCTAATTCCTCAAACTTGTCCTTAAAAGCCATAACTGTGTTGTGCTGTCATAATAGTGTGAGTTTAATCATGGGATCTTCGAATGCGGATGGTCCAAATCGTGTAGTTAAAGCGAATTTAAATTCGTTCTAGTTATAGTATGCTCCGTCCGGATTCAAAGATTCGTACCATCGCGATGTCGGGGGGTCTAGATGCATTGCGACTATGGGCATGTAAGAGGTGTACGGAGTGTTATAAAAGCGAAAAAAATGTATAGCTTTCTTGACCCAGTCTGATGGGTCGCCATTTTCAAAACGAGGGAAATGAAAATTTACCTGCCCGTACTGGTGGTAGGATGTGCCGATGTTGGTACCTTGGTATGGTGGGGTTAGCGGGTCGCCCTCGTCGTTGTTCAAACCTGCTGGTTGTCCATTGCTGAAAGTCCAATTGTATTGTTGTGGGTTCGGTCCCTGAGACGCCTGTGCTGTGGGTGGGCCCTGATGGTATAATGATGTTGGTGTCCCCACTGAAGCCATTTGGGCCATACTATAGTTTGGTGCCCAACCAAGTGTGCCGAAGGTGATTGGTTGCCCGGGAAAAACCTGATGGGCCAGCGAGCCGTTTGTCGGAGAATGGGAAGCGGGGGGTCCTCGGAGGCCGCGGTGGACCCCCTGTGCCGCTCCGTTCGAAATATGAAATGGTTGTCCCGGGTTTGGGTTGTTTCCATCGATGATGACCTGAGATGGAATGGGCACGGTGGATGTGCCAATGTTACGTGGGGACAGGGATGTGGCTGGTATGAGTGCGGGTACGCCGGTCGATGATGATGAGTGACCCCCGAGGCCCTCTGGCTGAGACCGAAGCAGTGGGATGCCTCCATCGTGTGATGGCGGTGGCGTGACCTTTAACAGCGCGGTAATCTCCTGGCGCAATGAACGCATGTCCTGTGTGGATTGTTCGGTTGCTTGTTGAACCGTTCTGGAGATTTTCAATAGTTCGGCTTCCAACCGGGAGAATGTCTGAGAGTGCTCCGTGTGCCGTTGGTCCATTGTCTTCCAGATCTCCTGTTGTCCGGTGGACAACTCTTTGAGGCGTGTTGTTGGCGGTGGTTCCGCACCCGTCATGGCGAGAGGTCAACGAGAGCACCAATGTAGCTCCTCCGGCAGCGGCCGGCGAAGACGTGGTGAGGAAACGGGAGGAAAGTAACTTAAATTTTATTAAAAGATAATAACCATGCTTACAACAAAGTGGAGTACATATTTATACTACTAAATATGACCGTTGCTAATCAATGGGCCATTACAGCATTCCTATTAAACAGAATTACGATTAAACAGCGTTCCTATTAAACAGAATTACTAAATAGATAAGTTGCCCTCTCAGGCGGGTGCACGTGTCTCGATGCTATTGCTCCCGGAATTTCTCTTGGCTTGCTGACGTGGCTTTATATCTGTCATCCCTTTTGACATGTTGAAGTAGGCCGTTGGATCTGTGCTTTCTGTCGTTACAATATCCTTCAACAATGAAGCATGAGCTTGAATTCATGAATGGTATATGCTTTATTTTCTGCGCTCCATTAAATTTATCGTTTCGTTCAAGCTTCATTCTATTTGCGTGTTTTTTTATATATTAATTAGAGAATATTAATCATACGTTCTACACTTTAATAGAGACTAGTAGTATTGAAGTCAAAATTGACCTCAACGGGAGTTCAAAAAACCGGGGTGCAGTGCAGTCAACACCTACTTCTCTCGAGCTACGACCCTCGACTAGTTGCAAAAGACCTAAGACTGACCCAAAGCCTCAACAGGGAGGTCTCACCTCACACCCGGAAGATCTCTGAGAGCATCTCCTCCAAAGCCAAAAGCTGGGCTTGGAGCTCCTCAGATAGCACTAGAGATTTGGAAGATAATGAGAGTGTCCTTTCTAAGGAGCCCTTATGGGTCTATTTATAGTTTTCTGAGTTGGATCTGCAAATAACCATACCGAGTTGTCTTGAAAATACCACAATACCCCTAATTGGGTCTGCCAACAGCCAAACTCCGCTGTTCTGAGAAGTTATACGCAGACCACCAAGGGCAAAATGGTAAAATTACCCGGGGTAGAAGAGTAAAATCCTCATGGGTATAGGAATGTCAAAATGACCTTCTTCTTGTATGGCGAGTGGGGGAGAATCTATCGGCGAGACGAATCTTCCTCCTGTCTCGCCAACCTTATATGCCGTGAGGCCTTCTCGCGGTCATAGGCCTTCTCGCGCCCTCAGGAGGGGCGTCTCGTCTACTGCAGAGGCTATTCATCTCGCCACCTGCGAATGGACAACATGGTCCCACTCGCCCATCAATTCCACTCGCCTGCCTCGTCTATACGCGCTTTGAGGACCTCTCGCGAGCCCGAGGTTGTACACAATCTCCGCTCTTTTCGAGATTATTCTAAGCTCGGAAAGAACATCCAACCGAAACTCGCTATTAATACGTATTTATTGACGTATTTATGAGAGAATCTTTTGGGTCCCCCCATCAAAACTTATAAATATGGGATTCCTACCTCGAATGGAGGTTTCCCCTTTACTAACCTCCTCCTTCCTTGCAACACTGTTCATCATGTCTCACAGCCAGAGCTTTCGTTAGCGCCTTGCCAAAGTGCGTAAGCAGAACAAGGCTGTCGTGGTTGCTTACACCTCAACCTTAGTTTGCCCCCTACCTTCTGTTCCATCCTCTCCCTCTCGCCTGAAGGGGGTAAAAACTGGTGGCCCCTCTTCCCCTATCGAGGGGCCTTCTCGCGTGGTGCTGGAGACCTTCCCCACCCCTCCTCCCGCATCTCCCCAAGAGAAAGGGGTGAGCTCTCGCTTCTATCCTTATTACTCCTTTAATATTTGTATCTGCTTTCTTAATGGTTTCTCTACAGGGAGCTCTCGCGGCTATACATCTACCGGAAAGCCCGCGAGATGACTCTGCCGGCCACCGCGAAGATTCCGACTCGTAGTTACCTTCCACTCCTCTATCTACTCCTCCCTGCGAGAGGAGAGACGATCCCTCCCAGGCCGCCGGGACCTCCCGTCCCCCTGGTAAGGAATCCATCCTCTCGCTTCTCTGTCCCACTCGCTACTCCCACACACTCCTGCGGGATTCGCTCTCACCCTGCTCCTTTACTTCTTCCGCAGGTGCCCAGACCGACTCGCCTGCTGAGGAGCACCCTGGGCAATCTGTCGCCCCGCCTCTACCTCCTCTTGACGGGATTGAAGATTTTCTCGGCGACCCTACGAACCCGGTGGAAATGAGGCTCAAGACTGTCGAGCTGTTTAGGAAGCACGCGCGCATTATCCACTCGCTGGCGCTGGATAAGCAGGCGGCGGATCGACGCATCGAATGGCTGGAGAACGAATGCGCTCGTCTATCCTCCGAGGCTAATGTTGAGTTAGATGTTGATGGCACCAACCCTGACGCCATCATCAATGAGACTGACATGCAGCTCTGTCTCGCCTTCTTACCGCATTTGTTTGTCTTTCAGGGGAGCGAGTAGTGCCAGCCCATCCTCCATACAAAAGTAACATCCACCCCTCCGAGGGCCTCGATCTCGCCAACGCGACAGCCGAGGCGGCGAGAGAGTCCTTGACTCCTGCCCCTCTCAAAAGGCCTTCAGGCGACACGACCCCCTCTCGCTCCAGCACTCCAAAGAGAATGAAGAAGGCTGTGGTGGTCTCCAAGGGGAAGAAGAAGGTGACCCCAAAGGAGAAGGAGAGACGGGGTCTCTGAGCCCCATCTCTGTGGATGGGTCTCCGTCGCCCCGTTCGCCTCGCCAACAGGCCGTCTCGCCTAATCGCGAGACGGCACTCCCCAATCAACCTGCGGCCGCCTCCAATCAACCAGCCGCTGTCATCAATCAACCAGCTGATACTTCCTCTCGCGAAGGCACTTCCTTCAGCCGTCCCGCCCCCTCTTCCCACATGAGTTATAACTTGGGCCCCGCGGTTTCCGATGCAGCTGGGGACCCTGTTCTGTTGTGGGGGCGGGACGTCAACCGCGTCTCCATTTCTACCCTCCTCCCCCCTTGGAAGGAGCAGGAGGAGCCCATCAGCCATGCCTTTGCCGTGGGATACGGCCTCTACGGTGGTCTCAACGCAGTCTCCCCTGAGAGCGAGCCTACGCAAGACCTCGTTATGAAGTCCTCCCATATCCAGATGCGGGCTTTGGAGTTATCACACCGCGTCGGGCGCCGTCTGATATATATCAACCAAAAATGGTCAGAGAGCGAGACGAGCCTGGTGGCGGAGCGGGAGCGGTCAGAAGATCTCGCCAAGAGGTTGTTTGATGCCGAGAGCCTCCTCGCCAAAGCCCAAGACGGAGTGGTAAAGCGCTATCCTTACCCTTATTCTTTTTCTTTAGGAGCTGCCAACTTAAAAGCCCAGAATACTCGCCTCCAGACCGACGTTGCGTCATCGTCTCGCCGCGAGCCCTTTCGGACACCTCAGCCGCACTATTCTTTTGACGAGGTCGAGGAGTAGTGTCGAGATGCTGACATCAGGGCTGCGGAGCTAATCCTGAAGATGATGAAGGACCTAGGGGTTGTGAAGGACGATTCAGAAACGGTGATTGTTCGCGACCTGGTCCCCCAACTCTTTGGCGAGGAGAGCGAGGATTCTTCATCCGGCGTGGAGGAATGACGCGCCACCTCCACGATCCAGAATCCCTCTCTCCTCTTCCTTCTGCTGCTGCTTGTGAAACTAAGACAAATCTTTTTTGAGCCTTTTTGTGTTACATAAAGATAATCAAATGTACACGTTATTTGTTGTTTTATTCTTTATTATGCGAAATGAATTTCTGATTTGCTTTGGCCCGCGAGACGGTGCTATCCACCCGTCTCGCCGTCTCGCCTTTACTCTTTATTTTGTTTTACTTTGCTTATTGCGAGACGTTCCTCTGATGTGCTTACGCACGCGAGATGATGCTACTTCTTGTCTCGCGGCTTTGTCGGAGAGTTGGCCCAAGTCGCGAGCCGTCACTTCCTTTACCTTTGCGTGTGAGATTTGGATGGTATAATCTTCTCGCCTTGCCCTTAGGTACTCCCCACGCGAGTGACTCTTGGTGATGCAATCTGCCCTCTGATTATTAGAGCGAGCCTTTCACCTCGCGCGAGTGCCCGCTCGCCAAGCGAGTCCATCCTTGTAACTACCAGCTGCGAGTGCCCCCCACTCGCACTACTTCAAATTTTTGCCTTAGTTTATTTCTTTTCTTCTAAGTTTAAGCTGAGATGTTGTTTTAAGAAGCCTTTCCCAACCATTCTGTCATCGAGTGAGTTTACCGCCTTGCTAGCTTGGTGAGTCCGGGCAACAAGTCCACCGGGGATCGGGCCAAGCTCGAAGTGGTGTAGAATTTCCCGGGTTTATACCTGTTCCCAAGAACTTTGGACCCAACCTTCAAAAACCAGACCTCTCCCCCACAGACGAGCCTTCGGACCTGCCAGCTAGTGAGAGCCTGCGCAGCGGGTATACCTGGGGCCGAGCCGCGCTCGGGGTAGTGTAGAACCAAGGACCAAGAACCAGACCTCTCTCCCACAGGCGAGCCTTCGGACCTGCCAGCTAATGAGAGCCTGCGCAGCGGGTCTACCTGGGGCCGAGCCGCGCTCGGGGTAGTGCAGAACCAAGGACCAAGAACCAGACCTCTCCCCCACAGGCGAGCCTTCGGACCTGCCAGCTAATGGGAGCCTGCGCAACGGGTCTACCTGGGGCCGAGCCACGCTCGGGGTAGTGCAGAACCAAGGACCGAGAACCAGACCTCTCCCCCACAGGCGAGCCTTCGGACCTACCAGCTAATGAGAGCCTGCGCAGCGAGTCTACCTGGGGCCGAGCCGCGCTCGGGGTAGTGCAGAACCAAGGACCGAGAACCAGACCTCTCCCCCACAGGCGAGCCTTCGGACCTGCCAGCTAATGGGAGCCTGCGCAGCGGGTCTACCTGGGGCCGAGCCGCGCTCGGGGTAGTGGAGAACCAAGGACCGAGAACCAGACCTCTCCTCCACAGGCGAGCCTTCGGACCTGCCAGCTAATGAGAACCTGCGCAGCGAGTCTACCTGGGGCCGAGCCGCGCTCGGGGTAGTGCAGAACCAAGGACCGAGAACCAGACCTCTCACCCACAGGCGAGCCTTCGGACCTGCCAGCTAATGAGAGCCTGCGCAGCTGGTCTACCTCGGGCCGAGCCGCGCTCGGGGTAGTGTAGAACCAAGGACCGAGAATCAGACCTCTCCCCCACAGACGAGCCTTCGGACCTGCCAGCAAATGTGAGCCTGCGCAGCGGGTCTACCTGGGGCCGAGCCGCGCTCGGGGTAATGCAGAACCAAGGACCAAGAAGCAGACCTCTCCCCCACAGGGGAGCCTTCGGACCTGCCAGCTAATGGGAGCCTGCGCAGCGGGTCTACTTGGGGCCGAGCCGCGCTCGGGGTAGTGCGGAACCAAGGACCAAGAACCAGACCTCTCCCCCACAGCGAGCCTTCAGACCTGCCAGTTAATGGGAGCCTGCACAGCGGGTCTACCTGGGGCCGAGCCGCGCTCGGGGTAGTGCGGAACCAAGGACCGAGAACCAGACCTCTCTCCCACAGGCGAGCCTTTGGACCTGCCAGCTAATGGGAGCCTGCGCAGCGGGTCTACGTAGGCCGAGCCGCGCTCGGGGTAGTGCGGAACTAAGGACCGAGAACCAGACCTCTCCCCCACAGGCGAGCCTTCGGACCTGCCAGCTAATGGGAGCCTGTGCAGCGGGTCTACCTTGGGCCGAGCCCCGCTCGGGGTAGTGCGGAACCAAGGACCGAGAACTAGACCTCTCCCCCACAGGCGAGCCTTCGGACGTGCCAGCTAGTGAGAGCCTGCGCAGCGGGTTTACCTGGGGTCGAGCCGCGCTCGGGGTGTCGATGAAGATTCCACAAACAAGACCTATCCCCCACATGCGAGCCTTCGGACCTTCCAGCTAGATGAGAGTCTGCGCAGCGGGTCTACCTGGGGCCGAGCCTAGCTCGGGGTGTCAATGAAGTTTCCACAAACAAGACCTATCCCCCATAGGCGAGCCTTCGGACCTGCCAGCTAGATGAGAGCCTGCGTTGCGGGTCTACCTGGGGCCGAGCCTAGCTCGGGGTGTCGATGAAGTTTCCACAAACAAGACCTATCCCCCACAGGCGAGCCTTCGGACCTGCCAGCTAGATGAGAGTCTGCGCAGCGGGTCTACCTAGGGTCGAACCTAGCTCGGGGTGTCGATGAAGTTTCCACAAACAAGTCATATCCCCCACAGGCGAGCCTTCGGATCTGCCAGCTAGATGAGAGCCTGCGCAGCGGGTCTACCTGGGGCCGAGCCTAGCTCGGGGTGTCGATGAAGTTTCCACAAACAAGATCTATCCCCCACAGGCGAGCCTGCGGACCTGCCAGCTAGATGAGAGCCTGCACAGTGGGTCTACCTGGGGTCGAGCCTAGCTCGGGGTGTCGATGAAGTTTCCACAAACAAGACCTATCCCCCACAGGCGAGCATTCGGAGCTGCCAGCTAGATAAGAGCCTGCGCAGCGGGTCTAACTGGGGCCGAGCCTAGCTCTGGGTGTCGATGAAGTTTCCACAAATAAGACCTATCCCCCACAGGCGAGCCTTCAGACCTGCCAGCTAGTTGAGAGCATGCGCAGCGGGTCTACCTGGGGTCGAGCCTAGCTCGAGGTGTCGATGAAGTTTCCACAAACAAGACCTATCCCCCACAGGCGAGCCTTCGGACCTGTCAGCTAGATGAGAGCCTGCGCAGCGGGTCTACCTGGGGTCGAGCCTAGCTCGGGGTGTCGATGAAGTTTCCACAAACAAGACCTATCTCCCACAGGCGAGCCTTCGGACCTGCCAGCTAGATGAGAGCCTGCGCAGCGGGTCTACCTGGGGCCGAGCCTAGCTCAGGGTGTCGATGAAGTTTCCACAAACAAGACCTATCCCCCACAGGCGAGCCTTCGGACCTGCCAGCTAGATGAGAGCCTGCGCAACGGGTCTACCTGGGGCCAAGCCTAGCTCGGGGTGTTGCAAAACACATAATTACATCGTATTATAAGAATTTCACAACAGGCAAGAGGAAAACAAGTTAATTGATGTAGTATAACAAGCTTGATTTTGGATACATAATTACACCTTCCCCCTCTCACGGGTAGAAGCGTTTTAGGTCATCGCCGCTCCAGGTGTGGCTTAAGGTCCTCCCCTCCACGTCCTGGAGGTAGTAACCTCCTGTTCCAAGGACCTCCTTCACTATGTAAGGCCCTTACCAGTTCGGGTTGAGCTTGCTCACGGGGGCCGACCTTCCTGCCGCGTCAACCTTTTTCAGCACTAGATCTCCTTCGGCGAAATGCTTGACCCTGATATGCTTATCAAAATACTTGGTCATCCGCCGCTTGATCTCTTCTTTCCTGATGGCTGCCACGTCCCGCAGCTCTTCCACCATGTCTAGCGAGAGGCGTAACCCCTCCTCGTTCTCCATCCTCCAAGTCTCATCTCCTTCGCCTGCGGCTGTGAACCGTGGGGCCCGAACCTCGAACTCCACTGGCAAGACCGCCTCACACCCGTGAGAAAGCTTGAAGCGGGTCTCGCCAGTGGCCGTGTTCGGGGTCGTTCGCAAGGCCCACAGGACCGAGGGGAGCTGCTACACCCAATTTCCTCTCAAGTTCTCCACTTTTTTCTTGAGTAGGTTCACAATAATTTTGTTTGCCGCTTCCACCTGGCCGTTGCTCCGGGGGTGGTGGACAGAGGCAAATCTGAGATCTATCCCCAGCTGGGCGCAGAAGCTGATGAACTCTTCACTGGCAAACTGGGGACTGTTATCTGTCACTATCGCTTGAGGCAGCTCGTGCCTGCATATGATCTCCCCTCAGACGAAGTTCCTTATGACTTGCAAGGTGACTTTGGCCAAGGCCTTAACCTCCAGCCACTTTGAGAAGTAATCGACCATGACCAGGAGGAACCTCCTCTGCCCACTAGCCGGAGGGAAAGGCCCGACCAAGTCCATCCCCCAGATGGCGAAAGGCCATGGCGATGTTATGCTTCTAAGTCTTTGAGCAGGCAAGAGTTGGAGGGGGCGTACAGTTGACACTTTTGGCACCTCTTTGCGAACTCTGTTGCATCCTTCCTCAGGGTCTGCCAGAAGTACCCCTGCCTTATTACCCTTGCCTCCAATGTCCTTCCTCCCGAGTGGCTGCCGCACTCGCCAGAGTGTACCTCCCCCAGGATCCTTGGGGCCTCTTCTTCAGTTACACATCTTGCCAGGAGCCCTGACAACATCTTACGATGCAACCCCCCCTTCCATCATCAGGTAATGAGCTGCCTTGCGCCTGAAGCTCTTTACATCCTTAACCTCCTCTGTCAGCCTGCCAGTGGTCAGGAAGGTTACCAATGGGTCCACCCACGAGGATCGCTGACCTACCTCCATTAACTCCCCTTCCTCAATTACTGGCCGAAAAAGTTCAGTCAGGGTCCCTCCTCCTCGAGGTCCAAACTTCGCCAACCGATCGGCGGCCACGCTATCCTCCCTGGGGACATGCTGGATTGAGAATGACCGGAACCCACCAATGATCGCCCTTACCTTGGATAGGTATTTCATGAGGGTAGGCTCCCGAGCTTCAAACTTTCCTCGGATCTGTGACGCTACTACCATCGAGTCAGTGAAGGCCTCCACGTCCTGGATCTCAAGCTCCTTTGCCAAGCGAAGGTCGGCGATCACGGACTCATATTCTGCTTGGTTGTTGGTCACCGGAAAGTGGTAAACCACCGCCTGCTCTATCGCGACTCCCTGGGGGCTTATCAGCACCACTCCTCCCCCAAGGGAATGCTTTCCCGAGGCCCCATCAACCATCATCTTCCACGCTTCCTGTGGCTGCGGCTCCCCCTCCTCGACTTCAACAACATAGTCTGCCAGAAAGTCCGTCACCGCTTGCGCCTTAATGGAGAGTCTCAGAACAAAAGAGATGTCGAACTCGCTTAGTTCAATAGACCACTTGGCAAGTCTTCCCGAGTGCTCTACCCCTCCAAAGATATTGCGAAGAGGATGGTCGGTCACCACCCTAATCGAGTGCGCTTGAAAATACGGTCAGAGCTTCCTTGCCGAGACGACCAAAGCGTAAGCCAACTTTTCGAGGATTGGGTAGCGGAGCTCTGCCTTCTTCAAGATCCGACTGACGTAGTAGACTGGCAGTTGCTTCTTTCCTTCTTCCCTTACTAGGACGGAGCTCACCGCCTCAGCTCCTACTCCAAGGTACAAGGTCAGGTACTTCCCTTCTTTTGGGCTTTGAAGCAGAGGAGCCTGAGAGATCTGTCTCTTCAGCCCTTGGAAGGCTTCTTCGCACTCGGCGGTCCACTCAAACCTTTGGTTCCCTCGCAACACCTTGAAGAATGAAGAACACTTGTCCCATGACCTGGAGAGGAACCTGCTTAGCCCAGCCAATTTGTTTGTCAAGCGCTGAACCTCCTTAGCATCGCGACATGATTCCAAATCTAGGATGGTCTTCACCCTGTCCGGGTTAGGCTCTACCCATGCCGGAGTCAAGAGATGCCCGAGGAACTTCCCGCGGCTGGCCCCGAAGACACACTTCAAGGGGTTCAGCCTCATCTTGAACCTGCGCAGGGTGGCGAACGTCAGTTCTAGATCCTGCAGGTGCGAATCCACACACTTGCTCTTAATCATCAGGTCGTCGGCATAGACCTCCAAGTTTCTCCCCCTTTGATCTCGGAAGACCCGATCCATCATGAGTTGGTATATAGCTCCTGCATTCTTCAACGCAAAGGGCATCATTTTATAACTAAAGCATCCCTCCCTCGTGATGAAGGAAACATCCTTGACATCGGGAGGGTGCATTCGGATCTGGTGATAACCTGAAAAAGCATCCAAAAAGCTTATAATAGAAAAACCGACGGCTGAATCAACCAGTGCGTCGATCCGAGGCAGGGGGTAGCAATCCTTAGGGCATGATTTATTTAACAAAGAGAAATCGATACACATTCGCCATTTCCCACCCCCTTTCCTAACCATTACCACATTGGAGATCCAGCCTGTATACTGGATCTCCGAGATGAAGCCGGCCTCCAGGAGCTTTCTGACCTTCTCGCGGATGGGTTCCTCCAGCTTGGTGGCGATGACCCTCATCTTTTGGCGTATGGGACGAGTGCGGGGGTCCAGGTTCAGGTGGTGGCAGGCCACGTCCGCGTCGATGCCCGGCATGTTTGTCGCGCTTTAAGCGAAGATGTCGATGTTGCTTTGGATGCAGGCCCGCACTCGCTCTTGGTCCTCGGGACTCAAGCCCCCGCTGACCCGCACCCTCTGCACCTGCCCTGCGCTGGTGAAGACCTCCATCTCCACTACTTCCTCGGCTGGCTCCAGCCGCGACTTCTCCCAGCCGACCCTTGCTTCTTCTTCCCGCTCCAACTCCTCCTCCCTACTTCCTCCTCAATCTCCATCGCCTCCTCCGGCCCCACCTGCTGCTGCTCGACTTTCATGCCCCTCCGGGACTCTCTCTCTCCACTCCCCCCTGCTACTTGCTCTTCTACCTCCATTGCCTCCTCCGGGCTCTCCCGCTGCTGCTCGATCTCCACGCCCCTCCGGGCCTCCTTCTCAGCTTTTCCCTGCTCTTCCGCAGTATCCTTCCTCGCCTCCCCTAGGCTCATCTCCTCTTCTCCGCCGTCCTCCTCTTGCTCTGCCATCTCCCTCTCCAGCTCTTCCGCCTCGGCGATCCAGGACACAGTGTTGACCGCCGTCACATAGAATTGCCTCGCCACCTTCGGATCCCCCCTGATCCTGACCTGCACCCCTCCGTTATTGAACTTAAGACATTGGTGGAACGAGGAGGGGACACAGCGAAAGGCGCTGATGATGGGACGCCCAAAGATGGCATTGTAACTGCTCGGAGCATCCACTATCATGAACCTGCAGTTCCGTGACACGCCTTCCAACTTCACATGCAGCCCTACCCCTCCTACTTCCTTCCTCTCTCCAGAAAATCTGAACAGCGGTCCATCCGAAGCCAAGATCCTTTTCCCCTCAACCCTCATCTCATAAAAGGCCTTCTTGAAGATAACGTTTACTGAGCTCCCGTTGTCCACCAGTATCCTCGAGACCGTGAAATTCTCCACTGCCGTCTGGATCACCAGGGCGTCACAAAACGGATCTGCATAGTCCAGCATGTCTGCTGACGAGAAGGTGATCTTTTCTTCCTGCGGGAGAGCCTGGGAGGTAGAGGCGACCCCCCTTCGGTACATGGTTTGAAGGCTCCCCTTGCGGGTTGCCTTGATCCCCACTCCTCCGTGGATCACCCCGATCCCTCCCCGGGTTCCCACGTCTACCCGGTCCTCACATCTATCTTCTCCCCCCTGCTGCACTTCCACGATCCTAACCGGCGGATCTTGTCTCCCTACTCCTCTTGCTTTTCTCATCTCTAAGAACTCAGGGTAGGTGTCCGTCGCGTGACATTCCTCCTGGTGGAAGTCACAAAAGAGCAACGACGCCCTACCCCTTCTTCCTTCTCCTCCTCCTCTTCTCCCAGCTCCTCGAACTCCTCTCCTTGCTCCTCTTCCTCTGCCCACCTCCATGGCCTCTTGCGGCGGCTGGAGGTGGCCCTTTGGCCCCTGTCTCCACGCCGGTTGGTCAAACCTCCTGGGTTCTCGTAAGTTATTTCTTCCCTGGTAGCCTCCTCCTTGGCCCTGGGGGCGACCCTCCTGGGGCCTCCAACCCAACCGGTTGTTCGGCTCCCGGGCCCCCCATCCCTGCTGCCTCTGCCCTCGTGGTTCTTCCCTCCTCCTTTCTTCTCTTTGTTCCCTCTGCTCTCTCGGCTCCCTCTGCCTTCCCGCTGCAGGCTCCTTCACATCATCTTCTGCTAGCCTGACCAACTTCCTGGCAAACGATGGATTTGCACTCTCGAAGTCTATCTCTTTCGCCGCCCTCTCCATGAGCTCCTCAAAGAAGAGGGGGGCACTCTCTTCAACTCCATACTGAAGAATCCCGGCCTCAGCCCCAGGGTGAAGGCGAGCATCAGCGCGTACCCTGGGACCTCCTGGACCAGGAGGATCTCTTCCTGAAACCGCTCAACGTAGCGACCTAGTGTCTCGTCCTGCTTCTGCCTCTCTGCAAACAGGCACTCTGCCTCCTTCCGCTTCTTAGACGTTGAGAACCTCAACAGAAACCCTCGGCACAGATCTTCAAAGCTGTATATAGAGCTCGCTGGCAACTGGTGGAACCAGTCTCGGACCTTCTCCTTCAATGTGATGGCGAACAACCGACAGTTGAAGGCATCTGTCATCTGCCTTATCGAAATCACGTCTTCGAACCATTGCACATGTTGTACAGGGTCATCTTTCCCTGAGTAATAGGACATGTCCGGCTCCCGGAACCCCTCTGGCTCCGGAGCTGAGATGATGAGCTCGCTGAAAGGGCTCACGCCTCCTACATGGCGAGAGGGCACGTCTCGCAGCCTCGGCTGGCTGGCCTGATCCGCGAGACCGTGCCCAGGGAAGAGTTCTCGCACAACCGCCTCCCTCTCGCCCAAATCTGCCAGAGTCTCCTTGCTTGGGCGCTGGCCTGGGAAGAGCTCCTGCGCGGCCACGTCCCTCTCACCGACTTCCACCGGGACCTCCTTCCCGGGGCGCTGCCCAGGGGCATTCTCGTCCAAGAGCGGGACCGCCTCAACTGGAACCTGAGGAGTCGCCCACTCACTCCTCGCCGAGAAGGCCAAGCTAATGGTCTGCAAGACTTCTCGCCTGAAGTCCTCCAATATCTTCCTCGTCGCCTCCTCTCCCCGGGTGGGGGAGCCTCCAGAACCAGACCCTTCACCTTAACCTCCAGCCATGAGACTAAACTCAAGGCTTTCTTGTATCGGCTGCCTTCCACGTTCACCGCACTAGAACTGTTGAAGCCAAAATTGACCTCAACGGGAGTTCAAAAAATAGGGGTGCAGCCAACACCTACTTCTCTCGAGCTCCAACCCTCGACTAGTTACAAAGGACCTAAGACTGACCCAAAGCCTCAGCAGGGAGGTCCCACCTCACACCCGAAAGATCTCTGAGAGTTTCCCCTCCAAAGCCAAAAGCTGGGTTAGGAGCTCCTGAGAAAGCACTAGAGATTTGGAAGATAATGAGAGCGTCCTTTCTAAGGAGCCCTTATGGGTCTATTTATAGTTTTCTGAGTTGGATCTGCAAATAACCATACTGAGTTATCTTGAAAATACCAGAATACCCCTGATTGGGTCTGATTGGGTCTGCCAACAGCCAAACTTCGTTGTTCTGATGAGTTATACGCAGACCACCAAGGGCAAAAGGGTAAAATTACCGGGGTAGAAGAGTAAAATCCCCATGGGTATAGGAATGTCAAAATGGTCTTCTTCTTGTATGGCGAGTGGGGGAGAATGTATCGGTGAGACGAATCTTCCTCCCGTCTCGCCAACCTTATATGTCGTGAGGCCTTCTCGCGTTCATAGGCCTTCTCGCGCCCTCCGGAGGGGCGTCTCTCCTACTGCAGAGGCTATTCATCTCGCCACCTGCGAATGGACCACATGGTCCCACTCGCCCATCAATTCCACTCGCCTGCCTCGTCTATACGCGCTTTGAGGATCTCTCGCGAGTCTGAGGTTATACAAGTAGGTTTTGAATAAGACAGTCCTGCATCCATCTTTGCTACATTTAGTTTCGTAGTTATCCTAATTTTTTGATAACACAATTTCGTAGTGACGCACCTTAATATTTCCATCAACATGTGCTTGGGTCAGAGCCCTCTCTCCCGTCTGCCCGCTAGGGTTGTCGCCTCCCGGGAGTCACCGACTGGAGTCGAGAATAAGCAGCCCCTGGGCTTCCTCTGCCCTCCGCAGATCTCGAGCACACCACCCTCCTATGTCAGGTATATTGAGGAGGAAGAGATGTCAGTACTGTCAAGGGATTCTTCTAGCCCTAATTAACCGAGCCTCATATATATAAATATATACTTAAAGAAAATGGGAGGGGACAAATGAACCGCCTGGTTCAAGATGAAAAAGGCGGCAATAATCAACAATCTCCATCTTGACGGTTCTTCCAATTTGAGCTCTACTTTCATCTTGGATCTTCTCCCAAAAGAAACACCCCCTCTCCCTGGGGTCACCACGATCAGCAGACACAAATACGAGTCAAAGTCAAGGCAGTGCTTGAACTTGACTCCTATAAGGGGCTTTGTCAACATATACGCATCGTTGTCCTCTGTGGACACCTTTAGTAACTGAATCTCGCCGCCTCCAATGAACTCCCTCAGCTTGTGGTAACGCACATCAATGTGTTTTGTCCTTGCATGATAGACCATGTCCTTTGCAAGGCAAATTGCACTCTGACTGTCATAGTGCAACTTCATTGACTACTCCTGAGAAATCTTGAGTTCCTTGATGATACCCCGGAGCCAAATAACTTCTTTAGCAGTCTCTACCGCAGCAATATACTCTGTCTTAGTCATGGAGAGAGCTACTATATCCTGAAGCGTAGCTTTCCAACTGATAGGACCTCCACCGAGAAAAATATATACCCAGAAGTATTTCTCCTCTTGTCGAGGTCACCTGCGTAGTCAGAATCAACAAATCCCTCTGGAGCTCCAACAACTTCACTCCTTTTGAAAAGAAAAACAACATTTGGTGTTCCCTTCAAATACTGCAGAATCCACTTGACTGTTTCACAGTGTTGTCGCTCTGGATTTGTCATGTATATGCTGACAATACTAATTGCCTAAATAATATCTGGTATCGTGCATACGATTGTGTACCTCAAGCATCCTGTCTCACTGGTGTACGACACTCTGAGCATCTTATGGCGTTCCTCCTCGGTATTTGGACACTATTGTGATGACAATTTAAATTGTTGTCCTAAAGGACTCGTAACAGATTTAGATTCTACCATATTGAATTTTTTAATACCTTCTGAATGTAGCCAGTCTGAGAAAGCCGCAACATGTCTTGCTTTCTGTCCCACTTGATCTCCAATCCAAGGATATTCTGAGCATGAACAAGATCTTCATCTCAAATTCAGCATTCAATTTTTGTTTCAGTACTTGAATTTTTTGGGCTGACTTGTAGGCAATCAATATGTTATTGACATAGAGTATCGTAATCAGAATATTACCGTCTGCAAGGAATCTATTGTATACGCAATTGTCGTAGTAGCTTATACTATATTTGTGTGAAGTCATGAAAGTGTCAAACCTTTGTACCCCATCCTCGGAGTCTACTTCAAATCATAAATAGACCTCTTCAGTGTTGATGCTCGGAAACGGAAGGGGGTAGGTTGTCGCGGGCACCAGCAGCTAACGGGATGTGTTTGGTCTCACAAGCTGAGTGGAGAAGAGGATGAAGGCTGCGGGGTAAGAGGAAAGAAGTAAGATTCTGAGTGCTCGAGAGTGGAGCAAGCGTTTGTCAAGGAGTTGCGGGGATAGAGAAGAGGGTGTTGAGAGCAGCCGGGGAGGCTGATGAGAAGAGGAGGTTGATCAGGAGCTGTCGAGCAGACAGTTGACCATTGGAGAAGCTTAATGAGCAGCGAAGAAGCTTGCCGAGCAGAGAAAAGGCTTGCTGAGCCGAGAAGCTTGCTGAGCAGAGAAAAAACTTACTGAGCAGAGAAGCCTGCTGAGCAGAGCAGAAGCTTGCTAAGTAGAAAAGCCTGCGGAGCAGAGAAGAAGCTTGCTGAGCAGAGAAAAAGCTTGTTGAGCAGAGAAGCTTGCTCAGCAGAGAAGAAGCTTGCTGAGCAGAGAAAAAGCTTGCTGAGCAGAGAAAAAGCTTGCTGAGCAGAGAAGCTTGCTCAGCAGAAGAGAAGCTTGCTCAGCAGAGGAGAGCTTGCTGAGCAGAGAAAAGGCTTGCTGAGCAGAGAAAAAGCTTGCTGAGCAGAGAAGCTTGCTCAGCAAAAGAGAAGCTTGCTCAGCAGAGGAGAAGCTTGCTGAGCAGAGAAAAGGCTTGCTGAGCAGAGAAAAAACTTGCTGAGCAGAGAAGAAGCTTGCTGAGCAGAGAAAAAGCTTGTGGAGCAGAGAAAAAGCTTGCTGAGCAGAGAAAAAGCTTGTTGAGCAGAGAAGCTTGCTCAGCAGAGGAGAAGCTTATTGAGCAGAGGAGAAGCTTGCTGAGCAGAGGAGAATCTTGCTGAGCAGAGGAGAAGCTTGCTGAGCAGAGGAGCTAAGGAGAGGGGCCGCTAGCAGCGGCAACAACAGACTTCGCCCGCCGCGGCTTAAATGCCACTCTTGCGACGGGCTTTCCTTTAATCAAGAAACAAGATTACAGCTTGCTAATACACTTTTACATGAGAAAGAAATAAAGGGTACAATGGGGGAAGTTGACGGTTAAGAAAGGAGTTGCCAGAGGCTAAGGAAAAGAGACTGCTGGCAGGCCGCACAGTTTGCTGGCCAGCTGTGGAGGACTGGAAAACTGAGTCTGCAGGGCTTGCCGGCAAGCTGTGGAGGACTGGAAAACTGAGTCCGCAGGGCTTGCTGGCAAGCTGTAGAGTACTGAAAAACTGAGTCTACAGGGCTTGCTGGCAAGCTGTGGAGGACTGGAAAACTGAGTCTACAGGGCTTGCTGGCAAGCTGTGGAGGACTGGAAAACTGAGTCTGCGGGGCTTGCCGGCAAGCTGTGGAGTACTGGAAAACTGAGTCCACGGGGCTTGCCGGCAAGCTGTGGAGGACTGGAAAACTGAGTCCGCGGGGCTTGCTGGCAAGCTGTGGAGGACTGGAAAACTGAGTCCGCAGGGCTTGCTGGCAAGCTGTGGAGGACTGGAAAACTGAGTTCGCAGGGCTTGCTGGCAGCGGCAGTTTTCCTCC
Source organism: Platanthera guangdongensis (assembly GCA_039583875.1). Classification (NCBI taxonomy): domain Eukaryota; kingdom Viridiplantae; phylum Streptophyta; class Magnoliopsida; order Asparagales; family Orchidaceae; genus Platanthera; species Platanthera guangdongensis. The sequence continues at coordinate 177,139,834 of CM077160.1, forward strand.
TACGCGTTCCACGTTCCTCTCAAATGAGAGGTATCAAGGGCTATTTATAGGCCCGAGGAAGATCTTCTAGAAGCAGGGCCCAGTGACGTCATCATGGAGACTTGCGCGGACTCGGCGAGCAAGCTGTCCGGCTGGGCAGACTGGGAAAAGGCAGGCTGCCTCCTTTGGGTTGCAGAGGCATAGGGGGCGGCCTGGGCAAGGAGGCCTCCCCTGGTGGGCGGCCTGGGCAAGGAGGCCGCCCCTGGTGGGCGGCCTTGACCAGGAGGCCACCTTTGGTGGGCGGCCTGGAGTAGGGAGGCCGCCCCTGGTGGGCGGCCTGAACCAGGAGGCCGCCCCTGATGGGCGTCCTGGAGTAGGGAGGCCGCCCTTGGTGGGCTGCCTGGACCAGGAGGCCGCCCCTGGTGGGCGGCCAGGAGCAGGGAGGCCGCCCCTGGTGGGCGTCCTGGACCAGGAGGCCGCCCTGGTGGGCGGCCTAGGCAAGGAGGCCGCCCCTGGTCGGCGGCCTGGACCAGGAGGCCGCCCCTAGTGGGCAGCCTAGAGCAGCGAGGCCGCCCCTGGTGGGCGGCCTGGACCAGGAGGTCGCCCATGGTGGGCGGCCTAGGCAAGGAGGCCGCCCCTGGTCGGCGACCTGGACCAGGAGGCCGCCCCTAGTGGGCGGCCTAGAGCAGGGAGGCCGCCCCTGGTGGGCGGCCTGGACCAGGCGGCCGCCCCTGGTGGGCGGCCTGGACAAGGAGGCCGCCCCTGGTGGCGGCCTGAGGCTGGGAGGCCGCCCCTGGTGGGCGGCCTGAGGCAGGGAGGCCGCCCCTGGTGGGCGGCCTGGACCAGGAGGCCGCCCCTGGTGGGCGGCCTGGGCAAGGAGGCCACCCCTGGTGGGCGGCCTGAGGCTGGAGGCCGCCCCTGGTGGGCGGCCTGAGGCAACAGGTAATCCCTATAGGGGAGATGGAAACTCTTATGGCGAGCCGGAGAACGAGCCCGCCGAGCCCGCGACGGCTGTTAGGCTGAGTCTGCTGATGTTGGAATGAAGTTGCTTGTCGCTGAGCTGGAGCTGGGGTTCATCGACATAGGCGGACTGGAAGGCTTGACTGCACTTCGAGTCTGCCCAGCTCGTGATGAACGTAACATGGCTGCTGATCTTTGCGGGTAGCCGGGGAGTTGGAGTGTGTAACATCCCATTTTCAACTAGACCCCTAAGAGTGGTTTTGGCCATGACTAGGTCATGACAAAACCCTAGAAAGCCAGAAATGGGCCAAGAGATAGGAGGCCAAGGTGAGGATCACCATGGTCTACAAATAGTAGAATTTTGAACAATGGTTTAGAATGACAATGGGGCTTCACCATGGCCCCAAGACCCTACCACAACACTCCCAAACATTTTGGGAGCCCCATTAGAGCCAAAAGGACCCATTAGGGTCAACCCAAGAGGCCCAGTTGACCAAGGTCAACCCTAGCCCTAAATGGGTCAAACTAGCCTACTTAGGGTCAACTGACCTACTCCTAGCCTAGAGGACCCCACCTATGCCCTCCTAACCCTAAAGTGAGGTCAATGGGTCACTAAGGACACATTGGGGTCAGCCCTAGAGGCCAGGTTGACCCAAGTCAACTCAAGCTCCTAATCTGGTCAAAGTACCCTTACTAAGGGTATGTGACCTCCAAAGTGCAGGGTAACCCTACATAACCCTTCCTAGACCTTAGGGGAGGCCAATGGGTCACCAAGGACCCAATGGGGTCAACCCAAATGGTTATGTTGACCCAAGTCAACTCTAGCCCTAAAATGGTCAAAGTGCCCTTACCAAGGGGCATGTGACCCCCAAGATGCCCAACCAACCCTACTCAAGTCTTCCTAGACCTTAAGGGAGTCCAATGGGTCACCAAGGATCCATTGGGGTCAACTCAATTGGTCATGTTGACCAAGGTCAACTCTATTCTAGTGTTAGGTCAAATTAGCCTAAATGGGCTAACCCAAGCTCAAACTCATTTCCCCCACTTGGGCTAACCTCATTTTTATTATTAATATGAGTTATTGGGCTGCCAATAGGCTGGAGGAGAGATCAAAAATTCGGCCATGGTGAGTAGGAGAGAGAAAGCTCCATTTTTCTCTTTAATGGAGGAGAGAGAAAGTGAGAAAAGAGGTCATTCATGGCCAAGGGAGATCAAGGGCCTCTCCAATTGATTCCAAAGGCTTAATACATTCCCCCTCATCAGTTTTAAGGAGTTTAATAGCCATGTCCAGCCACCCAAGGTGGCTGAATTTATTTCCCCCAATAGGGAAGAGAGAGAAAGAAGAAAGAGAGGTCATTCATGGTGGGGAAGGTGAATCACCCCACCATTCTTCACCAATTAAATTAGTATTTGTTGGAACACCCTATTACTAATTTGGGTCAGAATCACTATGTCTCTAGGATTCTATGTTTTGACCTTCTGTATAGATTATAGGTCAATTAGAATTGAGTCTAAGGGATCAGGAGTCTAGGTTTGGAAGCTGCCCTGAAGACCCAAGTTTTTCTGGAGACTAAGTCCAAATCGTCGAGCTCAGCACGACGTTTCGTCGAACTCCGGTCGACGATCGTCTAGCTCAACTTTGGCAGATCGTCGAGCTCCATTCGACGATCGCTGAGCTCAAGCCTCAAAATATCGTCGAGCTCTGGTCGACGATCGCTGAGCTCAACTTCTCTATATCGTCGAGCTCCATTCGACGATCGCTGAGCTCAGGTCGACGATTTTGACTCTGAACTGGATCCTTATCTCTGAGCTCAGTTCGACGATCTTTGAGCTCAGATCGACGATTTTCTGCTGCTTACATCTTTCATTTTCGCTGAGCTCAGCTCGACGATAGCAGAGCTCAGTTCGACGATTTCAGTTGACCTTCAGAATTCTAATTCAAAATCAGATAGAAGTTATTCTGCATTTAAGACAGAAGATCTGCCAGCCGTTTTCATTTACTTCTGTAGCAAGTTTCAAGGGATTTTCTAAGGAACAAATTAGTGGACTTTCCTTCAGAACATATTATACAATTAAGGCTGCAATTAATGCAAACCAACGGCTATCTTTGACAGAGCTATTTTCCTATTGAGATTCAGAGAATAAAAGACAGAATGTTTTTGAATCAAAAAAAAAAAAAGACAAGAACAAGAGAATAGAGAAAGACAAGTAGAGGACACCTCTCTATACACAGAGACTCTCTCAATCTTCTGTCAACAAGAATTCAGAAGAACACTCATCAAGAGATCAAGCTTTCAAACATTCTTCAGATCTCTTCAGCTCTCAAGTGTTCAAGGCCAACATCATCTCAAGACTCCAGACACTCAACATTTCAGCTTGCTGAAATCATCATCTGCTGGAGATCTATTTTTGAAGGCCTATCACCCTCAGCAAAGCTCATCTTCCTGAAGACTTCAAGGACTCAGGGGGAGCTTTGAAATCAATCCACATAGTCTTCTCAGTTGCTTGAGAAAGAGAAGACTGCCATAACTCTCTCACCCCCAATCTGTAAAGGGTTTTCAAACTCCCTTCAAAAGTTTGAAGTTGGTTTTTGAGCACCTTGTCAAAAGCTCATTGGTGGCAAGACACCTGATCAAAAAATCTGTTTTGGTTTTTGAGCACCTTATCAAAAGCTCATTGGTGCCCAGGACACCTGATCAACTCATCCTGCAGTGGATTCCTACCTAGGGTGGTAGAAGAGTGGATGTACCCAAGTTGGGGAACCACTATATTTCCTTGTGTCATCTGGTTGTGCATGTTTTCTTTTTGTTTCTGGCCTAGATTTTCTTGTGCTTAGTTTCTGCATAGATTAGTTTTGTGGTTAACTTTACCTCTGCTTCCCTGCTTACACTTATTACAACAACTGTTGTAAAGCTTTGCAAAAGTTTTTCTTTGTGTTTTAAAAAGCACCATATACTCTATTCACCCCCCCTCTAGAGTATATCAGATCTAGTTTCCCCTTTCAATTGGTATCAGAGGGAGGTTGGTTAAACATACCATATCTATTTGGTTGTACAGGCTAACACCTGAACCCCAAAGATCCCCAACTAGATCCTTCTTTTGGTTTCTTTTGATATTAGATTTAGCTTGCACAAATCATGGCCCAGAACAAGGATTATGCTAGCACCAGACCTCCAGTGTGCAATCTATCAAAGTTTGCACTTTGGAAGGCAAGGATTAAACTCTACATGAATTCAATTGACGAAGATATTTTTAATTCTGTTTTGACAGTGTGCCCAAGACCTATAGAGAGCACAAGCACAAATGCTGTTCCACCTCCATCAGGGACAGATGCTGACATTAAAAGATGGAAAGTAGCTGATGCCAAGGCAATGAACATTCTAGCTCAGACAATGTCAGATGATATTTTTCAGAAGGTAGCTGAATGTAATTCAGCCAAGGAGATCTGGGACAAGCTTTCAGAAATTGTCTCTGGCTCAGCTGATGAGAGAAAGGACAGAAGATCTCATCTCATCTCCCAATATGAGAACTTCAAGAAGGGAGAAACTGAGTCAGTGGGAGACATGTACAATAGATTGAGTCTAATTGTCAGTGAACTGAGGACATTAGATAAAGAAATCTCACTGACAGAACTCAATGACAAGATCCTAATGTGCTTCCCCAGCACTTGGGATTCAAGAATCTGGCCAATTAAAGATGCCAGAAGCCTAAATGAGATTACCACTGAAGCCTTGTTAGGTAAGCTCAAATCTTATGAGCTACTCATCAAGAACAGAGAAGAAGAACAGAAGGCTGCTTCTCCAGCCACAAGAAAGGAGAAGACTATTGCATTCAAGGCAGCTGAGGATCTGCCTGAAGAAAAGGCCACAAGCAATGATGAACTTCTCAGCCTATTGGCCAAAAGATTCTATAAGATGGCCAGGAAAGACTTCAGAAGAAGATCATACAAGGAGCAAGACAAGCCAAGGTATGACAAGTCCACTGGCAATAGCAAAGGCATTATTTGCTTTGGTTGCAGGAAACCAAGGCATATGGTTCCTGACTGTCCAAAAAACAAGAACAAGGACAGGAGGGACAGAAAAGAAAGAAGAAAGGAGAAGGACTCCAAAAGGCATGGAAATAACAAACCTTCCACCAGCAAAAGTAAGCACACAAGGAAAGGATTTGTTGTTGAATCCTGGAGTGAGACTGAAGAGGAGTCACATGCCTCTTCCAGCTCAAGTGATGATGAGGATGATGCAGAGGAAAAAGAATTCTGCATGATGGCAATCAATGCCTCTCAACACAACTCAGAAGAAGAGGAGTCAGAGTCAGACTCAGAAACTCAACCTGAAGAAGATCAGGTAATCAACTCTTTTGATTTCACTTCAGAAGATTTTAAACTTGAATTTAAAGCACTATGTTTAGACCTGCTAAAGTCTGAGAAAGAGATCATCTCTCTCAGAAATCAATTGTCTGAACACAATGCTTTAAAATCAGAAAACCTCAAGCTCTCTCAGGACTTAGAGAACCATAGGGAACAGATAGCTTCACTGAAGAGTGAACTCTCTGAGGCCAAGAAGCTTGAAGAATCTCTCAATGGGAGAAGCATCAAGCTGATGGACATCACAAGCACAGTGAACTCAAGATTCAACAGTACACTGGGCTTGGGTGCCTCATCCAGCCAACCTATTGTTCTAACAACCCCTATCAAGTTCATTTCTGACAAGGGAAAGGGAGTTGTAGAGGTTGCCAGGAAAAATTCTGATCTGCCTCAGAAAACTAAAATCCAGTACAAATCGTCGAACGGAGATCGACGATCGCCGAATGAAGATCGACGATCGCCGAACGCAGCTCGACGATCTCAGGACAAATCGTCGAACGCTGATCGACGATCTAAGCCAAGATCGTCGAACGCTGGTCGACGATCTCATATACCTGACCTCAGCCATAGTCGACCGTCGAACGGAGCTCGACGATCTGACCCAAGATCGTCGAACTCAGCTCCAAGATTGTCGAACAGAGGTCAGAGCAGTGGAAAAATTTTCAAGGGCAAGTCAAAATTGAATCCTGAGGGTTCTTCATCCCAAACATTTAACCCTTATACTGAATGGATTTTACCTCCAAGGAGATATCATCCTGAAGGATATAAGAGTCAGCCAGGGATGTCTTTCATTTCTGAATTTAAAGGTTATCAACCTAGGCCCAAGGTAAACTGGGTCAAAAACAAGTGAATTGCTCTATGTGCAGGTGAAGACCTATCCAACATCTAACCAGCAATGGTATTTGGATAGTGGGTGCTCTAAGCACATGACAGGGAACAAGGACAACCTCAATTCCTTTAAAGCCAAGCTTGGACCCAAAGTCATCTTTGGTGACTCCAATTTTGGGCAAACTAAAGGATATGGAGCAGTCCAGATTGGTTCTGTAACATTCAAGAAGGTAGCATATGTGGAAGGACTGAAGCACAACCTAATCAGTATCAGTCAGCTATGTGATGAAGGCTACCAGGTGACCTTCAGCAAAACTCTATGCAAGATCAAGTCAGAGGACAACACCACTGTGTTGACAGGTAAAAGGAAAGGTAACATCTACCTTGTAGATTTTCTTTCAACTTCTATAGATATCTGCTTATTCAATTCAGTTTATAGACCAAATGTTTTATGGCATAAGAGATTAGGACACCTAAACCTTAGAACTATTGCTAGGCTATCCAAGGACAACCTTGTTAGAGGACTACCTTCTGGCCCATACAAGAAGGAAGGACTCTGCAAGGCTTGTCAATTAGGCAAGCAAACTAAAAACAGTTTTAAGTCACTTAATAAGAGTGATTCACCTAGGATATTGTATCTGTTACACATGGATCTATTTGGACCCATCAGAGTACAAAGCCTAGGAGGGAAATCCTACACTTTAGTGATTGTAGATGACTTCTCTAGATTCACTTGGGTGTTCTTTCTAAGGAAGAAGTCTGATAACTTTAAGTGTCTGACAGAGTTTCTCAAATGTATAAAGATTGAGTTCAATACTCACATTGCCCTGATCAGAAGTGATCATGGGACAGAGTTTGATTCTCTTCTTATGCAAGAGTTCTGTCAGAGTGAAGGGATCAGGCACACTTTCTCAGCTCCTAGAACTCCTCAACAAAATGGGGTAGCTGAAAGGAAAAATAGAACCCTTATTGAATCTGCCACTACATTGTTGTCAGATGCTCATCTACCTCTATCCTTTTGGGCAGAGGCAGTGAACACCTCCAACTATGTGCTGAACAGGAGTCTGATACATAAACTGAAGGGAAAGACTCCCTATGAATTACTCAAAGGGAAGAAACCTAAAGTTGACTATTTCAAAATTTTTGGTTGCATTTGTTATATTCACATTAATGATAAGAAACATCTAGCAAAATTTCAAGCCAAAGCTGATGAAGGAGTGTTTCTGGGATACTCCATGATCAGCAAGGCCTATAGGGTTTATAATAAATCATCATTGAAAATTGAGGAATCTGTTCATGTTTCTTTTGATGAAACTAACATGTCTTTCAAGGAGAAGATTTCTTCTACCATAGAACCTGTGCAGGAACACTCTCTAGTTGAGGATATGAACAAGCTACAGGTTGCTCAAGAAGATGAAAGCAGTGAAGATGAGAGCAATGCTCAACATATTGAAGCACAACCTGAAGAGCCAGTTGTTGTACCACAAGAGGAAACAACAACACAGGTTGGTGAACAATCAACACCCCCTGTTGATTTAGTAACATCAAGAGACCATCCAATTACCCAAATAATTGGAGAAATCTCAACTGGTGTGCAAACCAGAAATCAGGTCAACCAAAACCTGTTGCACACCTGCTTCCTTTCTCAAATTGAACCTCAGTCCATTCAAGATGCAGAGCAAGATCCACACTGGATCATTGCCATGCAAGAGGAGTTGCATCAATTTGAGAGGAACAAAGTATGGGAACTAGTGCCAAAGCCTAAGGATCATTCCATTGTAGGAACAAAATGGGTATTCAGAAACAAACTGGATGATCAAGGAGTAATAATAAGGAACAAGGCAAGGCTAGTTGCCCAAGTATATTCTCAAGAAGAAGGAATTGACTACGACCAGACCTTTGCACCTGTTGCAAGATTACAAGCCATCAGGATATTCTTAGCTTATGCAGCTCACAAAGGCTTCAAAGTTTATCAAATGGATGTCAAGAGTGCCTTCTTAAATGGAGACATCAAAGAGGAAGTCTATGTCAGACAACCTCCAGGTTTTATCTCTCCAACTCATCCTGATTTTGTTTTTAGATTAAATAAAGCACTATATGGTCTCAAGCAAGCTCCTAGAGCATGGTATGAGACTCTAGCATGCTTTCTTTTGGAAAATGGTTTTATAAGGGGTAGAGTAGACCAAACTCTTTTCATTAGAACCCATAAGTCCCACACCCTACTAGTACAAATTTATGTAGACGATATCATTTTTGGTTCTACTGACTCAAAACTATGCAGAAGGTTTTCCAACCTAATGCATTCTAAATTTGAGATGAGTAGCATGGGTGAGCTATCCTTCTTCCTAGGATTGCAAGTCAAACAACATGCTGAGGGCATCTTTATCTCTCAAACCAAATATGCTAATGAGCTGGTTAAGAAATTTGGGATGTCTGAGGCATCTTGTATGAAAACACCCATGCCTACCAATGATGTATTGGATGCTGATGAACATGGGAAACCTGTTGATCAGACAACATATAGGGCAATGATTGGCTCTTTACTGTATCTTACAGCTAGTAGACCAGATATAATGTTTGCTACATGTATATGTGCCAGATTCCAAGTTAGCCCTAGAGAGTCACACCTCACATTAGTAAAGAGGATTCTCAGGTATGTTAAAAGTTGTCCAAATCTAGGTCTCTGCTATCCAAAAGATTCAGCATTTGAGTTAACTGGATTCTCTGATGCTGATTATGCTGGATGCAGAATTGACAGGAAAAGCACCAGTGGAACTTGTCAGTTCCTTGGTGATAGACTTGTCTCCTGGTTTTGCAAGAAACAAACATCTGTGTCAACTTCAACTGCTGAAGCTGAATATATGGCTGCAGGCAGTTGTTGTTCACAAATATTATGGATTCAAAATCAACTCCTAGACTATGGTTACAACTTAGAGAAGTCAAAAATATTTTGTGACAATACAAGTGCTATCTCCATAGCTCAAAATCCAGTCCTCCATAGTAGGACAAAACATATATAGATTAAGCATCATTTCTTAAGGGATAATGTTGAGAAAAATAAAATTGAATTGCAGTATATCCCAACTGATTTACAAAGGGGAGATATTTTCACCAAGCCTTTGGATGAAAAGAAACATACCTTCTTCCTAAATCAGTTAGGAATGTTAGATGGAGGAAGTCTTAAATAAAACCCAAGATTTTGAAAGCTAAAACTGACCAAGACTAGGCAAAATTTCTGCTTTTTCTTAGTATCTAGAAATTCTCTGATCTCTGAACTGCGCTCGACGATTTCCCCAAAGATCGCCGAACGGAGTTCGACGATTTTCTGAATCGTCGAACTGAGTTCAGCGCTCCTTTGATAGTATAGATTCTCTCTTCTGGTCAACGATCGTCGAACGGCGCTCGACGATTTTGTTCCCTGAACGATCGTCGAACGGAGCTCGACGCCTTTCCAGATCGTCGAACGGAGATCGACGATTTTGGAGTCTCTTCAGATTCCTTTAGAAGCCTCGATCGTCGAACTGAGTTCAACGATCTTTCCTTTTCTGCGTCGAACCCTAATATAAAACTCATTTTTTCGCCGTCGTTCTCTCTTGCACTTTCAATTTCTCTGCAAGAATTTTCTTCCCTCCAAGCAATTCTATACTTGGTCGTTTTGTCTGTTTATTTTTTTGCATGTACCATGGCCGTTTCTGTCGCTGTGCTCGCTGCCATGAAATTTGATGCCGGCTTTGACATCGATTTCGATTCCTTCAACACAACAGATCAAATCTTCCAAGATATTCTCACCTTATTCAAAGATCAGCAATTAACTGCCTTGATGTCAACCAGAATCAAACTTGCCTCAGATGAGATTAAAGAATGGGTTTATACTGCCCACAACCTGGACAACAACACCATAGTTGGTTCCATTGGTGGCACCCAGGTACCTCTGACTCCAGCAGTATTGACAGAAGTTTTTGGCTTCAGGAATGGTGAAGATTCTGCTGACCTTTCTGGAGAAGAGTTTGCTGATGTTCTTGCCAGGATGGGTCATCCTGAGGGGAACCCTAGCAAGCTGTTTAAGAGAAACCTGTCTGTGGAATACAGGTTTTTGGCTGATGTAGTCGGCAAGGTCCTTTTGGCCAAGCATTCTGCTCATGATACAATCTCCAGATACCAGCTCTGCCTTATGGGAGCTCTTGTGGACAGGAAAAGCTTGAACTGGGGAGAAGTATTCTTTGACTTGTTGAAGAAAAAGATAAATAAGACTTTTGTGAATTATGGAAGAATTCTGGGAATCTTCCTCCAGGCTAAGTGCCCTGCCCTGCTAGTCTCCTCTGGAGTGCACATCAATGCCTCCAAGAGACTCACCTGTGCCCTTTTTGGGAAATGGGACAGGCAAATCTCCAAGCCCAGCAGGCCCTCCTCTTCTGGCCCTTCAGGCACCAGGACTCTAAGAGTCACTCCACCCCAGGCCTCTGCCCCTGCAGAGGACCTGCCTGCTAGTGCTGCTGCTTCTCCTCCTCCAAGCTCAACCCTACCTCCACTTCCATCCACCTCTCCAGCCACCTCCTCAATTACCATCTCCAGCCCATCTCCAACATCTACTCCATCTCCAGCACCAATTTCCTCTCCACCAGCAGCCCACTTCCACCCTCTTTTCTCCTATCCTCCTCCAGATGTCACCTCATCCCCATCCCTTCCAACTTTCACTCTCCTGGATGACTCCTACATGGATGATTCCCCCTCTTCTCCTCCAGATTTGCCATCCTCCTCCACATCTTTCCAAGACCTTCTCCACCAGATTCTTGATCAACCCACCTTCACTCCCTCCATTTCCATCCCTCTATCCTCCATATCTACCATACCCTCTCCTGAGCCATCCCTTCCACCCTTTAGCCCTCCTCCTCCAGCTCCCTCAGCCATCCCTGTACCCTCTACCTCTGCTCCCCTTGAGCATGTAGATCTCCCAGCCCTTGCTGATCAGTTGTATGAGATCCTTGCACCTAGGCTCTCCCTTCTCCTGGAGGCCTCCTTAGCTCCTCTGCAACAATCAGTGGCAGCTCTCTCTGCCAGGCTGTCCTCCTTCCTTACCCCTATAGCAGTACCCCCAGCAGTGTGCCTTGATGCACAGGTTTCTGCATCCAGGCAGGGGGAGATGCCCTATGAAGCCAGCTTCCATGCTGCTGTTGCTGCTGCTGCTCCTCCTGCTGTTGTCTCTCATGCTGCTGATTCTGCTTCTGCTACTGCTGCCATTCCAGTACTTGCAATAGACCTAAGGTCTTTGCTGTCTACTTTTGATACTGCTTACTTCAGCTGCCTTCCAGAAGTCTATGCTGTCCAGCCCCCAGAGGTTCCTGCTGCCCAGTCAGAAGATTTGTCCAGGGCTCTAGTGCCCTTCTCCTGCTGTGACCCCAGAATCATCTCTGATTTTATTCAGTCAGTGACTGCTGCTTATGATGCTGCTGCTGCTGCTGCTGCTGAAGACAATGCTGTGTCTACCTCTGCAATTGCTGTTGCTACTGAGGAAGAAATTGTTTCAATTGCTGCTGTTGAGCCCTCATCCCAGGATGTTTTGATGACAGAGGCTATTGATGTTGAGCCTGCTGTAGATGTTGTTATTGTTGTCTCTGAACCTGCTGCTGCCAAAATTCCTGAAGTAATCTCTGCTGTAACATCTGCTGCTCCTGTATTTGTTGTAACATCTGCTGCTTCTATATCTGTTACATCTGCTGTTTCTGTTGCCCCATCAGCTGCTGTGAAACTGAAAGAGGATTTGATGAAAAAGCTTGATGCTTTATATGATGCACAAAGTTCTGAATCTGAGGATTATAATACTGCTTCTGATGACTCATCTGCCACAATTGCAAGGAAAAGAAAGGCAAGAAGTAAGGCCTTGAAGAGAGTTCCTCCTGCCAAAGTCAGAGATGATAATGATGTTCCATATTATATTCTGCACAATTGCCCAATCTCTGAGCATTGGATGCAATTCTCCAGGAACCAGTTAAAGGCAATGAAGAAGAAGAGGAAGTTTGATAAAGATGCTTCTCAGTCCAAGCACCCTCATCCTCCTCCACCACCTCCACCTGATGCAGGTGCAGGTGGCAGCTCTGCAAGATCAGGCCCTGCTAGAAGCCAGGCTCCCTACCAGCCTCATGCAAGATCATATCAAAGGGAAAGCCAATCTAGGGGGTCCTACTCTAGAAGGGGAGGATATAGGGGAAACCAAAGAGAAACTCAGGTTTACTCCAAAGGACACTCCAGGCAGCTTCCTTATTCCAGGGGTGGACATGTTTCTTCTGATACATCTTCAGGTCCATTCCCTTATAAGCTTAGAGAAAATGTGACTGCCAGGACCCCTCAAGAAACCACTTCCAACAGGTATGAGCCACCTGTTCCATTTGAGGATCCTGAGAAAAATCCTATGGCTTGGACTGCAAGGATGAAAGAACTGGCTGCTTTGGATCAGATAAAGAAAGCAAAAGAACAAGGGCTAGACACTTCCAATATATCTACTATGTCAGAGCAAAGGCAAAAAGAGTTAGAAAGATATGCTTCCAGTAAGTTTTTTGATGCAGACAGGTACATGGAGTTGCATCCAGCTGCAGTGGTTCCCAGGGCTTCAAAGCAAATCTATTTGGGTGCAGCTGATGATACCAGATCAAAACAACAAGCTTTAGATCCTAACAGAGAAATTAAAATGGTAAAAGGCAAAGAAAAGGAATAACTCTGTAAGGTGATAATTCTTGACTTCTGTGACTGCCTTCTGGATATCATGTTTATATATCTCTGAGATGGTTCTGTGATGTTTAGCTGTATAGTTTTTTTTTATGTTTCTGTGACTGTACTCTGTTGTTTGTTTTTCAAAATCTGTAAATAGTTTTCCTAACCCAAATAGGGGGAGATTGTTGGAACACCCTATTACTAATTTGGGTCAGGATCACTATATCTCTAGGATTCTATGTTTTGACCTTCTGTATAGATTATAGGTCAATTAGAATTGAGTCTAAGGGATCAGGAGTCTAGGTTTGGAAGCTGCCCTGAAGACCCAAGTTTTTCTGGAGACTAAGTCCAAATCGTCGAGCTCAGCACGATGTTTCGTCGAACTCCGGTCGACGATCGTCTAGCTCAACTTTGGCAGATCGTCGAGCTCCATTCGACGATCGCTGAGCTCAAGCCTCAAAATATCGTCGAGCTCTGGTCGACGATCGCTGAGCTCAACTTCTCTATATCGTCGAGCTCCATTCGACGATCGCTGAGCTCAGGTCGACGATTTTGACTCTGAACTGGATCCTTATCTCTGAGCTCAGTTCGACGATCTCTGAGCTCAGATCGACGATTTTCTGCTGCTTACATCTTTCATTTTCGCTGAGCTCAGCTCGACGATAGCAGAGCTCAGTTCGACGATTTCAGTTGACCTTCAGAATTCTAATTCAAAATCAGATAGAAGTTATTCTGCATTTAAGACAGAAGATCTGCCAGCCGTTTTCATTTACTTCTGGAGCAAGTTTCAAGGGATTTTCTAAGGAACAAATTAGTGGACTTTCCTTCAGAACATATTATATAATTAAGGCTGTAATTAATGCAGACCAACGGCTATCTTTGACAGAGCTATTTTCCTATTGAGATTCAGAGAATAAAAGACAGAATGTTTTTGAATCAAAAGAAAAAAAAAGACAAGAACAAGAGAATAGAGAAAGACAAGTAGAGGACACCTCTCTATACACAGAGACTCTCTCAATCTTCTGTCAACAAGAATTCAGAAGAACACTCATCAAGAGATCAAGCTTTCAAACATTCTTCAGATCTCTTCAGCTCTCAAGTGTTCAAGGCCAACATCATCTCAAGACTCCAGACACTCAACATTTCAGCTTGCTGAAATCATCATCTGCTGGAGATCTATTTTTGAAGGCCTATCACCCTCAGCAAAGCTCATCTTCCTGAAGACTTCAAGGACTCAGGGGGAGCTTTGAAATCAATCCACATAGTCTTCTCAGTTGCTTGAGAAAGAGAAGACTGCCATAACTCTCTCACCCCCAATCTGTAAAGGGTTTTCAAACTCCCTTCAAAAGTTTGAAGTTGGTTTTTGAGCACCTTGTCAAAAGCTCATTGGTGGCAAGACACCTGATCAAAAAATCTGTTTTGGTTTTTGAGCACCTTATCAAAAGCTCATTGGTGCTCAGGACACCTGATCAACTCATCCTGCAGTGGATTCCTACCTAGGGTGGTAGAAGAGTGAATGTACCCAAGTTGGGGAACCACTATATTTCCTTGTGTCATCTGGTTGTGCATGTTTTCTTTTTGTTTCTGGCCTAGATTTTCTTGTGCTTAGTTTCTGCATAGATTAGTTTTGTGGTTAACTTTACCTCTGCTTCCCTGCTTACACTTATTACAACAACTGTTGTAAAGCTTTGCAAAAGTTTTTCTTTGTGTTTTAAAAAGCACCATATACTCTATTCACCCCCCCTCTAGAGTATATCAGATCTAGTTTCCCCTTTCAGTATTCATCTCCCCTATCAGTTTTGAGGAGTTTCCAAACGAATTGGGACAAAGGGGAGGTGAATTTCCATGGGTTTTCTCCAAAACCGAATTTCCAATTCATGAACATTAATGGATTTGAAGCCATGACCCTCCCTCTCCCTCAACCCATTTGATGCTTTTAAAAGCTTCCATGGGCCAAGAGAAATCGTTTCCACCCTTCACCTAAAGAAACCGGGCGGTTTGGTAGTGAAGTTGCAAGCATCGGAAAGCTCCACCGCCGGCCATGGCGCACCACCACCACACTCGACGACAAGCTCGGTTAAAGGTCCTCCTCTACTCCTTCTTCCGTGGGTAGATCTTAGGAATCGTTTAGGACAAGAATCGGACTCAATTGAGCCGATCCAAGTTTTCATTTTCATGGTTTTTCCAAAAAAAAATTGGTGGTCGGGTTCGCCGGAATCCACCCCTCCGGCGGCCGTGCCGCCGCCCGGCGATAGCCCCCACCTCAACGAAGGTGGTGGCGGTGGTGGCCGGCCAGGGAGGTGTCCGTGTGGCCGGGAAATGCTCTTGGAATAAGCTCCAGGTTCGGCCAATCATGGCCCTTGGCTGGAGGAAGAAGATGACCAGGAGCCCCACGATTTGCTTTAAGATTCGTGCAGCATCATTTCTTTTATTTAGTTTTGATTTCTGAATTTTCTGTCCTGTTTTCTGGGCTGTTTTGCATTAATTATTAAAAATACTTAGGGCCACCTGGTGGGAAAACGTTCAATATGAAAGTTGTAGCCCTATGGGTCTACTGTAATCCAAAATTGATTTTGACCAATTTGGCCGTCTGGTTGGACCAGGGCACCCATTTTGGTGGGACCTGTACCTAGGGCTGACCTGAGATTCAAATGGATGCCCACCCTTCATCCCTTGTCCAAATTGGCTGAAATTTGGGCAGAGGATCATTATTACCTATACCTAGGGCCTGTCCAAAAATGGAAATTTTTGGAGAAAATATTTCTATAGTTTTTATAAAACTTTAATAATTATTAAATAAATTAAATAGGTGCCCTAAACATCTCCAAACCCTCCCAAATTTTGGTGAGTGGTCCCTGGGTACAATTTAGGTATCTGTATAAATTTTCATTTAATTTGGATGTGTTTTGAATAGGTTTTGACCCAACCCTAACTATACCTTATTAAGGGCATTTTGGTCAAAAGGTGCACTTTTGATTTTGAGTGACCAAATCACCTCAACAGAGGCTGAAATTTGGGTCACTGACTTTTTATAGCACTTATCACCTCCCCATGGAATATGGGATAGAGAGGAATAGATTTGCCCTAAGTTCCTAGGTCAAACCCTAAGGAGGGACCTTTTAGCCTTGTGAAGGGTATGAGTCCTAAACACCTTGGATGAACTCCAAATTTTGCAAGGAGGTTCCTAGGATATATAAAACCCTCTGTTTAAAATATTAGCAAATTGTGAAAATGGTAGGGTCCCCAAAACCCTAACCCTAGCTTAGGACCTAAAACTTGTAGTGTAGGTTTAGGTTAGCTAAACACCTTGAAACTTAACTAAATTTGGGTAGTGAGGGGATTAGGATATCTTGAGCCTTTGATAATTTACTTGAGGAATTTTGATCAATATTTGTAGCACTTCATTTGTAATCGATAGTATTGCCCTAATTAATAATTTGGCTATTGTGGTCTCACTGCCCATAGAAAGGGTATGAAACATGGGAAAAGTTAGTTTTAGGCTATAATGATCTTGTATGAATTTTGTTAGAATTTTTGGACATCTATTTAGGGCATCTACTTCACAAGTGCTTTATTTTGATTACATATTAAATAATTCTTGCAAGAGCCCATTACTTACTGAAAAATCATGAAACTTGCTGCATAGTGTTTTTAGCTCAATTTTATCATGTGGGAATTTTTGTGGAAATATTTGATGACTGATTAGCATACTTTGTTCATTAACCATTAAATTAGAAAGTTCATAAGAAAATCAAATATAGCCTTATTTCCAAATGATAAATTATGAAACTTTTTCTAGGGTACTTGTAGGCCATCACAATCATCCCTGAATTTTCTCTGAATTTTTGGAGGTATTATTACTATAGAATCTTTTTAAATGACTTTTTATGGGGCATCTTTGAAATTAAATTTAAAGGCCTAAACCTTGCTGAAAAATTGGAAGACTTAGGATTTATAGTTGATTAGGCATTTTGTAATTATCATAAATTTAGTGGATTATTATCTTGTCTGAAAATGGTACTTCATGTTCAAACCTGGGCCTTTTGGGACACTAGAGTAAATAAATTAATTATCAGGCAAATTAGCAAAATTATGGATTTCTGGATTTATGCTTCGAATATCATTTTAGCCCTCTAATAATTATCATAAGGGTACTGGATGAGTATTTCATGTACCACCCTTTTTACGGGTCATGTAACTTAAGTGGTCTGCATATAACAAAACTGCAGGATTTCATTTGGATGTGAATTAGGGCACGTATGATGGGTCTTGATGGTTTGCTGTAAGGACAAGTGGAATGGGCTGCATCTTTGGAAGATGAGTGAGTAGGGTGTGGTTTTGTCTAGGGTTTAAAGGCGTTCGGGTCCGACGAAAGATCGTCCTACCCAAGGAGAGTTGGAGTCAAATCACCCTAGGATTAGCGTATCGAAATATGAGAAAATAATGGGTAAGGGAATCAACCAATAATAAAATAAGTACCTTGCGAAAGGGAACGCTGGGCGTAATCCCAACACAGTTCCTAGTGCCCCTTGAGAGCCCTTCACAGGGAATACCGGGGGCAGTCCTGGGTTAACGTAAACTGTTTAACAAGCTGAAAAGAGTAACTTAGTAATTAGGGTTGCACATTTCACAGACACTGATGGCACGGGATGTTAGCTGGGAGCTTCGGCTCGGATGGTTAAAGATGGACTTTGGGTCCGGGGAGCTTCGGCTCGATTGTTTGTGACGGACGTGTTGGTCCGGGGAGCTTCGGCTCGGGTTTTGATCACGCTAAATTTGCATGTGCATAAAAGGAAAGTAAATTAAGGTGGTGGGTCTTCGGTATTGGAGGGTCGATGCACCGACGCCAATACGTTGACTCGGCAAGTGTGGTTAGCACTTCGCCAACAGAAGTCCGGTGCGCCAGCCGGCAAGAGTACGCAGGAGTCCGCTTCGTGCACCAAGCGTTGAGGCGTACGATAGGTCTGACCGGTAGTGCTTTACTGGTTTAGAGGTGGGCGAGGCCCAACCCACCGCTTCCGTCTGCCACTACGGAGGTATCCTGGGAGGTTACGGCTCCAGAAAGGGGGAACTAAAGGTCTGTGTGCACATAGTCGGGTGTGTGTGTTGCACTTGCATGATCCATCATACCCACTTGCATGTCATAGCATAATCGTTACCTTAAACCTTGACACCTAAAGTATAAGTGGAATGGGACGCTTATACTTTAGGACCTGCAAAACGACCCCTTAGTCTATAAGCTTGTGTGGGCAAGTTTATAAATTAAGGTTAATTTTGATATATTTAGTTACTGCTGTTTGACCACCGACACCCCAACGTATAAATCGGTATGGGACTTTCTATACGATGGGAGCCTTGCAAAAGACCCCTTGGCTTATGTGTTTTTCCACATAAGTGAAGGTTACATTTCAGTTTACAGTTTATTGTCTTTATATGCTATAGAACTTGCTAGAATAGGACCGCTGCCATCTGCTTTTGATATTCTCCACCTTCAAGTCCTCCCCTTTCTTACTCTCCGCTCGGTGCCTAGGAGCTGTGGGGGAAGGGGTGGGGGATGATAGGACTTAGTCTTTTAGACTAACGGTTTTCGAACCGCATCATTTAGGGGATCGCGGAGACCAGCATGGAGGAGCAGCCCCAGAGACCGGTGCGCTTGGAGGTGGGGCAGTCTAGCTCCGGAGTTCACACAGCCGGGACCGTGAGTCTCGACCCTGAGCAGTTTTCTACCTTTGTTTCTGCATGAGAGATCTTGTAGTGAGGATTTGATGTACCGGGCATAAGCCCGTTTTGCTACTCTGATGTTATTTTCTGTGGACACTCCCTTCGTGGAGTTATATTTATTATGTCATGTGATTTTCTGTGGACAGATAGCTTACATTTACTTCATTATTCTGCTACTTTTCTGTGATCGAATTGGCCGGCAGAATCGGCGCTTTGTGGTGATGACTCTTCAGGGCGTGAAGGAGTCACCGCAAAACGGCGGTTCTGGGCCTAAGACCCCGGTGTCCAAAAAGGAAAAAAAAAGGGGGTCTTACAGAGTGTCCGCGCTCTTAAGCGGACTGATGAAGCTGGCTGCCCACGCTGCTGGGTGATAAGGGCTGAGCGACCTGCCGGACTTACGAGGCAGGCCGCGCGTGTTGGCAAAGTGGAAGCTAAGGTAGCTGGCTGGCGGTCTGGGGGCAGGTCGCCACCTTTGTTTGGCGGTTTGAGCGGCCTGGGCGGATAGGCATCCGAGTCCGGCAAAGGGGGCTCCTGTTGAGACAAGCTGTGATTAAGCTGATAAGGCAGGCGCCCTGCAGGGGCGGACTGAAGATGTAGTCCGCGGCCCCTGCCGACCCTAAAGAACAAGCAGCGTCTTGGGCGGTCAGACCGCTGAGACCGCCCACGCCGCGCAACCTGAGCGGACAAAAAGGCATGTCCGCCCAAACGAGGATGTTGCGACCTCCAGGAGGAAACTGGAGCAGGACGCGACTAGAGAGCTGGCTACCTTGGGAAGGATCACCGATTTCTGGGTTAACATAATCCCCGCACTTTTTAAAGTTCTGAAGGGAGCTTCGAAAAAGTTGGAGACCCACGAAAATCGTGATCCACCCCAAAGGAAGAGGAGACAAGGGGAGATAGAACCTGATGTCTCTCCTAACAAGGTTGTTACTGCCTGTCTTTTTCCTGCGAAGGAAATGTTAGTGTAGGCATGTATGGAAGGTACACTTCACGCGTACCTGAGTTTGCCTTTGCAAAACAAATATGTGTCTTCTACTAAGTTCTGCAAAATGAAGGTGAGGGAAAAAATGGATGCATAATAACTTGCAAACACCTGATGGAGGCTTGCAAGCACCTGTTATTCTCTGCAGAAAAGAAGAGTAAGCAGCATTCGTGAAGTGGAAAACACGTTGCAAGTACCTGAAGTGGGCTTGCAAGCGTTTGCTGCTTTCTACAAAAGAGATGTTAGAAGCAAATATGGGATATAAAAGTAGCTTGCAAGTACCTGTGAAGAAACTTGCAAGTGTCTGCTGTTCTCTGCAAGAAAAGAGTTAGGAGCAGACAAAACATGTGAAGGTAGCTTGCAAGTACCTGTGAAGAATCTTGCAAGTGTCTGCTGATCTCTGCAAGAAAAGTGTTAGAAGCAGACATAATGTATGAGAGTAGCTTGCAAGTACCTGTGAAGAAGCTTGCAAGCATCTGCTGAACTCTGCAAGAAGAGAGTTAGAAGCAGACATGATGAGAAAATTACGCTGCAGGTACCTGGATATGACTTGCAGGTGTCTGTTAATCACTGCAAAGAGAAGAGCGAGCAACAGACATAATGTATGAGAGTAGCTTGCATGTACCTGTGAAGAAGCTTGCAAGCATCTGCTGAACTCTGCAAGAAGAGAATTAGAAGCAGACATGATGAAGAAATTACGCTGCAGGTACCTGGATATGACTTGCAGGTGTCTGTTAATCACTGCAAAGAGAAGAGTGAGCAGCAGACATAATGTATGAGAGTAGCTTGTAAGTACCTGTGAAGAAGCTTGCAAGCATCTGCTGAACTCTGCAAGAAGAGAGTTTGAAGCAGACATGATGAAAAAATTACGCTGCAGGTACCTCGATATGACTTGCAGGTGTCTGCTAATCACTACAAAGAGAAAAGCGAGCAGCAGACATAATGTATGGGAGTAGCTTGCAAGTACCTGTGAAGAAGCTTGCAAGCATCTGCTGAATTCTACAAGAAGAGAGTTAGAAGCAGACATGATGAAAATATTACGCTGCAGGTACCTGGATATGACTTGCAGGTACCTGCTAATCACTGCAAAGAGAAGAGTGAGAAGTAGACATAATGTAATGAGCTAAGCTGCAAGTACCTGGACGGAACTTGCGAATGCTAACTGTTGATGAGATAGGATATATATGACCAAATAGCAGAGGAGATGCCTGGTGCACTCTGCTGATGATCGAATGGAGATCAAACCAGAGTAGTGATCTTCTTAATATATTAGAGATGTCTTCAGCATGGAGTCCAGATCAACAAGTCGAGTGTTGACTATTGATGTACTAGGATAGATATGATCAGATTAGCAGAGAAAAAGCTTGATGCATTCTGCCAATCTGGACTAGATTCCAATGGTAAGGCTTGATGATCAAGGAGAGTTAGATTCTTTGATCAATGTTTGATGTCATTAACAATTGATAAGAGTAGTGGAGCTTTATATAAGTAGAGAGCTTGTAAGTCATCATCTGATAGAGATTATGCAGGTAACACGTATAAGATGAGCATAAACAAAAATGATTGTTGCAAATCCTTTTGGTAGGTTGTATTTAACATGTTCACCTGTGAAAGAGGCAATTGATAAAAAAGAGGTCTATACTCAGAGATGACCAAGAAAGACTGGATGCTGCCACATGTGATCACCCGAGAGACTTATGCATCGCTTGCCTGAGAAAGATCATCACGAGTATAGTCCTACTAAGAGCGGGCTAGCCACGCATCCTTTAAAAGGGCACAAAAGAGAAAAACATGGGAAATCCTGAGAAGGATTGCTAGATACACTGCTCTCTTGCCTCGGGTACAATTATCACTGATCCATGAGACTAGCTGCGCCAAGTGGCCTATTGCTTGTCTGTGAAAAGATCAGTGGAATTGTGGGATCCCGCGAAGGCACGGATCGAGAGTACCAGAGAGTGTTCGGCCATCACAGTTGTGAGATGATCGAAGAGACAAGCCTATGATTGATCTTCATTGCTTGTCAAGCAAAGATCACCGTAACTGTAATGTATCCTTAACGGAGCACAGCAGAGCTAAACCCATGGGGCCTCCCTAGCACACACTCTGTGTTAGATGTCGGCTAGGATCCTAAGTCCCGTATTCCTCTGCATGAGAGTTGAATAGCCCCCACTACAAACATGCGAAAACTACAGTGTTTCGTCACATTCACTTCCACTACTTGTTCTTTTCAGGATCTGGGCTCCAAACGGACGATTGCTACTGGGACTGAGAGCAGCGAACTTTACTTCCTCGACAACATTTTTGCACTGTCCGCCTTCTGCTCCTCTTCTACTGATCTTCTCCAATGGCACCTTCACCTTGGTCATGCTCCTCCAAGTCTTATTCGTCAGCTTCTGCCTCACCTTCCTTCGCAGAGTCCTCCTCTCAACTGTGACGCATGTCAGCTTCGCAAGCATCACCACTCCTCCTTCCCACCGAAGCAAGGTCGTGGATCTTCCCGACCGTTTGATCTAGTGCACTCTGACATCTGGAGTCCGGCTCCTACCCTCACCATAGGTCGGGATAGTTCATATTTTGTAACATTTATTGATGATTTTTCTCGATGTACGTGGATGTATCTTTTAAAGGATCGCTCCGAACTATTTTTTGTATGGATATCATTCTATAATATGATTAAGAATCAGTTTGATCAATCTATTAAAAGCATTCGCTCTGGCAATGCTAAGGAATATCTTAGTAATGATTTTTCTTCTTTCTGTCTGCAACATTGTATTATTCATCAAACTAGCTGTGTCTATACCTCACAGCAAAATGGGGTAGCGGAACGTAAAAACTGTCACCTCCTCGATGTCGCTCGTACTCTGATGACACAAATGCAGGTTCCTCGCTCATATTAGGGCTACGCCGTCCTCATCTCCTGCTATCTCATTAATCGAATTCCTTCCACGGTTCTCCATGGTCAAACCCCATTCTCCATTCTTTATCCGGGCAAGGATCCTTTTCCTCTCCCTCTGTGTATCTTTTGGTACACGGCTTTTGTGCACGCTCCTTCCGCCACTCATGGCAAACTCGTCCCACGAGCCACCAAGTGTATCTTTTTGGGTTACTCTACTACTCAGAAAGGCTATTGTTGCTTTGACCCTATTTTTCGTAAATAATACGTATCTGCAGATGTGACCTTCTTCGAGAATGTGTCATATTTCTCTTCTGATTCCTCTCCCTCTCCGGATATTTTTGCTCCTCCTACCGTCCCCACCACCACGTCTACTCTCATCGATCTTTCTCCGTCGTCTCCTCTTCTCTCTCCCTCTCCACCGCTGCTCTCTCCCTCCTCTCCGCGACCGTCTCTCTCCTCTCACAGGCCAACTCTCTCCGCCACGGATGCTCCGGTTATTGAGGAACGCGCCGACTTGGATCTTCCCATTACTCTTTGCAAAGAGGTACGGTCGTGTACCCAACACCCTCTGGCTGTTGTTGTTTCCTACGATCGTCTCACTCCTTCTCGCGGGGCGTTTGCATTATCTATCTCTGCAACTGCCACTCCCCGCACCTACCAGGAAGCTTGTGATGTTCCTCATTGGAAGGCTGTCATGTATGAGAAAATTGTCACCCTCACTGAAAGTGGTACCTGGACCCTTGTTCCTCCCCCTTTGGGCACTGATGTAGTTGACTGTCATTGGGTCTTTGTTGTAAAGTTCCGTCCAGACGGCAGCGTGTATCGATACAAGGCTCGCCTGGTCGCCAAAGGCTTCACTCAGACTTATGGTGTTGATTACTTTAACACCTTCTCTCATGTTGCTCGTCTTAGCACCATTCGGGTCCTTCTCTCTGTTGTTGTCAACAGGGATTGACCCATTTCACAGCTGGATGTCAAGAATGCATTTCTCTATGGTGATCTTCAGGAAGATATATACATGGAGCAACCTCCTGGGTATGTTGCTCAGGGGGAGACACGAGTATGTCAGCTGAAGAAGGTCATCTATGACCTAAAGCAAAACCCTCGTGCTTGATTTGACTAGTTTCGCGGCATTGTTGCGGTCATTGGTTTTGCAAGAAGTTCTGTCGATCACTCCTTATTCATTCGCAAAACCTTCTCGGGTCTAGTGGTTCTTGTTGTATATGTGGATGACATTCTTTTTTCTGGCGATAATCAGACTGGGGTAGCTTTGACAAAGAAACACCTCCGTCAACACTTGGTCACGAAGGATATGGGCTCCCCCAAATACTTTCTGGGGATTGAAATCTCTCGGAAACCCAACTCTTTGCTCCTCTCCCAATAGAAGTATGCTCTTGATTTACTAAAAGAGGCAGGGTTGATTGGTGCTAAACCTGTCTGATGTCCCATGGCTACTGGAGGAGACAAAACTCGGACAGATGACACGCCTCCTCTATTTGATACTACGAGGTACCGGCGTCTGGTGGGCAAACTCATTTATCTCACGGTGACCAGACCTGACATCTCCTATGTTGTAGGCAAGGTTAGCCAATTCATGCAAACTCATAGGGAGTGTCATCTACAGTCTGCTCTGTGGATATTGGAGTATGTTAAAGCAGCACCAGGAAAATGATTGTTTTTTCAGAAAAATGGTCACTT
The DNA here is from genome assembly GCA_039583875.1 of Platanthera guangdongensis. Classification (NCBI taxonomy): domain Eukaryota; kingdom Viridiplantae; phylum Streptophyta; class Magnoliopsida; order Asparagales; family Orchidaceae; genus Platanthera; species Platanthera guangdongensis. The sequence goes on from CM077160.1 coordinate 177,163,966, forward strand.
GAGGGTTGAAGCGTACTCAGATTCGAGCTATGCTGATGATAAAGGAGACCACAAGTCAACATTGGGCTTTTGCACATTTATTGGAGGAAATTTTTTGAGCTGGAAGAGTAAGAAACTCTCATGCTTGACTTAGGAGAGGTCTACAACTACTCTCTTTTTATGTTCTGTGACAACAAGGCCGCGATATACATCTCCAAAAATCCGGTCTTTCATGAGAGAACAAAACACATAGAAGTCGACTGTCATTTTATTCGAGAAGATATTTTGAAAAAATAGATTTGTACTTCGTTTGTCACTTCTGATAACGAATTGGCAGATATCTTCTCCAAGTCGGTGACCACTTCCTTGTTTCACATTTGCGACAAGCTGAGCATGATTGATATCTATGCTCCACCTTGAGGGGCAATGTTGCAGCATGGAGACCGGACGGTTTGGCGGTTTGTCTGGCGGTCTGGCGGCTTCTCCCAGCGGCTTCATAGCTGGGTTATTGTTGGTTGGTGTCTGGCGGTCTGGCAGCTTATCCCAGTGGCGTGGTAGCCGGGCTGTTGTTGATTGGTGTCTGGCGGTCTGGCGGCCTGGCGGCTTATCTATGGCGACTTGTAGATATTGTCGGGTTGTCTTCTGCACAGTGTAGTTACAATGCGGGTAGTCTAACCGCGCGGCTTATGCGGCTTGTATAGATGCTTGTTCCTGTAATTATTAGTCATACATTGCTTATTTGTAATCTCTTTTCTCTCCTCCATTATATAAAATGGAGGTCATACCTTTGTAATATATACCTTTTTTGGATAATAAAATTTTGTTACTCCAATTTTTTTGGTTTACTTGTTTTCTGTTCGCACAGTGATTCAACATGCAAGAGAGAAATAAGAAGTCGGTCTGAAGCTTCGACGTGATGAGACATGGGTTCTTCCAGATCCCTTGGTCTTTCGGGCTCTGGTTGGGTGCATGTAATACCTGACGATTACAAGGCCGGATATTGCTTATGTTGTGGGCCGAGTAAGTTGGTATATACAGGAGCCGCGAAAACCACCCCCATTTGGTGACGGCAAAGTCTTGAAATACGTAAGCCCGCCTCAGATATGGGTCTCTTGACTCTCTTTTTATGGGGATACGAGCTTCAACCTACACGATTATAAAGATACTGATTATGATGGAGATACTAACGATTGGAAGTTGACGTCTAGTTGTCTTCATGTGCGGATCATTTATCTTGTTGTACAGTAAGAAGCTAGATTATGTCTCTCCACTACTGAAGCGAAATGCAAGGCTTTGACCTTGGCAACTCAGGAATCCATCTGGCTTCAGAGGTTAGTGGAGGACATCCATGAGAATGTGTGAGGTCACATTCTGCTATACAGTGACAACGAGAGTGCTCTCGAGATGGTTACAAATCTAATTTGTCACGCGTGGACAAAACACATTGAGATCGAGCATCACTTCATTCAGGAGAAGATGTTGGAGGGATCTCTGATAGTGGAATATGTGTAGAGTCAGGATCATGTCCCAAACATATTCATAAAGTCGTTGTCGAAGGGACCGTTTGCGTGGTTATGGGGATTGCTTTGTCTTCTACTTCAGACTTCAAGGGGGAGTATTGAAAATGTTGAAGTTGGAAGTGGGCGGTCAGAATGATGCAGACCGCCAAGACTGCATGACTTGTGCGGATAGGCCTTGGTGAATAGCTTGGTTCTTGGCAAGAGTGTTCTCGTGCTCTGACTTAGCAGATTCCCTAGGGAGTTAACTGCACGATTAGTTATTTAGTTAACCGTGGATTGCACGTTCAGGATTGAGAGACCATGGAGACCGACAGACCGCCGTTGGTGCGGTTAGGACTCAAGTCACGTGGCTGTCTGCTTGGCTACTCAAGTTCCCACAGACTGAGGATGTTATTCGCATAACTGTGCGGATTGGTTGTGTTAAATGCGTGCAGTGTAGTATTGGCAGTCCGCATGTTAGGCGGATTGGTGCTGCTAGCTGCCACGTCACTAGAGGTTACTCTATCCCCCTTGGCAGTGACAGTATCTGCTTACCCTCCTATAAATAGGGGCGCTGACCTCGTCATTAATAATAGGAACTGTAAGAATTGTAGCTTGTGTTAAACACGTCAGCTAAGTTCTTCTAACCGCACAACATAGAGAAGTGACCAGTTTATTGTTGTGTTTGCAGATTGTGTGACTAACACTTGGCAGCCAGGAAACTGGTTCTGACTAAGTTAGAGGCAGTGTGGATATCTTGTAGCAGTCGGCGGCGGTTAGCAGCCGGTCGCGGGTTTGGCGACTAGGCGGTCTTCTTCCTTGACAGTTTTCTCAGCTTGGATAAATCAGTTCGTCTTTGGCGGGCTGACTAGCAGTTCGAATAAGTCGTTCTCTCTACTCAGCAGTAAGACGATTTTTGCGGTTAGACGACCAGGACTTGTGGACAATGGGTAGGTCAATTCAAGTTCAATCTGTTCGCGACCACTTCTGCGGTCAGGCGACTCGTGGTCAGAAGTGCAGGCATGGTTGTTTTCCTCAGCAGTCAATAAGCAGTTGTTCGCACATCCTTGACGGTTAGCAGGGCGGATAGACGGTTATAGTGCTTTGTCCGTCAGTTTTATACTTGTCTGTTTTTTGTGATCTTCATCGGGTGCATTGTGAAATCATGTCTCACAATGTATGTCTCGTTTTGTAAAGAAGATTGTTAATACAATTTTAGCTCTTGTTCTTATATCTGTTGTTGATTTAATTGACTTGATTGATTGAGTGTTCCTACAACCTTCCCGCTTAATAAAATTTTACACTACGTAGCCTTGTATGCAACACGTCATATACATAAAGAAAATGTATAAGACATTATTAAGACTAAAAAAAAACATATATACATGAGATTTCTCATGCAAAGTTTTTGATTTATTAAAAAACAAAAATGCTCTACTTGTCACAAGTGTTCTCAAAGTGCAGCATGCATCTATGAAAATTCCTTTAGTTTTCTTCTACGTTATGATATTTTAATTTTATTTTTGTGTATATATTTTTAACTTCTCTTATCTCCTCATTTAAATTTTTCCACATAATTTAAATTAATTATTTTTTTTAATACGTGGAACTAGCAAACAAAAAATAGCATTGTTGCGGACAAACTCGATGTCCCGGTCGGACCAGATTTACTTGAACCGTCTTAGCCTGCGGAGCGGTCGAGCACGCACACATCCAATGAGAATAAAAGGTTGACACAATGTGTGATGACGTGGAAAAACCACTCAACTGGGTAAAAAACCACGTGACCGGATCTGTGCCGGTAAAAATCCACTAGCTGCTTGTGATCACAATACGTTCGGAGAATCGGGGGCGACAGATCGCTCCCCGTTACAGCTTGGGGGGAGAGAGAGACTTCAGCTCCCCAACGGGCAGCAGGCAGCGCCACAGGAGCGACTTGGATACTGGAATCCGAGAGGTGGTTATGGAGCCTTGAAGTTTGGAGCGTGGACACAACGCTTGTCCGCCTGCAGTGGTCTTCCTCCTCCTTCGTTCACGTGCTCCAGGACTTGGGTGCTTTCCTGCTGGCGGCACACTGGTGGCTCGAGATGGTTGGATGATGATTCGAGGGAGAAGTCCGGTAAAGTTATCGCCTGAGAAAGAAGATGACCGAGAGCCAAAAAGTGAATTATGCGGAGGTCTTGGGGGCCCTTTTATAGCTTCCTAGAGAGGATTATGGCAGGCCCCACCACTAACTTGGTGAATTAGTGAGTGGTTACCCTCTAGATCGGACGACGAGGAGAGTCCACCACGATCGGACGGCGGGCAAGCCGTTGATAGTGGTGGGACGACCAGGTGGCGGTGGCGGTCGAGGCATGGCCTGCGGCGGCCCGGGCGGAGGCCGCTGCCTGGCCCGCGGCGGCCCGGGCGGAGGTCGCGGCCTGGCCCGCGGCTGCCCGGGCGGCGGCCGCGGCCTGGCTAGCGGCCCGGCCCGCGGCCCGGCCCGCAGCCAAGCCGCCGGCGGCGGCTTCCCCTTAAAGGGGGCAGTTTTTTTTGGTGGAGAGAGAGGGAGTGAGCCCTCTCCCCATGTTTCCCTCATTATGGGGAGTTCGTGGGAGGTGGAGTTGACCAGTCAACCCCATGATCTCCTATTTTGAGAGGAGATCATGGGGGAATCCTCCTTATAAATGGTGGTGTAATCCATCAAGCAGATATTTGTAGTGGACATGGACACGTCCCCCGGTGCAGTATGTAATGCATGAAAGCTAGTAGCCTAGTTTTATTAGGGCAATGTTAAAAGAACACCCCAAATGTTATTGACACATCAAAAAATTTAATTACACACCAAATGTTTATCAACACACCAATTAAAAAAATAAAATGCACACCAAGAACTCTTTTTCATTTTTTTCTAAATTGTGGCTCTATCTCACTAGCATTACTAGTGAACTCTTTTCAATTTCATGACTAGTGCAACTGACATTTCATTTCTCAAAGACATTCATCTTGCTAATCATGTTATTTGATACAAAGTTAAAGCCCTATATAATACATTTTTCAAGTCAATGAATGCACTCAAGAAAGGAGTATAAGTTGGAGCAGTGTTATTCTCTTAAATGTCTCTGATCAGATATACTTTTTTCTACAAATCTCTAATCAACATTGTTCCCTCAAATAATTTAGATTTGATTAGCTTATTTGGTAAGGATGGTCCTCTATTAGAAGTTTTGTTGTTCTTGATATTCTCATTGATAGAGGGGGTTCTAACAAATCCTTCCTTGAACTTTATTTGAAATTCCTCTATTCTCATTAAGATATCTATTTTAGCATAGAATGTTAACTCTGGCCAAAGAAGTGAACTATTTCGAAGTGAGGAGAGGAGACCTGGAGAGGAGGGCGGCGAACTCGCCGAAGAAGAGAGAAGAGCAGGAGGAGAGGGCGACCATGAACTCATCAGAGGAAGCAGCAGTAGTCCAAATCGCGAACAACAGGAGAGGGCGTCGTCGACGCAAGGAAACGACGTCGTCATCAATGGCGCCGTCGATGGCGTTGTCGATCTGGAAGGAGCGACAACGAACTCGCCGTACAAGAGAGGTGAGGGCGAGCACGAACAGGCGGGAGCCGCAGCGAAAATCGCGAAACAGGGAGGAGAGAGCGCCGTCGGGTTGGAGTGCGGCTAAAGCTTTGGATTGTTTGGAGATTTAAGGTTTTAACTTTGTTTATGTGATTTTTGAGTGTGACAATAGACATTTATGATATGCTTTTAACACCCGCCTTTTATTATTGAATATATATATATAATAAATGGTGATTGTTAATCGCAACCCCGTTATTTTGCTAGCCGCACCCCAAAATCTTCCAATTTTTCACGTCTTTTTGAAATACGCATTGTACATGCAATATCAGGAAACATGTTCAACACGAAAGTTGTAGATATCGACGAGATCTACAACTTTCGTGGGGATCACTTTTCTTAAAAATGCATGTACAATGCGTACTTTGAAAATATGCTCAAGTTTTGCACCTTTTCGAAATACGCCTTGTACATGCAATTTCAGGAAAAGTGTTCAACACAAAAGTTGTAGATGTCGTCGATATCTACAACTTTCGTGTTTAACACTTTTCCTGAAATTGCATATACGAGGCGTGTTTCGAAAATATGCGAAAAATTGAGAGATTTTTTGAAATATTCAGAAAAATTGAGAGATTTTGAAATTATGCGAAAAGTTGCGGTTAACAATCACCTAATAAATTGATTTAAAACTGAAGTACTAAGTATTAAGTAAGATATTTCCCGTCAACTTCCCTGGAACTAGGAAACTCCTACTTCGAGATGCTGACATGGCGATGTGGGTTGAAATTGGATGATGAGATGCGCTGCACTTTTCTGTAAAGTGCAATCTAATGGATGTGAGTGCGTTGAGATGCATGCACATCTCAGTGCACATATCTCAAAGCAGTGCGCGATAGATCAAAGTGTGCACACATCTCCGCGCGAGCTGAGATGCACTCGCACCTGTCAGATCTCGCGCACTGCACGGTGCCGTACATTTCCTGCACTGCACTACGCCACTACCCACGGACCCAGCTATGGCCTTTGCTTTTCTCTGCTGCTGCGCTCTGGTCAACACAGGACTGTCCCACATGGAACGTCCAGAATTTGAACCTCGCGAAAATTTTATATACGCGCGTCACAATATATGATGAGAATTGTGCGTGAGTTTTTTTTCTTGCTCCAAAATATTAAATTGCAATTCAAAATATATAGGTCTGATGGTGCTCCCCTTGAAACTTTCAGGCAAATCAGAAAGACTCGGACCTAGGACATCCGGGGAAAACCAGCCCAACCGGACAAGTCGCGCGCAAAAAACCGTGCTCCTCCCGAAGGCTTGAAAACACCTGAGAAGAGACCACAGCCAAACATGCGTCTCGCAGGCGCACAGGTGCCTTTCGCACGCTTCATGGGCAAGCGACACGCAAGCGCTCGTGGGCTCCCTGCGGGCGTGCGGCGCGCTCATGTGCGATGTGATACTGTGTGTCGTGCACATCGCAGTGCTAGCACGCACCTTGTGCGTGCGCACAGCGCGCGAGCGCCGGTGGCGGCGGCGGCTACCTCATCCACCTCCGACCACCGCCGTTGTCGGGCAACCATGCCACGCCCGGACTGCCCAACAGGCGGGGGATTTCGTCATTTCGCTAAAATTAGTGATCTAGGTGATTGAAACAGAGCGACATCATTCAGCAGCACAAATCCTGTCTTCGCGTAATTACCCACGCAACCCTAAAAAATTATAAATAACCCCGCAAACCTTCATTTGAAGACATGCACCTCCAAATACAACTGAGAGCTCTGAGGTTTTCCGACGAGATCGTGAATTTAGGCAGATTCATCGCTTAGGAATTCACTCTGCTTCTCTACTTGCTCCAATGTTCCCACAAGTTTCAAGTCACGTCGCCCGCCTCCGCGAGAGCGCTCTCATGAAGGCTTTGCTTCAACGAGAGCGTTCCGTCCAAAGATCCGTGGACTTAGCCAGTTTTCTAGGCTGGAATGCTTCCATCGAGGTTTTGAGAACTTCACATTTTTTCAAGGCCGGAGCGCTTCCACCGAGCCTCCGTGTACTCAGTTTCATTCCCTCATTTTTGTACTTTGCAATTGTAATGGAGAAACGAGTTGTCGCCCTCCAAGATCAAATCTCAATCCCTGTAAACTCAAATGAATTAGTGAATTTTGGCTTAACACAGATCCAACCACGTAGTTTTTCACCATTTTCGGGTTTCCTACGTCAAAAAAGTCTCTTTGTCATTTACTGTTGTTTACTATGACTGTTTGTGCACCCGGTGCAATTCCGAGGTAAGACAGTCCAATTTCTTCGGATCAGGGGAAACACCGGGTGACCCACAACAGTTTGACACCGTCTGTGGAAAGTGTTCCCAAAAGCTCAAACAAATTTCGAGATCACAACACCGGCTACAATGACAAAAGAAGATGCACACACAGCAGGACGTGGAACTTGTAAAGGATCTGACCATTATGCCTCAAGCAACTCACCCGCTGGCAATGCGTCACGGCGCGAGGGGATAATCGTCACGCTAACATCCTCAAAGGTAGAACGAATGCAACATCAGGGCCAGATGCTCACCCTGCCAAGAAACTTAGGAACTTTTAAGTCTTGGAGGGCTATAATAAGTTGCAAACCATTCTTACTCGAAACTACTTTATTGTTTGAAAAGTTTGCTGCTAAACTGCTATGTTGCTGTGACTGTCATTTTTAGTGAAAATTTATAGTCTTTGTAATTTCATATAAAAGATGTAAACATTTCAAACAATTTTATTGTTTGGTAAAAGATTGACCTGAAACAACGTTAAAATAAGAACAATCATGACTTATTTTGAATGTTAACCTTTTTTTTCTGTGAATTTTTAAACAATTGAAATTAGTTATATTTTGACTGTGTTTTTGAGAAATTTATTCCTGTAAATGTATTAATTATGATATTATTTATAGATCTTTAGATTTTTATTTTTCAAAAAAAATGTATTAATAACGGTGTGTCCGCGCGGCCTCGCGGTCTCGGCGGACTCCGTGTCTATTCGGCGGATTGCAGCTAAGCTCGGGCGACTTCGGCGGACTCGGCGAGCTCGGCGGTCTCGGCAGACTCCGGTGTTGTCCGCCCGGCTTGTTTTGTTGAACTTTCTGTTATAGCTTGTGTATGAGCGAAATCATGTCTCGCTATGTATACTTCGTCTTGTAAAGAAGTGAATGGATAAAAGATCTGTTTGTGCTCTCATTGTTTGTTTGGATTAGTCTTGTTCCTTGGTTTTCCGCTGGTTCAACGTGAGAATTGGGTAGTGCCGAAGATATTAATTTGGCGTTTGGGCTACCTTGCTGACCACGCTGAGAAAATTTAACAGAAACAATCTTAAAATAAGAGCAATCATTACTTGTTTTGAATGTTAACTTTTGTTATCATAAACTCTGAAACAATTGAAATTAGTTATATTTTGATGGCGTTTTGAAAAATTTATTCATGTAAATGTATTAATTATGATATTATTTATAGATCTTTAGATTTTTATTTTTCAAAAAAATTTTATTAACAGATAACATTTATAACAATTATGTTTGTGAATATTAATTATGTTTGCAGTTGCAGGCACAAATTATGAAGGCACTTCATGGCTGCATAAAAGTGTTGTAATATGACAGCTCAACTCCTATATTCATTTCCTAATATCCCCACTCGTAATTGTGGAAACTCCTCAAAACCAATTTATTTATTCCTTTTTTATGCTCATCCCCAGTATTTATTTATTTACCAAAAGCAATTTATTTATTCATTTACATTTTACAATGTACTGAGACTCTTGAGAGTCCGAGTACACTACAAATGATGCATTTTGAAAATAACAATCCGAGCAAATTATTTAATAACAATATCACTAAAAATAATAAATTTGATTGGTACAAGTTCTGTATTTCTTCAAGTTTGATATAATTGAATCATAGGATATATATAATTATACATACACATAAAAATAAGCTAGCTAAAGAGGGAAAACTTCGTAATAACATACTATAAAAAGGATATATTCCAAATATATAATAGCATTTCCATATATATATATATATATATATATGATGAATATCACTAAATCGTAATAAAAATTGATTATTTATAATTATTATTATTAAGCCTTTATTATTATTAAAGACTCGCAACGAGAGCGCTAAATATATCCATCCACGCTTCCATTTCTCCCCCCCAAAACAAAGAAAAACCTCCCGCTCTGTTTATTAATAAAATCCCCTGCTTGCCGTTTTCCGAAGCAGAGAAAATCAATTTCTCCCTTCTTTTCCGCTCGCTGGTCTCCTTCCGCCGCCTCTCCACAGCCATGCAGCTCTTCGGCAATCCCCGGGGTTTTGATGGAGAGGAAATCTCCGACCACTCACTCCGCCGGCTTCTTCCCATCCTCCATGAAGGAGCAACAGAAACCCGCCGGTCATTTTCTCGCCGGCCTGTCATGACGGGTGACTTCTCATTCCCCATACCACCAGCCGCCGAAGAGTCCTACGCCGCGGACAAAGTATTTCGCCACGGCCGGCTCCTACCCTTCAACGTCTCCCTGCCGACGGCGCCGGAGAACAGCGTAGAAACAGGGAAGCTCTGCCAAACGACGCCTCTTAACAACCTCCGCCGGAGCGAATCCCTCGACGGAAACACTCGCCAGAACCGCAGCGATGCGCCGAGCGCAGATTACGAGCGGCTGAGGCGGGCTTCCTCAGACCCGCGACCAATGCCGGCAACAGGGACGAGCTCAAAATGGCCCCTTTTTCTGCTCGGTTCCGTCAGGTTCCCGGCGGAGATGGAGATGAGGGACATCAGAAACCGGCAAAGGAGACGATGTCAAGCCCCAGCGGCGGCGCCGACGGTGCCAACGGCTGCTGCTGATCACGGCAGGCACATGAGTCGCTGGGGAATTCTGCGCGCGCTGAGCTGCAAGGCGGCGGAGAACACGGCCATGACGCCGGTGCGCGCCACCAGCTGAGCTCCGGCCGTCGCAGGGGCATTTAGGAAAGTATAACAAACTTAAGGAATGTTCTTCATGGTGTAATTATTACGTTAGGTGGCCGGAAATGAAGCATAAATGCGGTTCACAGGGATCCCGTCTTCCTTCCTCTAGGGTTTAGGGTACTATGTTTCTTTTTGTACGTTTATAGGGTTATTTAACGACCGTATTAATTAATCATTTTTATATGGCAGAGGTGTAAGCACGATGTCAGAAACTACAGAAATAAAGGCTTCATTTGTTTCAGCGGTGGCGGATCGATCCCGCGGGTGGAAACGGAGTGTTCGAAATGGAGAGGGGAGGTGACTGCTCCAAACGGAGCTTTTTGGGGCGTTTCTCATGATGGGCGGGTGGAAACGGAGCAAACGCCACCGGAGGTTCATTTGTTTTCCCGCCTTCCGGTGGCGTTTGCCCAAAACGGAGCTCCAAAAAGCCCAAACAAATAGAGCCAAAAAGGTATCGCATTTAATGTGATTCCTAAAAAAAGCTCATCTTCTGCATGACTTCTGCAGCTAAAAAATCCTTTTTGATTAATACTTCCATGATTACTACTTCACCGTTGACTCCGCTAAACACAATATTAAAGCTTTATTTATATAATAATATGAAAATTGAGTCTATAAGCTCTCTACAAACTGTATCATAGAAAACTGTAACCTTGAGAATCGCAATTTTGAATATGTTTGTAAATGTGATATAATGCATCCTTGCATTTCCTGCTATATAAATGGGAAGTAATTATGATCAAACAATAGCAAACAATCAGGGTAGAACTCGAAGAGGTGGGTGGGCATGGAGAGGGCAGCGTGAGTAGATTAGTATTAAAAAAAGATCGGGCCTGAGGAGAGAGAATGATTGAGTTGATGATTGACGATGAATGGTTCATATTAATCAAATTATTATGAACTGCAAAGATTTTTTCAATGAATTTTTATTTCATTGATATTGGCAGACTACAGTATTTCTTTTTAATATAATATAGAATATATATACATCTCTTGTGCTAGAAGTTGGGTTCTGAGTTTGTGAGCTTAAACCTGAATGAAGTTTATGCTTAAAGGTGAAGAAACTAGGAGCATGATGTGATGGAGACCGAGATAAGATACCCTAAACATATAACTATATCAGAGTATTTTGAAAGCATATGAAATTGCATACACAATGAAAAGAGTGGTTCTTTGGTGGAAGTGCTTTTAAATTGAGTAGATAATATCAAATGGAATGCATCAAATCATTTTAAAAAAATAAAAAATAAAAATCCAATCATCCCTTAGAGAGGGCTCACATAGTTGGGAGAGATCCAAGAAGCAAACCACAGAAGCATGAACATGCATGAACCATGTTCAGAGATATAAGAAGCATATCATAATGTAATTTGTAGGTCATATACAAAAGACCTTCATTAAGCCACGCCAAAATATATGGACTAAATCAAGTTAATGAAACAATCATTCATTAAGCTTTTGATAGTGCCAATCATGATCTTCATTTACACATGACGCTAAAGGTCAAGATTCGATGACCTTTTTAACTATATAAAAAAATAGAAGTTAACTGAGTTAACTTTTATAACTATGAATCAAACAGATCAAGAAAATATACAAATTGTATGGTTCCATATGCGACCTATGTATGGGCCTTTTAGAACCATCTTTTGTGTATGATTTCCAGTTCCTATGATCAAGCAAGCTCAGATCAGGGAGATCAGCTATGGTAAGTAAATACTGTGTAGGCTTCACCAGTTCATGTTCACTACTGCGATTCAAATGAGCTTTCCTGAAAGGTCAGATGGTAAGACCGTTTTACGGATTCATAACAAAAAAGTTTCGCAGATCATCAAATGTTATTGCATTCTTCGAACGCAGCTATACAGAGATGTGTTTCAAACACAGTTGTACAGAGATGTGGAAGAACAAACAAACAAAAAATATGATTTACCAGGTAAAGTGGAAATTGATTATGAGTTAATTAATCAATTAGTTCTGTTATATCACAAATTTAGATTGCAAAAAGGACTTCATTCGTCCGTAGGTTGTGAAATGTCTCTCTATGGGTTGTGAACGGTTAATATACAACACAAATTTACATTTACTTTGGACAATATTGTTGATGGACCTCGACATTCTCTTATGCTATTTCAATACCGTGCACTAAGAAATTGATTGTGTAGGGTGATGAGAGGTGATCAAAATTTTGAAAGGCAAAGAGTGGGTTGAAAAGAGTGGGGCGGGTGTCTAAACTAACTTAAAAAGTTTGTCAATTCCGACGAATGATTGAGACAAAAAAAACTAATATTTTTACAGAAATATTGTTAGGAATTAAAATTAGGCATCGAGAATGTTGCACTTAAATTATAAAAAACAATCATGACACAAAAATGATAAGGAAGAACAAATTATAACTAAGTCCAAAATGAGAGATTGGAATTAAAGAATCTGGGAAGCAAACAGCATATCCTGATGATTTCCATGGCCATAACATTGCAATCCTGAACATGGACATATCTTTGCAAAAAATGGACTTAAGTTTTTATGGAGGCCTGGACATGGACATAGCCTTGCAATCTTGAAGACTTTCCTAGGCCATAGTCTTGCATTATCAATATTAATTAGTTTTAAATCAAGAAATTCCGTATAAAGCCTTACATCTCATAGATATGTTGCACTCCATCTCATAGATATGTTGCACTCCATGGCGTACCCTACATAGTTTTTGATCACCATGAGAAATTAATAAAGCAAGGAATATATTACCTTCTATATGTATTAAAAACTATGTGGGTGGCAGGGCTAATAAGGCAGGGGCTGGATTTCTGAGAGACGGTGAAGAGTGGTCGATCCGTAGGTGGTCTGTTGGAGACAAATAAGAGGAAATGAAGAGAACATAGAATGTAATGCTTGCAGAAAATAGAGCAAGAGCCAAGAGTGGCTTTCGTTTTTACTGTTGCAGCGGGAGGAAAGGGCCAGATTGTTGCAGGGCAAAGAGCGGCTGTTCTTGTGAGGGGTGCAGAGAGTGGAGAGCTCTGTGGCTTGGAGATCGATGAGCGAAAGGGGTGCACACCGAGGAGGGGTAATGAAAGCAGGAGGTGGGTGTCGGGGGTGAGGAGCAAGGTTGTGCGGGTTTCCCTTAGACCCCGTTCGTTTCGTAGGAATTGGGGTAAGGAATTGGAATTGGGTACACAAAAACCAATTTCGTTGTTCGTTTCGTCAAATTTGAACCCGGAATTGGAATTTCTTAAAAACCCATGGGTTTTGGGAGATGTTTGACCAAAACCAATTCCGGTGTTCGTTTGGTGCTTTTTATGAAGGGGATTGACATTCACAGAAAACCCATGGGTTTTGAGACTTCAAAAATCAGTCTATCCCCAAAACTTACCTATTTTGGTGGGTTTTGCTAGGTTTTGCGATCAAAGTAATCCCACACGATCTGCTCCTTCGATATATGAACAGTAGCTCTACCTCTAGCGACCAATTCTGATGTTTGCTAATTGCGGATCCGGCAAACTCTGCCTCCAGCGAACTACACTTCCATGGCCGACTCCAGCGAACTCTACCTCCGGCGAGCCACTCTTCCTTGGCGAACTCTACCTCCAGCGAGCTATACCTCAGGCTGAGCTCTTTTTTGAGGTAGGAGTCCATCAGAAGATATTGCATAAGTTATGGTTGTGAGATGGGGCTTAGCTCTTTCGGCTGAGCTGTTTTTCCGCAGCAGTTAGGGTTGTGAGAAGAAGATGAACATGAGCAAAATAGAAATTCTTTCTATCTCAAAAACTAAGGCAAACGAACATAAAAATTGGTTTTTTGCCCATTTCCAAAACCTACAAAATTTTGGTTTTAACCAAAACCAATTCCCTCCAATGAAAACCCACCAAACAAACGGGGCCTTAACGGAAATGGCCGCCTGATTCAAAATGTTTTGAAATTTGCAGTGAGAAAAATGTCATTAATTTAAAAATAGGGGTATATGTGGTATTTTTGAATGTTGCTCCAAAAGTAAGTTTTTCTTTATATATATATATATATATATATATATATACATTATGCATTGCTTATTACAAAGATAAGAGAAGCGAGATATCGAGAGAGGCTTGATAAAATGACAATCCATTTTGATGTGTTTGATCCTCTCATGAAAGACAAGATTGTTAGAGATGAATATAGCACTTGATTATCATAATGTATATGAAGTCATTGGTATATTATGTACCAAGATCAGTAAGAAGAGTTTTGATCCACATCATTTCACATGATGAATGTGTTATGACACAATATTCTATCTCCGCATTAGACCGAGCCATCACAGTTTGTTTATTACTTGACGGAAACTAGATTACATCCAACATAAGTGCAAGACCCGGAGGTAGAGTGTTTGTTGTTCTTTGATCCAGCTACAAGCATCAAAGTATAATTCAATCTTGAGATGTCTATAACATTTATATAGAAGACCTTGCACTGGATTTTTTTCACGTATCTTAAGATTTGAAGAGCAGCATCCTAGTGGCACCCCTTATGATGCTCTATGAACCGACTAATGGTTCCTACAATAATGGTGATATCCGGAAGAGTCATAATCAGGTATAGCAATTTGCAAACTAACTTTCTATACTAAGACTTGAATTTAAAACCTTCATATTTGGGACATTAGTCTTTATTTGGATCCATAGGCGTATCCACCGGTGTTGCTCGAGTAGCCATGTCTCCCGTAAACCATCAGTAGCATACTTCCTTTGGGAGAGAATTATCCCTTCATAACTAGTTCAATCCTAAGAAAGTATCTCGGTTTAACAAAATCTTTGGTAACAAAATGTTTGTGTAAATCTATAGTTTGCCTCCGCTATACCGGTTATACCAGATCCTGATAAAAGGACATCATCTACATATACTATCAATACAACCAGTCCAGATTGAGTAGTTCGGATAAAAATAGAGTGATTTGCATGATTCCATCAAATTTTAACCATAAATACCACCTGACTTAATTTATCAAATCAAGCACGTGCACTCTGTTTGAATGCAAAAACACCTTTAGTTTACAAACCACATTCTCCTCGTGAGTAACAAACCCTAGAGGTTGCTCCATACAAACTTTTTTGGTTAAGTCGCCATAAAGGAAGATCTTTTCACATCAAGTTGAAACAATGACCAACCACTGTTCACAACAATAGAGAAAATGATGCAGATTGAACTCAAACACACAACAATAGAGAATACGTCAAATTAATCGCCATAAGTTTGAGTAAAACCTTTTTTCGTAAGAATGTCTTTGTAGTGCTTAATGGAGCCATCTGATAGGTATTTTATGGTGAATACCCACCTGCATGAAGCAACATCACAATCAGGTGGAGACTTAACCAAGTCCAAGTTTCTCTTGTCAATAAAGCATTCATTTCATCAAACATGGCTTGCTTCCATACGAGAAAATTAAGGGCTTCTCCTAAAGTCCGGGGAAGGAAAATTTGAGAGAGAAACATTGACATCCGACCAAATGGAGGTCCAAACAGGCAAAAGAGACAGTCATTCATCGGGTGAAGGGGTGAAGGCGTGGAGTATGCTTACCTTTTCGAAGAGCGACGAGAATATGCAAATAATAGGGAACAGTAGGACAATCATCAGGGAACGGATGATCATCTCAAGCGGTGGTAAGGTATGAGGTTGTTACGGAACCATTAGGGGAGACACCGGCTGATATGAACTAGCAAGAGAAAAAGAGGAGAGATGGAGATTATAGAGAGAAAGAGAGAAATAGGGTTAGGGTTGAGGAAGAGAGAAGAAAGAAACCTGATAGATCTTCAATAATCCCTCCCCAAAGCAGCCCCGGGCTATAAATACCCGGGGAAAGGAGGGGGCCGGCCGCCCCCCCCCCCCCCCCCCCCCAAGTGGGGCTGAACCGGAGTGGTTCAGCCCCCTTCTGGCCGATTTAATGAATGGGGGCTGAACCGGATGGTTCAGTCCCGTTGTCTTGCGCGCGCTACTTGACCCGCCGCGAGTATTTATGCCCCGAGAACCCAAGCGGATGTGGGGGCATAACATTCCCCTCCCCATCAAGCACCAGCTTGTCCTCAAGGTGGAAGTCCGGAAACCGCTCGCGGAAGTCCAACAAGTCAACCCATGAGTTATGCACTGTGTCCAGCTGCTTCCATTTGACGAGCACCGCCGACCGATATTCCGTGCCTGACTTCTTCCATTTGGTTAGCAAAATGGCCTCCGGGTGACGGACGCAACTCACCCATGCTGGTCGCCTCGGGAAGTGAAGGGCTGGCCTGAACGGAAGCCCCAAGCTTTCTCTTCAAAACAGATACATGGAATGCCGGGTGGATGCGAGACCCCGCGGGGAGATCCAAGGTGTAGGCCACGGGGCCCACGCGACGAAGAATGCGGAATGGCCCGTAATAACGTGGGGCGAGTTTCTGATTCGTCCGCCGAGAGACCGACAGCTGGCGGTAAGGTTGGAGCTTGAGGAAAACTTCATCGCCCACGACAAACTCGCGCTCTATCCGGTGCTTGTCTGCCTGTGCTTTCATGCGGTCCTGCGCGACCCGCAGGTTGTCCCGGAGCAAAGCTAAAGTGCGATCTCTGTCCTGAAGTGTCTGTTCCACAGCTGGAAGAGCGGTGCTGGAGGGTTCATAAGAACTCAAAGTAGGAGGAGGGCGGCCGTAGACCACCTCGAAGGGGGTGAGCTTGCTGGCTGTGTGGAATGACGTATTGTAACAGTACTCCGCCCAATGCAACCAACGCGTCCACGTGCGCGGCTCGTCCATCACAAAACACCGTAAATAGGTCTCCACCCCCCTGTTGAGGACCTCAGTCTGTCCGTCCGTCTGGGGATGGTGGGCGGTGCTCATGCGCAGTGTCGTGCCCTGGAGTCGAAAAAGCTCCCGCCAAAAACTGCTGATAAAGACCGGTCCCTGTCGGAAATGATGGAGCGGGGGAGGCCATGGAGGCGCACAATCTCTCGCGCAAATAACTCTGCGACTGTCTCCCCCGTGTACGGATGGCTCAACGGAAGGAAATGACCATACTTGGAAAGCTTGTCTACCACCACCAGTATGACGGACTTGCCTTGGGACTTGGGCAATCCGTCAATGAAATCCATGGAAATGGTGTCCCAGACCTGGTTCGGGATCTCGAGCGGTGTAAGAAGCCCCGCAGGTGATGTAGTCTCATACTTCTGCCGCTGACAAATGTCACACTCCCGCACAAATTGTTGGACATCGCGACGCATCCCCTTCCAGAATACATTTGCTCGGAGCCGCTGAAGCGTTCGTAGAATCCCTGCATGGCAGCCTGTGGGTGATGCGTGAAACTCCTGCATCATCGCCGTCCGCCATGGCGACGCGGATGGAATGACCACTCCCTTGAAAGTACAGCCGCTGACCCTGAAGATGGTAACCCGCTCCGTAGCTTGACCCTGCTGTAGTGTCTCGATAATGGTGCGTAACTCGGGGTCCTGGAGTACCGCTGCCTGCATCTCGTCCAATGTGGTAACCACCGGTCCCGATACATGAGAGAGAGAGCTCTCAGGTAGGCGGGAGAGAGCGTCGGCGACCACATTTTCTCTGCCCTGCTTGTACACAATCTCGTAATCGTACCCCATCAGCTTGGTCAACCACTTCTGCTGCAGTGGAGACGCCAAGCGCTGCTCTAGGAAGTGCTTCAAACTCTGGTGATCCGTACGGACCTGGAAGTGCTGGCCCAAAGATAGGGTCGCCACATCTCGACTGCATGTATAATAGCCAACATCTCTTTCTCGTACGTTGAAAGCCCCAACGTCCGTGGGGCCAAAGCCTTGCTGAAATAAGCGAGCGGGCGGCCCTCCTGCATCAAGACCGCCCCGAGGCCGACGCCCGAGGCATCAGTCTCCACCACAAATTCCTTGCTAAAATCCAGCAGCGCCAACACCGGTGTAGTGGTCATGGCCTGCTTTAAGGTCCGGAAGGCCTCGTCCGCCTCAATGCTCCACTGGAACGCATCCTTCTGCAGCAACTGTGTCAGAGGTCGAGCAATCTTGCCGTAGTCCTTGACAAAACGGCGGTAGTACCCCGTCAGCCCGAGGAAGCCACGCAAGGCTCGAACCGTCGTGGGCTGGGGCCACGACACCATACTCTCAATCTTTTGTGGGTCTGCCTGGACCCCACGGGCGGACACGAGGTGCCCCAGGTACTCGACCTGACTCTGGCCGAAGGAGCACTTGGACTTTTTGGCGAATAACTGGTTTTCCCGCAGTATAGTAAGGACATGTCGCACGTGCTCCAAATGGTCGTCCCAAGTCCTGCTATAAATTAGTATATCATCAAAAAATATCAGGACATACCGCGAAGAAGTGGGCGAAAGATCTCGTTCATAACAGCCTGGAAGGTGGAGGGAGCGTTGGCCAACCCAAACGGCATCACCAAGAACTCGTAGTGACCGTCGTGGGTCCGGAACGCCGTCTTGTGGACATCCTCCTCCTTCATCCGAATTTGATGATAACCGGACCGGAGGTCCAGTTTGGTGAACAAACTCGCTCCATGCAGCTCATCCAGCAACTCCTCAATCATAGGAATGAGAAACTTGTCCTTGATGGTGGAGCTATTCAGCCCCCGGTAATCGACGCAGAAGCGCCAGGAGCCGTCCTTCTTCTTGACCAAGATGATCGGAGAAGAGAACGCGCTGGTGCTGGGCCGAATAATGCCCGTCACTAGCATCTCCCGGACGCTACGTTCGATCTCTGCCTTCTGCACGTACGGGTAGCGGTAGGGACGTATATTGGTAGGGTCCGTCCCTGTCTTTAACTTTATCTGATGATCCCGGAAACGCGAGAGAGGCAGAGTGTGCGGCTCCTGAAAGACGTCCTCATACTGAGCTAAAAGAAACTGTATCGGTCCGGCGCCCTCTGCGTGTCGGCCCCCTCCGGCGCCATCCCGAGTATCACGGCCATCATACTACCCTGCTCCTCCAATCTCTGCAGGCTCCGTAGGGAGATCTCCTTGAGAGGGGAGGATCGGATACCATGCAAACAGTAATCCGTCCCCTGTTGCGTGAACTCCAGTGTCATGCGGTCCCAGTCCGTGGTCACCCCCTCAGTTGGAGGAGCCACTGTACCCCCAGCACCATATCAGACCCTTTAATCGGAAGGAGGTAGACGTCAGTGCGGCACACATAACCTGTAAGTTGTATCTCCACGCCCTTCAGTGCCCCTTCGCACCGCAGTTTGCTGCCATCCGCGACCATCACCTGGAACGCCGCGTTCCTGTCAACTGGGTGTCCTGTCTTCAGTGCCACCTCAGGGTTGATGAAATTGTGGGTACTCCCACTATCAATGAGAATGGTGACCCGTTCCTTGCCAATCCTGCCCTTGATCCGCATGGTGGTGGGTGCCACACACCCCTCCATAGCCTGAATCGAAACACCAAACTCAGCCAGATCCAACTCCTCCTCTGCCTCGAGGCTCGGGTGGTCCTCCTCCTCGTCCTCCTCCCGCAGCATGAAGACCTGCACCTTCTGGCATCGATGCCCCGGTGCGTATTTCTCATCGCAGTTGAAACACAATCCTTTCTCCTTCCTGGCCTGCAGCTCAGGCCACGTAAGTCGTGTCACCGTCGGCCGTGCCGCCGGTGCCTGCTCCCTTCGGCCCGTTGCAGGGGCGGGTGGAGCCCTTGGTGGAGCTCGAGTTCTTTGGCGGTTGAAGCGCTCCTCTTGGATGCGGGCCAGACTGATAGCATGGCTTAGACTGCGGGGCATATACGCGTGGACCTCATCCCTCAAATGGTCCCGCAGGCCGGATATGAAACAACTGAGGAGCGTCTTCTCCTCCCAATTAACCCGTTTGCGAGCTTCTCGAAATCCGCTCGGTACTCCATCACTGTGCCCTTCTGACGGAGTTTTTGTAGCGTAGCCTCCACATCCTCGTACTCCAACGGTCCGAAACGAGCCACGAACCCTTCCACAAAATTCGCCCATGTTGCGTACCCGTAGGCCCGTATGAACCACTGAGCCCACTGATATGCATCTTCCTCCAGATGGAAAGAAGCCAGCTGCACCCACTGATCATTCGGTATCTCCTGATAAGTGAAAAATAACTCCGCCTTTTGCACCCATTCCAAGGCATCCCCGCCGCGGAATTTCGGGAAATTCATGCGAGTTCTCTTCGGAGGCATGTAGGGCCGTTGTTGCACATCTCCATGTCTCTCGTTGAACTCCGGTCCATGCTGTGGTCGGCCGAATGGGTCGTGGAAATTAGCTCCCCCTTGGCCGCCGCCCCATTGTTGTCCCCCACCGAAATCCCTGACGACGTGGCTGCTCGGCCCATGTCTCGCCGTTTCCAAACCTCATTGGACCTCCCATGTGCTGCGGCGTCGGTAGAAGGCTCGTTCTCCCTCCGAAATTGGCGTCAACAGCCCCCGGTGGTCGCAAGGGAGCCGCTGGTGCCTCCCGGTTTCTCCATAGGCCGCCCCCGGCCCCTTCCTGGGCGGCGGACGGTCCGCCTGCCCCGTTTCCGGTCGGCACGCCCGGATGTGGCGTTGGCTGGCCGGCCCAGGCCGCAGGCTGGCGTGCGGCGTAGGCGCCCCCTGGCTGGCTTCCGCCGGTCCCGTCGGCCACGGTTGACCAGCCGTTCTAGGCGTGCGGTGCTCCCATCCATACGGGGGCCGATCCGATGCCCGCTGGTTCCGTGCGGCCGGATCGGTCCCGATTCCGTCGGGACCGAAGTGTCCCGACCCCGCGCTTCCTCCGTTGCCCGTAGATCGGACATTTTGTGGTGCCTCGGCTTCAGAATCGCTTCCTTGAACCGCCTTGCCCTTCAACGATTGCATCAACAGCGCCTTGATCTCCTCCATACGTTCCTCCATGTTTTTTGTGGACGTGTTCACGCGGCCTTCCATGGCCGTGACCGAATCCGCCAACCCCACGTAGTTCTCCTCTAGGGTAGCCAGTCGTGCGGTCTCCGCCTCCGAACGTGTCACCATGGTCGCAGGAAGGATGCTCTGATACCAAATGATATGAACTAGCAAGAGAAAAAGAGGAGAGATGGAGATTCTAGAGAGAAAAGAGAAATAGGGTTAGGGTTGAGGAAGAGAGAAGAAAGAAACCTGATAGATCTTCAATAATCCCTCCCAAAGCAGCCCCGGCTATAAATACCCGGGGAAAGGAGGGGCCGGCCGCCCCCCCCAAGTGGGGCTGAACCAGAGTGGTTCAGCCCCCTTCTGGCCGATTTAATGAATGGGGGCTGAACCGGATGGTTCAGCCCCGTTGTCTTGCGCGCGCTCCTTGACCCGCCGCGAGTATTTATGCCCCGAGAACCATTAGCGGATGTGGGGGCATAACACCGGCACTGTTAGCAAGTGCGACACCGGACCCGCATTGGGGGCGCACCTACCAACGACGGAACACCGGGACGGGGACAAGCGTGTGATCTATATTTTCCCAGTATTTTTATCTCGTTAAATTTGTCGTGTAGTTTGATCCCACGTGTTTAACCCCAAGTGGGGGGCATGCAACCTTTTATTTTTCATGTTTTTATTTTTGGTGTGACTCTCTATTTATACCCATGTGGGGGTCCCGGACAAAGTAAGAAGAAATTTCTATTTTTCTTATCATCTCTCTCTCATCATGATTTCCCTCCTCTCTATTCTCACCCTAATTCCCAAACCCAGTCTGCAGCCGCCCTCCAGACCCGCCAGGCGCACGCCGCCGCTCCCAGTCCCGAGCCTATCAAACTGGAGGATCCTCCTCCCTCTCGCAGGAATACTCGCTCCCAATCCGCGACACGTAACATATTGGTATCAGAGGGACCTCCGGCCGCCAACCCTAACCCCAACGCACCCGGCCCGCACCCGGCCCCCGCCCGTCCGCCTACGCTCCCCGTCTCGCGGCACCTGACAACACCGCTCTCCTCCACTGCCGACGACACCCCCGCGCCCTCTTATGGCCGATCGTGACCTAAGAACAGATCTTGGATCGCCTCGGCCGAATGAACTCCCGCCTTGGGGAGGTCGGCTCCCGCACGACACATCTCGTGGCTAGCGTGCCCTCACTCAATCACCAGACTAGCTAGCAATCGGTCCACGACCAACCGCTCCACGACGGCCACTCCAGCCAATGTCATGAGGGCGGAACTTTTCCCCGACACGTCAAGTTAGACTTTTTGGTCTTCGACGGGCACAAAGACCCCTTATCATGGCTTACCAAATGCGAGCATTTTTCTCCAACCAATGAACAACTGGCGAGGATAGGCTCGGTCTCGCCTCCTTCCATCTTAACGGGGCCGCCCAAATTTGGTTCTCTCAACTACAGCGTGAACGCCTGTACCTCCAGTGGGATGAATTCAAGATCGACCGCATGCATGATCCGCTTCGGCTCCTCGCTACGCGGCAACCCCCTCAGAGACCTCACCGCCCTTTGCCAAACGGGCATTTTAGAGGACTATCTTTACCGCTTTCAGTTATTGCTCGTCCGTGCTCCAACAGTTCGAATCGATTAACAAGTTCTCATATTTACGGTTGGTCTGCATGAGCGTGTTCTCCTAGACGTCGAATTCCAAGATCCCCCTGACCTTACTACGACGATGAACATCGCCCGGACGTGCGAACATCGCATTCTCCTAGACAGACAGCACGCACCCCGCCAGGACCATGTGCCCCCCTTTCTGGGGCCATCCCACACCTCGTCGCACAACCCACTTGACAAGCCCAGTAAACCACCCCAGCCGCCATTCCGCCGATGTCTATCCAACGCGGAGATGGCCGACCGTCGCGCCAATGGGCTCTGCTTCAACTGTGACAAATTATTTGGCCCCACTCACCGCTGCAAGTGTTTCTTCTGAATTGAGATGGACGACCCCTCTGATGATGACGGTGATGACCCGGATTCCGAGGCACCAGAGATCTTCGTTCATGTTATTTTCGGCGCACCGGGAGGCAATATACTGCACCTTCCAATCCAAGTGGTGGGTACTAACCTGGTCACCCTTCTGGACTCGGGCAGTACGCACAACTTCATCCGTCGCACAACTGCAGCCACACTACAACTGCCAATCATTTCCCGCCGCCAGATTCAAGTCTCCGTGGACAACGACCACAGCATGGCGTGCCCCGGATTATGCAGTCGCGTGCCTCTGACGATCCATAACCGACCCTTTCAGATAGACCTGTTGGTGGTCGACCTCGACGGCTTTGATATTGTTTTGGGCGTACGTTAGCTCCGCACATTGGGGCCAATTACCCGGGACTTCAACAATCTGACCATGCAGTGGTACTATGATTCCAAACGAATGGACTGGCAGTGTCTTGCCCCCTCCTTGAAATCACAATCCTTCTTGATGCACGGCCCAGAGGTTCCGGACGGCCCCGGCGACCACGATTTCCATCAACTCTTGCAGGAATTTGGGGATACCTTCACCATTCAGGCAACACTGCCGCCGCATAGGCCGCAAGACCACCGTATTTGTCTACTTCCAGGAGTGGCGCCAGTTGTCATGCTCCTGTACTGTTACCCGTTTCTTCAAAAAGATGAAACTGAGCATCAATGCTCCACCATGCTCCAACAAGGGATCATTTGCTGAAGCGTCTCCCCATTTTCATCGTCGGCTCTTCTGGTCCATAATAAGGAGAATACATGACGCTTCTTCGTCGATTACCGGGAACTAAACGCCAAGACCATCAAAGATAAATTTCTCATTCTCGTGGTCGAGGAACTCCTTGACGAGTTGTATAGCACGCGCTTCTTCTCGAAGCTTGACTTATATCCCGGGTACCACCAAGTTCGCATGGCACCGGTGGACGTCGAGAAGACCGCCTTCCGGACGCACCATGGGCATTTCGAGTTTCTCGTCATGCCATTCAACTTGACCAATGCGTCCTTCACCTTCCAGTCCCTTATGAACGAGGTATTTCACTCTGTTCTCCAGAAATTTGTACTTGTGTTTTTTGACAATATTTTGATATATAGCAAGATTTGGCCCACGCATCTCCATCATGTCTGTGAAGTGCTCACATTACTCCGCCGCCGCCACCTCGTCCTTAAGGAGTCTAAGTGTTCCTTCGGGCAGACTAGCGTCACTTACCTCGATCATGTGGTACATAAGCATGGGGTGTCGGCCGACCTAGACAAACTACAAGGCATCGCGTCGTGGCTGGTTCCTCAGTCAAATGCGACCTCCGGGCCTTCTTGGGGCTCACAGGTTACTACCGACGGTTCATTCACGACTATAGCTCAATAGTCGAACCTCTCCTGGCTCTCCTACGACGAACGGTTTTCAGTTGGGAGGACGCAACATAGAAGGCTTTTGAAACACTCCAAGCCGCCTTGGTCTCCTCCCCGGTCTTACAATTACCCGACTTCCGCGAGCCTTTCTATATTGAATGTGATGCCTCGACCTTGGGATGCAACGCAATTCTTAAACAACATGGTCACCCACTCGCATATTTCAATCGGCGCACTGCACTCCGCAACGGAAGTTTTCGGCCTACAAGTTGGAACTGATTGGCGTAGCCAAAGCCGTCAACACTGGCGACCATACTTATGGGGCCGCTCATTTGTGGTCTGTACCGACCACTATAGTTTGAAATATCTCCTGGAGCAGCGTTTGACGATCGTGCCGCAATAATGGTGGGTAAGCAAGTTACTCGGGTTTGATTTCACCGTGGAGTACAAGGTTGGCGCCCTCAACAGGGTCGTGGATGCCCTGTCGTGTCGGCACCCGGACGAGACCGCCATCATTTGCAATGTCTCCAGACCGACCGACCCTCTCTTGGATGCCATCCGGGACGACATCGGACACTCCCCCTCCCTCACCAAGCTGCTCAAACGGGCCCAGGACGGTGTTTTACTGCCAATGTGGACGGCTCATAATGGCCTTATTCTCTTTCAGAACTGGGTCTATCTACCGTCCACTTCCCCCCACATTCCATCCATCTTGGCAGATACTCACAACCGTGCTCATGAAGGCGTCCACAAGACTCTCCACCGCATCCACGCCGAATTTTATTGGAAAGGCCTCCGTCGTCAAGTACAGGATTTTATCGCCACTTGCGCCGTTTGTCAACAATAAAAATCAGCCAGCCTAATACCTGTCGGCTCCTTCAACCGTTACCAGTGCCAACTCAAATCTGGGTCGACATTTCTATGGAATTCGTGGAAGGACTTTCATGCAGCAAAGACAAGTCCGTGTTGATGGTGGTGGTGGACAGATTTTCAAAGGGGGCATACTTTATTCCCCTAGCTCGACCCCTCATCACAGAATGTGTGGCCAATCTCTTCTTCATCAACATCTTCCGCTTGCATGGCCTACTAGAAAGCATTGTGTCTGATCGCGACAAGCTCTTCACCAGTCGGTTTTGGAAAGAGTTGTTCACCTTGAGCGGGACCAAATTGGCACTCCTCCGCATATCACCCCCAATCAGATGGACAAACGGAGGTTGTCAACCTCACTGTGAAAATGTACCTACGTTGTTTAATGTGTGAGCACCCCAAGGATTGGGTAAAATGGCTACCTTGGATTGAATACTGTTACAATAACTCTTATCATTCGGTTCTCCAGACTACACCGTTCCGCTTGATTTATGGTCGTGACCCACCCAAGTTGCTCACATATAGACATGGTCTCGCCACGCTAGCTCCGGTGGAGTAGGAGCTTCTTGATCAGGACCAACTTCTAGCCACCTCCCGCGACCACCTCCTCCGAGCCCAACACCGCATGGAGACTGCATACAACAGTGGCCACCGAGATGTCTCCTACGCAGTTGACGAATGGGTATGGTTCAAGCGCCTCCCCTACGGCTAGGCCACACTGGGGCCGCCCGCATCCTCCAGCAAGTTGGGACCTCGGTTTTACGGCCCTTTTCGCATCGCTCGACACATTGGCGAGGTAGCCTACCAGCTCCACCTACCACCAGAGGCACGCATCCATGATGTTTTCCACGCATCTCAGCTTAAGAGGTTCTATGGCGAGCAACCATCATAACCGATCGTGGCCATTCCCTCTTAGCTTGAGGACAAGCAGTCTTCCGACGAGCAAGGAGATGTTACAGAACCATTAGAAAAGACACCGACACCGATAGTAGGCGCGACACTGGACCCGCATTGGGGGCGCACCTACCAACGACGCAACACAGACACGAGTACAAGCGAGTGATCTCTATTTTTCCCCGTATGTTTTATCTCGTTAAATTTTCTGCGTAGTTTGATCCCAAGTGTTTAAGCCCAAGTAAGGGGCATGCAACCTTTTATTTTTCATGTTTTTATATTTGGTGCGACTCTCTCTCTATTTATACCCATGTGGGGGTACCGAGCAAAGTAAGTAAGAAGTAATTTCTATTTTTCCCATCCTCTCTCTCTCATCCGGATTTCCCCCCTCTATCTTCTAACCTTAATTCCCAAACCCAGTCCGCAGCTGCCCTCCAGACCCGCTAGGCGCACGCCGCCGCTCACCGTCCCGAGTCCGTCAAACTGGAGGATCCTCCTCCCTCTCGCCGGAATACTCGCTCCCAATCCACGGCATGTAACAAAGGTACGATGAGTATATCAGTATATACATGCATAAGTGGCGGTGTCGGTAATGGTATTATTGGAGGGGCGGTGGAGAGATTGGTGTCAATGTTTTTGCTTTAGTGGGAAATGGAGGAATGCTAGGGATGGGAACATGAAGAAGAATGGATGATGCATCAATGGAAGATAAGGGAATTGTGGATGGATTATAGAAGGGAGTGTCTTCAAAGAAGGTGTGATATAAGCAGGGACAAAAGGACAAAAGGTGTGATATAAGCCGTGGTATAACATATATACCCTTTCGGAAGTCAAGAGTAGCTGAGAAAAATACACTTAATTGCATGAGGGACCAATTTATCTATATTATTGTGAAGATTATGAACGAGGGCAACACGTCCAAAAATCCAAAATCTTGGGATTGAGGAAAACATGGTCATCAAAGGAAAAAAGATATTTAAAGGGATTTTTTTTCGCCAAGAACAAATAAGGGTAGACAATTAATTAAGTGGCATTGAGGACTACATCACTCCATAGGCATCGAGGAACCATCATTTGAGACATAAAAGTGAATCCAACGCTTTATTTGTGTGGAACTTTAATAATAGTGTTAAACTGAGGTTGAACTCCAGTATGAAAGGCTTTAAGAAGATTTGAGTTTTTAACATGAAGGTTCATGTTAGTCTTGAAAAATCATCAATGGAAGTAATGAAATAACAAACGGAGAACATGATTCGACACAACTCAGACACCATATTATTGGAGTGAACAAAATCAAACAAAGGAGAACTTTGTTTATCGACCCTCCGAGAGAAGGTGGTGCGATGGTGATTTCCAATTTGACGAAATCTTTTGGGAGTGTGAAGAAACGAGTGACCAAGACAGTGATGTCAGTGGATAGGAGATTGATAAGAAAATGCTAGTTGAGGTGGACAAAAGATGATCGAGGTAATACAAGTTGTCTTGCCTATGCCCCCAACAATTCCTCTTCCCAGTTCGTAGGTCCTCAAACACGGAGTAATGCAAAGGTTGAGGGAGATGACTGATGGATAAAAAAATTATAGGACAACGAGGAGCTAAAAGAACACGATCAAGAGTGAGAGTGGGAAATAGATAAACACTTCAGAATCAGTGACAAAGGAAGGTAGTCCTTCCACAATATAGATTGGTGCAAGACCAGTATAAGATAATTTATTAAATAGAGAGAAGCCACCTGCCATATGAGAAGAAGCACCCGCGTCTAAAACCTGAGTTTTAATAATGTGCTAGTATGGAAAGCGCTAGTACTTGAGGAGGCAGTGATATCAATGGAGAAGGGCCCAAATGGCACAAGCTGAGTTTTAATAATGTGCTCATACTTCGACAATCATAACGATGGAAGGTTCAAGAGAAGGATTTGTTATAGGAGGATTAATAGCCTGATGATGTGCCCGAAAAAACTTACTTGAATCGTGCCTACCAAGAAATCGATTTACACGTCCACAATGAATGCATTGCCCGCAACTATATACCCCTTTCACCCAAGCGATCATCCCCCTTGTCCACCACCCTGCCCAGGAAGACGATCTTCCATAGTTGCAATCACATCAATCTGGATAATGTCTCAATAAGTGGGGGAATGATATATCATGTTAGGATGGTATCTAGATAGGGAAAACTAGCAGATGCAGACCTGACAAGAACCGAGCACCAAAGAGTTCTCCATGTCGATGCTCAAGGGTTGCCAAATCAGTATTAAGTGGTTGATATTCATTTGAATTTGTTCCACATCTTCTTGAGAGCGGAGTAATAGACATGACGAGAGGCGTATCCATCTCTTGATTGAGAAGACAGTCATGTAAATCATAAATTCTAGAAGCATTACCCATCTCTTGATTGAGAAGACAGTCATGTAAATCATAAATTCTAGAAGCATTACCCGAATGATATGCATTACACAAATTGTTTCCTAGATCCGCCAAACCATGGAAGGCATATCACGATCGTGGATTTTTAAGGTGCCATACTAGCAAGAAGCTATGAGATCACCAAATAATCATCACAACGCCAGATAGAGTAGCGAGGGTGATCAAATTTGATATATGTTTACAACCTCTATTAGTTTGTGATGAAGATATCTTAATATTTTCTTCTTGATCTTATCTTAGAAGATGAGAAGAGGTTGTGGGGAATATGAAAAATGAAGCAATAGAGGTGGTCGGTGGAGTTGGAGAGATAAAAAGAGGAGATAAAAGAGACAAAAATAAGAAGACAACTGGAGAGGGAGGATGATAGGTTCGACTATCATCGACAAACAATTGAATTAAAATACAAAATACAATTTATCAAGACATTCTTGATACCAACTCTTGAGGGTAGGATCCCTCTAAGCGCCAACTCTCCTATGAGAACCTAGACCTAGAAAAAGACCGAGATCCCTTCACTCTAACACTATGATCTCATTATTGACGCAGGACGAATCTATAGGCGGAGAGAAAACGGTGACCTAACCCTACATGCTATGCAAAGCCCGACAGATAAAATCACAATTGAATAATAAATAATATCATCTCACGCAGAATATTAAAAGCAAGGCAAATATAATTTATTTAAGCGAGGCAAGCTTAGGCTTTCCTCCACGTGGAGGGTCAAAGCTAGAGTGCGCGACGAACCGGTTCTTCCTGTAGTTAGAGATTTATTCGAGAGCAAAATACTACAATGGACAGAAAAATCCAAACAAACATGAAACCATAACAATGTCTTACAACCCAAAACTCACACAAAAACACAATACGAATATTAGGGTTGATGTAATAATAGTAGATCTGAACGTTGGAGGGGATTCTGGTGGTTGGTGGGCTGGATCGGGTAAGGAGAAGGCAAGTTGAGGATTAGGAGAACTGGATCGGGGTGGGGGATGGCTGGAACCGGGCTAAAATAGCCCTTTCCAGACTCTGAGGAACCTTCATATTGAGGATCATACTCTTTGCTACCTCCAGAAGATGTATGTTCTTCCTTTCCTCCACTCCGTTCTGTGCAGGTGTGTATGTACGGGTGGTCTGATGTAATATCTCATGGGCTGATAAGTATTCCTCAATTGCCTTGTTAGTGTATTTTGTTCCATTATCCGATCTTAGTACTTTAATCACTGCAGTGTATTGTGTCTGAACAAGTTTATGAAAATCTTGGAAGCAGGTAAGTACCTCACTCTTAATTTTCATCAAATATAGCCAAGTAACACGAGATGCACGATCAATAAAAGTTACAAAGTACTTATAACTATTCAAAAAGCTTACAGTACAAGGTCCACATACATCGGAATGAACAACATCAAAAATAGAAGAGCTTCTTCGGCCCATACTAGCATACAAACTCCTAGTAAGCTTGTCTAAATCACAAGCATCACACATTAATTTTATTTTATTTGCTGTTTCAAAAATAACAGGAAATAATCTAACTATAGTTCTAAATGAGGGGTGCCCAAACCGCCTGTGATGGAGTATAGCATATCCTCTGCACTTATCTTCTGTCTTCTAACTCTCATCTTCTCTACCACAGATACAAGAGCCGCATCCAATCCAGATACCACAGCTCATCATGTCAAATCTCAGTCTCAAGTATCTTCCTTGTCCCTTTCTCCTAGAAAATCATCTTGGGAATATCAAAAGAAACAACACATCTCAGTTGCATGATCATGAAGCTAATGGATAAGAAACTAACTGGAAAAAAAGCAGCATGCAAAACATTAGATAGTTTTACTGAACCTGAACAATTAACAGTACCCTTACCGAGCACTAGTTGGAACGTACCGTCCGTCGTCTGGATGTTATCTGCAATAGCTAGATGAGTGTAGGAGGAGAACTCGCCTGTATTTCCTGTCACGTGATGTGATGCGCCTGAGTCAATGATCCAATCTGATGCCCTGGAGGAAGATATGGATGCAAGAGCGAGAGATCCATCAGTTGGGTAGACATACATAGCGATCCCCCAGCTCCATCTCTGCTCTCCTCGCCCATCTGTTTCTTCTTGATGTCCTCCATCATGCTAAGTAGGGTATGTTCCTCCTTTGTATAGATAATGTCAACTTCCTCCGCACTTTCAGTCATGCCCAAATTGGCTCGATAGCCTCCTCTGCCTCCACGAGCACGACCACGTCCCCGACCACGTCCCCATCCACCACCCAAAAATCTTTCCTTGGGGGGCTTAGGGCATGCTTGCCTCAGATGGACCACCTCGCCACAGTCGTAGCACAGTTGGGTTTCTTCCCTCTATCCTGTAACACTGGGGACATCAACTGTTGAAGCCGGGAAAATCCCCACTCCAAAATTCGGATCAAGCCAGCCTAAGGTTACCGGTTCAGCGGTCAGGCTCGACGGCTAATGGACTAAGACACGAAAACTAGCAGACAAAGGACCCGAGGCGCTGCGGCAGGGAGGTCCCACCACGTTCCCGGAAGCAGGGTACGAGGTAGACTGGCTGACAACAAAGTCACGGCGACTAAAAGAGATAGTCGCAAACTAGCGGCCTGTCTCTCTGAATAAAGGATTCAAAGGCTCAGATTGCTGTCCAGGAAAAAGACGGTGGAGATCTAGTAGTCTCCTCGTATCCCTGGGATCCGATTTATAGGTCAATCCAAAGAGAGGGGGGGTCTTATTTATAGCCCTACCCCCGGTGACTTCTCGGGAGGAGCTCGCCTAACTGGGTGAGTAACAGGCCTAGTCGCCTACCTAGCGAGTATGCGAGTGAAGCTCATCATACTCGCTCAGGCCTTCTGCCTACTTGCGCGTTGACTCTGACTTCTGTCTTGACTTGCTAACTTTGATCCTTGTTGACCTGACTCTGGAGGGGTCCACCCTCGACGAATATGGGTTGTACAGCAACCGCTAGTGCCTGACTTCACAATCGTGGACCCTCCTGTCCCCACCTGAAGTTTGAGACATGTCTACTCCTGAATCATTGAGGAGATGGCCTCGGTGAGTGTAGGAATCGTCGTACCAGAAAGAAGTAGGGCTCTCTGTTGATCGAACTTATCATCTAACCCCTTCAGGAACTTCATCGTCCTCTCCTCCATGATGATCTTGGAAGCCCGACACTGTGAGTCGCTGCAACACATCTTGCCAAATGCGTGATCACAATCCACTCATAGCCGTTCCAACGCGGAGGCGTACTCGTGCACTGTTTTTTTTCCATGAGCAGTGTCATCAAATTCTCCATTCACCTGGAAGACCCGCAAAGTGTTCCTCACACCATCATATGTGTTCTTCAGCTTGTCCCAAACCTCCATGATTTTCTCGAGGCGATCTACCGTGACGAAAATCAATGGGACAACCAAACTGAGAAGCCACATAAACACTGTCATATGGGCCGACTCCCACTCATCTCTAGGCGAGTTCTCTGTTTTCTTCAACGCCCCTGTCAGGAATCCCCCAACCTGTTTCGCTGCAAGGATTTTCTTCACACGGCGTGACCAACTCAGGTAGGTCGTCGGTCCGTCAAGCTTCAAATCAATCGGTGAAGGTTTCAATTTTGTCGACCGTTGCGATGAACCCAACACCCTCAACAATGTGGCCAACTCATTCGGGCCCAACATCTTGAAGACATCTTCCATCGTTCCTTCCTTTGACGTCATGGATCAACTTCCTCACCGATCACAACATCCCGTTCGGTACCAATTAATGCCTCCTGCCCTAGATTTGATCACCACATCCTCAGATCTGCTAGGATGCGGAGGTGTTGTTGCTAGAGATCCACTGAAGACCCTCTAGATACGAACGTGTTGGTTTGCCCACTGCGACCAGTCTCGTAGCAGTCGGAGATGGAGACAGCCGCTTGATGCGGCGACGGAAGGGGCGTTCCCATAGCCCTAGAGGCGGAGGTCCTCCGTCGAGCGCAGATCTAGAAGACCTAGAGGAGAAGGTCCTCCGTCGAACGCAAAGGCGGCAACCGCTAGATGGGGAGGCGAAAGGAGGGTTCCCTCAGCCCTAGAGGCGAAGGTCCTCCGTCGAAGTCGCACGCGGAGGCGGAGGTCCTCCGTCGAAGTCGGCGGCAGCCGCTGGATGCGGCGGCGGGAAAGGCGTTCTCGCAGCCCTAGAGGCGGAGGTCCTCCGTCGAAGTCGCGCACAGAGACAGACGGAGGCCGCGGAAGCCGCGGTCGCGGTTGTCGCTCGGTTTTTTCCTCCCCCTGCTCTGATACCAAGGTGAAAAAGAATCTTGTATTATTATGGCAAACACCATGGCTATTTATAGCATACAAAATAAGCTCAATATTACAATAGCCCTGATCTTCAGGTGAATCTTCCCTACATTCTAAAAAGGAGCATGGAGAAAGAGTTACAAGATTTTATCTTATTGCTAAAATATAAGAGGTTTGATTATGATATGGAAGTTCTGATATCCTCCTCCTAGTGGAGTCAGTTACTTATAGCTATTACAAGTGTATTACTTCTTCTGGTTATTCACTCTGTCTCCTGCGCTTTTTCTTGTTTCTTCTCTAATTGTACTTAACGGCTCTTCCAACTGCTGCTGCAGCCTTCCCCGCCTCTTTTAACTGCTGCTTGAATCCTAGGTTGTATCATCATACCTAACTCCAACTTCTACCGAGCCCTTCTCCATTCATTTAAGGAAGTAGACTTGTTTGGACAAAGAAACCCCGAAGAACTCTCATTGACTATAAGATTTGAAGTCATCTCCCTTCTGTTATTACCGACCCTCGTTCAAAGTTTGAGTTCATGAGACTGCCTTGAGAAGTGGTGGGATAATTGTCCGTGGTGGGCCAGTCACATAAATGAGACGGTGCTCGTTGCACCCAGAGATCCGAGAAAGATTTCATCTCATCTCGGTGTCCATTGCGGTGATAAGTGGAAGACCGTCGTGTGTCGATAGTGTTCCGTTATGCCAACAATCGCTTTCACTTAGGTGGCACACACGAGATTTTTTGTCGGGACACAATTAGTGCACAGCTTTTGTGTTAGTTTTAGCTGAGAGTTGGTTCAAATTAATTGTGCAGTTGTATTATTCTTCCATCAAATAAAAAAATATGATTGTTCTTTTTTTCCTGATTCTTCCGGAAACGGAATTGATTTCTGAACAGTAACGAGGAGATTAAAATCGTAATGTCCAACCAAGAGAGAGAGGGCTAGGAAGATAAAGGTGATTTCATAAGTGGAGGGGGTGCATGTAGGGCTCATGGTTAATGATGGGAATTGCCATTGAATTGATGTGGGTTGTGAGGACTAGGTGGGAGTTGGAGATGATATGGCAAATTAACAATGATAACGGGAGGTCTATGGATGGGGTGGAGGTCAACAGTGGACAATATGATCAATGCTAGGTCAATGTTGAGAATTAGGTAGTTGGCTCAATCTCAACATTACATATGAAACCATATAGAAGATTGAAAAAATATATATAATTAACAAATGTTATAAGCTTTTGTTATTGAATTGAAAGATGGTAAAAGAACATAATCGTTTCACTTCATAATTGCGTAGTAGAAAGCATGGCAAGAACAGTTACACTGACTGATTCAATTTGAAACGGCAGACCTCTAATAAAAAAGCTTAATAGACAACTCTAGAATACTCTAAACTCCTCTATCTGCATAACACCCTAAAATACTCTAGGCTCGTCTATCTACATCCTCACTCTTCCAAAAAATTCTTTATGCATCTTGAATCTTCTAGAAGGCTCAACACAAACCTTGACACATACTAGACTTCTCTGTAACAATCTAGAAGTTTTCGCAAAATACTTACCAAAAGAAACATATGCAATTGAACCTCGAAACTGTGACAATACGTTCGGGTACGCCAGGGGAAAAATTTATAGATGTACTTGAGCCGTTGAGCGTACGCTTGGTCGTTTTTGTCAACAAAAATGTTCTAAATTGAAATATTTTTATGCAAAATATTCTTACATTTCTATAATTTCTTTTCTAATTTAGAACAATTTTACTACAAACAAATGCTAATATTAAAAAAAATACCCCAAAAAATGCATGTGACTAAGGTACTTCTGCCTTGGACTATTAAGATAATATATTCTCATTATTTCATAACAAAACGTGAGCTTAAAAAAATCACAGAATGAATATGAGAAATGATTCAAACACACATTTCTTAGACGCTACAGAGACGGCGGGGTGAAAATGATTTTACCTGGGCACGTAAAACCTCACACAATGTTGAAAAAATTGTATAGAACTCCGTGTCAGCCCATAAACCACTTAAGAAGGGATCGTAAAGTTTCAGATTTTGCCAATTAATGAGCATCCACCCATACACAAGTAAAGTTGTTTTTTTTCCTGAACTCACTCGCATCACTAGCTTTGTTAACATAAGCGATTGCTCCATGACAATATTCATAAGCACATGCAATTATCATGATCCTCAAATGTGATCGTACCCCCAAAATATGTAAAAAGCTGAGCCAAACGAAGCATAAATAAAAAGACTTGGAAAAGAAAATCAATTGACCGACAAGACTACTTTAGGTCATAATCAAGTTCAGAGGAAACATTAAAACTGCTATTACCTGTTGCATATGAAAGATCGTGCCAGAGGTGTTCACCAGAGATTGAAAGAAATATTCCCCAAGCTAAATTGTACAAAAAAGGAACATCTATTAGAAAACAAATGGCAGGCATCATAAAAACATGGTTTCTATCATTATTTTAAAGAAAACATTATAGAAATAGTTCAGAGTGAATAAAAAATATTAATGTAAACTAACTTTCTAATATTTATTTTTAACTGGAAGGCCTGAAACTACATTTCGGTGATTGTAAATAAATCCAGTAATCAATACATAGACAATAGAACTAAGAACATAAAACATAGAGATCATTTACCTTGGAGATTAATAATATGCCCGTTGATCAAGTGATATGAATGGTGCATAATCTCTGAAATCATGAATATTAGGTACATATACTACTGACTTCATTTCATACTGATACCGCTCATGTGTTCTTCCTAGCTCATATCAATACAAATACACCACTTGTTGAGGAACTTGAGTTCACAACTGTAGAGAAAGACGCAAGAGAGAGAAAATAACTCAGAAATTTATTATATCTTTAAATACAGGAATACATACACTTATATAGAGAGAAAGAGAAGGAGAGTGTTTTACATCTACAATGTGGGACTAAATAAAATATACATGGGCTCTTCATAATGAGTTTTTTTATTATATCTTAACACTCCCCCACAAGTTGGAGCGTACAAGTCGTAGGCACCAAGCTTGGATAAGAACTGATGATATAATGTCCGAGAGAGAGCTTTCGTGAATATATCAGCAACTTGTCCAGACGCAGAGCCATGCTCTAACTCCAACTTCTTCGATTGAACTTTTTCCGAATGAAGTGACAGTTAACTTCAATATGTTTTGTTTGCTCATGGAATACAGGAATCTTTGCAATATGTATGGTTGCTTGACTGTCACAGAATAGGGTGGCCAGAGAGGAGAGTTTGAGGCCCAAATCACTGAGAAGACTTTCAAGCCAGGTGAGTTCATAGACAACCGCTGTCATAGCACGGTACTCGACCTCAGTAGATGAGCGAGCAACAATCGACTGTTTCTTGCTACGCCAGGTAATAAGGTGTCCACCAAGGTAAGTGCAAAAACCAGTCGTGGAACGCCTATCATCAAGGGAACCTGCATAGCCAGCATCAGAATACGCAACAAGAGACAGAAAGGAGGACGGTTTGTAAAGAAGTCAGTGTCCTGGAGCAGTCTTCAAGTATCTGAGAATCCGCTCGACGGCTTGGAGATGAGATGTTTGAGGAGCATGGATAAATCGGCTCACAACCCCAACAACAAATGAGATATCAGGTCGTGTAACCGTAAGATAGATTAGTTTTCCTACCAAGCGTCGGTAGTACTCTGGATTTGTAAGAACGGGATCAGTTCCAGATCCATGTGTAGACAGCTTGTGATTCACATCCATAGGAGTGTCTGCAGGTTTGCATCCTGAGTAGCCCGCATCTTGCAGAAGATCATCAGTGCAGTACTTCCGTTGGGATAAGATAAGTCCATCGGGTCTCCTTGCAACCTCAAGCCCAAGGAAGTATCGAAGATTGCCCAGGTCTTTTGTTTGAAAAGCCGAGTTTAAATGTTGATTGATGTTTCGGATTCCGGTGTTGTCGTCGTCCGTTATTAGAATGTCATCAACGTACACAAGGAGAATTATAGTGCATGTTGGTTGATGGCAAGTGAAGAGAGAGAAATCAGAAGAGCTCCGTGAGAAATCAACCTCGTGAACCACTTTATTGAATTTGTTAAACAAAGCGCGAGGAAATTGTTTGAGACTATATATAGACTTCCGGAGATGACATACACGAGACTCCCCCGTGGTCTCAAACCCGGGCGGATTGATGCATATAAACAGTCACTTGGAGATCGCCATTGAGAAAGACATTTTTGATGTCCAGCTAATGTAGGGGCTACTGTCAATGCATAGCAAGAGAGATCAGGACTCGAACAGTATTCAACTTGGTGACCGGGGAGAAGGTTTCGTCGTAATCAAGGTCATGTTGTTGAGTGAAACCTCTGGCGACAAGGCGGGCTTTGAGATGTTCAACGGTGCCATCTGGAGCATGCTTGACAGCAAAAACCCATTTGCAGCTAACACAAGACTGGTCAGGAGGGAGAGGAACTAGATCCCAAGTCGGGTTAGCCCAGAGGGCTGTTATTTCTTCATCCATGGTCGCACGCCATCCCGGGTGTTGGAGAGCTTCCTACAAAGAGTGAGGAACAGAAATGGTGGAGAGAGAGGGCAAATTTGAGAAAAGGCGGAGATAGGCGATATAATGAAACATAATTCATCATTGAATGAGCCGTAGAGGGTGATGCCGGATTGTCAGGCCGCGAGATAGCATCGGTAGAAGGGAGCTGTTGTAGGCCATTTGTCCAGGATGAACGATGAGTATAGGCATGAATAAGTGGAGGAGGTGGTGGAGGTAATGTTGGCACTGGGAGTGGAGGAGGAGGAGGAGCTGTGTGAGGCAAAGTCGTGACAGGGATAGCCTGACGAACAATAGTGGAAGGTGGAGACAGTGTGGAAAAGGTGGAGTATAAGGGCTAATCCTCAAGAAAGGTGACATCAACGGGGACGAGCACCTTTTCGTCCGCAGAAGAGTAGCAGACATATCCTTTTTGAGTGCGGGAGTAGCCAACAAACATATATTTTGTGGCTCGAGGGGCGAGTTTGTCATTTGGTGATCCAAGGGAGTGGCCTTAGCAGGTACAGCCAAAGACATGGGGATTGAGGGAGAATGGAGACATGGAAGGAAACAGAAGGCCGAACGGAAAAGCGAAGTCAAGCACGGAGGAGGGCATGTGATTGACGAGATGACAAGCAGTAGAGACAGCAAAGTTTTAATATTTGGTGGGCACCTGCATTTGCAACATAAGGGACCGAGTGACATCAAGAAGATGTCGATTCTTCCGCTCGGTCACACCGTTTTGCTGGGGGTATAAGCACACGGGGTCTGATGGACAATCTCAAACTCGGTGCATAAATTTGAGAAGGTGCAGCTAGTATATTCACGAGCATTATCAGTGTGAATTACCTTTAAGGTAACAGAGAATTGCGTACGCGTCTCAATAATAAAGACACGAAAGACAGATGTTAGTTCAGTACGATCACGAAATAGATAAATCCATGTGAAACGCGAATAATCATCAATAAAAGTAACAAAATATCGATAACCAAAAACACTGGAGACTTTATATGGCCACCAGATATCAGAATGTAATAAAGAGAACGAAGTATCACTCCAATTGCATGTAGGTGAAAAAGAAACACGATGTTGTTTGCCAAAGATACATGATTCACAAGAAAACTCATGCAAGAAGACACCGGGAAGAGCCTTCTTTAAAATCGGGAGAGGATCATGTCCAAGACGACGATGTCAATCAACGGAGGGGACTACAGAGAGGATGGTAGGGGAACATCCAAGAGATAAAGCTACAGCTGTCTTTTATCAATGATATTCTGTGTTCGACGATCATACACAACAAAAGACGAAGGGGAGAAGATTAGGCATCAATCAAGGTCTTGAGCAAGCCTACTAACAAAGAGTAGATTGAAGGGTGATCTCGGAACATGAAGGACCAATGACAAGGAGAGAGTGGGAGTGAGCCGCAGGTCAGCAGCTCCAAACACCGGAGTTGTGTCGCCATTTGCCACAGTGATGAACTTAGGATAATCATAGTGCAAGTACTGAGGTGGCTTCTGTGAGGTAATGTGATGAGTAGCATCGGAGTCCACGATCCAGTGAGAGCTATGAGAGAGACAGGATATACCTTCGGTGGAGAAAGAAGCAACCGAGCCAGATTAGCGACTAACAACGCAGCTGCTGAAGCTGGAGGTGAAGGTCGTTGATATTTTGCTAGGCAGACGAGCATGGCTCGATTGGAGTCGAGCCTGGGTGATGAGGAGCAGCATCAGTTGTAGCAGTAAGATGAGGAGGCAGTTCATGTTTGCGGTAGCAAGTGACTTCAAGATGACCATCCCGATCACAGTGGGTACACTTGAGAGTAGAGCGCCCTGCACGTCATCGACCTTGAGACGTGAAGCGACCTTCCCGATTAGAAGAGCCACGAACTAGAGGAGCAGGAGTAGGTAAGAGGGGTTGTTGGAGCAGAGCCGGAGAGAAGCTGGGAGGAACCTCGGATGGTGGTGTAACCTTGAGGAGCACGGAGCAAACATCAGACAAAGAGGGCGTAGTGGAAGAGTAAAGAATCTGAGCCCTGACGCTGTGAAGATGACTGGAAACACGGGTCATCATTATAACAATCCTAATAACTTCATTTTGTGTCGGTTGAGTTGCAAGATCTATGGAGGGGGGTGATGTTGTATCCAGGCTTCAACCAGAGTTTTAGCCTTCACAACAAAGGAAGTCAAGTCGCCCGTGGCTCCAGGATCCAGTGATTGAAGGGCAGAGATAATGTCAAATAGGTGTTGTAAGCTATCCTTGCCAGAGTAGAGAGAATACAGCTCATCCCACATTTCCTTGGCTGTTTCATAATACATGGTCATTCGGTATGGCTCGGCGTCTATGGAATTAAGCATCCAGGATTGGACCTGACTGTCATCACGGAGTCAATCATCGGTAGGGTCAGCAGGTTGGGCCCGAGTGAGATGATGGAGAAGACCCTTAGTTTTATAGAACATGACGGACCGAATGTACCCATTCGACAAAGTTGGTCTTTCCGGTGAGAGAGATGGTGCTTATGCGAAGCTCATCACGAACTTCGGAAGGCGGGGCAACAACACGTGCGGGAAGGGAGGGAGCTGTCGTAGAGGACATGGCATCTAAAAAAGAATAGCCGAGCAGCTATGAGAAACTGACCGAGCGGCTAGAAGACGGCGACCTGGCGGATAGAAGCAGGCAAACCGCAGACAAGAGTGGGCAGAGGAAAGCGCTAAAAAAATCCCGCAGCGGACTAGCTGGCAGCAGACAGGCTGCGACTAGCGCGTCGGCAAGAGAACAAAGGTTCCCGGAAGCAGAGGCCGCAGCTAGTAACACGCAGAAGTTACAAACCACGGGAAGCAGGTGCAAGTAAAGCCGCAGCGAGTAGAGAGCAGTGGGGAGTAAGTCGCAAACAGAGGTCGCTGCGGACAAAGCAAGCGGCTAGCCAACGAGGCGCTGCGAGTAAAGAGCAGAGAGCAAAAGCACGGTTAAAAAGATGATGGAGCCGACTTCCCACGACATGTGGCCAAGGAGCGTCCTCCCTCTGACGATGATGGTGGAGCCGTTGAAGACAATTCTAGTAGAGTGAACCGAATTCATCAAATCCGGTTGGGTAACGAACATTTCCACCGTTATGTGTTTCTCTTCTCCAGTTAGATCTTGTGGCATTGGCAAATTGCGTGGCTTGTGTAACGCTTGAATTTTCGTGGTTAATTTCTTTTAGTTATTGTCATGTTTATTTCTTTCGTTCAAGTTCGTGAGGCGTGGCGGCACTCGTTTGTATTTTGTTGAGAGAGAACCACCCTTGTCCGAATCTTTTGTTTTCGGTGGTTTCTCTTTTGGTACAACGCGCTCGATCGAACCGTGTGGGTTCTTTTCGCTTGAGAGGACCTCGGCATATCGCCTTGGTATTATCTTAAGGGGCCTTGCGAACCCCCCTGTAATCTTTAATTAGTAACAATATTAATTGTGTCGTTGCTACGTTAAATGCTTGAGTGTGACGTGAGAGTTATCGGAGAACGTCGTGTTAGTTCCGTCGGCCACCCATAACGCTCGAAAGAGTGAGCCTACATCAATTTGGTATCAGAGGGAGGTTCTCCAAGACCCGAACGTCGTGTTTTTCCTTCTTTGGATAACGCGTATTTGAGGTCCCTCTAAGACCACCTTTAGCCATGCAGGTTCTTCTTCCCCGCCGATGACCTTCCAGGCGAGTACTCACAGGTATACTCATCAGTGATGAGTATTTTTAAGAGGGGGAGGATTGATGGAGCCGACTTCCCACGACATGTGGCCAAGGAGCGTCCTCCCTCTGACAATGATGGTGACCCGGTAGATTTGAATGAAGACGTCGGCCCGCAACACTTTGATGACGGCGACAGCATGCTTACGAACGACTCTTGGAAGCGTCGCCACAATAACCGTCCGGAGCGCAAGCCCAATTATTATTTATTAATAATATATATTAATAAATAATAATTGAGTAATAATATATTTTATTAGTTGTTTTATTTCAAAATTATCATTTTATTTCATGTTTAATTTCATGTATTATTTGTAACATGGTTATGTTATAAAACCATGATGTATGGGTGTGTTTTATTTCATTTTCATGTTGGGCTGCATGTAGCCCTTTTCCCTTGATTGTAAAGCTTATATAAAGGCATGTACTCCTTTGTTTTTCCCTAGTTGATGAATGAAAAGAAAACCAATTTCAAGATTGAA
Source organism: Platanthera guangdongensis (assembly GCA_039583875.1). Taxonomy (NCBI): domain Eukaryota; kingdom Viridiplantae; phylum Streptophyta; class Magnoliopsida; order Asparagales; family Orchidaceae; genus Platanthera; species Platanthera guangdongensis. Next base: position 177,205,349 of record CM077160.1, read on the forward strand.
ATCCTCCTCCTTCTCCAAGGCAAGTTTCGCCCCCCCCCCCTATATTCCTCTTCTTCTTTGGTCGTCGGCCACCCTCCTCCTCCCCTCTCTCTCGACCTCCCTTCTCCTCCCCTTCTCCCTTCATCCCTTCCCTATATCCTTGCTACCCGAGCCCTACCATCTTCCTCCTTCACACAACCGGCCACCTCTCTCCCCCAACCAACCCGAGCCACCTCCTAGAAATCCTAGCCGAGCCACCTCCATCACCAACCTCCAAAGCCGCCACCTAACTCCTCCCTCACAAGACCGGCCGCCACCCAAAACTCCCTCACCCGAACATCCCTCATCCTCTTCAAACCCGAGCCCCCTCCACCGCCACCAAAACCGAGCCCCACCGTCTCCTCTTTCCCTCCCCACCAAATCTCTTTCCAAATCCAAAGTATTCTCTACAATATTCCCCCTTATTTACCATATTCAAAATATATCCCCGTCTATAAATTCTCTACCTTCCATATTTGAATTATATCATTCTTTAACTATTTCCGATATCCTGCCACCTTTCTCTCTCCTGCCTTATTGGGAAATATTATTTCCATATTCAGAAGATTTCGCCGGGACTTTCCAAATATAGCGTGATACGAAGAAGGCGACGAATTTCTCTCCCTCCGACGTATCTCTGGCGGAGCCGTTGAAGAACGATTCTAGTTGAGTGAACCAGATTCATCAAATCCGGTTAGATAACGAACATTTCCACCGTTATGTGTTTCTCTTCTTCAGATAGATCTTGTGGCATTGGCAAATTGCGTGACTTGTGTAACGCTTGAATTTTCGTGGCTAATTTCTTTTAGTTATTGTCGTGTTTATTTCTTTCGTTCAAGTTCGTGAGGCGTGGCGGCCCTCGTTTGTATTTTGTTGGGAGAGAACCACCCTTGCCCGAATCTTTTGTTTTCGGTGGTTTCTCTTTTGGTACAACGCGCTTGATCGAACCGTGTGGGTTCTTTTCGCTTGAGAGGACCTCGACATATCGCCTTGGTATTATCTTAAGGGGCCTTGCGAACCCCCCTGTAATCTTTAATTAGTAACAATATTAATTGTGTCGTTGCTACGTTAAATGCTTGAGTGTGACGTGAGAGTTCTCGGAGAACGTCGTGTTAGTTCCGTCGGCCACCCATAACGCTCGAAAGAGTGAGCCTACATAAAAAGAGGACCCGCGGTTTAGAAAGCAGAGAGAGGCTAGCGGACAAGGCAAACGGCTAGCCAACGAGGTCGCTGCGAGCAGAGAGCAAACACGCGATTAGAAAAGAACCCGTGGTTTAGAAAACAGAGAGCAGACTGGCGGTTATAAAGACACAAGATGCAGAGAAGAGGAAGCTGCGAAAGCGAGGGGTCCACTGGTCAGGAGATTATAAAAACTAGGGGAAAAGAGAAGAGAGGTGGATGACACGGAAAAGAGAAGGAAGTAGCTAAGAAGGGAGAAGGCCGCAACCCGGAGCTATTAGAAGGGAGAAGGGCTGGCGGGCGGGAAAAAAGGAGTCCACAAAGGACGGTTAGACTGGCTGTCTGAGGAGAGATGATTGTCTGGAGTAGAAACCGCAGGAGGGAAGGATTGAGGTGGAACCACAGAAGAAGGGGGGCTGCAGATAGAAGAGAGAGTCCGCAGAAGCAGGAGCCAGGAAGACGTGCGGTTAGAAGAAGTCTAACCGCCCAGAGCACAGCATGGAGTATAAGCCGGAGGACCTCCCTCTGATACCATGTAGAGAAAGATGCAAGAGAGAGAAAATAACCCAGAATTTTATTATATCTTTAAATACATGAATACAGACACTTAAATAGAGAGAAAAAGAGGGAGAGCCTTCTACATCTATAAAGTGGGACTAAATAGAATATACATGGGCTTATACATGGGCTCCTCCTAATGGACTTTTTCATTACATCTTAACAACAACATATCAAATCAAAACCAATGATCATGTCATATGAATCTCTTGACAAATGGAAGAGTTGCAATAAGATAGTAACAAAAAGAATTTTAGCATGTACAGTGAGCGAAAATCAGATGCAATGTTGTGTCAACTCAAGTCTCTGTTCCAGAGAGCGTTACCGGTGGCTACGGTGAAAAAAAGAACTCCAATGTAAAATGGAGCTTTCACTCTTTGGTGAGAAATAAAACTCAAAATGGAGATTTTGGCATTTCCTACTTCGCCGGAGCTCAAAACAAGAGGTTACGCACACACTTCCATTTCTCCAATGAGGTGAATGTGAATCAAAAACAATATTGGAGCATGAAAGAGTTTCTTTAGTTTTTAATCAACTGTTAGCTTCTTGTTATGAATATGGAGAACCACCACCATTTGTTCTTTCCTGAAATCTTGAAGAACCAAATCAGTGATGCATGAATAATCCAATTCCATTAATCAAGCATTTTCTTGGAGTAAATCCAAGAACATGAGGCAAAGGAGTGATCCTCCCATTGAGTTAATCCAAGGACAACTGGCCCGCTTGGAGAACCTACCTTTCCCACGAAATTCCACATTTAACTTCTCTAAATAAGAAAACCGACATTCACTATTTCTTCAGAATTAGTCACCAGTAATCTCTGCAAGTACAAATCCCGTGCTTGAAATGATGAAAGCGGTATGCATCTCTGAGGACAATCTCTCGATCCGTGGCTTGGGTGACGTACTTAATTGCTTCATGACAATCTCCACAAACTCGGAGATTTTTCATGATCCTCAAAGGGGATCCACACGGAGTGCTGATGATCCCATAAGCAATTGCCAGCTTCTCACTGTGATGTTGCAAAATAACCTCTCTTTGTTCTTCCTCTAAATCATGAAGAACCAAATCAGTCCTGGTCAAATAACCCAATTCCTTTAATCTCCCAATCAACTTATCCAAGTACGAATATATCATGTAAGATTCAGGGTGTGATTTGTCTCCGGCCACAAATGAATGAACTTTGCCCTTCAGCTGAATCCAAGAACGACCCGGTTGTTTCTTGACCCTTTACTTTTCATCACACTCCACAACCTGGAGACCTTTGCCCAGTCTCTTTTAGTGGCATAAATATTTGATAGAAGGACATAAGATCCGGCTTCATGTGGTTCAATTTCAACCAATTTCTCAGAAGCCCATATTGCTGCTTCGAAGTCACCATGAACTCGACAAGCTGAAATCAATGTTTTCCAAACAAGACTATGATGTCTAAGGTTGTGTTCACAAATGAAGTTTTTCGCCTCATCAAGAAGACCTTGTCTTCCTAGAAGATCAACCATGCAATTAAAGTGCTCGATTGTAGGAACTATTCCATGATCCTTCTGCATCATCTTGAAATACTTGTAACCTTCTTCGACCAAACCCGCGTGGCTGCAAGCAGACAAGATGACTACAAAGCTTATCTTATTTGGCATGATTCTCTTCTCCAACAACATTTGAAAAACATCTATAGCCTCCCTTCCTTCACCATACAAAGCATACGAAGCTATCATTGACGTCCAAAATACAATATTCGTACACTCCATGCCCTCAAAAACTTTCCGAGCATCGTCCAAACTTCCACATTTAGCGTACATATCGATAACCGCCGATGCCAGAAAGACGTCAACCCCATGTCCTAATTTCTCAATGCAAGCATGTATTTGTCTTCCTTGCTGAAAAATTCCTGCATCAGCGCAGGCTGCAGCAATACTCGTGAGTGTAAACGCATCAGCAGGTGCACCCTCATTTAACATCCTGGAGAAGAGTGCCAGAGCTTCTTCTGTAAACCCTTTATGGACATATCCTGCTATCAAAGTACTCCATGAAATTGTATTTCCCAATTTTCCCATGAACGATGGTGATAGCTGTGAGAGATTAGGACTTTGAACTCTGTTGCTGAATATGATCAAAGAAGTTTCTACTTCCCCACACTTGGAGTACATATTTATCATGGAATTCTTTACAAATGCATCATTCTCAAATCCAAGTCTCAGCAATTTGCAGTGTATCTGCTTTCCCAAATCCAATAGAGCCAACTTGGCGGATAACGCCAAAGCAATAGAGAAAGTATACTGATCAAACAAAGGACCGATCTTCACCATGAGATGGAGAAGTTCGAGGGCGGTTTGATCGAATTTGTTCTCCATTTGCCCATTTATGAACGTGTTCCAACTCGAGACATCTTTAGATGGGGATGCTCTGAATAAGTCCATGGCAGCAGTCATATCACCCAACTGTACATGAACACCGATGATAGAATTCCATGAAACAGCATCTCTTTCAGGCATTAACTCGAAAACCTTCCGTGCATATCCGAAGGCATCGTGTTTTGCATAGAAATTGATGATTGAGTTCTGCAGGATGATATCATTTTCAATGTCGTTTCTAAATATCCATCCATGGATGCTTTTACCCACTCTAAGACTACTATTCTTCGCACAGCACTTGAAAGCAGTGGCCAAAGTAAAGCAATTCGGCAACACTCCATCAACTAGCATACATTTAAAGAGGCTCAACCCTAATTCATGCTCGCCTCTTAGAACACAAGCTGATAGCAGAATCGTCCAAGTGAGAATGTTTCTTTGGGATAATTCATCGAACATCTTCCGGACATGATCCAGAGCACTACATTTTGAATATAGATTGAGAATGCCGGTGCCAACCTGCACATTTTCAGTGAATCCGGCCTTTAATGCTACACAATGAAGGGACGATACATAAGAATGAACAGGCAAAGTTTTTGCGGGGTTCTTAAGAATAGATATGAAGTCATCAAGAGGATCACCAACGGACCATTGATCAGAAGAGCAGGGAAATTGGCTGAGAGCATCTGTTTGAACAGAAATGGCGCTTTGGACGTGAAAGAAACGGAGCAAGCTTAGAGAAAGATGGGAAGAACGCTGGAATTTCAAGTGCCCGCTAAGTAGAAGTCTCCTCATGAAAATAACTACTAATGATGGGGAGAAAGATACACGACACAACGATCATTTTTCATTCTATAAAATTAAAAATTAATCAAAACGATTATGTTTGTGAGTACATTTTAAAAAGGCGGTAGTTAATCTCAGTCTAATTTGACTATTCGCACACATTTGTTAGCCGTAACTTAAAAATATAACCGCACTTCGTTTTTTTTGTCGCACCCTGATATTTTTCTTGACGCACCCAAAAATATCCCCTAGTGATGTGCGTGAGACGGCTAATAGAGTAGTGTTGGGCGATGATTTCTCTCAAGTATTATACTTTGAGTGCCCGAAAATATCTGCGTAGAACTGATATATTTTCTCCATTTTTAGAAAATCTGGAACGAAAAACCAATTTGGTATATATTCTCCATTTTTAGATTTGGGTACCAGAAGGAATCACTGTTAACCGGAGAGGAAGGTGGCGCGAGGAAGATGCAACATGTGGGAGCATCGTTGCTAGTAGGGGAGATGGGATCGGCTCGGTGAATGGGCATCGACGAAAGGAGCACGTTGGAATGAGCGCTGACTTATTAGTCGGAGAGGAAGATGACGCGAGGAAGATGTCGGAGACGGGAGCAGCTCGGCGAAGAGCAAGACCGGGTGCGTCTTCCGCAAAATGGGGGAGATGATGTGGGAGTAAAGTTTTAGAAAAAAGTTTTAAAAAACAAATTGGGGTGTGAATAGCCATATGAGAGGTGTGGTTAACAATCGCGGTTAAAAATTGGGAGTTTGCATAACCACTCTCAACTAGTGGGCAAAAAGTCTGGGCCCGGAAAGCCCGCCCAGGCCCGGCCCGATAAAAGTTTGGCTAAGCCCGGCCCGGGAGAAGCCCAGGCTTGGGGCCCTTACCGGGCCCCCATTTTTGTCGGTTGCCCGAGCGTCAGGCTAGCCTGAGCCCGGCACCCGGCTAAGCAGAAATCCCACCAGGCAGGATTCTAATCCCGCCTATTTAGTCGCCTATTTAGGCGGGATTTTAGGCGTGATTAAAATCCCGCCTTTTGTATTCAGGTCGGCCCGGCCCCGGCCCGGCCTGAAGGGCCTAATCGGACCACTCCTTTGAGAGGGAGCCCGAGCACGACCCGACTTAAACTGGGCCCGGGCCTAGCCTGGTAGATAATAAGCCCGGGTCAGGCCAAGCCCGGTCCGGTCGGATTTTTGGGACACGAATACTTTCAACCAATCAAAAGAAGTAAATCACTAGCAATACAAGAATAAAAGAAACACTTGTATTTTATTTACTTGTTTACAAGACGAGACATACAAGCATGAGACGTGATTTTGCGTTGCACTAGATGGAGATAAAAAAAACGGGCATGTACAAACTTGCGAACTAAAAAATTGAGACCGCCAAGACCGCTTATTCACACCACTAACCGCGAGGTCGCATGAACAATCTTTATTGGCTTGTGCAGGAGACTTGTGTTGTAGACAAATCGTTAGGATTATTGACTTGTGCTGGAGGCAAACTACCAACGATATCGATATCGCCCGGCGATAGTTCCAGATCACCAACTGCTTCCTTCTACTGTCCTGATGCTGGGACCCTAACTTAACCGCCCTGATCTCACAGTTCGTAAGACAGTTGATCAAAAGGCTACTTGTAAAGCCCCAAATTTAACCAAATTAATTTTGGGATGTGTTTAGAGGGCGTGATCTGCGGATAGCAATTCGGGCTTGGGTTTTCTATAAAACTTAATGTTCCCCCCTCCCCTCACAACCGAGCCCGACTTTCCTCTCCCTCTCCCGATCTCTCTCTCTCTCTCTCTCTCTCAGTTTTTCCCTCACGCGCAGCACCCGGGCAGCCCACCTCTCTCTCTCTCTCTCTCTCTCGAGCGTCGCTCCCGTCGCCACTGGAAGAAAGAATAGAGCCCGCCTCCCTCTCTCCCGTCACCGTTGGAAGGGTCGAGCTCGCCTCTCTCTTACGAGCTGCCTGAAGGAAGACCCGAGCCGCCTCCTTCCTCTGTCCCAGCCGCCGCCAGTATGGGGGAAAATCTCCTATATGTCTCGGCCGCCGCCAACAAAGAGAAACCCGAGCTTATCTCTCCCTTGCCGACCTCCCTCTCCTCTTAGCCGACCAAGAGGGGTTAGGGTTGGGTTTACTCTTGCGAGAGGAAGCCGTCCGGAGTTGTTGGTGGTGAGCAACAAGGATTTGGCTAGGGATCGCGATTAAGTGTTCGATTTGGAGCTCGGATCGGTGTGTGGAAACCAAATCTGTGGCGACCGAGCTATGGATCAGAAACGCGCGTCAAGGGTAACGACTTTTTTTATTCGGCAGGTGAAGCTTTTAATTTTAGTATGTTTGCATGTATGCCTCTCCCCACCAACGGGTGGGGAAAGGATACTCTCTGACGGGGCGATGTGTACATCCTCACTATTTAATTGTATTTAGTAACCGGAAGCGCGAGTACGGTTTTAGGCGTGCTGTGTGAAGCCCATCCGGACATGTGGTCTAGATTGGTGATGTTTTGTAGGTTCCCAGAGAAAACTTCCTTGAAGTTGAATGTTTCGGAATGAGGGTCTGCCCGGAACGGTAGTTAGTACTGGAGGTGTGCTCCAGGAAACACTCTAATTTTTACATAGGATCGATGTATCATTAGCATTAGCTCTCGGGGAGCTTTTGTTGTGCTGTGTGTGTAAGCGATCTCTTGGAGACCGTGTACTGGCGTGTTGAGTTGTGTGCCTTGGGTGCCCAACTTAGGCGGCCACAAGTGCCAATCTTGGAACATAACGTGTGTTATGACATGTACGGAAAAGAGTTTGTTGACCCGCGTCGTTGTCGTTAATTGACACGATAATTTGAGCAACGGGAGAGCTGAACTGTACACACTCTATGTTATTCGGCTAAATAGACCTGAAGTACGTGGCAATTGTCGTTGGAATAGGGGTGAGTCGAGGCTATAAGTCTGGCTAATAATTCTCAAGCGGAACCATCCAGTTCGGGACTGAGAATAGTGGTGGACTAGCGGAGTTCATCATTGGGGTGCTTTATGCACTATCGTATGTCTGTAATGGTTTCCCTGTCGGATGCCAAGGATGGAAGATTTTGCAACTCGACGTAAAAAATGCTTTCCTTTATGACGAGATTGACAAGGATATCTTCATGGTAGAGCCACCTGGTTATGTCTCTAAAGATCATCTTGGACACGTCTGCAAGCTGAAGAAGGTCATCTATGGTCTGAAACAGGCGCCTCGGGCGTGGTATGGGAAGATCGCAGAATATCTCCAGTTTGCTGTTATTGTGCTCCCGACGCAGTTCTGCTGTTTATTAAGAAGCAGGGGGAGCTTGAGGTCCTCGCTCTACTATAAGTTGACGATATGATCTTCATGAGGAACTCGGAGGAGGAAGTAGCTAGGCTCAAGGTTGAGCATGATATATAGTTTGAGATGAAGGATCTAGAGGAGCTCCATCATTTCCTTGGACTCGAGATGGAGAGGCAGAAGAACGACATGTTTGTTTCCCAGAAGGGTTATGTGGAGAGAAACGTTAAGCGATCTGGCATGTAGAAAGGGAAGAGCAGTTCTACACCACTGGAGGTCGGTCTTAAAATTCGGCGGGATGGGGGAAGGGTTCTTCCAGACCCTTTGGTATTCCAAGCTCTCGCGGGGAGTCTTATATATCTGACTATTACTAGGTCAGATATTGCTTATGCGGTGGGCCGAGTTAGTCGGTATATGACGGAGCCACATAAACCTCATTTGGTGGCGGCTAAAGGAATTCTAAAGTATATCAAATCTACATCAGAGATGAGTCTCTTTTATAAGAGGGACGCGAGTTTTAGTCTGCACGGGTATACAGATGCTGATTATGGAGGAGATATAGATGTTCAGAAGTCGACGTCTGCTTACATCTTCTTCACGGGATCGTTGACTATTTTTTGGTATAATAAGAAGCAGGATTCGATGTCATCTCCACTACAGAAGCGGAATACAAGGCTTCTGCCTTGGCTGCACATGAAGCCATCTGACTCAGGAGATTAGTGAATGACATCAATGAGTAAGTGCGATGTCCTACTCTGCTTCGCGGTGAAAACGAGAATGCTCTCAAACTGGTCAAAAATCCAGTTTATCACGCATGAATGAAGCACATCGAGATCGAGCATCACTTTGTTCGAGAGATGGTAGAGCATGTGCGAAGAGAGAACAATATCGCAAACATCTTCACGATGCCACTATCGAATGGACTGTTTATTCGGTTACGAGGATTACTTTTGCTGGTTTCCACTTCTCACTTCAAGGGGGAGTGTTGAAATTTTTGAAGTGGGAGAATAAGTGGATTTGGGCGGTCTGGCTAGGGAGACCGCACAGACCGCAGTGTCCGCCTCGGCCTGGCGGACAAGGTTGGCGAACTGCCTTGGGCAGGTATTGGTTAGTTCCTGCGGTCCGGTTCAACAAGCTTCCTTGGTAATCTGGGCGGTTAGGATTGGTAACCGCGGAGGTGGCAGACTCATTTGGAGTTCGCTGAGTCTGGCAGAGTTGTTATGTTGGACTCTTCTGGAGCTCGCTAGTATACGGCAGGGCTCTGTGCTTGCAGTCTAGATGTTAGACCGTGGAAGTTGGCACAGTTGCGTGGACTGGTTTACCTGGAGGTCGTGTGGTTTGATGGGGCGGTTCGCAAGGTGGCAGACATGTTCAGATTGGGCGCGGTCTTAGTTTCATGTGGCGCGGTTATTTGGAGATCGTGAAGCTTGTCGTGGACTTGGTCGTGGGACGAAGTCCAGCTTATTGCCTAGCTCGCCGAGTCCGCATGTTTGCGGACTGCTTCTGGTATTCGCTGAGTTCGGCAGATTGACTGAGCACGGATTTTGTTCTAAGTCACAAGCTGCAGTTTGCGCTGACTGGAAGTAATGTCCGCAAGGTTGTGCGGTCTGGTGGCCGTGTTCGGCAGTCTGCATATGTTGTGTTCGCCATCAGTGGTTTGATGTTAGGCATGTCGGGCTGGTTGCTCTATCCGGTCTTGATAGTTGCGACCTTGGCGGACTGGTGTTGGTATCCGCACTATGCAGATACTTGGTGTTAGCCGACATATTTTACGGGCTGTTATCCTATCACTATGGGTGGTGACGACACTCTTTCTCACACCTATAAATAGGAATCCTCGGCTCGTCATAAATAACAGTGAACAATGAGAACTAGCTCGCGCTTTGTTTTTGCGGTTATGATTTTCTGAGCTCTGCGAGTAAGGAAGTTGATTCTGTGCGGCTAACACCAGGCGGCTAGATGACTAGTGGAAGCTTGGTGTGGAACAGATCGCAAATAGCAGTCAGCGGTTAGCAGCAGGTCATAGTTTTTGCAAAAGGTGTCTTCTTCGGAGTTGCGGATAAGCAGAGTAGTTCGCTCGGTCTATCAACGAACTCTGTTCTTGTTCCTTCAGCATTTCATCTTCAGCAATCCACGCGGTTAGCCGCGGATAGGCGGCTTCCACGGTCTCGGCTAGCGGATTGGCGACTTGTGCGATTACAGTGTCCGCTCCGCGCGGTTAACTTGTTGCAAATTTCTGTTCCCTTGGTTACATTATAAATCATGTATTACAATATATACCTTGCTCTGTAAAAAAAGTTAATTTCAATTGAAAACTCTTGTGCAGCTGTTGCTGTTGATTTTTACTTTTCTTCGGTTGTGATTGGGTGTTCCTACGACCTCTTTTCCGCTTTCACCCATTTTAAGAAATTTTAACAAATTTGTCTCCAATCCATCCGCGTAGTACTCAACTCAGTGTGATTATAGCTAAGTATGAAAACCATACTACAAATAATGAAGAATCATAATTAATGTATTTAATAGGGATTTTTTACTTAAATTTGATGAGGGCAATCAACTTTTCTCATCGCAGGACACATATTTTCCATAATCAAACAGTTATCACCGACACATGATCAGTTCAGAAGAAAAGGACGCATAAGTTACCTTTAAGCAAACGCGCCCATTTGAGTTATAGAAGTAAATAAATGTCAAACCTTTTACAATATTCAGGCAAGCACATGCACATGGACATGCACATGCACATGCACCTATCCTATCCTATATATACATAAACTAGGACGTCCTTCTATGTTACATTCAAGAATCCACGCTATGCACTAACGCATAGCAGCAACCGCTCAAGCTAAAGCACATCGTCATACTCGCGCATTCATACAAAGGGGACGTGAAAAACAACACACTTCCGCACCAACACAGACACACAGTGCACAAAGCGTGAAGCGGGAGGGCGTTCCTGCAAAACGCCGCAAGCGCCACATAGCAAGCAAGGGCGATGCATGAGCAATTAACCACAACAATTGTCATCTAATAGGCGTCCATCACAAAACCTTCAACCCACAAAGCGGACACGAGTGACGCCAAGTGATCAGCACACGCCTACAGACCTAACAAAAAGAACACTCCAAAAATGAGTACCCGGGAAGAAAATACGTGCTCGGGCGAAAATTGCATGCATTTAAAAAAAAATCACGGAGATTTCAGTTTATAAAGTTATTTTCTTTTCTGAAAATCTCTGCGAAAGAAGTTTACCCAAAATAATCTTCTTTTAAGATATACATTTTTCAAAATCTTATTATTCAAAAAGTTCACCCAAATATATATATAATTTTGTTAATTCGGTGCGAAAGCAAATACCCCGAGTGCTTTGATACCGGATCTACTTTTAACTTCTTTAAATGCACTTCCATCCTTGATGGCAAGTCATAATCTCTCTCTCTCTCTCTCTCTCTCTCTCTCTCTCACACACACACACACACACACACACACACACTCTCTCTCTAGTTTTACTTAAAACAACGAATGAGGAAGCAGCCGTGAGGATGAGGATATTGACGACCGTGAAAAATGGTTCACCGGTGCCGCCGAAGCCCTCCCCCTCCACCGTCGCTCTCCTCCTCATCCCACTCTTTCTCCTCGCCCTCATCTTCCTCTTCCTCTTCCCCGTCGAGCTCCGCCTTTCCACCTGCCGCCGCCGAGCCGACTTCCTAATATCCGACGTCATCACCATCGCCCCTCCCGCCCCTCCCCCTTCCGATTTCCGCCTACTCATCGGCGTCCTCACCCGCGCCGACCTCTACGAGCGTCGCCAATTCATCCGGCTGGCCAATTCCCTCCAACCCCACCCCTCCTCCTTCTCCGCCTCCATCGACATCCACTTCGTCTTCTGCAGCCTCTACAAGGAGGACCAGCGCACCCTCGTCGCCATGGAAATCCTCCGCTACGACGACATCATCATCCTCAACTGCACCGAGAACATGAACGACGGCAAGACCTACGCATTCTTCTCCTCCCTCCCTTCCCTTTTCAACGCCTCCCGTCGTCCGTACGATTACGTCATGAAGGCCGACGACGACACGTACCTCCGCCTCCCGCAGCTCGCCGGCTCGCTGCGCCGCCAGCCCCGCGATGACCTGTACTACGGGTTCGTGATACCGTGCGAGAGCACGGACCCGTTTCGCGATTACATGTCGGGGATGGGGTACGTGTTGTCTTGGGATTTGGTGGAGTGGATATCGGCGTCGGAGATTCCGAGGAGGATGAAGGACGGGCCGGAGGATTTGATGGTGGGGGAGTGGTTTAAGGAGGGTGGCAAGGCCAAGAACCGCTTCACGCCTAAACCGGCCATGTATAATTACCCGGACCCCGGCGATCCGTGCGCGCACGAGTTTGTGGCGGACACCATCGCCGTCCACCGCCTCAAAGATAATCCTTTGTGGGCGGAGACGCTCAAGTACTTTAATGTCGCCGGAGGATTACACCCCTCCACTTTCTATACAATTACATGAATTAATTCATGGAAATATAGTTTGTATCGTCGTGGATTATTTTCAAATACATTTAACATAATAATCATAATTACGGCATGTAAATCTCTAACTTTTGACGTTACAAAAATTACCTCCGAATGCTTACATTTCATAACAATTAAACACAAAAATAAATAATTTTTTTAGCGGTTTTTTTTTTTGTGAATGGATGTTATACAATTTAAATATTTAGAAAGTGTAATTGTAATTTGAAAAGTTAAAGCTGTAATTACACAAACATCAAAGGTAGGTCCAGATAAATAAACCTAAAGTTATAGGTTGAAAATGCATAAATTTTATGAAAGTATAATAAATTGTTAGGCACGGAAGTAATTTAAAATTATATTTGACATATGCTTATATATATATCTTTACTATATATAAAAAAATACTGTGCTCTACGAATATGATGAGTTTAAAATTTCACAAGTCGTCAGATTATGAATTCATAATTCAACAACCGTTTGATCGAGCACAATAAAATCAATTAATCTATCCACATTTTAGTAGGTCTCCTAAACCTACTATTAGGGTGTCCTAAACCTATGTGAAATTACGATTTTGCCCCTATAACTCTTAAAAATTCAGACGGTTGGTTGTTAAAATTATACATTAATTTAAATGCGGCTATCCAGTTTCGACCCCAGTACCTCAATGACAAGAGGAAGAGCTCAATCCAATGAAACAAGGAGGTAACTGTGATAACAGTTCAAATAATGTATACTTATATTGTTATATTTTATGTACTTTTCATAAAAAAATTTATATAAATATAAGTATAATATAATTCATTAATAGATATAAATATACTATATATAATAATAATTAATTAATTATATATGTACATTTATAATTATAATTTAAAATTTTGTTATTTATAAAATTAAATTTGTATCTTTTTCTTAAATTATCGTTGTGGGCGGGCGAAGTCAGCCGGGGGCGGGCCTGGTACAGTTGCGTGAGATCGTAGTGGTGGGTCGAGTACAGTCGCGCGGGGCCGTAGGGGTGGGCCGGGAACAACTGCGCGAGGTCATAGTGGCGGGCCGAGTACAGTCGCGGGCCGAGTACAGTCGCGCGGGCTCGGGGCCGTAGGGGCGGGACAGGTACTGTCGCGAGTGGCAGTAGGGGCGAAGCCCCTTATCGGGCACTCGTGTATATATATATATATATATATATATATATATATATATATATATATATATATATATATATATATATATATATATATATATATATATATATATATATATATATATATATATATATATATATATATATATATATATATATATATATATATATATATCTTTACACTATAAGGAAGGAGCTAAGTACTCCATGGTGTAACATTTTAATCTAATTATACCCCTGTTAAAACAGTTTTTTGGGTTAAATTTGGGTTAAAATTGGGCTATTTTGGTCATTTGATCGGCTCAACACTAATTAATATAGATTTAATTCTTTTCGTGCACTGTTCGCCCTATCAAAAAACCCGATATCCACGAGTCTTCTCCGCCTTTACTCGCTCTTTATATCCTGCAAGTAAGTTTTTCTTCCCCGAGTCTATCTTCTCTCTCTGAGCTTGAATTGATGTGGTGAAGCGGCCAGCGTAAAGGATGGGTGTAGAAGGTGCGAAGTAGGTAGAGGCCGGTGAACAGTTAGATCCCGCCACCGCTGCGGAGGTTCCGCCACCGTCGCCTGTGCCGATGTCAACTCAGCCCGTGAAGGATATGCTGGAGGAGAGAGCGGCGACACCACCGGAGACGGAGGAAAAGGTGGATGACAACAAAGCTCTCGCTATTGTGGAGAGTAAGCGCCGGCTTGAACTGTTTTTACTGCTTCGACAAAGAATCTTCATATAAAATGATATTTAATTTAATTCATGAATAGATTCTTTTTGTGTGTGTGTGTTTCCTCTTCTTTATGATATGTCTATAAAATGAACATATTTGGTTCTAAATATACCTAAATTCCTGTGTATGTTTGGTTGCGGACTGGAAATTTGGAGGTTTAAAAGAGATCTAGAGGGTTCTGTTAGTTGCAATTAGCCAAATCACTTCCATTATGCACACCCCATACACCACCATGGATCTGAAACCAAAATTATACCTCAGATCTAGGATTTTATTGAAGAAGAGGAGGAATAATTCAATCAAAAAGTAATGTTATTGTCAAGAAACTTCTTAGATCTGCAATTCAAATATGTATCTGTTTTCTATATTCTGAAATAGGAAATGGATAAATAAGTTAGACCGTCCAAAAAGTCTTTTATTAAAACGAATCCAAGGAATTAGATAGTGATTCTAAGCACTGACATCACTTTTTTTTTCAAAGTTTTATGTTGCGGACGCGGAGGATGGAGATGGATGTTCTCCGTTGCGGCGAGTTTGCAGGCATCGTCAAAGACCTGCCACTTTTCTTCTCCTGATGCAATTTGGGTAAGAATTATTAATCCATCATTTTTTAGATTCTAACCTGGAGCTATTTAGCTGAATCATCTATTGATTTACCCACAGTTGCTTCATTTCCTATTAAATTTTTTTTCAAAGCATGGATGTTATGAATTGTCAACAATTAGGGGGTAGTTGTAATTTCGATAGTTATATGGGTGCAAGCCCACAACCGATGTCGCCGCCCACGATCGATGTCCCCGCTCGCGACCGACGTCGCCGCGCATGTCCAATATCACCCCTCACGACCAATGTCGCCCCCAACAACCAATGTTGTTTTCCACGACCAATGTCGCCGTCCACGACCAATATCGCCGTCCACGACCAATGTCACCGCTCACGACCAATGTCGCCGCTCACGACCAATGTCGTCGCCCCCGACCAATGTCGCGGCCCCCGATCAATGTCGCCTCCCCCGACCATTGTCGCCGCCCCCGACCAATGTCGCCGCCCCCGACAAATGTCGCCGTCCCCGACCAATGTTGCCGCCCTCGACCAATGTCTTTGTCCCCGACCAACGTCGCCGCCCACGACCAATGTCGCCCCTACAACCAATGTCGCCGTCCACGACCAATGTCGCCCCGCAAGACCAGTGTCGTTTTCCACGATCAATGTTGCCCCCACGATCAATATCGCTCCTACAACCAATGTCGCTGCCCCGGACCAATGTCGCCGCACCCGACCAATGTCGCCGCCCCCGACCAATGTCGCCGCCCCCGACCAATGTCGTCGCCCCCAACCAATATCGCCCACCACGACCAATGTGCACGACAAATGTTGCCCCTCACGATCAATGTCGACATACGACAAATGTCGCCCCCTCGACAACTGTTGCCCCCGCACGGGGTCCCCCGTGCACGACTGCTTGTATATATATATATATATATATATATATATATATATATATATATATATATATATGATAGGAGGAACAACTCAACCCAATGAAACAAGGAGACAACTGTGATAACAGTTTAAATAATGTATACTTATATTTAGTCGTGGGCATAAAGCCCGATCGGGCCGGCCCGGTACCGGGCCCAACGGTCCCAGGCTTTTCTCAACTGGGCGGAGCCCGGGCTTTTTTGAAGTCGGGCTCGGGCCGAGCCCGGGCCCCTGCCCCGGGAAGGGGCCTGATCCGGCCCTTCGGACCGGGTCGGGCCCCGCTTTAACTTTAATTTTTTAAAACCTTAATAATTAAATTATATTTAAAAAAATAAAATACTTTAAAATTTTAATACATTAAAAAAAATCCGCTCGCATGAACAAAAAAAATTCAATTTCATTAATATTAAAAAATATTTACATCTTACAATTTTCATTAATTGAAAAAAATTAAAAGAAATGAAATTTATTATCATTTTTAATTTTAGATTTAAAAAACTACAATATTAATTAATTTAACAAAACAGAAAAATACAGTTTTAACTTTGAAGGCAGCTACTAGATGTGCGCTTGCTCTTCAATCGTCTTGTAAATTCATCTCGTCCATCTCGTCTTCGATCTCCTTTGAGCTATTCTCTAATGTTGTAATGTGTTGCTTCCTCTTCATAGCATCCAAATAGTCCTTGTAGCAGATGCACATTTCCAAAGATTCTTCATTGAGCCAGCTCCTCTGCTCGTTCAAAACTCTACCACTAAGAGAAAAAGCGAACTCTGAAGCTACCGTACTAGTTGGATTGTTAGTAAATCACGGGCCATATAAGACAAAATAGGATACGTATTAACTTTACCTTTCCACCATTTTAGGAGATCGAAGTTTTCAATCTCCTCCGTGTTCATAAAATCACGGAATTGTGTTTTAGTGTACAATCCTAATTCATTTAAACTACTAGATGTGCGCGCCTTTTTCCTAGCTGCTAATTCTAAAATTTTGTTTTTAAAAGTATCATTTGTTTTTGGTTGTGTTATTTCTTCCCGGGGGCGGGAGCCGTATAAGTTATCATAATAATTGTAACACTCGGTAAAAAGAGAATTAAATTTTATAATACTAACGTCGTCACAATCATCGAAACTTAAATTTAAATTTAAGTTTGTATTTATTTCTTTTATCAAATTTTTAACGTCGTCTACGCTAAATAACGGATTTAAAACGGAGACACACGAAAAGATTGCAGACATTTCTCTATAATATTTTAAATTTTTTTCTTCCATTATTTCAATTAATGGACGTCATCCATCATGTTGTCTATAATAATTAAATTTTTGTGCGATGTTTACAAAATTTTCAATAACTAGGGAGCTGGTGGGATAGTACACGCCAGATAAAAAAACTGTCGTCCTATAAAAATATTTTAATAAATCCATGTAATGTCCTAATATGTCTCAATCAAAATCGGTTAAATCATGACTATTTACCATATTATAATATTGCATAAGTCGTGATTTTTATTGAAACACTCTTTTTAACATTTTATATGTTGAGTTCCATCTAATAGACATATCAAATTATGATTTCAAATATTTTTTACCCTGTGCATTTACAAAATTTTTAAAATCCTGCGATCATTGCCTAGAACTATAAATGACTCTAAGCATAAGATGAATTTTTTCAATATACGGTTCCATAGCGGCTAAGCTATCCTGTACTAATAAATTTAAAACGTGACAAACACAACGAGTGTGAAAAAACGCACCGTTTAGCATTGTTTTTAAATCGCGTTTTAGCCAATCAATAGCTACGTTATTGTTAGAGCCGTTATCAAAAGAAATACTCATTATTTTATCTTTTAATTTAAATTTGCGCACACATTTCATAATTACATTATATATAGTTTTTCCAGTGTGCGGATATTCGAAACCTTCAGAACAAATTACGCGCTTATTTAACTCCCATGTGACGGGATCTATCCAATGACACGTGATACATATGTACGATAGTCCCACTTTTATACTACTGCTCCAAACGTCACTCGTTAAACTTACACGACCCTCGAAATTTTCAAAAAAATTAACTAACAATTTTTTTGATTCTAAATAAGCTTTAATGGTGTCGCGCCTAAGAGAAGCTCTACTTACCTGTTGATATTTGAGCTGGAGGCCTCCATGTATGTACTTCGTCGCATCCTCGTTGTCGTAATGGCTGAATGACAACCCACGTTTGATGACATGTTTCATCTGCAGATCCCATTGGCGAAGTTGATCGTATGCCCAAATTTATCCTGCTCCAGAAATTTGGGCCTGACTGCACTCGAAAGCTTGTTTCGACACGCAAGACTTAAGGTGTCTTGATAATGTCGAGTTGCCGGTAAGTGTCAGCAACTTCGAGCATAATTTGCACCGCGCCTTAAATTCGTTGCCAACTTGAACCTTATCGAAGTGCTCCCAAATTCCCGCTTTACGATTGTGCTCCGCCACTACAGGCGTACTCTGAGTAGACGACTCAGACGTTGAGGAGGACGACGCCATGTGTCATTGAGGTAGTGAGTGAGAGAGAGAATGTGAGAGAGAGAGAGTAAGAGAGATAGAGGGGGGTGCTCGGGTTGGGGAATGAGGATTGGGGAATGAGAGAGATAGAGAGTAAGAATGAGATAGAGTGAGAGGGGGGGGGGGGGGGGGGAGGTGGGGGGGGGGGGTGTGGGTTTTATAAAAAAAAATATTATTTTTTTTTAAAATAATGAGAGAGTAAAAGTGAGAGTAAGAGTGAGAGAGAGTGAGGGCAGCCGGGGGGGGGGGGGGGTGGATTTAAATATTTTTTTTTAAAATAATGAGCCTAGGGCCTAGTACAGCAGCGGCCAGCGGGGCAGTTGACCGCTGCTTAGCCTAACGGCTCTTATTAGAGCCGTTAGCTTAGCAACTAACGGCTCTAATAAGAGTATTAAACGGCTCTAATAAGAGCCGTTATGCACGGCAGGGCCCGGCCCTAGCACGGCCCGGGTATCGGGTCGGGCAATGGCTCTAAATCTGAGCCCTGTTTGGGCCCTGAGCCCGGCCTCAGCCCGGGCCGGGCTTTTGCCGGGACGGTCCTAGCCGGGCTTTTACCGGGCCGGGCTCGGGCCGGCCCACTAGGCCCGGTCCTTTTGTACAACACTACTTATATTGTTATATTTTATGTATTTTTATAAAATTTTTTATATAAATATAGGTATAATATAATTTAGATATAAATATACTATATATAATAATAATTATATATATTATTCATTATATATGTACATTTATAATTATAATTTAAAATTTTGTTATTTATAAAATTAGATTTGTATCATTTTCTTAAATTATCATCGTGGGCGGGCGAAGTCAGCCGGGGGCGGGCCGGGTACAGTTGCGTGAGGTCGTAGTGGTGGGTCGAGTACAGTCGCGCGGGGCCGTACACTACAAGAAAAATCTCATTTAGCAAGAGAAATTAGGAAGGGTTAACAATCACATAATAATTAGCATCAGATTTAGCTAGGATTTTTTTTAAATTTACCTATGAAAATAGCAAGGAAATTTTTTTGTTGCAAATATAGCAACAAATTTTTTTGTTGCAAAATTTGTTGCTAAAATAACAACAAATTTTTTTGTTCCAAATTTTATGTTGCTAAACAACAACAAATTTTTTTGTTACAAAATATTTATTGAGAGAAAAAATTCTAGTTCAAAAAATGTTATGGCTCTTTACAAAATTATTCTCTCCCATAAAACATAATTATTGTTTATATATATTTTTATAAAATAGTATAAATTATTTTATTTAACAAAAAATTAATAATATATTTAATTATTTATATAATTTTATATTTTTATAAATTATTTAAATACCTACATATATTTATAAATTAATATAGATTATTATTAATTTATTATTTAACAGAATAATTGTATATATATATATATATATATATATATATATATATATATATATATATATATATATATATATATATATATATATATATATATATATATTATATAAACAAAATCATGTGCGGTCAAACGAACGTACGGGCAAGGGTCAAAATTGCCTCAAATCAAAATTTGATGAACATGAAAGTTGTAGATCTCGGCGAGACGAACAACTTTCATGTTGATCACTTTTTGATTTGGAGCCTTCTTGGTACTCGATTTGAGCTCCGAAATCAGGGGCGGCGAGATTGCTACTGTAGCACTCACGCCGAGATCTACAACTTTCATGTTGATCACTTTTCGATTTGAAACCATCTTGACCCCCAAATTGCCCTACCCATACGCCCGCACGCAAACTTGCCCGCACATAATATCTCCACATATATATATACTCACGTATATATTATAAAGTAATATAATTATATGAAATATATAATTTTAAAGAATATTAATGTTAATATAAATGTTATATAAATTAATATAAAGTATATATATTATAAAAATTTATAATTTTATAAATTACATAAATATTATAATTATATATAATCTTTATATATAAAAAATATCAGTCTCTTAAATCAAAAAATTGGTTGGATCAGTTGGTAAGAGTGATGGGTTGTATGGAATAGGTTGAGGGTTTAAATCCTGGTAGATTCAATTAAATGAATATATTTTTATTATTTATAAAACAATATTTTTTATTTAACAGAATTATTAAATAAAAATATTAGCAACAAATAAAATACCTTCCTAAAAATTTCTTGCAATATAGGAAGAAAATTTTTTTCTTGCTAAAATTAACTAGGAGGATATTAGGTAGGAATTTTTTTTGTTTCTAAATTCGTTGCTAATTAAAATTAGCAACGAATTTACCTAATTAGCAAGGTATTTAGCTCCTTGCTAATTAGAGTTTTTCTTGTAGTGGTAGGGGTGGGCCGGGAACAGCTGCGCAAGGTCATAGTGGCGGGACAAGTACAATCGTGCGGGGCCGTAGGGGCGGGAGAGGTACGACCGCGTTTGGCAGTAGGGGCGGAGCCCCGTGTCGGGCACTCGTGTGTATATATATATATATATATATATATATATATATATATATATATATATATATATATATATATATATATATATATATATATATATATATATATATATATATATATATATGATAATATGAGGATCCCTAAGCATCTCACATGGGATGATCAGAATGCATTAGAAGGTCATAAATGATGTGTTTTAATTTTAGCCTTTTTAAAGTAAGAACGAGTCAATTTCGTTGTTGAGTTAAAGCTATTGGTTGAACCCTGGCTATAGTTCAATTTACACTTGTTGCGACTCACTCAAAGCTCCTAATGATCGGTCTTGATTGCATCATCTTAATTTGTGAGCGGTCAAGCGTGCAATAGAGAAATGAGGCGGTTGGCAAGATAATTTTTTAAACGTAGAAAATCCCGAAAAGGGGTGAAAAATCATATGGCCTGGACTGTGCTGACCAAACTTTCACTATTTTACGAGTATTGTACAGGGCTTTTAAGAGAATGCGAGGACAACAGACCGCTATTCATTACAACTTGCAGGGAGAGAGAAAAAGGGATGCGTTCGGAGGGTGATAGATCATCGCTTTCGAAGCTAAGTATTCTTTCTTTGCATCGGTGGGGAGCACCGTGCTTTGGAAGCTTGGTGTTTTTTTTGCTTGTGCTCAGAGGCTTGAACTGCGCATTTCTGCGCGTCTTTGTGTCTACGACTTGTCTCCTGTTGTTCACGGTGGAGTCTGGAGTGGGGTGCTTGACGTAGAATTGAGGGTGTTGTGCGCTGAGCGGGATGCTTGTTGTGGCGAGAAGCACATGGAAAAAGCGGAACATATTAAATGACACACGAAGATGAATGAAGATCTTCAAAGGGCATATGAGATTCATGACGGAGCTCTCACACACATATGAGGAGAAGCGGGAGGAGGAAAAGATAGAAATGAAGGAGAGACTAGCGTCCTATTTTATAGGTCTTAGGGTTGGTTATGACGGTTTACACGGTTATCCACAGATCATAACCATCATATTTACTATTTGCTGGTCATTTCATATAGTTTATAACATGTATTGTTTAAGTATATATTTTACTATGCGTACACCGAATATAATTTCGGTTACTTGCACCCACCAATAATGAGTGGTTACGGAAGGTGGTTACACGACAGTCAGACTATGGAGATTGCGCGGTGGAGATCAGATGGTGGAGAAGGGTCGACCGGTGGCGGTGACCGGCAACAAGCTCCCGACGGCGGGAGGCCGCCGGTGGGGAAGGGAGTGGCGGTCAGTGGGGGGACGGCGGGGGCCCTCGTGGTGGCGGGCGTGCGGCCGCGAAGCGCGGGGCGGTCGGCCGCCCGTCATCATGGTCGTGCTCGCTCCCCCGCGAGGCGCGGTGACGGGTGGCCCTTACGGTCGCGCCCGCGCCCCCGCAAGGTCCGGCGACGACCAGTCGCGGTCCCCTCGGCCACAACGGTGGGTGTACGGATCACGCGTGCAGATCGCGGGCGTGGTGATTTCGGCGGTTTCCTTCATAACCCCCACTAAGTTAGAGATCAGGATCCTCTCCATGTCAAGTGAAATGGAGGGGATCCATTTCACGGTTCAGATTGAAATCTCTTTGATCCGACGGACCATGTTTTTTTAGATTTTTTTAATCAAAAAAAACTTCACCATAAGATTTCTTTCAAACTTGTCTTATCCATTGAATGATGAAATAGATCCCGTCCATCTCACTTGAAATGGAGATGATCAGAATCCGTTAGTGGGGTAAGGAAATTTCAGCAATTTGCTGCACAGAATTCCTATATAAATTGAGTGAGACCGGTCAGCACTTGATTTAGCACATATTTAATATATAAGGCAAATATATGCAGTTAATCAAACAAGTAAAATGTAATTTGACGGTCAATAGCCATAACGGTAAACATCAGGCCAATTTTTTCTTTCCCTTCGAGCAAGGACGATGCGGGATGGGGAGAAATTAGGGCTTTCTGGACCTCCTCCTTGGACGGCGTCGTGGCTGCCGTTCTCCTCTTTGGACGACGGCAAAGTTTTCAAACATGCGGAAGTTGGAGTGCGGGTGTGCGTATTCCATTCAAGCGGTGCCATCTCCTTCTTAGTTCACAGTAAACCCTTCTCCTTCTCTCGTTCTTTTTTTTTGTGTGTTAGTAGATTGGGCTACTTTCAATTTTGTGAAAGGGGTTTTAATTGAAGTTTATACCCGTCTGCTGTTATTAATTGAATCTTTTGGTGGATTCTTTGTAAATCTGGCTATGTTTTGTGGCTTTACATCAAGTGACCTGTTGTACATTTGGGCTGAAATGTTTATATCAGAGGTTTTCCTATTACTTTGTTTTTAAATATCTTTCCAATTTGGGTATCCTTAGATCTTCATGTGGCGAACAAGCATTTAAAATCCCTGTAGTTGGATTATTTTATTAAATGGAGGAAATTTTTTATCAGAATTGTTATGGGATTGTATCAAGTCAATGGATTTCAATTTTATATTTTATTTTAATCATCTTAGGTTCTTTTACCCTAGAAGTACAGACGCCTAATTAAAGTCAAATTGTCTTAGGAATCGTATCACATTGATTTAAAAGATGCAATCCATTAATAAGATGCCTAAGTTTTAGATATTATAAAGGATGGTGTGTCCGGATAGGCGTGGTGATGAATCTGAGAAGGATAAAGGGAACAATATAGTCACGGTGAGTTCTTACTTGATTGATTATGCTTAGATTTTAAAATATTTTTATTATATACCTGCATGGTTCTTTTACACTTAGCCTACTTTTTGTGTGTGCCCATTTTGAAAATAAGACGTAAAACGAAATATGAAAAGAAAAAAAGGCATAAAATGAATAAGAAGACGAAATGCATCAATGAAAAAAAAAGCTAAGAGTTAACTCGCGTAGGGGGTGCGTAAAGCCTACGAAAAAAGAGTTGAGTTTGAGTTAGGATCTTCCAATCTACTGGGCCAGAAGGCCTAGATTGGAAGTGTACGTCTAACCAGGGGCCAGAATGCCTACTGCGTGTAGGATTGCCTTGCATGATCATAGGAGTTTAAGATGACCCCAAAAGGGGTGGGCCTAGGAATTTGGAAAGATGAATCGACAGCTTCCCTTAATAATTACTGATTGAACAAAATTAAAGAAAGATGAGAATGATATAAACTGAATAAAAAGATCAAATTCGAAGGAAGATCGTGATGAATGAATTTGGATAAAAAGAACAATGAACTTGAATGAATATGAAAAACATGAAAAGGAAGCAAAACAAAAGACTCAAAGAAAAAAACTTGAAGAATCCTAAGAAAAAAATAACTAAAAATACAAGGATTTAGAATATTATCGTACTTTATTTAAAATGATTATGCATATTTCTCACTTTTCTTATTTGTTTGTACAACAGTTGAAGAGATAAAATGCTCACATAATTATATTATTTATGACTAACTCTACAGTTGTCTCAATTTTTTTAGGAAAAAGTTATTTCCCTGAACACACCTAAGGTAAAAATACCCGAGACGGAGAGAAAGAAGTACAAAGATGATGAGTACAGATTTTCGGCTAAACTTACCTTAACTGTTTTGGATAATATATATGCATATAGATGTAGATTGTAGCTTTGTCGTAGTTGTATGACATATATCTGGATGTTGATATATCCCTGTAATAAAAGTTTTTAATGAAAGGAAAAATTTTCATTTTGCGTTTTACTTTGTACTTATTGTACGTGTTTTTGCGATGTATTGGGATGAACGAATTGAAAATAAGCTTAAATATAGAATTAATTGTATTGGTTGAAAATAAGCCAAATTTGCCATGCCATCAAACTTTTCAATCGAGTAACTGTCCAAACATGGATTCTTCTTTGCCATTGTTGACGGTTTTGCACCTTACATGCCCCCTAGCCACGAGCGTGACCTAGGGGCATGACTATCCAAAAAAATTCCTATAAATTCTAGACCTCTAGCCGTACTAGAAAAGCCTATTATTTCAAAATTAGATTTTCAAAGATAGGGCATGGACATTGTAGTCACGACCCGAACTTTCAATCGGTTAACTTACAAAATTCAGCCTTCTGATATTATCTAATCGTTTCCCCAAGAGTTAAGATGGGAAAAGAGAGAACAAATTTCACTATAATGGGCAAACTGAAATACACTAAAATTATTTGATGAATCATGTAAAAGGAGTTATGCATAACAAATAATAATGAGGTAAACTGTGTAGAAATACCCACTACAATTTGCTATAGGATTCACCAGACATATTGACAACCGCTCGAATCAACATTCCTTCATTCACATACAATGATCCACCAATAGTCGTGTTCAAATAGTCCGACCGGGCTTGGGCGGGGCCGGTCGGGCCCGACTTTTTTGCCACCCGGGCTCGGCCCGGGCTCAGCTTGAGCCGGGCCGGGCTCCTTCTCAAAGAGGGAGCCCGATAAGGCCCTTCAGGCCAGCCCGGCCCGGCCTGACCTAAATACCAAACATGCTGGATTAAAATCCCGCCTATGATTAGGCGGGATTTTAGGAAATCCCGCCTAATCCCGTTTAGCCTAGTGTCGGGCCCAGGCTAGGCCCCGTGCCCGGGCTTTGCCTGGCCCGGCCCGGGCAACCAGCTAATATGAGGGCCCGGTAAGGCCCCCAAGCCCGGCCTTGGCCTGGGCCGGGCCTAGCCGGGCTTTTTCCGGGCCGGGGCCGAGATTTTTGCACACAACTGTCCACCAACGAACACCACTTGCTCATATCCCGTGCTCGCGCCTGCATCCACCGTCAAGCCTACTTGTCAACAATTGTTTGGCCCCTTAAAAGATCCATGTTGATCACTGAGCTTTGAAGTACTAGCCACTCAACTTCAATGACGACTCTGACTAATGTTGATCTACATGAGAAAATCCTTCAAGATCACAATACATGTATCCAGCTGATTGTTAGGAGAAAACTAAAGGAGTGGAGGCTAAGGAGAAAGCTAAAGAGAGATTAGGGTTTGGAAGGAGGAAGAAAGAAATACTTGGAATTACTCTAGCATGCATCCACACGAAGAGGCCCGGGTATATATATATTCCCGGGCCAAGAGGGGCCGACCGGCCCCTTCCAAGCGGGGCTGAACCGGGGTGGTTCAGCCCCCCAACCCGCCAAATCAGAGAGTGGGGGCTGAACCGGATGGTTCACCCCCATTGCCGCCTGTCTTCGTCTTCCGCTTGCAAGCGTATGTACGCCCAAAGAATTGAGTCATGTTCGGGGGCGTAACACTGATGCATGTAGGTTAGAGCTCCTTCGAGAAATTACACGCACACATGTGACATATCACTACTTCTGCACCGATGAGCATCTGCCACCAAAGATCCCTCCTAGTGTTGATGTGTTGATTTTGCCAGTTACTCCTGCTTCATGCAGGAGCATCGTGTTGGGATTTCCGGTCATAGAGCACAATCTTCAGGTACAACAAAACATAAGATCACAAGATAGAACACACTTGCACAATTTTATTAACATAATACAAATATAGCACTCAAAATTAAGAGATACAAGTCCAAAAAATACATTGTAGAAGTACTCATACTGCAAAAATCTGCAAGGAAAATTTTAACTTTGGGGTCAGGTAATATTAATTACCATTTTTAATATGCAGACACAAAAGCATAAGATTCATACCAAAATGAACCTTCATTGTTGTTAGGTGATCAACCGCCCCGATCACTTGAAAAGAAGCTCAAGCCTGGACCTCGCCTTGCCGCGGATGTCCAACCTACCATCATACCACCCTTACTAAGCAGCACAGGCTGTCCATGAACTGCATCCCTCAAGCACAGCTTCTCCGCACAACCTTCTTCTCGCCACCTCCAAGATTTCCTACTAACTTAATTCCCTAGAGTCTTTGCTATGAACCACAAGACCCTTTGAATAGAATATCGATGGGGAACAAAATTGTTGGTGGCCATCAATGTTGGTTGGTGGTGGAATATGGTGGTGATTTTTCTTGTATTGGAGTGTGATTCACATGCCTGAGTTGAATATTCAAACCAACTTAACTTTCATCAGCTTTGTTTGAATTTTACAACAGTACCTGCACAAAACATCATCATCGCACAAAACATCATCATCGACATGAAGCAATGTCTGCAGGAGCCAAAGTCTGTGCATTGCACCGCCTCAAACTTGAGGCGCAAGTCCACTCTCTCGTCTATGGCTCGTCTCGGGGATGTTGACGCCTTAAGATCGCAAAA
The DNA here is from genome assembly GCA_039583875.1 of Platanthera guangdongensis. Taxonomy (NCBI): domain Eukaryota; kingdom Viridiplantae; phylum Streptophyta; class Magnoliopsida; order Asparagales; family Orchidaceae; genus Platanthera; species Platanthera guangdongensis. Next base: position 177,232,600 of record CM077160.1, read on the forward strand.
CCTGACTTGCCTAAATTAAGCCATAGAAGGGAGATTTGCTGTGATCATCACATCGACCATCCACCATATCATCTGTAGAAATCATGGGCATACCACCTTGAACTGTGTTCTTTATTAGTCAGAACATACTAAAACTGCACAAATCTCATTAGCATGACACACTCTCATGTCATTATTAGGGCTCCTCTTACTACAAAGCTGCAACCACGTAATCCAATCTGCCCAATGCAGATTCTTGAGCAACTTAAGCACAAGATGTACCCTCTCAAGCTATGCACCACCTCTTCAAGTGTATGTTTGTTCGCCATACCTGTGCATGACTTCACAACCTAAGCTGTCACCCAAATAAACAGACCCAATCACAAACTAAATATCATATCATTCGAGTAAATATACTATAATGCACCAAAATACAAAATCAAACTAATGTTAGTTGTCACGACTCTCAGTGATGGCAAGAAGATCATCACTCTCCACTCCCAGACCTAGTGTCACCATTCCCGCATCCTGGACATCTCCAAAAATTTTGTGCATGTTATAAGATGTTCCTTTTGATGTGGTTGCGTTATCTATAGCGGTAACAAACAACTCTCTTATTTGATGCTGACGGAGCCCGTGCACCAATCAACCCACTTGTTTAATGCTCTCCCTCGTTCATTTGCTGTAAAAAATATGCTCACCCCAGGAGCAGGATTTCTTAGTATTTGATTAGATTGTAATGCCATTATGGCCTCCTTCATCCCCTTGTATTTATCTCATACAAGTGTTGAGTTTTTCGGATCTTGGAATGAGCAGGGGTTATCTTAACTAGAAGGTTAGATCACAACCAGAGACACCATCAGCAACAAGAGTCTCTATTGATAACAACAGTCTTCTTACAAAGCGAGACATACATGGCGAGACATGATTCACCAAAATATCCAAAAGGAAAGCATAACAACTACAAGGCAAATCAAACCGCACGGACTGAACGAGTAGCCGCCGGTTCTACTGCTGCACTATGGAGTCTGCACAGACCGCCAGGTCGCCAGGCCGCGAACCAAGCCGTGCGGACTGCCCGTTATTCCAATGCTGAGCTCTAGCCGCCAATCTGCAAGCCGCCTAACCGCGAGGTCGCCTAGCCGCCAGACCGCACAAGCTGCTGATGCCGAACTAAACAGGCCGCCTGAAGCAGACGACTTATTGAACCGGGAAACTAGTTGCCAAAGAGAAAACCGCCTGGTCGCAGTCTGCGACCTGCTGTTTACCGCTTGTTGCTAACCGCAGAGTCCGCACTGTCCCTGACCGCAATCAGAGCCAAGTCCTGGCTTTCCAGCGTTATCCGCACAACCTGCACAACACAAACCGGTCAACTCCTTCAACCCGCGCGGATACCGAATTCCAGTCCGCAACAACTAATCACGAGTTCACTTACTGTTCATTCGCCATTCCAATTGATGTGACGGGAGGTCCTATTTATAGGCACGATGAGGAGTGTGGTCACCGCCCTAGCCGATAGGATCTCCGCCTCATCCCGCAGCAAGAACAAGTGTATCTGCAAACCGCGGATACACATCCAGTCCTCCGCGGCCTGTGCAGGATAGCCAGACCGCCTAAGCATCACCAAGGCCGGACAACGACCCAGCCCGCCTTGTCTCCAAAGGCCAACCAGGACTTAGCAACCCGCAGACTCTGTAGCAACACCTTGTCCGCTTAACCGCGGACACCGCTCCAGTCTGCATTCCCCGAGCCCGCAGCCATGCCACCAAGACAGCTGCCGGACTCAGCGGACACAGCATCAGTTCGCACGCCTTGCAGACACAACTCCAATCCGCATTCCCCAAGCTCGCAACCAAGGCACACGACACTGCTGCCGAGCTCGGCGGACTGAGAAGCAGTCCGCGCTTAACTGCGCGATCTCCCCGAACTGAGCCAAACCTGGACTTGGTTCAGAACCAACCAAGTCCACTCCACCAGCCACAAGGGCCAGTCCGCACTTACTGGCGGACACTGGATCCAGTCCGCCTGCCCTGGCGAACTCCAGCACCTGTCCGCACTAGCTGGCGACCTCCGCGGCTTCCGCTTGCCGCTCCACCAGTGCTAGACCAAGGCATCTGCCAAGCCGGTCTGCCGAGCTCCAGTCCAGTCCGCTCCTTGTCGGACTCCGCGGATAGAGTCGCTATCCGCCCGGTTACCTTCTGGGATCCAACTGCTTGTTGAGCATAAGCCGGCCTGACAGGCCGCCGCCTCTGTTCGCATAGTCCGCGCGAACAGACCGCCCAAGCCGCCAAAGAACAAGTTGTGTGCAACAACTCTGCCGACCTGGCTATCCGCTAGTCCTGTCCGCATAGTCCGCGCGGACAGGTCGCCCAGGTTGTCCAATCACCCACTTTCACTTCACCATTTTCAACACTCCCCCTTGAAGTGAAAAGTGGTGAACAACCCCAGCAGCTCCCGTAACCTTGCACCTGGTCCCTCCGATAGCGCCATTGAGAAGATGTCTGAGACATGGTCCTCGCCCCGCCTATCCTGGACCATAAGGGATCCCTCCAGCATCTCCCAAAAGGAGTCATGCTTCCCTCTGCCTTCTTCTTCAGCTTCGACCTCCACTTGTGCGTCACAGGAGTTTCACCAATGATCTTGGGCACAAGGCCCCAAGCCTCGTTACCTCTGAGGGTAGTCACCTCCTCAACCTTGGCGTCATCCACCTCCTTGACTCCAGTGGTGTCATCATAGCTAGAAGGTACTCGCTCGACCTGAGGGCCTGCAAGGAAACATAAGACCAAGCTCACCGAGTTTCCTCCGCAATATCGAGCTGGTGGGTTGATGATCCTCTTCGACCTCCGAAGACCCTGATCACGGCTAACCACCTCCGCTGCTCCTTCCGAACTAGCTCCGATCCCGGGCAAACCCGGAACAATGCTCTCCTTGCTTCCTGAACAAGAAGCCACCGCACTAGAACCAGAAGCACCTGGAGCAACGCTCCCCTGCTACCTGAACCAGAAGCCTCCGCTCTTGAACAAGAACTGTCTGGAACATCGCTCCCCTTGCTACCTGAACAAGAAGCACTTGGAGCAACACTCCCCCTGCTTCCTGAACCAGAAGCCTCCGTTTTCGAGCCAGAAGCACATGAAGCATCGCTCCCCCTGCTTCCTGACCCAGACGTCTCTGCCCCGGAGCTAGAACAACCTGGAGCTCCTGGTGACACAAGCAGCTCCATCTGAACCTTAGCAGCAGCCTCCTTCAGCCCACTATCTGACCTGCTCTCCTCTAGCTCCACACACGAGCTATCCCAATACGACGTCAACTCATCGAAGACAACGTCTCTCGACACGATGAATCTCTTCGTCGCAGGATCCATACACCTCCATCTTCTCTTCCGCTCATCATACCCAACAAAGACTAGCTTTGTCTTGAGAGCATCCGGAGCGTGTACGTAGCAGGTAGAACCAAACACCCATAGGTGCTTCACACTGGGCTTCACCCCGAACATCAACTCAACCGGAGTTTTCACATTGATCGTACTAATAGGCATCTGATTGATGACATGTGCCGCACATGTCATCCCTTCCGCCCAAAAGGCCTTAGGAATGCCTTTGCACTGAAGCCAACACATGCAGGTCTCCGTCCACAGACGGATCATCCGAACTACAACACCACCTTGCTGTGAAGTATGTCCACGAGAGAGCTCCATTCGGATCCCATGCTTCCTGCAAAAGGTCGAGAATACGGTTGAGCCAAACTCTCCTCCGTTGCCCGTGCTCAACTTCTTGATCCGCAGGCCAAGCTGACCCTCCACAAGCTTCTTGAACTCCACAAACAAGCGGAACATGTTCGACTTCTCCTTCATGAAGTATACCCAAGTATACCTTGTATAGTCGTCAACCAAAATCAACATGTACCTGCTGCCTCCAAGACTGGCAGTGACGGTCGGCCATACCAGATCACAATGAACAACCTCCAAAGGTGCTTTGCATCTGGACAGCGCCTTATCAACCGTAAAACGATAAGCTTCACCGTGCTGACATCCCACGCATGTTTGACCGTCGTCGTAGGATGACAATCTAGGCAAGCCTCTCACGAGCCTCCGTACAGCCATTGCTTTCAGTTTGTCCATCCCCACATGTCCCAGTCTTTCATGCCAGATAGCTGCACTATCACTGGCCTTCATCCGATCAGCATCTGAACTTGTTGATGACCCAACCAAGTTCTTCTCCTTTCTCCCAGTATGAGCAACGTTCACCGAGTGCAAGACAACCTTACACTCCTTCCTGAGGTGACCATGCTGCTTGCATCTATAGCACCTTGGTCCTTCCTCTTCCCATCACGCCTAGGAGAAACACTCCTCTCTTGCTGATATGAAGTAGAAGGACCAACCTCAGCAACCACCTTCACCTCCTCCTTGAACAACCCAACAAGGGAAGTCCAAACCTCCGCAGCTGACCGACATCCGCTGTGGTCCAAGAGCTCCGATGAGATAACCTGCTTGAGAATAGTCTCCGCTCTCGCATTTGTCTCCTTCCAAGCTCTCATCGCTTCAGCATTGCCAACAGTATCCTCTAGCCTTTCTGCTCCGCACACCACCTCCCAAAGGTCCTCGCAAATAAGATAGCTCTTCATACAAGACTTCCACTTCTTAAAGTTAGTCTGTGTTAGGCGATCAATATCAAGACCTCTTGTAAATCCCGCTTTCATGGCTCTAACACTGGTTCCCTCTTCAGAAGAGCAACAACTTCTAGATGATCACTGCTTATCCACTCCAACCTCCACCCTCTGATACCATGTTGAGTTTTCCGGATCTTGGAATGAGCAGGGGTTATCTCAACTAGAAGGTTAGATCACAACCAGAGACACCATCAGCAACAAGAGTCTCTATTGATAACAATAGTCTTCTTACAAAGCGAGACATACATGGCGAGACATGATTCACCAAAATAACTAAAAGGAAAGCATAACAACTACAAGGCAAATCAAACCACGCGGACTGAACGAGTAGCCGCCGGTTCTACTGCTGCAATATGAAGTCCTCACAGACCGCCAGGTCGCCAGGCCACAAACCAAGCCGTGCAGACTGCCCATTATTCCAATGCGGAGCTCTAGTAAGCCGCCTAACCGCGAGGTCGCCTAGCCGCCAGACCGCACAAGCTGCTGATGCCGAACTGAACAGGCCGCCTGAAGCAGACGACTTATTGAACCGGGAAACTAGTTGCCAAAGAGAAAACCGCCTGATCGGTGTTTGCGACCTGCTGTTTACCGCATGTTGCTAACCGCAGAGTCCGCACTGGCTCTGACCGCAATCAGAGCCAAGTCCAGGCTTTCCAGCGTTATCCGCACAACCTGCACAGCACAAACCGGTCAACTTCTTCAACCCGCGAGGATACCGAATTTCAGTCCGCAGCAACTAATCGCGAGTTCACTTACTGTTCATTTGCACATTCCAATTGATGTGACGGGAGGTCCTATTTATAGGCACGATGAGGAGTGTGGTCACCGCCCTAGCCGATAGGATCACCGCCTCATCCCGCAGCAAGAACAAGTGTATCCGCAAACCGCAGTTACACATCCAGTCCACCGCGACCTGTGCAGGATAGCCAGACCGCCTAAGCGTCACCAAGGCCGGACAACGACCCAGTCCGCCTTGTCGCCAAAGGCCAACCAGGACTTAGCAATCCGCAGACTCTGCAACAACACCTTGTCCGCTTAACCGCGGACACCGCTCCAGTCCGCATTCCCCGAGCCTGCAGCCACGCCACCAAGACAGCTGTCGGACTCAGCGGACACAGCATCAGTCCGCACGCCTTGCGGACGCAACTCCAGTCCGCATTCCCCAAGCTCGCAACCAAGGCACACGGTACTGCTGCCGAGCTCGGCGGACTGAGAAGCAGTCCGCGCTTAACTGCGCGATCTCCCCGAACTGAGCCAAACCTGGACTTGGTTCAGAACCAACCAAGTCCACTCCACCAGCCACAAGGGCCAGTCCGCACTTACTGGCAGACACTGGATCCAGTCCGCCTGCCCCGGCGAACTCCAGCACCTGTCCGCACTAACTGGCGACCTCCGCGGCTTCCGCTTGCGGCTCCACCAGTGCTAGACCAAGGCATCTGCCAAGCCGGTCTGTCAAGCTCCAGTCCAGTCCGCTCCTTGCCGGACTCCGCGGATAGAGTCGCTATCCGCCCGGTTACCTTCTGGGATCCAACTGCTTGCTGAGCATAAGCCGGCCTGGCAGGCCGCCGCCTCTGTTCGCATAGTCCGCGCGAACAGACCGCCCAGGCCGCCAAAGAACAAGCTGTGTGCAACAGCTCTGCCGACCTGGCTATCCGCCAGTCCTGTCCGCATAGTCCGCGCGGACAGGTCGCCCAGGTTGCCTAATCACCCACTTTCACTTCACCATTTTCAACAACAAGAGCATGATCACCATGTGTTTAAAGGATGATGAGAGTGAGGTAATAAGTTATAGGATCTCATCTTTTTCCTCCACTTTCACACCAATCATATGCAATTAGTTCAGAAGATCATTGAACAGTTAAAGTGCTCCTATAGGTTGGCACCATCCCGCATCATCAAACCATTCATTCTTTGTTTTATAGGTAGCTTGCCAACATCATGGTCAGTGATTTGACCAAATATAATTTCTCAAGATTCTCTCAAAGATAATTGATTGCATACTAATCAATGCCAATGTTAAAGAGCTTCTTGTCGCCAACAAATATTCTAATGAGGCTAGTGACATGCTCATTCAAGTCAATCCATTTGCCAACCTTCACTTCAGTGGGAAAGTTATCTCATTCCCGCAGAACACGCATTAGTTTCTGCTCAACTAACATATCTTTGATATGAATTTGTCTCAAACTAGAATTTCCCCTCCCATCAAACTTCTCTATCAAATACCGAGCCAATTCACATTCTTTCTTGACATCTTCAAGTGAATTTTCAAACACTGAAGGAGAACTCAGAAGAATCTTCAAAGGAACTCTCTCTGGTGCTGAAGGTCAGGTCCGCTCAAATGATGGCTATGAGCTCCTTTTATACCTTTTGACAAGGGCGTATTGGTAATTTTGTTGTTGTAACAACCCTAACTACCGGAAGGATGAATCACATTCCTCGATCTGAAGCACATGGATCGCCATTTTTGCGGATATGATGATTTTGCCCCCCCCCCCCCCTGTTATTTAATGATGCTCCACCGGTCCAGTCCAGCTGGACCGGTCCGGTTCTGTTTTTTATTATATGTTTTTATATATATATATATAGACTTGCACAGGAAGAACAAGAAGAACCCGATCCTTTTTTCCTAAACCTAACTGAGAGCGGACGGCGGCATCGAGCGGGGAGGCAGGAGCGGCGATCGGGAGAAAGATCAAGATCCAGCGAGGCGGCGGGCTTTCTACTCCGGCGACGGTCGGAGATCCGGCGGTAGTGTCACAGGAGGAAGAGGGAGCGTCGGCCAAGGCTCATCCCGAGCTCGACATCGGGGGATCGGCCCTAGTTCTGCAGCAATCGCGAGGCGGCAGCTTCGGGAGGAGATCAGCGACATCGGGAGGAGCGGCGGCTTCGGGAGCAGCGATCGAGCGCGGTTTGGGGGTTTCTTCTCCGGCGACAGCGGCGCAGCGGCAAACCCGGTCTAGGGTTTCTTCTCCGGCGACAGCGGCAAGCCCGATCTAGGGCTACGTAGGTCCAGCGATCCTTGGGATCCGGCGGTGGCAAGATCGGGCAGAGGCGCTTCTTCTCCGGCATTCTTGGGCCGGTGGTTCTTCTGGCAGCAGCGGCAGCAGATCTTGCAGGCAAGTGGTGGTTGACGGAGGCAGCGGAAGATTGATCGGAGTTCCGATCTAGTGCACGGCAGCGGCATCGGCTCCATCTCCGGCCAAGGAGAGGGGAGATCCACGGCAGCGGCGGGTGCAGGTTTCCATCTCCGGCGGCTCCGGCAATCCAGCGGCGGCGGCAACTTCGTCGGTGAAAGAAGGCATAAGGCTGCGGTTCCTTCATCTTGAAGAGGGCAGCGGCTTTCTTGGCCGGAGGGCAGCGACGCGTAGCAGGGGCAAGATCAGTTTCAGATCCAGGTTGCGGATAGGGGAGTTTTCTTTGTTCTCCTGTTGTTCTTTATTTCATATTTTAGGTTAGTGTCGATCCGTTGAGGATCGTTGAGTGCCTGTGTTGTAATCGGATTGTTTTTTCGATTAGTGGATCCGGCGCGCTCTCCCCGTGGATGTAGGAGCTTAACTCCGAACCACGTATATCTCTTGTCGTCTGTGTGTTTTTTCTGTGTTTTGGAAACTCGAACTGTTGGATTGGTGCGCGCCATTATTTGCTCAAAGCTTCCGTTGCTATTGTCCGCGACGAGTTCCGTACTCGCGGGCAGGTGCCTATTGCACAACAATTGGTATCAAAGCGAGGTTCGTCCTTCGGACCAGTGAGCAAATTCAATGACGGCCAAATTCGAGGTTCCAAAATACGATGGGCGGATCGATTTCGGTCTTTGGCAAAAGCGCATAAAGGCCGTACTCGTTCAGCAGGGTCTTCACAAGGCACTCCTTGGAAAGGAGAAGGCTAAGGTGAAAGACGACGACGAGTGGGATGAGCTGGACCTCAAGGCCATCAGCACCATACAGCTGTGTTTGGCAGACGAGGTCATGTACAACGTTATCGAGGCGGAAACTACGGTGGACTTGTGGAGGAAGCTCGAGGAGCTCTACATGTCCAGGTCGCTCACGAACAAGCTGTACGTGAAGAAGCAGTTGTACATCTTGAGGATGTCCGAGGGAACGCAGTTGTTGGACCATATGAATGTTTTCAACAAGCTGGTATCCCAGTTGCGGAGTATGGATGTGAAGGTCGAGGAGGAAGATCAGGCTCTTCTCCTCTTGTCCTCACTCCCGAGGTCGTTCGATCATTTAGTTACCACCATGTTGTATGGGAAGGATACCCTTAAGATGGAGGAAGTGGTGACGATGCTTCTCTCTAATGAGAAGAGGAGCAGTTCCGGATCGAGTGCGAGCGAGGGTCTGCTCGTGAAGAGCAGAGACCCATCCCGAGGGAGATCGAGAGGGGGAGGCAAGGAGGATGATCGACCTAGGTCCAGGGGTAGGTGTTACTACTGCAAGGAGGAGGGGCATTGGAAGACCAACTGCCCAGTGAGGAAACTCAAGGGCAAAGAATCTGTGCCTCAGCAGGCTGCAGTGGCATCCGAGTGCGTGAGCGATGATGATGTTCTACACGTTTCACAAAGCCGCGACGTGGTAGTCGGGACCACAGATTCCTGGATCATGGATACAGGATGTTCGTTCCATATGTGCCCGAACATTGAATGGTTCTCCAGTATTAGGCACTGTGGAGGTGGTCGTGTTCGGATGGGGAATCAGTCAGAGTGCGAGATTTCTGGAGTCGGGAGCATCAGGATTAGGATGTTCGATGGAGTGGTTAGGACCCTCACCGACGTTCGGTATGTGCCTGAGTTGAGGAAGAGCTTGCTTTCTCTAGGCACTCTTGAGGCTGTCGGGTATTCTTATACCAGTAGCAGCGGGTATTTGGAGGTCAGGCGAGGCGCACAGACAGTCTTGAGAGGAGAGCGTTCCGGATCGCTCTATAGACTGATTGGCACCACGATTGCCAGGGGAGATGCGAGGAGAGAGGTCACACCGTCTCTCGAGCTACAGGATACGGTAGCGCATGCATTTCAGGCGATCTCCTCAGATCGCGATTCCTTCGATAGAGCTTTAGAGAGCAGAGACCGTTCTCAGCGAAAAGCTAGGAAGGACCAGCGGAGGAGCGGGGCAGGATTTGTGGCAAGGGCGTGTGCACGGAGAGAGGACCTTGGCGGAGGTAGAATCTTCGCAGCCGTAGAGGAGACGGGTAGAGAGTCATCTCAGGAGTACCCAGACACCGCGAGAGGAGCCATCAGGCTCAGAGGTCTCACCGAGGAACTTAGGATCACTCAGGAGAAGGTGGAGTTGCACAGTGAGAGTTCGAGTGCGATTCGTCTTGCAGTAGACCCGGTCTATCGTGCAAGGGTGAAGCACGTCGACGTGCGTCACCGGGAGTTGAGGGAGTTCGCTCGAGGTGGAGGCGTGATGTTGCGGGAGATTCCTACGACGGAATGCGTTGCGAGCATGCGGGAGAAACCAGTGAGGCGAGTCAAGTTTGACTTGACTCAGACTGTTGCACGTTGATTGTGTCGGCCCCAGGGAGAGGGGGCTTGTAGTCGCCAGTAGGGGTCTGTGTGTTTTAGGCGGTTTTAGTGTTCGTGGAGCATCAAGGTGGAGATTGTTATTTAATGATGCTCCACCGGACCGGTCCAGCTGGACCGGTCTGGTTCTATTTTTTATTATATGTTTATATATATATATATATAGACTTGCACAGGAAGAACAAGAAGAACCCGATCCTTTTTTCCTAAACCTAACTGAGAGCGGACGGCGGCATCGAGCGGGGAGGCAGGAGCGGCGATCGGGAGAAAGATCAAGATCCAGCGAGGCGGCGGGCTTTCTACTCCGGCGACGGTCGGAGATCCGGCGGTAGTGTCACAGGAGGAAGAGGGAGCGTCGGCCAAGGCTCATCCCGAGCTCGACATCGGGGGATCGGCCCTAGTTCTGCAGCAATCGCGAGGCGGCAGCTTCGGGAGGAGATCAGCGACATCGGGAGGATCGGCGGCTTCGGGAGCAGCGATCGAGCGCGGTTCGGGGGTTTCTTCTCCGGCGACAGCGGCGCAGCGGCAAGCCCGGTCTAGGGTTTCTTCTCCGGCGACAGCGGCAAGCCCGATCTAGGGCTACGTAGGTCCAGCGATCCTTGGGATCCGGCGGTGGCAAGATCGGGCAGAGGCGCTTCTTCTCCGGCATTCTTGGGCCGGTGGTTCTTCTGGCAGCAGCGGCAGCAGATCTTGCAGGCAAGTGGTGGTTGACGGAGGCAGCGGAAGATTGATCGGAGTTCCGATCTAGTGCACGGCAGCGACATCGGCTCCATCTCCGGCCAAGGAGAGGGGAGATCCACGGCAGCGGCGGGTGCAGGTTTCCATCTCCGGCGGCTCCGGCAATCCAGCGGCGGCGGCAACTTCGGCGGTGAAAGAAGGCATAAGGCTGCGGTTCCTTCATCTTGAAGAGGGCAGCGACTTTCTTGGCCGGAGGGCAGCGACGCGTAGCAGGGGCAAGATCAGTTTCAGATACAGGCTGCGGATAGGGGAGTTTTCTTTGTTCTCCTGTTGTTCTTTATTTCATATTTTAGGTTAGTGTCGATCCGTTGAGGATCGTTGAGTGTCTGTGTTGTAATCGGATTGTTTTTTCGATTAGTGGATCCGGCGCGCTCTCCCCGTGGATGTAGGAGCTTAACTCCGAACCACGTATATCCCTTGTCGTCTGTGTGTTTTTTCTGTGTTTTGGAAACTCGAACTGTTGGATTGGTGCGCGCCATTATTTGCTCAAAGCTTCCGTTGCTATTGTCCGCGACGAGTTCCGTACTCGCGGGCAGGTGCCTATTGCACAACACCCCCCTCCCCCCCCCCCCTCCCGGTAGTCTGGGTGCGACCGACGACGATGACAACAGTGAACGCAAACTGTCCTGCAATCTTTGAGGACTAGAGGCAAAGAAGGTAAATTGCAACGCGCACCTGGAAGGAATTGGATGCACTTGCATGTACGAAAGTGTTATGAGAGTGTCGTGAGCTCGGACACATTGTGAGAGCGTCGTGAGGGCGGAGGCCTTGTGAGCGCGTCGTGTGCGTAGAGGCGTTGTGAGCGCGCCATGAGCGTAGAGACATTGTGAGCTCGCCACGAGCACGGATGCATTGTGAGCTCACCGTGAGCATGAAGGAATTGTTAGCTCACCGAGAGGACGACAGGTGGGGATGGTTTGCGAGGGTGGGAATGTGATCCGCTAGCATACTGGGATTGTAAAGTTTTGAAAATGACTCTTAAAATGTTTTTAGGGATGCAAACTCCCGATTAACTTGAACTCCAATGAATGCCCACAGTTGGGCTTCCATTCCTCTTCAGCCCTCATCAGATAGAAGAATTCCCTCCTTCCCCTTCACTCCAAGCTCAAATTTCTCCACTTTTCTCAGCTTCTCGATCTTTCTCTTAACCTTTATCAACAATTTCTTGTCTCTTTTCTTCTCCTCGTACCTGAATTTATCACGTCTCCTCCATTGATCATATTTCCTCTCTTTTCCTTTTTCATTTACTATGCTTCTTCGGAATTGCATAAAAGTCAGACTCTTCATCCTCTGTTCTGAGGGGGTGACTTCTTCTCTTCAACAATATTTTCAAAATTTGTATTAACCTACAAAGCAAAATATACATAAGATTTGGAAAACAATACAGTTATATATATTGAGTTTAGTGTTTATACGGCCCCATAGTTGGAAGCAGTACTGTAATTCATTGATGGAGACCAATGACATATTCACGGTTGTGCTAAGTCTTCAACCACAGTTTGCACCTTCGTGTGCTTGTACAACCACATCTTCAAGTGAACACAATAGTGAGAGTAATATAATGTAATACAAACTGAAATATATAACGTCTCTTACCCGTAATACCGTGGAACATCCTTCTAACTTAGATTGGTTTCTGCATCTCGAATAGCACCTAGGTGGCTTAGATCCTCAAACTGCAAATTTAAGAACTTGTGTATGACAGGTGGCCAGTTGTATTGTACAAAATCTGCAGCACCTTTGACTTTGTCGATACAAGCTGGGATATTCAAACCCATCAATGGGAAAAGATACACATCCAACAAATAATTCACTAACATATTCACTCTCCTTAGATCCAACATTGGGGACCACTCCTCGACAACAAGCATTTGTATTTCTTCAGTTAGGTTCTTATGCTTAAGGTCCACAGGGGGCTGTCCAAACAATTTATATTGAAAGCCTCTATTAGTGAGTCCCAATATCAATGCTATCTCATTCAAAGTCATTTTCAAATTGTACGCGCTTATTGGAAATGTTTTCCTTACCCTATTATAACTCCTCAAAAGAAAACACATCAGAGGTATATTCTATAAAATGTTGGGCATGCCAAATAATGACAGCACTCTTGCATCATTAAGGGCGGACTTGGACTCCTCCATCAGGACATCCAACAAGAGCCGGACATTCACTTTGAAGCTAGGTACTGCACATGTGCTGCTCAAGTACTTACTCTGTGTCATCTGAGAAAAATGAAGCTAAACTGTAAAAAGGACTAATAGAAATATAAAACAATTATCATTTGGGATGGTAAAAAGTAGGATACAACAATAAAAAAAATCATATAAAACTGTAAATATGCTGATGTAACTGTAAAAACTAAATCATATGAAATTTCAGAAAGACTGAATCCTATAATATATTTGAAGCAAATGTTAAATAAAAACCATACAAAAATGCAAAAAGACTTGTGCAACTATAAAAACTTAAAAACAAATTGTGAAGGAATTGTTTTCCCCCCTGTCCAGAGAATCGGACTGCCTTAGCTTGAGAGTGAGCTGAGCGCGCAAACAGTTAAAAGGGATCCAGCAACAATGACGAGTGAGGCGTTTTATCTTTGGAAATCCGAAAAAATGAAAAATCGTGTGGCCAAATCTGTGCCGGGCCGAAATCCACTAGTTCCTTTATTGTTACAAGATTTGAGATCCTAGGAGGGTGACAAACTACCTCTCCATTTACAAGCCTTGAAGGCGATAATGGGGAAAATAAGCCAAGTCCACAGAGCTGGAGAGTCAACGAGAGCGTTTTTCTATGCCTTCTCCTGCATTCGCTGAAGCATTCCCACGAGTGTTGAGAGCAAACGGACTTGAGAGCGAGCAGAGGGAATTCAGAAAGAAGGAACAATCTAAGTCTCATGTTCTTGCCGGAAAATCTCAGAGTTCTCTCTAGTATCTTTGATTGTTTGTCTTCAAATGAAGGTCTGTGGGCTTTTTTATATCTAAGGACGTGTTGGTAATTGTGCTTGATTGAATTTTGAGTTGACGAATAACGTTACTCTATTCCGAGATTATCCGGATCACAAATTTCCGGAAATGAGGAACATCCCCCCCACCCCCACCCCCCGGGCGGTCCTGACAAGTTACCCGGTGCCGATGGCGATCGTAAGCAGCCTGAAGTGGAGCCGGCGACCGGAGGGGGCAGAGCGCCGGCGGGGCACGCACGCACTCTGGCCGGCCCTATGCATGTTAGCCGTGTAGGCAGGTCGCATGCGAGCTTTGGCCGCGTGCGCGGGCCGTACACGGTGCCTGTGCGTGCTTGGTTTCGTCCCCCCTTGTCGGGTAATTTTTCACCTTTCGAGCGGGCGTGGCTCACGCGTGCTGTTCATTCGGTCGGGTCGGCTTTCTTGAGCCTTTCGGTCAAAGTCCCGACGGTTTGATTCGAGAATCTTAAAGGAAGAACAACAGGTGCAAATAATTCACAATAATTTTGGATAGTCGGTGAGGATATAAACAAGTCCATGCTTTTGTGATATTCACTTAGTAGAACAACTGTAAATTTGTTGAAGTAACCGCAGCCAAAAAAATTAACGAGTGAAGCGAAGATGTTCTCCAGAGAATGATAAAACAACTGGAAATGTGAAGAATCTACTGCAAAATTATCTTAACTGAGAGAGATAGTCGACATTTTGAAGAGCCTTAAGCCGCAATGAATTTGGTGCGAAAATGGCTTTGGTGGTTCGCAGGATGCAGGAGCTCAGTATAAACGGCATTGTCGAGAATTTTATACCGAAATTTACGAAATGCGGTGGGCTGGCCTGATCGAAAAACAACACCTATTTATTCCCCACGATGCTTATGATGGGATGAGCGTATAAACATTTTTTCTGATAAGATGGGTTTAAAAAAACGCACACCAACGCAACACTTGGGCCACTCATGTGAAAGTAATGACAGCTGACCGAATTCGCCCTGGAGCTTGCTCGGATGCTTCAACTTCATCGAGCAACCCTCCCCTTATTCACTCTTTGCCCTGTCACGATTCCGCGGAGCAGCCCGTCCTCCTTTTCGCGATTCCTCCATTTCGTGCGGCGACTTCTCTATTTCCCGCCTCGTTCTCGTCCTCCCGGCAGCCGGCGGCTTGAAGGGCTCCAAATCCGGCTGATTCTCTTTTGTGGTGGCGGCGGCTATTTCAAAACCGGAGGTCCTGCAAATCTGAAGCAAAGTTTCCTCCATTTCAAAATCCGAGTTCCTGCAAAATTGAAACAGATTCCTTCCTGTTTGTTATTCATCGTAGATGAAACTGCGTTGTGAAAAAAACTTGTTAATCTTACCAGATGATCTTCATAGATCTGAAAGCATTACCCTCTTTTTAAGATGATGTATGTATTAAAGCTTTATGTGCAGTTAAGACTTTTGATTGTTTTTCCCCGAGAACAAATCCTATTGCAGTTTCTTGTTTCCTGGATGAATATATTACATCGGTTTAGATTATCTTCTTTCTAAAATTTGTTCCAAGGATTCCGACCTTATTGGAAACAAAAATAATTATAATAATAATAATTTTGTTCTAAACAAAAACATTATTGGAAAGGAAGGAGAGGATGTAATAATTTGGGATGTTTTGGATGAAATGATCTTTTGTTTAGGGTTTAGGTGTAAATGTTGTATAGCTCAAGTTTAAAATTGGGCATTCATATTCGCACCATCATCATTGGATATTCAATGAAAAATAAAACTGAAGATTTTTTTTTTCATTTGATTTTGGCTATATTTACACTTTGGATGTGTTTTTTTTTGTTTTGAAATATGCTCTTTTTTAATGAAAACAGTGTGCTAATTAATAGTATACTACTTGTGCATAGCCGATCTCTTACACGAATGCTCGCTAATATAAGATCGCTTAAGTATAGTTAATCTCTAAAAACATTGTTTGCCAATAATCAAAAATATGTATAGCCAAAAGTGCTTATTAATTTAATTGCCAGCAAATTAAATGCAATGTATGCAGGATCTTTGATGGTGGTGGGCATATTTTCCTCAGCATTTCTGATCTCTGATTTGACCTCTGTTTAATATGGGGGTGTCTATTATGTTCTTAGGAGTTGCTTTAATAAGCTATGATATAGAATCAAAACTTTCTATTTTATCTCTTATTTTATATATTTTTAGCAATATAATTGAAATTTCTCGATCGGCTCTTATAGTGTTATTAATCCATATATTTTACCGTTACAAATTAAATACAACATTAATAATATCTGCTAATTAAGTAGATTGCAGACTTACAACTTAGCTGTATGTTTAACAAAACATCAAGTCAATATCAAGAGCTGATGTCATGATGCACATCACTAGAACTCTGTCTCTCTCACCCCTCGGTCCCTCCGTACGCGCTGTCTTTGTCCGAATAGCAGCTCTACAACCAAAGTCCAGAGACACTATTACTATTCATCTTCTTCTATGAACAGTAGCTTTCTGAGGCTCTTTCCCTGACTTCCCCCCCCTCATCATTGTCGCCATGCATGCAAACCAATGTCCATGCAAGCAGAGCCCGGCAAGTAAGCCTCACTGCACAAGCCACCAGAGAAATGGCAGGTAGAGGGAGAGAGAGAAAGAGAGAGTAAAAGATGTCGACGTGTCGTGTTCATTTTGGGCTGCCAATAAGGGACTCATCTTCAATTAATGAAAGCAGCTAGAGGGGTTCATGGAAGGGAGCAAGTAAGCAACCAAGAAATGTATTAATTTATGGGCTCAGGCATTGAGGAGTAAACCTGGGGGAAAGGAGAGAATCTCCGACACCTAAACTACCATTAATTCTTCTCAGACTCTCCCTTGGCCTTGGGCCTTGCCCTCCTATTTCCTCGACTCATTTCCCCAAATTCTTCCTTATTCCCAGGTGCAGTACTCTACTTTCCTCGACTAATATTGAAGTTTTATCCAACAGTTTATGTTTATCCCGCATTACTCCAAACTCCAACTTCCGTTGGATCCGGAGTTTATGGGTTTGTAAATTGGATTTGCGGGAGATAAAGTGCATTCATTGCACTTTATCGTAAAGTAAAGTGCGGGTATCCAACAGCCCGCGTTGGATGCCCGCGCATTTCTCAAATCGTTTTGAGATGTACTAGTTTTGAGATGTGTGCGGGCATCCAGACGGGTCGTTGGATGTCCATACTTTATCGTAAAGTACAAGAGTGCACTTTACTCCCCCAATTCGTAGTAAATTGCAGTGCAAATAGACGCATAATAAAGGATGAACATTTTCACCTCGTGGGCTCCGTGCTTCTCTTGTAACCACCACCTTATAGGCAGCTAGCATACATGTAGTCCCGTTATTTTATTTATATTATTTTAGTGAGATAGAGAGAGATGGTGCAGCTTTTTATCCAGGAATTTTCAGGTCCGTCCATATGTAATTTTATATTGAATCAGAAAATCATTGCAAAATCAAAATTTCTTACAAGTTTGCGTCCGGGCAAAAAATGTGTTTTCGAGCAAAAATTCTAATATACAGTCGAACATTGAAATTACTAATTTCAATTTCTCTGAATCGAGATGCAATAATTGGAATTGACTTCAATTACAATTCGCGCTGCAATTGGAATTGAAGTCAATTTCAATTATGTTGTTCGGTTGAATGTGTAACACCCACATCCGTCACATGAGATATAACAGAAGGTCCGGCCGAGACCCCACGCCCTATTCCACGGAGAGTTAGCGGAGTTAGGTATTAATACCAAATTACTATGAAATATTATCGAAACCTAACACAGCATTTTAGCGGAAACTTTTAAATAAGTTAGAAAATTCATAAACATAACATGAATGTCCACTACAGTCACAACAAGAATGAAATAACATACACAAAAGTCAGTGGTAGTTCTACCGCCGCGCGGTACCTTCCAAAAAACATTTCCTGAACCTGGAGCATTACAGCATGCAACATTTCTACCGTAGGAATTGGAATTAAAAAATACCACTTTCCAGCTGCATGTTAGAATTATTTTCCCGATCGTGTATTTTTTGCTTTGGCGCGCATTTTTCCTCCAGGGTGCTCATTTTTCGTCCGGCCTGGCATTTTTCCATCAGGGAGCGCATTTTACCGCACAAGCGCATTTTTCGCCCGGGGGCAAATTTTTCCTTCCGGGCGCGCATTTTTCCGTTTGGGCGCCCACTTTTCACTCATTCGCAGTTTTTTCGCTAGGGTGCAGTATTTTCGTTGGGCAAACATTTCCCGGTCGGGCGCAATTTTTTCGCCTGTAAGCGAATTTTTCACACAGGCGCTAATTTTTTGCCAGTGCGTAATTTTTTCGCTAAGTCGCGATGATTTTGCCCATAAGCAAAAAAATATGTTCGGCCAAAAAAAATAGGGCCCGAGAGAAAAAAAGGTGGCTGGGAAAAAATCACGCCCGTGGAAAAAATTCTTGGTCGGGCCCATGGCGAAAAATTCACGCTCGGCCAAAAAAAACACGCTTGAGCGAAAAATTCGCGCCCGGGTGAAAAATTCACGGCCGTGCGAAAAAATCTTGGTCGGGCGAAAAAATCGCGGCCAGGAAAAAAATCGCATCCGGGCAAAAAAATCGGGGCCGGGCGAAAAAAACGCATCCTGGTGGAAAAAACGCGCCGGGCGAAAAAATCCCGGTTATGCGAAAAAACTGCATCAGGGCGAAAAAATGCGCCCCTGCAAAAAAAATAAGTGTTGTGGGGAAAAACAAGTACAGGCAGAAAAATACGCATCCGAGCAGAAAAATTCTCGTACGAGCGAAAAAACAAGCATAAGCGAAAAATTCGCGCCAAAACGAAAAATTCGCGGTCGGGCGAAATAATGCGCTCTTAGGCGAAAAATGCGCGTTCGGGCGAATAATGCGCTCCCGGGCGAAAAAATGCCCGCCCGAGTGAAAAATGCACATTCGAGCGGTAAAATGTGTGCCCGGCCAAAATATGTGTTATGATGAAAAATACGCGTTCTGTCGAAAAATTATGATCGCGGGCGAAAAATGCGTGCTCGTGCGAAATATTCACGCCCGGGTAGGGGTGTGCACGTTGCGGTTTGGTGCGGTTTTGAACCAAACCACAACTGCACCGTAAGGGCTCGGTTTTTGCCCGAGTAAAACCGCACTACACCGAAATTATGCGGTGCGGTTTCGGTTCGGTGCGGTTTTTTGCGCGGCGGTTATGTTATCGATGCGGTTTTTAACATGTATTTTACATACACTATAGGTAAGCATTAGAGCTATGAATGTTGCTTGATAATTTATGAGTTATTTTATGTTTTGCTGTTTTTCTCTCTTTATTGTATTAAATTACATCATTTTCTTAAAACAGGTGATTTCATTTTCAGAAATTTTGATGCAGTTATTTGTCTTTATTTTTGCAGATGTCATCCCAACTTATGAACTATATAATATTTTGTGAATATCATGTTTTATAGACAAATATTTTCACACTAAACTTTGTTGCAGGAGATTCATTCATTCTTATATATCAACACTTCTTATGCAATATTTTATTTTAATTTGGATTATTAAAACTAAGAGACCGTTCTAATTGATATCCAAGTTGTCTGTGTGTGGAAGAGATACAACAACACTCAAACCTTTATCCAACTATAATGTGATCTGCTATATGGATCATTTGCCGCCATTGTGTCATATCTTGACATATTCCCACTAATGCGTACATCATGTTTTCCTTATAGTTTTAAGCCTTTATTTCACTATAGTGTGTGTGTGTGGAAGAGATGATTCAGCAAAATATCTCACATAATTATAATAACTCTGTCGATGTCTTTTTGAGAGAATCGGAGGTGCACTGGTCGGGGTGAGAATTGCGTATATTTTTATGGTCGTCGAACGCTGAAATTGAAATTGTCAATTGAATCACAATTCAAACGCTCCAATTTTGACCTAACGAACGTACCCTTAGGCTGTGTTCGTTTGCTAAGAATTCGACCAGCGAAATTGGAATTGGGTATCCCAATTCCAATTCTTTTATTCGTTTCGTCTAAAAAGTGGGTGGAATTGGAATTCCTCTAAAACCGATAGGTTTTACAAAATATAAAAGAGACGAGTCTTGAAGACCTTCCCTACCCGGACGGTTTTCGTGAGTTTTGGGAAAGAAGAACAAAATCTCGTGGCCTTCCTCTTCCTCCCCGTGCATGGTAGTTCTACCGCCGCGCGGTACCTTCCAAAAAGCATTTCCTGAACCTAGAGCGTTACAGAATGCAACATTTCTACTGCAAGAATTGGAATTAAAAATACCACTTTTCAGCTGCATATTAGAATTTTTTTCCCGATCGTGTATTTTTCACTTTCGCGTGCATTTTTCCTCCGGGGTGCTCATTTTTCGTCCGAGCCGGCATTTTTCCATCCGGGCGCGCATTTTTCCGCACAAGCGCATTTTTCGCCCGGGGGCAAATTTTTCCTTCCAGGCGCGCATTTTTCCATTTGGGCGCGCACTTTTCACTCATTCACAGTTTTTTCGCCAGGGTGCAGTATTTTCGTCGGGCACACATTTCCCGGTCGGGCGCAATTTTTTCGCTTGTAAGCGAATTTTTCACACGGGCGCTAATTTTTTGCCAGTGCGTAATTTTTTCGCTCAGTCGCGATGTTTTTGCCCATAACCAAAAAAATACGTTCAACCGAAAAAAATAGTGCCCGGGCGAAAAAAGGTGGCTGGGAAAAAATCACGCCCGTGGGAAAAATTCTTGGTCGGGCCCATGGCAAAAAATTCACGCTCGACCAAAAAAACACGCTTGGCCGAAAAATTCGCGCCCGGGTGAAAAATTCACGGCCGAGCGAAAAAATCGTGGTCGGGCGAAAAAATCACGGTCAGGAAAAAAATCGCGTCCGGGCAAAAAAATCGGGGTCGGGCAAAAAAAACGCATCCGGGTGGAAAAAACGCGCAGGGCGAAAAAATCCCGGTTATGCGAAAAAATTGTGTCCGGGCAAAAAAATGCGCCCCTGCAAAAAAAAATGTGTCCGGGGGAAAAACGCGTCCAGGCAGAAAAATTCGCATCCGGGCAAAAAAATTCTCGCACGAGCGAAAAAACGACCATAGGCGAAAAATTCACGCCCAAACGAAAAATGCGCGGTCGGGCGAAATAATGCGCTCTTGGGCGAAAAATGCGCCTCCGGGCGAATAATGCGCTCCCGGGCGAAAAAATTCCCGCCCGAGTGACAAATGTACATTCGAGCGGTAAAATATCTGCCCGGCCAAAATATGTGTTATGATGAAAAATGCGCGTCCGGTCGAAAAATTGTGATCCCGGGCGAAAAATGCGTGCTCGCGCGAAATATTCACGCCCAGGTAGGGGTGGGCACGATGCGGTTTGGTGCGGTTTTGAACCAAACCGCAACGTAAGGGCTCGGTTTTTGCCCGAGCAAAACCGCACTGCACCGAAATTATGCGGCGCGGTTTCGGTTCAGTGCGGTTTTTTGCGAGGCGGTTACGGTTTTGGTGCGGTTTTTAACATGTATTTTACATATACTATAGATAAGCATTAGAACGATGAATGTTGCTTGATAATTTATGAGTTCTTTTATGTTTTGCTGTTTTTCTCTCTTTATTGTATTAAATTACATCTTTTTCTTAAAACATGTGATTTCATTTTCATAAATTTTGATGCCGTTATTTGTCTTTATTTTTGCAGATGTCATGCCAACTTATGAACTATATAATATTTTGTGAATATCATGTTTTATAGACAAATATTTTCACACTAAACATTGTTGCGGAAGATTCATTCATTCTTATATATCAACACATCTTATGCAATATTTTATTTTAATTTGGATTATTAAAACTAAGAGACCGTTCTAATTGATATTCAAGTTATCTGTGTGTGAAAGAGATACAACAACACTCAAACCTTTATCCAACTATAGTGTGATCGGCTATATGTATCATTTGCCGCCATTGTGCCATATCTTGACATATTCTCACTAATGCGTACATCATGTTTTCCTTATAGTTTTAAGCTTTTATTCCACTATAGTGTGTATGTGGAAGAGATGATTCAGCAAAATATTTCACCTAATTATAATAACTCTGACGGTAATATATTGTATAAATATATCAACTCTTACTTAATATACTTAAATGTGACATCACATAATTATAAAAAAATTAAATACACAAAATATTCTGTGCGGTGCATTTTAAAAATCCAAAAACCGCACCGCATCGAACCGTGCTCGATTTGTAAAACTTTAAAACCGCACCGCACCTAAACTACGCGGTGCAGTTTAAAGATCAGTGCGGTTTTTGCGGTGCGGGCGGATTTTGCGGTTTACGGTTTTTCATGCTCACCCCTACGCCCGGGCGAAAAAATATGTGACACGTCAAAAACTCTCTACTGGGTAAAAATGCACCGCCAGACAAACAATTGAGTTGGCGTCGATGTATTTTTGAGAGAATCGGGGGTGCACTGGTCGGGGTGAGAATTGCGAATGAAGATCTCACGAGGTCGGAATTGAGGGAGACGTGTTGTATTTTTATGGTCGCTGAACGCTGGAATTGAAATTGTCAATTGAATCCCAATTCAAACGCTCCAATTTAGACCTAACAAACGTACCCTTAGGCTGCGTTCGTTTGCTAAGAAATCGGACAGCGAAATTTGAATTGGGTATCCCAATTCCAATTCTTTTGTTCGTTTCGTATAAAAAGTGGGTGGAATTGGAATTCCTCTAAAACCCATAGGTTTTACAAAATATAAAAATGACGAGCCTTGAAGACCTTCCATACCTGGACGGTTTTCGCGAGTTTTGGGAAAGAAGAAAAAAATCTTGCGGCCTTCCTCTTCCTCCCCGTGCGCGATCGGCGCTAACTGCTCTGACATGCTTCCGCTCCTTGCTCCAGTTTGTCTTCTCTCCAACCCTAGCTAATGTTCTTCCTGTAGTCCTTCTTCGGCCCCAACTCTTCCTTCCCATCTACAACAGTTACCTAGGTGAGGTAGAGCACTGTACATATTCCTCCTCTCCGACAACCAAGTGTTGGAAACCTTTTTCCCCCGTCTAGGTATAATACTTTCTTCTAATGCAGTTTTTTCTCCTCTCCGGCTTGGTATTTCTAGGGTTAGATCGTTACACATTACTTGATCTCTTACCATGAGATAGAAACGAGATTTCCTCCTCTCCGGCTAGGTATTTCTAGGTTTAGATCGCTGCACATTTGTTGATCTCTTACCATGGAATCAAAATGAGATTTTCCTCCTCTCCGGATAGGTATTGCAAGGTTTAGATCGTTACACATTTTAGATTAATGAAAAGTTGATGCCACGAAGAAAAATAATAGTATAGATGCTTGTGAAAAATGTGATTGTGAGGGGGCTTTATGTGCAAACCCTTTAAACCCTTTAAGGCATGTTGAACATAGTTTTCTCATGTGATATTATTTATTTTACTTCGTAGATGACACTCTTATCGAAACATTTCTACTACCTATAAGGAGTTAGTTAATCTGTTATGACCGACCTTTCAGAGGATGATCTTATAAAGGCCATCGATTTGCTCGGCGTTGACGCAATAAAGTGTGAGGTCTTCTTGGTTTTGCCAGAGATTGCTAGGAGGTGGTGGTTGCACATTCATATATTCAAATAGTTTGGAGCTATGATAGACACATTTTGTTATAGTTTCTTATTTTGCGGTATTCGTAGTTTCTTATTTTGCTGAAATGGAATCTTACCTTAGCGGTGATGTATTATTATGTATTTCTCTTTGCTGACTTGGACGATTGTGTTAGGGCTGATATCGAGTCGAGTTCGAGCGATTTTGGCTCGGCTCGAAATTGAAATTTTGACTCGAACTCGGCTCGAAATCGACTCGAAAACGAAATCGATTTCGAGTCGAGTCGTCTCAACTCGATATGGCTCGATTCTGAGTCAGCTCGAAATTAAGCAATTTTTTTATTCGTAGTGGGCTCGAAATTAAATTGGACAACTTATAAATTTACCAAAAGAAACACTTACATACGTCATTCTCTTTATTTTAATTTAAATTTTATTATTTTAATTTTAAAATAAGAATATATCAATAACTACATATTATATTAAATTAATTCGAGTTAATTAGAATCATATTTCGAGCGATTCAGGACTGGCTCGAAATTGACTCGAAATCAGATTCGAGTCAAATTGAGTCGAATCAATTTTAATTGATTCCGATTCGACTCAATTTTCGAGCGACTTTCGAGTTTCGAATAATATGCTCAGCCCTAGGTTGTGTTGATTATATTACTATGTGTATTGTTATGTATTATTGTGTTATGTCATATTTGCGTAGATTAATTGTTATTATCATTACTATCATCAGCGGTTGAAAAAGAAAACTTTATAATTGTGTTGATTCATCATTAATTGATGTCACTAATGTTGCCGATTCATCGATAATGTTCACGTGAGATTGTCTGAATATGCCCAATAATCTGATTGTAATGTTTGGGTGGTACATTCCTGTCAATTCTTGTATCTTAATTTCATCATGCAACCAAACAAAAATATTGAAATATTCAATTCCTGTGACTGAAAATCTTCCTACAATCGAACACAAGAATTGATTTTCACCCAATTCCAAAACCTCTGTGCCATTGGTTTTCGGCCAAAACTAATTCATGTCTATCAAAACCTGCGAAACGAACTCAGCCTTATAGAATTATCGCATTCAATCAAACATCAGAATTGAAATTGACTTCAATTCCAATTTCACTTACTGCAAGAATTGGAATTAAAGTCAATTTCCATTCCTGCAAAATGAATGGAGCCTAATTGTACAACCCCGTATCCGGCGAGTGGGGTCGCCAGGAACAAGACCGGCCGGTTCAGATCACCCATGCCCCAGGCGAGCTCGGCAGGGAAATCTGAAGCCCGAGCTCGGCATTCGTCGACCAGGAGTTCGGCATTCGCCGAGCCAAGCCCGGGTTTCGTCGAGCTGAGCTCGACTAATGGAGGCCGATCGAAGGCGAGCATAGTGGCCGAGCTCGCACTCGTCCTAAGGAGCTCGACGGACACCAGGCGAGCAGGATCTTTAGGGGTGGCCGAGCTCCTCATCTCGCCCAGGTCTATGAGGTATTTTTTACTATTTTGCCACCGCTGACCTGCCATTAGCCCTTCATAACAGTGAAGTTACGTTGTTGGCAGGCCAACCTGGACTGTACATAGCTGTTCAGAACAGCGGGAGTTGGCTATTTGCAGACCGTTTTCAGAATTTTATAAATAGGACCCAAGGGGTACCTCAGAAAGTATACTTCGTGTGCCCCCTTGCTCCATCTCTCAAGCGCTTTCTGAGCATACCTTATCTCGGTCTTTGGCTAAGGAGGGGAAACACTCTAAGATCTTCCGGGTGTGTGGTGGATCCTCCCGCCAAGCCCTTGGTCAGTTCTTCTTTGCTTCCCTTGTTGTTTTGCTTGCAGGAGAGAAGTAGGTGCGCGATCACCCCTTCCCAAAGGGTAAACTCTACAAGAGACCGAATTTTCGGTTTCAACACTAATTGATCTTGAAGACAAGAAGATGTTAGGATGTGTTTAGAATCCGTAATTGGCTATCAAACCTGAGAATGAGAATCTAGAGCGTTTTGGATAAAGATAAACCAAGGGGTTAAGATTATTGTTGATGTGTGTGCACCTTTTAGTTTCTCATTTATGGTTGTGCATACATCATTGGAAGTTAACATTTATTGCATATATTTGTGTGCACACACAAGCACGCTTGTGCAGGTACACACACACACAAAGGTCACTCTTATTAATGTGCATGCTTAATCTAGTGGTAGTGTAGTTTACATTTTCTACCTATATTTGCACATGCACAAAAACATACATAAACAAAGATCACTCTTATGGTTGCATACATTATCTCATGGTAATGTAGTTTAAGCTTACTACTGGTAATGTAGTTTAAGCTTACTAATAATAATTGCACAGACACACACAGACGCACAAAATGTCACTCTTATTGTTCTGCATACATAACACAAACACACGCGCACACACAAACTCGTAGTAAATCTTTGGAGACTGAGTGTGCTGCGTTATAAGCTTTGGATGACCCTCATTTAAATTGATTTGTGGATTCAAGTTTTAGCGCACCGACCCAATTAAGGCGCCAAGCATGTTGCTAGTTGGTCAAGAAAGTTTGAAGTGTAATCCTATTGCTAAATGCTTGTTTATTGTGTATCAGGTATCTGCAGATAAAGCTTATTCAATAATTAATGTTTAATGGAATGAAATAAAACTACTATTATTTGTTAGTTCTTTTCTATGGGTTTATGATCACTGTGATAAAATGACATTGGATTGTTCACCTGCAGTGTGTATTATTTGATGATTGTGTTATTTTGTGGTTCTCTTCTTTGTTACCCCTTTATTACTCCATTTAATGAGATTTTATGTAGTGAGCACTAGAGGATTTATATTATAGGCTGGGTTCTGCTTAGAGCGGTACACAGCCAATGACGATCACACTAAAAGTATGGCCAGAAATAAATTTATGTCCAACGACGCCAAATTATTGACGTGAAATCTCGAAGGTTCATCGAGGCTAACTTAAACACCCAAGTCAATTTGATCTGATGGAACTTACCCTGGGCCCTTAGAGTCAAATTAACAAAACTCAGGTCTTATCAAATAGAAACTAATCTAAACCTAGCACATTTCTTGATAAAACACAAGGGCATGATTAATTCACAGCCAAGTCCAATTGACCCGAATTGAGAATGGATTGAAATGTGCCTAAATTGTGTCCCCACAAACATTCAAAAACTCAACTGAAGGGACTGCACGTCTGCACCGCAAATTCAGGTGACCCGTGTTCAATTCCATTGAGTCCACCACAATAAGGCCACACCAAGCCTACTTTCAACTCTAAAGGTTTATTAGACATTTTGGGTATACTTAGGTCCACACTCAATAAGTCAAGACTGAGTTGAAGGGGATGCACCTTTAATTGGAGTGCAATTAAGACACAGCTATACTTCGTCAAACCTTAATTGGGGCTAAACTCAACAATTTAACACCAATGGGTCAATTGACCCAATGGGTTCGAGATGGGTTCGACAATGCTAGCCCACCTGAATTCGACTGGATCGGGAGGAGCCAATTATTGTGTGGTCACAACCTAATTAGGGTGTTGCCAACCTAATTAATCACAAGACCCAAATCTATTTGGATTTTGGCCTAGTTAATTTCAATGGATGCGATCCATCTGAGTCCTTCCCCCATCACAAACCTTCAACATGAGCTAATTTGCCAAACATTGATCACATGATACGTGTGGTAGCATTAGTGTCCCCATGTGAGGATCAAGTGTAATCACCCTAATCACACCCCAATGGCACCTCTTGGCATTAGATCCAAGCAAAGTCATCGCCTTTGGATCCTAATGTCCCACTCCCAATTTGGTCCTTCGGAGGAGGGTACCATTCTGGATCCTCTGATGCTCAGATTGTAGTGGGATCATGTCGGTGAACTAATCCTAAGACGGTTAGTGAACTCATTCCAAGCTTGCTATAGTTAGGAGAGGTGATCTTTCCCACCATGGGATACTTGGAGGTCCCAAGTCATTGGTAGACCTCCAAATATTTAATAGAGTTATTTGGCTTATTCGGGACGTGCCGATGAGTCCTACTTACACAAGAAGTCTGGAGAGGAGTTGTATATTCTCCTGTAATGAGACGACGCTCTAATGAAAGCTCATATGATCTAACACCCTGAAGGGGGCAAGGGGGCTCGGTAAAGTACAGGTGATGCACTTTACTGTAATCCTTAGTGTTGTTGAAAAGGAAGGAAATAAAGATAAAGATTAGAGACAAAAGGAAGTCATCCAAGTTATAGAATGTTCGGAGTTGCATTCCAAAAAGCCAAAATCTAAGCATCAAAAATAAATGACAAAAACAGTACAGTAATATATATAATTATATATTAGAAAAACGCGAGTTAATTTTCATTCTTCCGGCATTTCTTGTTCTTTTTCTTCCGCCTCTGTTTTCGTCCCCTGTTTCTCCTCGGAATTCCCAACGAACTCATCCTCCCCTACCTTGGGAATCTCCAACGCTCGTTTCTCCTGCTCCTCCTCTTCCTCCGCCTCTTTCCTCAGCGAAGGCATCGCCGCATTAATCCTTCCGGCCGCCCTTCCTTTCAACACTTCCAGTAACTCCTCCATCGCCTTCCTCTTTTCATATCGTTTGTTCTTTATCAGCACTTCGCTTACGTCCGCCGGCGTTATCTCCGCCGCCTTAACCGCCGCTTCAAGTTCTCCGAACAAGCTATCATTCTCGTTCCCTACCGCCAGTTCGTCATCACTCATTCCCAAATAATTTCGCATCAATGTTTTGAGCGCTGGGAAAGAGCAGTAGCTCATGTTGATGTGCATGTCCATCCGCCCAGACCGAAGCAAAGCAGAGTCCAGTTTTTCGATATGGTTGGTTGTGAACACGAAGATCCTCTCGCTTCCGCAGCAGGACCACAGCCCGTCGGTAAAGTTTAACAATCCCGAAAGCGTGAAAGATTTGGACATCGCGGCAGCGGCAGAACAAACCGTGGAGGAAGAAGGGTCGTCCGGCATGGCCATCGTCGGGGCCGAGCTCCCGCGGTTCGTGAGGGAAACAGAACAGTCGATGTCTTCGATCACAATGATGGATTTTGAGGTTGTTTTCATGAGCAGTTTGCGGAGCTCTGAGTTCGTGTAGACTTCTGTGAGCTCAATGTCGTAGATGTCGTACTGGAGGAAGTTGGCCATGGCGGCGATCATACTGGACTTGCCGGTGCCAGGCGGGCCGTAGAGAAGGTACCCTCGCTTCCAGGCACGGCCGGTTTTTTGATAGAAACTTTGGCCGCCGGCGAAGCTGCGGAGATCCGCCATTATGTCATTCTTTCGGCTGGGATCCATAGCGAGTGTCTCGAAGGTGGAGGGGTGTTTGAAAGGGACGGACTCCCACGGATAGCCGCGGGTGTCCAGTATACCCCGGGAGTTTGTGTAGAGAAGGCGTTCCTGATTTCGCCGGCGGATGTCGGCGGCGACATCCATGATGTGGTTCAGGTAGCGGGGGAGTATAAGAAGCTTGTCCTCTTTACGGATGCGGAGAGTGAAGCAGCGTTTCTCGTCCGGAAGAGGGCGCCATGAGAAGGAAGGGGCGGAACGTTGGGTGACGATATGCTCCCAAATGGCGGTGGCTCCGGCGAAGGAGTCGACCAGGCGGTCGTTGTTAGTTAGGCCGAAGATGAAGGCGGAGGAGTTGAGGGGGCGGGAGAGGGAGAGACGGGAGGCAGAAACAGAGGCTGACGAGGAAAGGTAGGTCTGCACGGCGCCGTAAAGCTCGTTACTACTCACGCCATCGATTTCCGTAATGTCGAAGCAGCAGTTGGTGGAGTATGAGTTGAACAGGCGCTGGAAGAGCTTGAATGTCGCTCGCCGGAGCTCCGGCGGGAATACGGCGTGGAGGAAGGTTTGGAAGAAAGCAAATGCGCCGAGAAGAGACGCCACCGATGTCCACATCTCCTTCATCTCTTCCCCTGAATAGATCTCCTCGCCGGACAATGAAGAAGGCTGATTTGGAACGTTAGGGGAGAGGGTTGTAGAACTTTGGGGGAGTTCGTGTGCTTTAAATAGTTAATTTCGAATCTTTTCAGGCTTCACTCCTTCCACGCTGAGTGCCGAGCATGGGGCATAGGAAAGGGGCTGGGTAAATTTTTTAGGTGCGCCAAAGGTTTGACGGATTTTTATGATCTAATTTTTTTTTTTATTTTTTTTCCGTTCATTTTAAATTTCATATTATCCATATTTTGTTCATAAATAAAAAAATTATACTTATAATTTCATGTATCACTGTCATATTATGATCGTAAAATAATAACCACTTTATTATGATCGTAATATCATATTACTGTAATACTGTATGAAATTACAATTGTATCTTTTTTACTTATGATTGTAATATGAGTAATATGATATTTAATGTGAGCGTATAAATATGAATATTAATATTATATAATTTTTTAAAAAATTGAAAAATTGAAAAAAATTAATTTGAAGCATAAAAATGTGTTTACCACGCATACCTGAAAGAAGCCAATTTTTTGGGGTCCCATAATTAGTGACAGAACCAGAAATATTGGAGCGTGGGGGCACAAGATACTTAGAATCAGGAGTCGCGAGAAAATGACGCGCCCCGCGGGGTCGACTCCGGGCTTAGGGTTTTGGGAACTCGGCTGCGGACCTGCAGTTCACTGAACTAGATCAAAAAATGTGTGGGGGCACGGGCCCCCACAGGTCCCTAGATAGCTCGGCCCCTGGGTCCCAATCCGATTCATAGATGCACGACACCTCTTGCTTCTTCTATATTAAAATATCTTTCTCGTGAAGCGTCTCCCTCCATTTCTCCTGGCTTTTTTTTCTTGTGGCCCACAACTTTTAGATTCACAAAACTTTTGGGTCACAAACACTCCCTTAGAAGTTAGAAGTCCGTCGTCATGGACCTCTCTTATTCTTATGGTTTCTTCATTTTTTTTCATCCCGTCTTAGAAGACCTTCATCGTCGTGAACACCTCTCCGATGCTCTTCGCCGTCGGAAAAGTAAGAGAATCACGGGTATTTGTCGTCGCAGAAGTCCTTCGTCAAAATCACACCGAATATAACACTTGTTCAGTTAGAGATAGTTTTCTTATGTTGATAGCCATTGATTACTACCAACATCGTTGTTGGAACTGTATTTGTTTGATATTTGAGATGTCTTTCCGAATATCTTAGATGTCTAGCAAGACATCTCTATCCGACGCGATCTCAAATTCATATTGGGCAATCATATGAGATGTCTTATAGGATGTATCGGAATTTTCATTTGAAATATTCAAACAAATATCGGAGATGTATAACTAAACATACGACATGTCTTATGGGGCCATCTAGGAATATGGGTGATAGGAAACCTATAAATTTATCAGTAAAATGGTTGCATGGTTGCAGATAGGAAGAGATGTGCTAATAGACCCACCCTTCCCACTAAGTTAGTGGGGTGAGAAGGGTTAACTAAAAAATCACACACTAACGCCATGACTAAAAGCCATGTGCAAGCACAAATGCTCGTCGGCCGGAGACAACCGCCTTCAACAAGCCACCCGGGCCGAGCGATCGCCGCCCGACCAACCGCCCCGCTGCCGGCGCCACCACAAACTTGCCCCACCTGACCGCACAGTCGCGCCGGCCGCACGGCACCCAGACCACATGGCCTTCCCGACTGCGCGACACTTGGGCCTCTCAACCATGCGACTCTTGGGCTACACGGCCACGCTGGTCACGCGGCCTCGTCAGCCGCGCAACTCCTAGCCATGCGCCGGCTGCACGGCCGCACACCCATCGGCGACCGGTCACTCGGCAACGCCCGCCGTCGTCAGGCCATCCCCCACCATATGTGGCCACTGCCGGAGGACCGCCCCAGGATAGACAACCCCGCATGTCCGCCGCATGGCTGCCTCCTCACTACCGTCATCACGCCCCATTATCCGCAAAATCATCCACTATGTTACTTTTTTTTGGTTCGGATCCTATTTTAGAAAATGCCATTTTAAAAAAAGGAATTATAAAAAAGGAATTTGCCATGACATTCCTTTAAGAGAGGGATAGAGAGATCTCTCACTCTTACCTAATATTCTAAATCACCCTCATCAAATGATATATGCATATATTTATATAAATTTTGGGGGATTGCTGTTCACGGTGAAAAGAGATAGCCACCTTGCTTGGGAGAGTGCCAACCTCTCCTGTTACGGGAAAACTAGGAACCGTGTGAGGAGTTTTTTGTCGTCTCGTGCTCGTGTTGAAGGAAGGCCGCCGCCGCCGCCGTCTCACACTTGGTGCCGCAAGGGGTGGGAGACACCTGTTGGATGCCGCCGGTGGTTGCAGTTGGTGCAACACCGTGCGATGGAGGCGAAACATTTCTCTCGTGAGGGACTCTCGACATATCCACCGGCTTTGGAGGAAATAGCCACCGGTCTTGGAGGAGGATCTCTACCGGTCTTGGAGTAGATGAGGCGGTGCGGGCGTGGCGGCGAAGACTTGCGGTGGTGCAGTGGCCTTGACAGAGTTTCACTCCGGCGATGCGGACATGGCGGCGAAGGCTTGTGGGGAGTGCAGTGGCCTTGATGGTGGTTTTCTCCGGTGGTGCGGCTTGGCGTCGATGGCATGCGTCAGTGCAGTTGGTCTCGACGGTGCTTCTCCTGTGATGGCGGGTGGTTTGGTCGTCATCGGACGACGAAGGTTCTCGGTGAATCTTGTGTGTCCGTTGTGCTAGCGGATTGCAGTCCAGATAACTCTCTCTCCCGCGGATCGAGCGAGTCCGGCTCTCCGCGGTGTTTTCGGTAACGGACGTCGGTACACTTCTTTATGTATTTTATTGCAGTTATATTAAATTTGTATGCAGTGGTTTGTTCAGATTTATATGTTCTTGTCAACCCAGTATTTATTTGGTTGTGCCTGTGGGATAGCTTCCGCATAATATCCCAACACACTATGGGGCGTGCACATAGCAAAATTCTCATAATTGGTGTGCGTATTTTAAAATATAAGGCTATGATGTGCGTATAGAAATACCTTATCATCGTTGCATGTATAACGAAATACCCCAGCATGGTGTGCATATAGCGATATATCTCATCATGGATATGTGTATAGGGAAACATCTTGATGGGTTACACCCACATTTATAAGTGAGATTCCCCCATGATCTCCTCCAAAAAGGAGATCATGGGTTGACTAGGTCAACTCCACCCCCCATGAACTCTCCCTGATGAGAAAATCATGGGGGGGGGGGGGGAGGGGGAGGGCTTACTCCCTCTCTCTCCTCCAAAACCGCCCTCTTTAGGGGGAAACCGCTGTCGCCGCTGGACTAGCCGCCGGCCTGGCCGACCGCCGCCGGCCTGGCCGCTAGCCGGGCTCGTCGGAGGGTCGTCGGCCTTGCCGATGTAGGCCGCAGCCAAGTCGCCTGCCGTCGGGGCCTGGCCGCTAGCCGGGCTCGCGGCCAGGCCGGCCTTGCTGTCACAGGCCGTGGCTAAGCCGTCGGGCCGCCGGCCTCGCCGCCAGCCTCGCTGCCGGCCAGGCCGCCGACCAGGCCGCCGCCGGGCCGCCGGCCAGCCGCCTCCACCACCCAGCTGCCCCATCACCATGGACGACCTGCCCGCCGTCCGATCTGGTTGGTAACCACCCACTAACCCACTACATTGGTGGTGGGGCCCGCCATGAACCTCTCCTGGAGGCTATAAAAGGAGCATCAGGGCCTCCTCATTCTTCATCTTTTGCTCTTGGTCGTCTTCTTCCTCAGGCGATAGCTCTGCCGGACTCCTCCCACGGATCATCCTCCAGCCACCACGAGCCACCACAAGCCACCAGCGCACCACCAGCAGCAAAACGGCTAAGTCCCGGAGCGAGTGGAAGGAGGAAGGCGACCCATGCAAGCAGGCCCACGACAAACCCGCGCTCCAAGCTTTAGAGCGCCAGTGCCATCTCACGCATTCCAGTGTACAAATCGCTCCCGCGGCGCAGCCTGTTGCCCGCTGGGAGCCGTAGACCTTCTCTCTCACCCCAAGTTGTAACGGGAGCGGCCTGTTACCCCGATTCTCAAAACGCATTGTAATCACGAGCAGCTAGTGGATTTAGACCGGCACAGATCCGATCGAGTGGTTTTTTACCCAATTAAGGGGGTTTTCCACGTCATCACATCCAGGGTCAACCTTTCCTTCTCTTTGACTGTGTGCACGCTCGACTGCTCCGCAAGCTAAGACGGTCTAATTGAATCTGGTCCGACCGGGGCATCGAATTAGCCCGCAACAGTTTGGTGCCGTCTGTGGGAACCACGATTCCCAACATCCTTCAGATGTCAAGACCTCCCTCTTCGAAACATCCGAGCTCTGATTCAATGGCAAAAAGTAGCGCCCGTACAGCTGAAGGATTCGTCCTAGAAAGACATACTGAACCAGCACTCTCCCACTCTCTGTTGGACGTGCCATTGACCGCAGAGGCCGCTTTCGCTCCTGCCACCGCCCTCGATGTGCAGTTCGACAAATGGAGGAACAGCAAACTGAAATGCTTGCTCTGCTCAGAAATCTGGGAATGCCTCCTAATCCTCCTCTAGCACCGGTTAACCCGCCACCTCCAAGTTATGGCAGGGCGCAAGAAGCACCAAGACAAGAGGCGCCCGGAGAATACTCTGACGCCACCGGCTCCACTCACTAGGCCCGTGGTGAGAAACAATCACGGAGATGGGTTGGGGTGCATTGGGCCTGCAGACCTTGATGTTTAGGCTTACTAATAGTGGTATCATGGGGCGAGACAAGCCGCCAGGGCTAGGAAGGGTTGTGGTGGGCCTCTAAGCT
This sequence comes from Platanthera guangdongensis, assembly GCA_039583875.1. Classification (NCBI taxonomy): domain Eukaryota; kingdom Viridiplantae; phylum Streptophyta; class Magnoliopsida; order Asparagales; family Orchidaceae; genus Platanthera; species Platanthera guangdongensis. Next base: position 177,266,830 of record CM077160.1, read on the forward strand.
CTAAACCTAGGCTGCAGGTAGGCCGACAATGCCGTGGGGCGGCCCTTTGGGCCTAAACCCAGGTCATTACACTATTTCACTAGAGTTGTTTGACCAAATCATCAGATGTCAGTCACCTGTTGAAATTTGAATGGCCTTGGATGGTCTGTTTAACAAGAAGAACGTAGCTCGGCTACAGTTCTTAGAGAATGAGTTGACGAAAGCCACTCAAGGAGATATATATATATATATATATATATATATATATATATTGCATCTTTCTTCTTGAAGATGAAGAACCTCTGTGCTGAGATATCGACGTTAGACCCGGAAGAGCCTATTTCAGAGGCAAAGCTGAAGAGGCGTATCATCTGTGGATTGCGAAAGGAGTATGTTGCATTTGTTACTTATGTATAAGGCTGAACCAATCAATCATCTTTGCTCGAGCTAGAAAACTGTTAGCTTCGTAGGAGAGCTTGGTGAGGCAGATGCCTGAAGTTTCGATCTCAGGAGGAGATGACAATGATATCTTCTCTGACAAGAAGAACAGATGGGACAGGAAGAAGAAGTCACTTGTTAACAATGGCTTGTCTTCTTCATCACAGCAGGAGAGGAGCAAGGCTCCTAAGCAAGATGACAGGAAGAAGAGAGGAAGACCACGGTGTTACAAGTGCAACAAGCTTGTTCACATCAGGAAAGATTGCAGAGTCAATCTTCAGGCATGACATGTTGCAGGAAAGGGAGAGGCTTAATCCAGTGGTGAAGAAAGAGGGGGAGCGTAAGGTCCTAGTAGTGCTGTATGTTGATGATATAATCGTCACCGGGAACTCAGAGGAAGAGATGGCAAGGCTCACAACTGAGCTTGCCATCAGGTTTGAGATGAAGGATCATGGGGAGCTCCACGTACCATTTTCTTGGACTTGAGGTTGATAAGAAGAAGAGCGGCGTGCTCGTTTCCAAAAAAGAGCTATGCGGATAGAATCATGAAGCGATTCGGCATGCGGGAAGGTAAGAGCGGCTTTACTCCTTTGGAGGTCGGTCTAAAGCTTTGGCGTGATAGGGAAGGATTCTTCCTGATCCCTTGGTATTCCGGGATTTGGTTGGGAGTCTCATATATCTGATGATTACAAGGCTGGATATTGCCTATGACGTGGGCCGAGTAAGTTGATATATTGCAGAGCCGCGAAAGCCACATCTAATAGTGGCTAAGAACATTCTGAAGTACATGAAATCCATCTCGGACATGGGCCTCTTTTATGAGACGGACACAGGTTTCAAGCTGTATGACTACACAAATGCTGATTATGGGAGAAATTTTAGTGATTGAAAGTCTACGTCTGGATATGAATTTATGTACGGAACGATAATTATCTCGTGGTGTAGCAAGAAGCAGGATTCAGTGTCTGTCTCCACTACTAAAATAGAGTACAAGGCTTCAGCCTTGATAGCTTAGGAAGTCATTTGGCTCAGGAGATTATTGGAGGACATCCATGAGGAGGTGTGAGGTCATACTCTGTTGCGTCATGCGCGGACAAAGAACATTGAGATCGAGCATCACTTCATTCGTGAGAAGGTGCTGGAGGGGTCTCTGATGGTTAAATATGTGTAGAGTCAAGACAATATCGCGGATATTTTCATAAAGCCGTGACCGAAGGGGTCGTTTATTCAGTTACGAGGTTTACTCGAGCAGGTTTCCACTTTTCACTTCAAGGGGGAGTGTTGAAATTGTTGAAGTGGAGGTGAAGTATAGTGAGGCGGTCTGATATGGCAGACCGTATAGACTGCCATCGGTCTGGCGGGTAGAAGGTGACAGTTAGCTAATTTTCGGCATCTCTTCTTCTCTCTTACGGTCTGGTTCAGCAAGATCCTAGAAAGTAACCGGGTGGTTAGCCTTGACTAAACGCGGATGTTGCAATCTAGATTGTGAGACTGCACAGTCAACTTAGAGCTGTCAGGTTCTCTGGCTCGCAAAGGGACAAGCGGTTAGCGCAGTCTGCGAAGACTAACCGATCAGTTCGACGAGCCTATTCACACGGATTATGCTAGAGTTTGCTGGTTGTGTGGACTTAATTAGTCATGGTGTAATGACAAGTTCTGTTTGTTGCCTATTTGTCGAGATCGCCTAGTTGTGCGGTCTGCTTATGGTGTTCACGGAGATCGGCTGTTTGACTAGGCTTGTATATGGCCTTCGTCGCGGGTAGCAGTGTGCGCGGACTGAATGTGGAGACCGCTGTACAGAGCGGTCTGGTGGCTAAGTCTAGCAATCCGCCGAAGGTGTGATAATGGATCAGGACGCGTGATTGGATTGCTAAGTCCACGCAGATTGGTCTTGTTGTCTGCTCGACTTGGTGTACTGGTTGTTCTTTTCGTCTATGTGGATAGATGGTTATTGTGGCAGATTGACGTTGGTATTCACATTTCTATTGGGTACATTGCGAAATCATGTCTTGTAATGTAAGACCCCCCCTTTTTTTGAAACACCGGGGTCTTAGCCATAGAACCCCCGCTTTGCGGTAACACCGTCATACCTGGGATGGTCATCACTACAAAACACCGATCCTGCCGACCAAATCGATCACAACTGTAGCAAAATAATAAAGCAAGTCCACGCAAATCACATATATAGTAAATAAACTCCACAAAGGGAGTGTCCACAGAAATAATAAAAAAAATACCAAATCTTGGGCTCATGCCCAGTACATATGGACCTCACTACATATCACTCGACGCGGAAGCAAAACCAAAATAACTACTAGAGACCATGACTCACAGTCCCTGCCGTCTGAACTCTGGTACTAGACTGCCCCATCTCCAAGCGTGCCGACCTCCAAGGCTGTTCCTCCATGCTGGGCTCCACGGTCCCCTAAAATGATGTGGTTCGAAAACCGTTAGTCTAAAAGACTAAGCACTCTCATCCCCCGACCCTTTCCCCATGGCTTCTAGGAACCGAGCCGGGAGGAGGAAAGGAGAGGACTTGAAGGTGGAGAATAACAAATAAGCAGATGACGACAAAACTAAACTAGCAGTTCTATAGTATACAAGATAGAATGAAGGTAAAAAGACTGAATAAGAAAAGTAATCTGAACTTATGTGAAAACACATAAGCCAAGAGATCTTTTGCAGGGCTCATATCGTATAAAAATTCCCATACAAATTTATACGATATGATGTCGGTTTTCTAGTAATCCTACATTTATATTTACTGAAATAAAACCTTAACTTATAAGCGTGCTCGCACGAACTTATAAACCAAGGGGTCCTTTTGTAGGGCCTATTGTATAAGCATCTCATACCACTTATACAATCGGTGTCGGGTTATATGCAATGATTATGCTATGAAATACTTTTATGTCATGATGTGAACATGCAAGTGCAACTCACCCACTCGACTCTGTGTACACAGACCTTTAGTTCCCTCTTTCTGGAGCCGAACCTCCCATGATACCTCCGTAGTGGCAAACAAAAGCAGTGGGTTGGGCCTCTCGCACCTCTAAACCGGTAATTGCACTACCAGTCAGACCTATCGTACACCTCGACGTTGGTGCACTAAGCGGAGCTCCTGCGTACTCTTGCCGGCTGGTGCACCAGACTTTATTTGGCCAAGTGCTAAACCATACTTGCCGAGTCAACGTATTGGCGTCGGTGCATAGACTCTCCAATACCAAAGACCCACCACCTTATACTTTATGAACATGCAACTTTGATGTATAACCATCGAGCTAAAACTCAACGGACCAACCCGTCTGTCATAAACAACAACCGAGCCAAAGCTCGGCGGGCCAACCTGCCCATCACAAACATCAACCGAGTCAAAGCTCGCCGGGTCAACCTGCCCATCACCAAATCCACCGAGCCTACTACACTAGTTACTCTTGCAATTTAGTTTTACCTGCAGTTTAGGTTAGCTCAGGACTTCTCAAGGTATTCCCTGTGAAGGGCTCTCGAAGGCACTAGGAACTACGATAAGATTACGCCCAAAGCTCCCTTTCGCAAGGCACTTACGATTATTGGTTGCTATCAAATTTTCCAAACCCTTACTTATTGTATTGGATCTAACCCTAGAGTATTTGGCACTTCCTGCCCACGAGAAAGACGATCTTTCGTCGATCCCGAGCACCACTTAACACTAGCCAATCCAACACTACTCATCCTATCTTCCAATGATGAACTCATTTTTATTTGTCCAAACCAGCAAAAATCTCTAACCCCAACTCATGTGCCCAAATTCATATTCCGACATAATTTCTGCAGTTTTACTAACTGCAGACCAACATAAGCTATATGAAGTGTAAAATGAGAGGTACTCAAAATATTCATCCAGTATCACTATAATAATTAATAGAGGGTTGTCATGACCTTTTTAACCTAATTCCATAATTTCATAATTTTCCTAATTTCTCTGGTAATTTATTTAATTATTCTAGTAATCCAGAAACCCCAAGTTGAACATGAAACATCAATTTCAGACAAGCAAATGCTCCAAAAAATTTATGATAAATTCAATATGACTATTTAACATAAAATCCAAAGTCTCCCAATTTTTCAGAAAGGTTTAACCTCTAATTCTAATTTTGAATATAACCTATTTTTATCAATTTTAAGAGGCAAGTGCGGCAAATATATTTCCAAAACTTCTGAGAAAATTCAAGGATGATTGTAAGGAATGTTAATACTCTAGGTCAAATTTCATAATTTATTAGCAAGTAATAAGCTCTAAACAATTTATTGAACAATTTTTCAGGTTAATGAGCTTGTGAAGTAGGTACTCCAAATATGTATTAAAAAATTCTAATAAAATTTATACATAAGCAATAAGGTCTAAAACTCCTTCTGCCTAATTTTCATGACCTTCCAATGAGCAGTGAGATGATAATATCCAGATAAATAAGTAGAGTTAACTCATACATTTATAAAGAAAGTACTAAAATTAATATTCCAAAATTCTCAATTAAATTATGAGAGGTTCAATCTATGCTTATGACCACACTACCCAAATTTCATTATTGTTCAAGGAGTTTTACTAACCTATTCTAGTACTACAAAGTTTGTGCCCTAAACTAGAGTTAGGGTTTTGTGGGGTCTACCCTTTTCCAAATCCCTAAGGCCCTGTTCGTTTCGCAGGTTTTGTTTCACAGGAATTGGTTTTGTTTGAAAACTAAAAACTGGAAGGTTTTAGTTTTCTGTCAAAACCAATTCTGCTGTTCGTTTGCAGGAAGGTTTTCAGGCCCAGAAATTGATAAATGACAAATTTTTTGTTCGTCTGTAGGAAGGTTTTCGGGCACATGAATTGATTTTTAAAGTAATAAAAAAATTAAACTTATATAAATAAACATTTTGAACATCATTAAAAAACTAAGCGTCCATGATATAAGTTTTCACACATCAAAAAATTAAAACCACATAATATTTACGCATCAAAAAACATACAATCATCATGATATTAGTTACCCATGAGCTACTGTTCTGTTGCTCTTGATGTCACCACCGACCACCCCCTCCCAGTAATATATATATATATACAGGCATCGATTCATCAAACACAAAGTTCAATTAATTTTGGAGGCAAACAGAAACTGCTGGCATCGTGGCATTGTTGGAGGCAAACGTAAATTAGAAAATCAAAACTTTGGAGGCAAACACAAACTAGAAAAAAAATCAAAGGGGAAGTTGAGGAAGGACTCAGGAGGCATAAGCAAAGCTTACGTGCGTTGTTAGAGAGGATAAGGGCGACGTACCTCGCCGAGGATGCACCCGGAAGTGAGGAGAAGGGCGAGGTTGCGGGAGTATCCTGCCGGCGTCGTGGCGTGCGCGATGAAGAAGATGAAGCGATCGGGAGGAAAAAACAGCGGAGAAAAAAAAACAGCAGATGAAAACCCGGGTATGGAGGTAAGTTTTAGGGCTAGGGAAAATTAAAGGTTTCAAAACCGACCGGTTTTGATATAAAACCAAAAATTTCGTTCAAAATGTATAAAACGAACTTGATTTTTGGTTTTATTTAAGTAAAACCAAAACCGGCCCATCAAAACTTACGAAACGAACAGGCCCTAAGATTTTTACCAGAGGGCTTTCGCTACCCTAGTACCATCCCTACCAAATTTCAAGTCCATACAAGGTCCTTTGACCTCATGCCCTTCACAAGACACAAAAGCCCTTCCTTAGGGTTTGATCTTAGCTCTTAGTGAAAATCTATTCCAATCTACTCCATATTCTATGGGGAGGTGTTAAAAGCCATGCCAAGTCAGTGGCCCAAATTTCAACCTCTGTTGACGTGATTTGGCAACTCAAAACCCAAAGTTCACTTTTTGACCAAAATACCCTTATTATTGCAAGGCTAGGGTTTGCATGATTTCAATACAAACCATCTCCAAATGAGATGAAATTTTAATCTGAGCTTTATAATGGCCCCAAGCACCACTCACCAAAATTTGGGTGAGTTTGGAGGTCATTTAGGCTCTAAAATATTTTACCCTGCATAAATTAAATAATTTCCAAAACTATAGAAATATTGTTCCCAAAAATTCTCATTTTTGGGCAGGACTAGATATGGACTAGGGTGACTCCCTATCCAAATTTCAAGTTATTTGGACCAGAGATGAAGTGTGGGCACTCATTTTAATTTCTGCCTAGCCCTAGATATAGACCTCACTAAAATGGGTGCCCTGGTCAAACTAGGCACCCAAATTGGTTCAAACTAATTTTGCAGTAAACTAGACCCACAAGGCTACAAATTTTAAGTTGACCATTTTCTCATACAAAATTTCTAAGTATTTTTAATAATTTAAAACATTAAGTAGTAAAAGTGTGACAGATTCATTAAAATGTAATAATACAATCCTATACTTTAATTCTTATACTGCACGAATCTTGGCACACATTTAGACGACATCCCGTCATCGTCCCCGCGCGCCAATGGCTACGATTCAACCCGCCTGGAGCAGTTTCCAAACGCCACCACCGGGCAACCGACCACCTCCCTGGCCGGCCACCGCCACCACCACCTCCGTTGAGGTGGTGGCTAACGCTAGGCGGCGGCACAGCCGCCAGAGAAACCTATTCCGGCAAATCTAATAGGTAAGTTTTTGCGGAAAAATGTGGAGAAAAGCTCTCCCGATCGGGCTCAATTGAACCCAAACCTTGTCCCTAAGAGTTGCTATGATCTACCCCTGGAAGAAGGAGAGAAGGAGGACCTGTTGGGAGGGCTAGAGGCGAGCTGATCTCCAGGTTGCCATGGCGGTGGTGGCGGCGATCGGGTTTCTGCAACCGCATAGTCAAACGCCTTGAATCCTCCAGGTGAAGGTTGTAACCTTCTCCCCTCTGCCTGGTGATGCTTTTTAGATTCTCAATTGGTGAAGGGGAAGGGTGTAACTCCAATGGCCATGAATGACCATAATAGGCAATTTTGGTTTCACCAAATTTGAAGGGCTGAGCCACCCCACTGGTTGGCCACCTCCTGAAAAACTCCTCCCCTGCTTCAAGGAGTTAAAGCCCCATCAAAAGGGGGAGTTATGGGGCCTCCATGGCCATGATGGCCATTAAACACCTCTTTCTCTCTCCTCCAAGTTTGGGTAACTCCCTCTTTCTCTCTCCTAGTCACCCATTTATAAATTTGGTGGGCCTAAAATGTGTCTCACCACCTCCTAGACCAATGGGCCATACTTGCCTAGGCCTAGCCCACTTGGATTGTGCTTGAGTTAGCCATTTAGGCTAGTTTGACCACTTTGACGCAAGGGTTGACTTTGGTCAAATTAGCCACTAGGGCTGACCCCAATGGGTCCTTGGTGACCCATGGGCCTTCCCTAAAGTATAGAAGTACTTGGGTATGGTCAACTTGCACACTGTAGGTCACTTGCCCTTAGGAAGGCTACTTTGACCAAATTAAGGCTAGGGTTGACTTTGGTCAACTTAACCACGTTGACTGCCCTCCATGGGTCTTTAGTGACTCATTGACCCCACTTTAGGTCTAGGAAGACCCTGGTAGGGTTAGTTAGGCTTTACTAGGGCACACTGCCCTTAGTTAGGGCACCTTACAATGGATTGGTGAGATCATGATGGGGTCTTGAAGTCTTGGTGAAGCCCCATGATCATCTTAAACTAGGGTTCATAAATCTACTATTTGCAGATCATAGTGGTCTCACCTACATTCCTAGGTTCACTTGGCCTTCTTGGGCTTCCTAAGGTTTTGTCATGACCTAGTCATGACAAAACCACTCCAAGGGGTCTAGTTGTTTGAGGGATGTTACAAATCCCAATATATAAACAAAAAAAAATCAGTCCTCGAAATTCTAGTTAGGCCTGCGGGGTTTCAAATATGAAAGGAAAATTGTAACATCCCAAGAGGTTGTGAGTAATACCTGACTGAAAAGCTCCGGGTACCTCTGTTGCATCAAGTCCTGAGGCTCCCATGTGTGCTCCTCTCGCCCATGATTCCTCACTTGAGCAATGGAACCTTCTTGCAGCGCAAGACTCGTATTCCCTTGTCGTCGATCCGGACCGGTGCCAGGTGAACTGACCGATCAGATGCTACCGGCCCATCTGTGGCTGTAATCTGCTGCTCCGGGCGTAGTAGAGCCCTCCTAAGAGAGGATACATGGAATATGCCATGCAGGCTCGCCAGCTTCGGTGACAGCTCCAGCCTATAAGCCAAGGGACTGATCTGATCCCGGATCCTATAAGGCCCCATATATCTTAGGCTAAGCTTCTTATTCCGACCGCCTATTGGTGAAACCTGAAAGATATGGTACCTAAACACCTAGAGGGGGGGGGGGGGGGTGAATAGGTGACCTAATCCTTTTTAAACTTTAATGGCAGCAAACAGTTAATATCACAGATTTCTAACTAGTTTATCACAGCTAACACACAGCATACACAACAACAATCACAGCACAGCAGACACAGTGGTTTATAGTGGTTCCCCAAGATATGGGTACATCCACTGTCCCCCTTCGCCTATCTAGCAGTGTACTAGATTCGGCCAAACTCCTCCACTGTCTCAGAACCCAAATTGGTTCCTACACCTCAGGCCCAAAGCCTTACAACTCAGCTTTATCCCAAAGCCTACACTCAGCCACAAAGGCCTACACTCAGCCACCTAGGCCTACACTCAGCCAATCTAGGCCTACACTCAGAGATAACAATCTCCTACACTCAGGCCAAAAGCCCTACCCTCAGCCTTTATAATTATAGGCTTACAATTCACTCAGATCCAATGGATCCTACAAGATAAAAATGTTTATAGAAATAATAACTCAACAACTCAGAAACAAGAGAGGGGAGTTGAGAGTTTCTTGAAGAGTTCTTGGAGGAACTCAGCTGGATTCAATCTGACTTAGCTTTCTTCAAAGCTTCTTGAGTAGAACTGAATAAGATTGTCTCCTTTTGCAGTTGATCCTTGATCTCTGCCACTTAGAATTCAGAATAAATCTGAACCCTTCTTCTCAGCCTAGTTCCACGGCTGATTTCTTGGATGGAGCCCTCTCTCTCCAACTTCTTAGATCTTCACTTGGACTGCAAGATCTTCTTGTGTTGATACTCTGTGTACCACTTTAATAACTTGTTTTTCAATAATCTGAACAACAGTTTCTGTAAACTGTATGTGCCTATTTATAGGCTTTCTTCATGGTAACCGGCTGGTCCGGTTCATAACTGTCTTCTGACATTTCTGACAGGTGTTGTAGACCGGCTGGAACGACAGCTGTCAGGTCATCCAGTCAGTTCTTGAAAATCTCTATCTGTCTGAAAGTGTCGAGACTTTCTGTCTTTAAGTGTCGACACTAATAGACCAAGTGTCGACACCAGTTGTGTAAGTGTCGACACAAGTCTACAAGGTGTCGACACAACTCCTTGTGTTGTAGATATTAAGTCTCGACACAGATTCTTCTTCATGTGTCGACACTGAAATTGAGTGTCGACACAAGTACTTGTTCTTCTAGCTTTTGCTGAATTCTTCTAAGTGTCGACACATCTCCTTTGTGTCGACACAACTTCTTGTATTGAATCTGTTAAGTGTCGACACTGCTTCTTGGTGTGGACACATAGTCCTCAATGTAGATACTTGCTGAGTGTCGACACAGCTCCTTGTGTCGACACTTGATTCTTCTGTCGAGACTTCAGCGGAGTGTCGACACATTCCCTTAGTGTCGACACTTGCGCTTAGAATATTTTGTTGATAATTCTGTTCTTTGCTAAGTGTCGACACTACTCCATGTGTCGACACTTTCTTCAAGTGTAGAGTCTTCAGCTGAGTGTCGACACATTGTTCTAGGTGTCGACACTTACTTCAAATGTTGACTCTTCTGATGAGTGTCGACACTTTGTTCTTGGTGTCGACACTTTCTTCAAGTGCTGACTCTTCTGTTGTGTGTCGACACATTGTTCTTGGTGTCGACACTTTAACTTAGTCTCTGCAGTCTTTTGCTGAGTGTCGACACAGCTCCAAGTGTCGACACTTTCTGGTGTAGACACAACTTTGCTGGGTGTCGACACAGCTCCTTGTGTCGACACAGCTTCTCTGCACTTTTCTTCACTAAGTGTCGACACAGCTCCAAGTGTCGACACTTTCTATCTGGTGTCGACTCTGCATCCCAGGTGTCGACACAATGACTCCAAGTGTCGACACTGCTTGTCTGGGTGTCGACACAAGTCTTCTTAGGTGTCGACACTTTCCCTCTGGGTGTCGACACATGGACTTAGAAACTTTTTGCTTCAGTCCAGTGATTACTTAACCTGCACAAGTAAACTCAACATACATCAAATACATTATAATGTATATCATTGAGTTGGGTGAGGCTTCTTCAAATCAGGTACATTTAATCAATGTACCCAACAATCTCCCCCTATTTGGAGAAGTCATAACCCTTAGTCAATGATATACACCATTCATAATAAAAATTACAAAATGATGTAAAGCAGGATTATGTAAGCAGGGTAAACATAACATGTATCAATTTCACATGTATACACAAACATCAACACAGAACAAATAAGAAATAGACATATACACATTCACAGAACAAACATGAACTATATTGATCATATAGTGTTCTAACATTTGTTTTATACATTTTCAGTAGTTTCACAGAAATGTTTTACATTCAAAAGATTACAAAATAATCTTCAAGTAAATTCTTAAACTATTTCTGTTCTGGTTCCTTGATAACTATTCCCTTGCCAGGTTGGACTTGAGCTTTGACATGGGCATCAGCAGTTTCAGCATCAGCAGGCTTCTTGCCTTTCAATTCTTTCTTCATAAGCTCTTCAGCTTTGATCTTCTGCCTCTCAAAATAATGAAATGGCTTAGGAAAGTACTTGCTAGGCTCCACTGCAGTAGGAGGTAGCTTTCCCATCTTTGCCTTCCTTCTGTACTGGACAATGGCCTCCTGTCTAGCTTCATGCTTTCTCCACTCAGTTTTAGAGAACCACTTGTTCCTATCATGAAGGTTATCCTTGGCAGCTTTCCAGGCAGTTAGAATAATGTTTCTAGAGGTAGGGCTCCACTGTTCAAAGTCTGGCCTTTGTTCTGCTTGTTCCCTAAACCTCTTCTTAGACAGTCTTGTCTCTTCCTCCTTCTGCAATGCCTCTTGCATGGCTTCAGTAATAGGCTGAACCACTTTATCCAGAATAACATTAGACTTCCCTTCAGTTGGGCTATATATATGATGAATATCAGCTTGCACCATGTCAAAATCTGGTGGAGGATATATGACTTGAGCTACCTCTGGTTGCTCACCTCCAAGATATGCAGTTTGAATTCTAGATTCTGTCACATTGTTATCATCACAGAGTGGAGGATAGCCCAGTGTAGCTCTGATGGAATTAGATATCCATTTGGCATGATCAGAGCTAGCTTTGACTAAAACTCTCTCCCCCTTTATGACTTCTCTAGCCATGTGATCTCTGACATCATCCTTTTGAAATCTTATTTGACTATCCAAGTATCTGATTCCCTCTTTAAAGAATGGTTTGAGCTTTGTAAGTTGTTCAGATATGACCTTCTGGGAGTCTTGAATTGCAGTCTTAACAGCTTTGATTTCTTCTTGAAATGCCTTGTCAAAGTCAGCTTTAATAGCAGCAGTAGAAGTAGAAGGTTCAGCAGCCTTGTTCTTCAACTCAGTGACTATAGCATTATGTGAAGCAGTCAAATTGTCATTCATTATTAACTGATTTTCAAGAACATATCCTTGTTTCAATGCTATATCATCCACTTGGGCTTTGATCTTCTCCTGATGTGTTGCCAAGTACACCACTGCATTTCCACCCTTGTGGAAGCAGTCTGTCATTTCTTTCTTGTTAAGGTTCATCTCAAACCTTATAGACTTTTTATAACTCTGGCTTCTCCTCTTGAATACATAGAGTTTCTTTTGTTTAGCCCTTGCTGCCTCCTCATCTTCAGACTCTGAGGAGCTGGCTATGTCAACCCTTTCCTTAGGGCTTGAAGGCTTCTCATGTTGAACAGCTGGAGCTTTCTCAGTTTCTTGCCTTATAGGCTCTTCCAGAACTTGTACCTTCTCCCCCTCAACAGCAGCATCATCAGTTTCCTTATCAAAATCTGCTTGATCCAGATTTAGGAATAAATCTTCCATTGTGTATTCCTGTGGAGACTGTGCAGGAGAAATTCTTGGTTCTTCAACCACTTGACTAGCAGCAGATGTATCTTCTATAACAACATCTGGAACTTGACTATCCAGCTGGATTTGCTGATGATCATCAGACAAATCAGTATCTTCCATAGAAAAATCTAAAGTGTTTAGTTCAGTGAGTACCTCTTGTATGATGATGGTGGCTTGTTCACTTTCCAGTGTAGATGGTTGATCTACAACTGGAGGCTCCCCCTGGCTTTGATCCCTGTGGATGGGGCTAGCTTGTGGTAGCTCCCCCTGGATCTCAGCAATCACTTGAGGAGCAGGAGTCTTCACTACATGCTCTTCCTCTTGGTCATCAGGAGTGAAAACAACCTGTTCTTCACTTTCAGAACTACTTGTGGACACTTGTTCCACATGAGCTGTTTTCCTTTTCTTCTTTGGAGGAGTATCTTTCTCAGTAACTGTCTTCTCTGGGGTTGGCATTTCCTTGGACAACACCCTGTCCCATCTAGAAAAGATCCTTAGATCCATCTTCCTCATATGATTTATCTTACTTCCTACAGCAGTACTCATTACCTCTGGTATCACACCAGCTAGGTATAGACTAATGATTCTGCCCAGATTGGGCTTCTTCAAGCTCTCCTTAATCTTCTCATAAACCACTATAGACCAGTCTGTTTTCAGAGTGAAGATTATCCTTGTCATGATTCCAAACAAATAGGCAGACACTCTGTCATGCCCTCCAGGCTTGCTGAGTAAGACCTTACCAACAATCTCAGACATGAATTTTCCTTGGCTGTTCATGTCTTTCCTGTTAAAGACAGAACCAATCTTCATTTTAGGATCCAGTCCACACCAGGTTAGAGCTTCCCTGGTCTTGGATGCAGTAATTTCTTCTTCATCTGGAGTTCTTGATAGCTGGAGCACCTTCCTCAAGCTCTTTGGTGATACCTTGACCTTCGTTCCATGAACTCTGGATTTGATTCGGTATCCAGACTCATCTACTTTGGCTCCATTTAGGAATTCAAGAACCTCCTTCTTCCATATCTTAGTAGGTTCTGAAACTAAGTACTCTAACCCAGAATCGGCGACTAGGGTTACTACTGCCTTGATTTCTTGATCAGCATCGTCGAAGGCGCCGCACACTAGCTCATATCCTTCGTTAACGTTCTCCTCAAGCTTAGGTGCCATTAGGGTTTGTAGAATTTGTCTTTAGAAAAGAGAGGTGTCGACACAGTAGTTTTGGTCTCGAAACTTTGAAAGCGTGTCGACAAACAAAGACAGAACCCTATTTATACCTTTCTGATTTTGAAGATGAACAGGCGAGACAACGAACTTAAAATGTGTCGACACTGGCAATAAGTGTCGACACTGACTTATAATGTCTCGACACACATGTGTCGACACAAGTTTAGTCAACAGATATTATGTGTCGACACTTGATTATGTGTCGACACAACATAACTCGACACATTGTCGAGACTTTACTTAGAAAATTCTGAGTAAAACATAAGTGTCGACACCACTTTGGATGTGTCGACACCTACTTGACATGTGTCGACACTAATATTCTGAAGTATTGACACCAACATCTTAGATGTGTCGACACCTTTTTCCTGAAGTGTTGACACCACTATTCTGTGTCGACATAGACTTGTCTATGTGTCGACACCGTTTTACTTAGCCAATTTTCAATTCTGTAAACTTAGTCTAAGTTTATCATTTCTAGTTCAATTTTGAATCTATTGAACTTAGCTTCTTCTAGGGGCTTAGTAAACATATCAGCTACTTGATTATCAGTATTAACATATTCAAGTGAAATATCTTCTCTTTCTACATTCTCCCTAAGAAAATGATATTTAATCTCAATATGTTTTGTTCTACTATGAGATACATGGTTATTAGCTATTGAAATAGCACTTGTAGAATCACAGAAAAGTGGAGTTCTACTTACCAGAAATCCATAGTCCTCTAGCTGATGTTGAATCTACAGAAGTTGAGCACAACAACTTCCTGCAGCCACATACTCTGACTCAGCTGTGGAGATAGCCACACTGGTTTGCTTTTTGCTACTCCATGAAATTAGTCTCCCACCTAGGAATTGACAGGTTCCAGTAGTGCTTTTTCTATCTTCTTTGCATCCTGCAAAGTCTGCATCTGTATAACCTGTTAGATCAAAATCTCCATTCCTAGGGTACCAGAGGCCTAGATAGGGAGTGCCCTTTAGATATCTCAATATTCTTTTGACTGCAGTCAAATGAGACTCTTTAGGGCAGGCTTGATACCTTGCACAAACACATGTAGCATACATGATGTCTGGTCTACTAGCAGTCAAGTATAGTAGGGAGCCAACTATCCCTCTATACAAGGTTTCATCTACAGGTTTCCCTGCATCATCCTTGCTAAGAGACATACTTGACCCCATAGGAGTCTTCATGGTGCTGGATGAATCCATACCATACTTCCTTATAAGTTCTAGGGTGAACTTGGACTGACATATGGATAAACCACTTTCAGTCTGTTTAACTTGGAGACCCAAGAAAAACTTCAGCTCTCCCATACTACTCATCTCAAACTGACCTTGCATAAGTTTTGCAAATTTTTTGCAAAGGCTGCTTTCAGTAGACCCAAATATAATGTCATCTACATATATTTGGACTAGTATAACTTTGCCTCTAGATTCCCTAAGGAATAGAGTCTTATCTATTTTCCCCCTTGAAAACTTGTTCTCAATGAGGAAACTAGATAGGGTTTCATACCAAGCCCTAGGGGCTTGCTTTAACCCATATAAAGCTTTCCTAAGTCTATAGACATGATGAGGTAGAGTTGGATCAACAAAACCTGAAGGCTGTTCCACATAGACTTCTTCTTTAAGATTACCATTTAGGAATGCTGACTTGACATCCATTTGGTAAACCTTGAATCCTTGATAGGTTGCATAGGCCAAGAACATTCTTATGGCTTCCAGTCTGGCTACTGGAGCAAAGGTTTGATCAAAATCAATACCTTCTTCTTGCCTATATCCTTTTGCAACCAGTCTTGCTTTATTCTTAATGATGACCCCTTGTTCATCCATCTTATTTCTGTAGATCCACTTAGTTCCTATTACATTGTGGTCTTTAGGTTTAGGAACAAGTTCCCAAACCTTACACCTCTTGAACTGATCAAGCTCTTCTTGCATTGCTTCAGTCCATTGTGGATCTTGTATTGCTTCTTCAAATTTCTTAGGTTCAACTTGAGATAGAAAACTGGAGAATATAGCAGCATTCTGGTTTCTACTCCTTATTTGTACTCATTGTCTTGGATCTCCAATAATCTGCTCTATTGGATGATCTCTCAGATGCCTATTGGCTGGAGGCATCCTTACTTCTGGTTGAACCTCTTCAGCATCTCCATCATGCTGTATTCCTTGAACTTCTTCAGCAGTTGGCACATGTAGTTCTCCCCCTAGACAATAGCCACTGTCTTCTTCTATAGCAAGCTTGTCCATCTTCTGTGTTAAACCTGTGGGGCTGCACACACTACTAGACAACTCATTATTAATAAGTTTAGTCTCATCAAAAACTACATGCACAGATTCTTCTACAACTTGAGTAGACAAGTTGTAGACTCTATAAGCCTTACTGTTGTTGCTGTACCCAACAAAAATTCCCTCTTGGGACTTGGCAGCAAACTTAGTTAAGTAAGACTTCCCATTGTTAAGTATGAAGCATTTGCAACCAAAGATCCTAAAATAGGATAGGTTTGGTTTCCTGCCTTTCACAACTTCATAGGGGGTCTTATTTAGCCCTTTAGTGATGGTAGCCCTATTTATAACATGGCATGCAGTGTTAACTGCTTCAGCCCAGAAATACTCTGGCAGTGATGTATCACTTAGTAGGGTCCTACCAGCCTCTATCAAGGTCCTATTCTTCCTCTCAGCAATGCCATTTTGCTGAGGTGTTCTAGGTGAAGAAAACTCTTGAAATATCCCAAAGTCTTCACATAGTTTTGTCATGCTATCAGACTGAAACTCAGTACCATGGTCACTTCTAATTTTGACCACTGTACAGTTTAGTTCATTCTGAATTTGCTTGACAAAGTTAAGGAAGACACTAGGTGTTTCAGATTTCTGTCTTAAGAAGAACACCCAGGAAAACCTTGAGTAGTCATCAACAACTACAAAGGTATAGACCTTCCTACCTAAGCTGTGAACTGGCATTGGACCAAAGAGATCCATATGCAAGAGGTATAAACACCTCCCATCATCTTTGTTTTCTATGCTTCTAAAGGTGGATTTAGTCTGCTTGCCCTTTTGACAAGCTGAGCAAATACCATCTTTAACACACTTAACTTGAGGATCATTCCTCACTAACTCTTTGCTAAAGAGTTTGCTAATAGTCTTGTAGTTAAGATGGTCAAGCCTCTTGTGCCATTTGACACAATGAGAGACTGTCTCACCAGCTACAAGACATACTGGAGAACCATTGTTCTCAATCATAATGTCTAGGCAATAGACATTCCTTTTCCTATATCCTGTCAAAATGATCTCTTGATCACTTGACCTTTTGATATGACAACCATTTTTAACAAATGAGATGTCATACCCTACATCACTTAATTGACTAATGCTTATTAGGTTGTGTTTCAACCCTTTAACATAAGCCACTTGAGCAATGGTAACTAAGTGACTAGAAATGTTACCAAATCCTTTGATGATTCCTTTTTCAGAACCACCAAAGGTTACTTTTGGACCATCTTTGATTGGAATGTAGTCCTTTAGTAGTCCCCTAGTTCCAGTCATATGTCTGGAACATCCACTGTCCAAGTACCATGTTGGGGTATGACCACTTGGACTCACCTGCAAAACAAATTAATGAACCTTAGAACCCAAAGTATTCTTGGGTCCTTGGTACTTGTTAGTTTGCAATCTGACAAAGCTACCTACTGGCTTTCCAACAGGTAGTTTGGAACTCACTTTGGCACTCACATTGTGCCAACAGTCCACTGCAAAGTGGCCAACTTTGCCACAACACCAACATTCAAACTTATTGTACCTTTGCTTAGGTACTGTCTTGGCTGTCTTGTCTACAGCAGGCTTGTTGAATGTTGGAGTTTTGCCATTGGACTTAGACTTGGACTGCTCAGTCCCTGCAGGTCTAATAAAGCCCAGTCCAGCCTTGCCTTTATGATGAACAAATTCATCAATTAAAGGTAGCAATGACTTAGGTTTAGAAAACCTAGCAACAAGCTCTCTCTCTTTCTGAAGATTTATCTCCAGACTCTTGATTTGATCATTCTTAAAGGTGATAGTGCCCATCTGAATCACTGTTATGTGTTTCAGCCTGGCTATCTCATTAAGCTTTTGATCAAATTGCTTCTCAGAATCTGTTGCAGCAGCTTTAAGATCAGCAATTCCCTTTGCCTGACTTTTGGCAAGGGACTTGCTTTTCTTGTAGGCTTGCAACAGCACTTTATATTCATCTATAAGCTGATGAATATCTTCCTCAGACTCAGATACATTCTCATCACTTGATGAAGAAGAATCTGAATCTGAACTAGAACAAGAAACTGAACTTGAACTTGAACCTTATACCTTACTGGGTCCTGGCTGCTCCAGGATTTTGGCACTCTCTGTCAAAGCCATTAGCCCTTGGCAATGACTGTCTTCTTGTTCATAAATAGACTTCATGATCTGCATGAATTCTTCTTCTTCTTCTTCAGCAAACATCCCTATGTAGGCCTCAGCCTCAGACTCAGTTTCTGAAGAAGAGATATCTGATAGAGTCTTCTCCTTCTTGGCAACAAAAGACTTCTCTTTCTTGCCTTTGAAGTGAGGCTTTTTCCTGTCACCAGATTCCTTTCTCTTCTCTGGACAATCTGCAATAACATGGCCCTGTCTATTGCAGCAATAGCACACTATCTTTGAACTAGTTGTCTTGCTTGACTTTGTCCTCTTCCTGTCTCTCTTTGAAGGCTTTTTCTCCTGATACAAGACTTTCTTTCCCTTTGAAGTAGAAGGTCTTGACCTCCACTGTTTCTTCTTCAAGAATTTCTGAAAGTGTCTAGTGAAGGCAGCAAAGTCTTCATCACTTTCACTGCTTTCAGACTTGGTGCTGACTGACTCATCTATCTCTGATTCAACTACCTTTGGAGGTGGAGTTGGTGACTTATTCCTGCACTTCCTGGAGGCTTCTGTCTTGAAGGCTACTGTTCTTTCCTTGTGTTCAATTCTTGTTGATTTCTCCTCCTCTTTTCTCACTGTCAACTGCATCTCATATGACAATAACTTGCCAAACAGTGTAGGAGGAGGAATTTTCCCCAACTTAGTCATTTCTCTTATGACACAGATCTTGGTGTCCCAATCTTTGGTTAGGGACCTTAGGAACTTGTCATTTAGTTCATAATTACTGAACTCTCTTCCATAAGACATGAGTTCATTTACTATTCTGTAGAACTTCTTATAGCACTCAGTTATGCTATCACCCTTACCTTGTCTAAAACTCTCATATTCCTGATTTAGCAAGGATTTTCTATCTTGTCTAACTTCTTCAGATCCTTCCATATACACTATAAGAGTGTCCCACATCTCTTTGGCTGTCTTACAGTGTATAAGATTCTGAAAAGTTGCATCATCAATGGCACTCACTATTATGTTTTGTGCCCTCTTGTCCATGGTGGCTAGGACAATCTCATCCTTAGTCATTTCAGAGAAATCCTTTGGAGTTCTCTGATTTGCATCTAGAACAGATATCTTCATGGGCACATAAGGCCCTTCCTTTACTGTGATGTAGATTCTAGGGTCTGAGGCCTCCATAAACAGCCTTACCCTTTCCTTCAAGATCCCAAAGATCTCTTTCCTGCATATGAGTAATTTCATGGAACCCAATTCCTTGTGATTCTCAGAGGAACCCATGTTTCTTGATTTTCTTGAATCTGTATTTTGCCTTACACTGAATCTGCCAAACAGGATCTCCTCAAACTGTTAGTCCTTTTTGAGTAACCTCCCTCTGATACCACTTGAAAGATATGGTACCTAAACACCTAGAGGGGGGGGGGGGTGAATAGGTGACCTAATCCTTTTTAAACTTTAATGGCAGCAAACAGTTAATATCACAGATTTCTAACTAGTTTATCACAGCTAACACACGGCATACACAGCAACAATCACAGCACAGCAGACACAGTGGTTTATAGTGGTTCCCCAAGATATGGGTACATCCACTATCCCCCTTCGCCTATCTAGCAGTGTACTAGATTCGGCCAAACTCCTCCACTGTCTCAGAACCCAAATTGGTTCCTACACCTCAGGCCCAAAGCCTTACAACTCAGCTTTATCCCAAAGCCTACACTCAGCCACAAAAGCCTACACTCAGCCACCTATGCCTACACTCAGCCAATCAAGGCCTACACTCAGAGATAACAATCTCCTACACTCAGGCCAAAAGCCCTACCCTCAGCCTTTATAATTATAGGCTTACAATTCACTCAGATCCAATGGATCCTACAAGATAAAAATGTTTATAGAAATAATAACTCAACAACTCAGAAACAAGAGAGGGGAGTTGAGAGTTTCTTGAAGAGTTCTTGGAGGAACTCAGCTGGATTCAATCTAACTTAGCTTTCTTCAAAGCTTCTTGAGTAGAACTGAATAAGATTGTCTCCTTATGCAGTTGATCCTTGATCTCTGCCACTTAGAATTCAGAATAAATCTGAACCCTTCTTCTCAGCCTAGTTCCACGGCTGATTTCTTGGATGGAGCCCTCTCTCTCCAACTTCTTAGATCTTCACTTGGACTGCAAGATCTTCTTGTGTTGATACTCTGTGTACCACTTTAATAACTTGTTTTTCAATAATCTAAACAACAGTTTCTGTAAACTGTATGTGCCTATTTATAGGCTTTCTTCATGGTAACCGGCTGGTCCGGTTCATAACTGTCTTCTGACATTTCTGACAGGTGCTGTAGACCGGCTGGAACGGCAGCTGTCATGTCATCCAGTCAGTTCTTGAAAATCTCTATCTGTCTGAAAGTGTCGAGACTTTCTGTCTTTAAGTGTCGACACTAATAGACCAAGTGTCGACACCAGTTGTGTAAGTGTCGACACAAGTCTACAAGGTGTCGACACAACTACTTGTGTTGTGGATATTAAGTCTCGACACAGATTCTTCTTCATGTGTCGACACTGAAATTGAGTGTCGACACAAGTACTTGTTCTTCTAGCTTTTGCTGAATTCTTCTAAGTGTCGACACATCTCCTTTGTGTCGACACAACTTCTTGTATTGAATCTGTTAAGTGTCGACACTGCTTCTTGGTGTCGACACATAGTCCTCAATGTAGATACTTGCTGAGTGTCGACACAGCTCCTTGTGTCGACACTTGATTCTTCTGTCGTGACTTCAGCGGAGTGTCGACACATTCCCTTAGTGTCGACACTTGTACTTAGAATATTTTGTTGATAATTCTGTTCTTTGCTAAGTGTCGACACTGCTCCATGTGTCGACACTTTCTTCAAGTGTAGAGTCTTCAGCTGAGTGTCGACACATTGTTCTAGGTGTCGACACTTACTTCAAATGTTGACTCTTCTGATGAGTGTCGACACTTTGTTCTTGGTGTCGACACTTTCTTCAAGTGCTGACTCTTCTATTGTGTGTCGACACATTGTTCTTGGTGTCGACACTTTAACTTAGTCTCTGCAGTCTTTTGCTGAGTGTCGACACAGCTCCAAGTGTCGACACTTTCTGGTGTAGACACAGCTTTGCTGGGTGTCGACACAGCTCCTTGTGTCGACACAGCTTCTCTGCACTTTTCTTCACTAAGTGTCGACACAACTCCAAGTGTCGACACTTTCTGTCTGGTGTCGACTCTGCATCCCAGGTGTCGACACAATGACTCCAAGTGTCGACACTGCTTGTCTGGGTGTCGACACAAGTCTTCTTAGGTGTCGACACTTTCCCTCTGGGTGTCGACACATGGACTTAGAAACTTTTTGCTTCAGTCCAGTGATTACTTAACCTGCACAAGTAAACTCAACATACGTCAAATACATTATAATGTATATCATTGAGTTGGGTGAGACTTCTTCAAATCAGGTACATTTAATCAATGTACCCAACAAAACCCCATGCATTGGTCGGATCTTCAAGAACACCCGGTCCCCGACCTGGAACTCCACCTGACGATGCAGAGCATCGTAATACTTAGCCTGTCGGCTCTGTGCCTCTAGCATCCTGTCCCGTATCATCCTCACCTGAGCCTCGGTGTCCTCAACAAACTCCGAACCTAAAGCCTTCGGATCCTCATCCTGTATCCATGACAGCGAAGTCCTACACCTCCGTCCGTACAGGGCCTCATAAGGAGCCATCCTTATGCTGGACTGGTAGCTGTTATTATATGAGAACTCGATCAGTGGAAACAGCTTCTCCCAGGGCTCACCACGATCCAATATGCAAAGTCGCAGCAGATCTTCCATGGTCCGATTAGTGCGTTCTATCTGCCCATCAGTCTAGGGATGAAAAGCGGTACTGAATGTTAGTCGAGTGCCCAAGTAAGTCTGCACTGATCTCCACTCCCTGGACGTGAACCATCCATCCTGATCCGATACAATCGACCTGGGTAAGCCATGATAACAGACGAACTGCTCCACGAATTTCCGAACCAGCACACCAACCGTGTCATCCTTTTTGATCAGAATAAATCTGGCTACCTTTGTCAGCCGGTCGACGATCACCCAGATCGAATCGTTTCCCGTCCGCGATCGGGGAAGCCCATGTATGAAGTCCATCGCGATATCATCGAACTTCCACTCCGGCAGTAGCAGTGGCTGCAACAATCCTGCGGGGTTTCTACACTCTGCCTTCACTAGCTGGCATGCCTCGCAGTGGGTCACGAAGTAGGTAATATCTTTCTTCATGCCCGACCAGTACATGATCTTCTTCAGGTCTGCAGTCATCTTTGTAACTCCCGGGTGTACTGAATACCGACTGCATTGAGCCTCCGTCATGATATCTTCCCAGACCTGGCCTCCCTCTGGTATGTAAATCCATCCTCCTAAACACACTATAGCATCCCTTAGGGAGTAATCTCCAGCAGTGCCTGCTTCTAAGGCTCGGAATATCGGCTCTAGCTGGGCATCCTGCCTCTGCCCATCTCTGACTCGGTCTCGAATGTCATTTGGAGCAACCAACGACGCTAGGTACTCCTGGTACAGCTCAGGGTGATCCTCGGACACAAAGGATATCTGCATCTTTTCCAACATCTGGACCAACTCCAAGGCCATCAACTGCGGTCCTGCTTCAGAGTTTATGGCCTTCCGGCTCAGTACATCTGCCACCGCATTCGCCTTCTCAGGGTGGTAGTGCATCTCGTACTAGTAATCTGCTAGAAACTCCACTCATTGTCTTTGCCTGATATTCAGCTCCTTCTACGTGTCCACATACCTCAAGTTCTTGTGATCGGAGTAAATGTCGCAGTGGACACTGTACAGATAGTGTCGCCAGACTTTCAGAGCAAAAATGACCGCTCCCATCTCTAAGTCATGAACTGGGTAGTTCTGCTCATGCTTCTTCATCTGTCGTGAAGCGTACGCTATCACATGACCATTCTTCATCAACACTACACCCATGCCCTAGTAGGAAGCGTCGACATAGACCTGGAATCCTTCTTTCCCCGAAGGAAGGGCAAGTATAGGAGCCGAGGTGAGTTGATCCTTTAGCTCCTAGAAGGCCACCTCGCACTGCGGGGTCCAGACAAAGGGCACATCTTTCCTCGTCAGGGATGTGAGTGGAAGGGCAATACGAGAAAATCCCTCCACAAACTACCGGTAGTAACCGGCAAGTCCTAGAAAACTCCGCATGTCTGTGGCCGACTTCAGCTGTGGCCAATCCCTAACTGCTTGAATCTTGGCTGGGTCCACTTCCAACCCAGCACCACAGATGATATGACCCAGAAAAGACACCTACCTTAACCAGAACTGGCATTTGCTGAACTTCGCATAAAGCTGGTGCTCTCGTAGTCTATCCAGGGTCAGCGTCAGATATCGTGTGTGCTCCTCCTCTGTCCTCGAGTAGATGAGGATGTCATCAATAAACACGATGACGAACATATCCAAATATGCTTCGAACACCAGATTAATGAGTCTCATGAACGCTGACGGTGCATTCATAAGCCCGAAGGGCATCACAGTAAACTCGAACAGCCCATATCTGCTACTGAAGGCAGTCTTCGGAATTTCCTCCTCCTGGATCCGCAACTGGTAGTAGCCCGACCTCAAATCCAATTTTGAAAAGAAATGTGCCCCCTCCAGCTAATCAAATAGCTTATCTATCCTTAGCAACGGATAGGTATTCCGGACTGTCAGTCGGTTCAGTGCTCGGTAATCAATGCACAACCTAAGTGTCCCGTTCTTCTTCTTAACGAACAATACTGGGGCTCCCCATGGTGAAGTGCTTGGTTGGACAAATTCGTCTTCCACTAGTTCCTGGAGCTGGCTTCGAAACTCTGTCAACTCCTTCGGCGCCATCGGGTAAGGGGCTCTAGATGCCGGCTTAGCCACCGTCACCAGCTGTATCCGAAAGTCCTGCTCCCGGTGTGGGGTAGCCCTGGCAACTTCTCTGGGAATATGTCAGCAAAATCTCACACCACCAGGATATCCGAGATGGAATCCTTGGCCTCAACCATTTCAAACAACACTTCATAGACTTCCTCCCCCTATAAGTGGGTCTTGACGGCCTGCACATATGATAGCAAGAGGGGGGGAATAGGTCTAATACTTTCGATGACGATGAAGGAATCCCCATGCCTCACAGTAATCCTCTTTGATAGGCAGTCAATCTGAGCATGGTTCCAACACAACCATGTCATGCCTAGGATCAAGTCAAAGACTGGCATCTTCAGGACCGTCGCTGGCGCTTCAAATGTATTTTCGCTGATCTCCGCCTTCATGTTGCAGCGGGCGGTGGTGAATAACCCTGATCCGTCTGGTAGCCTTACCCTCATCATCATGCCTGTGAATCGCTCCACGCCTTCCAGCCCTTCCACGAAGGCTTCCAACACGAACGAGTGCGAAGCACACATATTGAACAATGTATAGGTAGGCTTGCCGTTGATGAAGACTATGCCTGGGCTGTACAACCCCGTATCCGGTGAGTGGGGTGAACCAGGAACCAGACCGGCCGGCTCAGATCACCCAGGTCCAGGCGAGCTCGGCAAAGAAACCCGAGCCCGAGCTCGGCATTCGTCGACCGCGAGCTCGACATTCGCCGAGCTAAGTCAGGATTTGTCGATCTGAGGCCGACTAATGGAGGCCGACCGATGGGCGAGCTCGTCGTCCCAGCTCGTGCTCACGCAAAGGAGCTCGACAACAGCAAGCGAGCCGGATCTTCAGGGGTGGCCGAGCTCTCCAGCTCGCCCAGTTCTATGAGGTACTTTTTACTGTTTTTCCCATGCTGGTCTGCCCATAGCTCTTCAAAACAGCGGAGTTTGGCTGTTGGCAGACCCAGCCAAGGGTATTTTGGTAATTTCAGGCTAGTTCAGTTTGATTATTAGCAGTTCGAATTCTGAAATCTACAAATAGGACCCAAGGGGTACCTCAGGAAGCATGCTGCCAGTGCCCACCTACTCCATTTCTCAAGTGCTTTCCGAGGATACCTTAGCTCGGCATTTGGCTAAGGAGGGGAAACGCTCTTAGATCTTCCGGGTGTGTGGTGGGTCCTCGCCGCCGAGCACTTGGGTTAGTTCTTTCTTGTTTCCCTTGTTGTTTTTCTTGTAAGAGCGAAGCAGCACTACTAGAAAAATGACTTTTAGCCACGGTTTTTTTTTGCCACGGCAAAAAACCGTGGCTAATAATGAAGTATTAGCCACGGTACTTGAACCGTAGCAAATACGTTAGTATTAGCCACGGATGACTGAATCGTGGCAAAAAAACACTTTTTGCCACAGTTTGTCTATTTCGTGGCTAATAAGCTAGTATTAGCCACGGAAGCCTGAACCATGGCAAAAAGTCGTGGCATTTTTAGTCCCACACCGCCAATTTCAATAAAAATTTCGGGTTTATATAACACATTACGCATTGAATGTTTGAATTATCTGTGCTCGCGGGAGGCGGCGGGCGGCGGCGGCCGGCGGCGGCGGCGGCAGAATCTTTTTTGTTTGTTACAACCCCTTTAGCCACGAAAATTCAACAGTGGCAAATAAGGAGCTTTAGCCACGATAATGGGACTGTGGCTAATAATTGCTGAAAAGAGACCCTTTAGCCACGATTCTAAACCGTGGCTAAAATTCGTGGCTAAAACTCTTTTTGCCATGAATTCAGCGTGGCTAATACTATTAGCCACGCTCGCATTGCCCATGCCCATTTGCCGTGGGTAAGCCGTGGCTAAGCCGTGGCTAAAAAGTATTAGCCACGGTTTTTGACTTTTAGCCACGACAATCTGTCGTGGCTAAAAGTCTATTTTTTAGTAGTGTAGGTGCGCGATCACCCCTTCCCCAAAGGTGAACTCCACAGGAGACCATTTTTCGTTTTCAATATGGGATAGTTTAAAATCTTAGAGATCTAATTATGGTTTTCTTTCCTAGTTCATCAGTTCTATATCCATAACTCTAACTATCCAGGAAGGAGAAAACTTAAAATTAACTGGCGTACCTGTGATCACTTGCTCCAGATTCCATTGTTGAGTCAGATCCAGTGCATACACTTGCTCCCTCTCTTGCCTGCAGTCTCTGCCTTGGTATCCACGACCTCAGTCACGTCCTCGGCCCCCAAAACACTGAGCTGGAGGGGTAGCCGGTGGTGCTGGAGGTGGTGCCCCCCTCATGGGGCAGTTCCTCCGGATATGCCCCACCTGATGACAGTTGAAGCATTCTGGCGGGGGATATGCCATACCCCCGGGTCTCTGCACCTCCCGCATCTGGAGAGGCTGAGGGGCCACCACTACTGGTTCCCTCTGCTCCTGTCTCACCTCCTGACGAGGCTGATCTTCTGCTCTTCTCCCATCTGTGATGCGGCCCCGCCGCTGATCATTTCTGACTCCCCGACCCTGATCCTCAGTTGGCTGCTTCCGACCTCGGGTAGTATGCCAATCTGCCTCGATCTTTTTCGCCATCTCCAATATCTGAGGAATAGACTCGTCAGTCACGAACAGCAGAGCTCCCTCAGATCCTCTTACAGGCCCTTATAGAACCTCTTAGTGTAACCTGCCTTATCCAACTGATATGAATCCGCAAATCGGGTTAGTTGGTTGAACTCCCGATGATACTCCACCACTGTCTTGCTACCCTGTCTCAACTGTAGAAATCTATCTTCCAACTCATCTCTGGCCGACTGCGGAACAAAATGCTCCAACAGTACGGCCCTGAACTCCCACCCAAGCAATCCCTGCAACCTCTCTGTCAGCAAACATCGTGTCCAGCGATGTCTTACACCACCTCTTGGCATGAGACTCCAAGCAAGAGACGACTAAGGGCACCGTCTCCTCTCACGGGCATCGTATCCCAGTCAGCATCTCAAACATGATGTCCAGCCACTCCTCTGTCTGAACGACCGACTCTGTCCCCAAGTAGGATGGGGGAGAAAGTCCTCGAAATATACTCAGCCAGTTGGCCCCCGGGTTTGGCTGCGGAGCCGGAACCTGTTGAGCCCTAAAAGCCTCCAAGATAGCTGTCAGAGTCTGCCCCATCTCCGACTTTAGGAACAAAGTGGGGACCGGGGGTGGTGGTGCAAAATTCAGAGTTTGCTGGACTCCGCCCTGTGGCGTAGGCTGTGTTGGGGGCTGCGTAACAACTCCATAAGTAAGTAACCTACTTAAACCTAATTAAAAGTGGACAATTTACATGTGATCCCCCATATGGGCACACCACTGCTTCCGCTGCTTAGTTTGTCCCCAAACTAAACTCGCGCGGGGGTGACCCAGGGGTTGTGGACAGCTACTTTTCGATCGAGGTCTGCTCTGATACCACTTGTAAGACCCCCCCCCCCCTTTTTGAAACACCGGGGTCTTAGGCCCAAAACCGCCACTTTGGGGTGACACCTTTGTGCCCGGGAATGTCATCACTACAAAATGCCGATCCTACCGGCCAAATCAATCACAACTGTAGCAAAATAATAAAGCAAGTCCACGCAAATCACATATATAGTAAGTAAACTCCACGAAGGGAGTGTCCACATAAATAATAAAAAAAACCAAATCTTGGGCTCATGCCCAGTACATCAAGACCTCACAACATATCACTCGACACGGAAGCAAAACCAAAATAACTACTAGAGACCAGGACTCACAATCCCTGCCGTCTGAACTCCGGTACTAGACTGCCCCATCTCCAAGCGTACTGACCTCCGAGGCTGCTCCTCCATGCTGGGCTCCACGGTCCCCTAAAATGATGTGGTTTGAAAATAGTTAGTCTAAAATACTAAGCCTTATCATCTCCCGCCCCTTCCCCCATGGCTCCTAGGCACCGAGCGGGGAGGAGGAAAGGAGAGGACATGAATGTGGAGAATAACAAATAAGCAGATGACAGCGAAACTAAATTAGCAGTTCTATAGTATACAAGATAGAATGAAGGTAAAAAAAACTGTACAAGAAAAGTAACCTTAACTTATGTGAAAACACATAAGCCAAATGATCTTTTGCAGGTCTCTTATCGTATAAAAAGTCCCATACCAATTTATACGATCGGGTGCCGGTTTTCTAGCAATCCTACATTTATATTTAATGAAATAAAACTTTAACTTATAAGCGCGCTCGCACAAACTTATAAACCAAGGGGTCATTTTGCAGGGCCTATTGTATAAGCATCCCATACCACTTATACAAGAGGTGTCGGGTTATATGCAATGATTATGCTATGAAATACATTTATGCCATGATGTGAACATGCAAGTGCAACTCACCCACTCGACTTTGTGTACACAGTGTACAACCCCGTAGCCGGGCGAGTGGGACCCTCCCCAAATATCAGTCTAGGGACGTGTTATGGGCGACGAGTTGGTGCGACCCCGTTCGGAGACGTGCGGGTCCTCGTACGTGCGTGCGGAGGTTTTATGTGCATAGACTTAGAATATATATATATATATATATATATATATATATATACATATATATATTATATAAATATTATATGATATAAGGGGATGGATGAGGAAGGAGAAAAGGGACAGCAGGGCATCGAGTTGGAGTGAGAGAAAATAGGATAAAAAAGGAGAGGGGAATCAGGATTCATTCCCAGGCTAGGGCACGACCTCCTTCCCCGCTCTCTCCCGTCGCCGGCAAAGTAGGGCACGGCCGCCATCCCCCCTCTCTCCCGTCGCCGCCTCAACAGAGCAGACCGAGCTCGACGCCGCCCCCTTCCCCAAGGGTCGAACTCCACAAGAGACCGATTTTTGGTTTTAACATTTTGGTGCGGTGAGTGTGGAGAGTGACCAGCACAGAAGAACTCTGGCCAGCGTCATGGCTGTAGAAGAGGAACCAAGTAGCGACCAGGGTCATGCATTGATACTTTGTATGTAAGGTCCTCATACTCAGAGTTGTCCCCTCCCATAGCTGTTGTTTGAATCTCATAGCATTTGCACCTATTTGAAGCAGGATTTGCACCTATTTGAAGCACTTCTACATATGAAAACCCATGTATCCCCACTTATTACATCAACGAGAAACCTGGAGGTTATTATCTTCAGGATCAAGTAAGAGAGCAGCTGAGAGGTATTATGAGCCGGGGTGACCTAAAAGGGTTCCCTCCCTAATGGTAATATGTTATCTCTTCCTTGTAATTCGGTAGCGGTCAAGTTTTCTCTTTATTACCAATTCGCCTCGAGCTTCTGAGGGCTTCAAGGGTTAGCCTCGCGATCGACTCCGGAAGCCAAACGTCCAACCCGTTCCTTTTAAATAGCCTAGTTCGGACGATGGGACGGTGTCGCGGGACTTTAAGTGCTATTGTAAGACCGAGCCTCTACACTGACGGCCGAGATCAGCTCCCCCCTTGCACGTCGGCCTATGTCCTCACGATCGCACCTCTCCTCCGACTAGGGGAATTATCAGGAACGAGCCTAGACGCTAACCTCCCATATTTGATAAAGGGCCGATCTCTCCAAGCAATCACAAGTGAAGGCCTTTGTTATTGAGAGAGCAGGATAAACTGTGAAGGGGCAGGTTTTGGCCCAAGGGAAGATGTTGGCCTCGAGTGCGTCCTAGAGGACCCCCGCAGGAACATTACCCGTCGCCCATGCACTATCTCTCATCATCGAGTGACATGGCGGAAAGCAATCTTTGTCATTAGATCAGGATACGAGCCGTTGACCTGTTCCTTCTAAATAGCCCAGTTCGGATGATGGGACGATGCCTCGGGACTCTAAGCGCTATTGTAAGACAGAGCCTCTGCACTGACGGCCGAGATCAGCTCCCCCCTTGCATGTCGGCCTATGTCCCCCCGATTGCATCTCTCTTCCGATTGGAGGAATTATTAGGAACAGGTTCGGATGCCAGCTTCACGATTTGACGACTTCCAGATCATCTATCTTATGAAAAGAATGTGTCCTCCATTTGTAAAAGCATCGGTGCAATTAACTCTCCAACACCTCTTAAGTAAACATGATGTCTCCACCTCGAGAAAAGTCAAGTCCTCGAGTAGTAGTGCATTTCCCTATCTCCAACAACCAGGCTGAGTATGAGACGGTTATATCGAGACTGTGCCTGGATAGAGAACTTGAGGTACATGATGTGGAGGTTCTTACTTACTCCTTGATGGTGGCCTCCCAGATTAACGTGGAGTTCGAAGTGAGGGAGCCTACCCTCCAGTTATACTTGACAAAAGTTTCTCAAGTCTCCTCACTCTGAGGTTGCTCTAGACGCTCCCGCTATCAGGCTCTCACCTAGCTGGCAGGGCTGGAAGTCACTCGACGGCGGTAGCAGTGGATCCCGAGCAGATCCCGCTGTCAGGCTCTCACCTAGCTGGCAGGGCTGGAAGTCACTCGGTGTCATCCTTGGGCCTCGAGCAGATCCCGCTGTCAGGATCTCACCTATCTGGCAGAGCTGGAAGTCACTCGATGGTGGTAGTTGTTGGGTTTCTCTATGGGGTTGGCACAACGCTTGTGCACGCAGCGGAAAAGTAAAACATCAAGAAAAACCCAAAGAGATGCGGACCGGGATCGGCGGAGCGAAAGGCGGAACGGCTTCCGTCGGGTTTCGATCCTCTACAGGAGGAAAAATCGCGAGCCGAAATGCTTAAGGTCCGATAAACCCTAAGGGTCCTATTTATACCAAGGTATAAATAAACCCAGGAAAATCGCTATCCGCAGACCACCCAGAACTAGGGATCAGAATCGGCGAGTAATAATCGATGAGAATTGGCGACAATCGGCGAGAATCACTGAGCAGGTTCGGCGAGAATCACTCGACGAGCATCATACAGGATCGGCGAGAATCAGAGTACAATACTCGACGATTCTCGCCGATCGTCGAGCTGCGCTCAACGATTCACAATGATACTCGACGATCGTCGAGCCGCGGTCGACGACAATTATCAAGGTAGTCGATCGTCGAGAATCAACAATTGATTCTCGACAATTCTCGTCGATCGGCGAGAATCAGGGAGACGATTCTCGCCGATCGGCGGGAATCAGAAGACCATTCTCGACTAATGTCTTTGACCCTCGGACGACGAACCTAACCAGCCCTTCAAGGCAACATTTGCCCAACCCGATGATCCTTTAAGGCAACACTTTGCCCATAACCCTATTCAGGTCGGTGATTGGTAACCTTTACCAACACAGTCAGTCATCCAACTTCTCCACATCTCTTATGTGCGACCCTGCAGGCTCATATTGCGTTGGCAGTGAGATTACATGTTTGACCACTTCCAGATCATCATGGTAACTCCAACAGACTCTCACTTGATCTCGAAAGTATCAAACCAAAAACCTCACAAACAATGAGCGGCATCTAGCAATGCATCATTGCTCCCCAAGCAATAAGAGTTAATAACTCATAAGCCTTTATGACCAATGTATCAGCGTTGTCTTTGTCCCTTTGTCCCTTACATCCGGAAAGAACTAGAGGCATGGACCGTATCACCCTCGTATTAGCTCAATCCAAGTTTTCTTGATCCAGGACGGACTTCCAGAGAATGGTGAGTCCAATATCACATATTAACTCAACCAAGCATGGCCATGCATTTCTCAGTCCAGTTCCATCAAGGGGCCCATGGATGCAACTCCTGTCATACAGGAGGACAAATTCCATATCTACTCACACACAAACACCCAAATGATTCGTAACATGCCCAACAACCACCCTTATCATCAACCTTTCTCAAGGAAGACTTTAGATGGCATCAAAGCACGCTCTTCCTCACTTGATGAATGCTGTGACTTCAGGTCAAAGGACCACAACACCATTGTCAATTGAGACCTACTCGTGACACGATTGGATGACAATCCACAGAGTAGTCTCAGGTTGGGTCTGTCCAGTACAACTTGTTCACTAACAAGTACCCACGTGATGACTTGATATCACAATATCATGACCTGTGAGAACCAGTCATCAGTCAACACACGTGCTAGCCTTCATGTATCATCATCACCCTTAGCTTCTATGATGATACTCGACCAGGGACCTTTAAGAATGAAGCTTCAAATAAATCATGGGCTCTCACATTCAAGTCACGTACTTGATGTCCCATGGAAGCGAACATTCTAAGGGTATCTATTATGTTAACATTTAACTATCATATAGAAAAAGACATAATAAAAGAACTTGCCATTAATTATAAAAGAAAAACTAGGTACACAGTTCATCATATGAACAAACAGCCAACAAAATACATATTTACATGCAATCCACAAGATCCTCGCTAGAGTTGATCATTTAGGTATCGTATACCCATCGATCTAGTATGACCATCATGCTTTCTCTGCGCGAGAGGCTTTGTCAGCGGATCCGCAATATTTTCCTCTGTCGGCACTCTGCAAATGTTTACATCTCCTCGTTCGACAATCTCACGAATAAGATGAAAACGCCGGAGTATGTGCTTGGAGCGCTGATGGGATCTAGGTTCCTTAGATTGTGCAATTGCACCATTGTTATCACAGTAGAGATCTATGGGACCAACAATGCTAGGAACTACATCAAGCTCGCCGATGAATTTCCTAATCCATACAGCCTCCTTCGCTGCATTAGCTGCTGCGATATACTTGGCCTCTGTTGTAGAATCAGCAACTGTCTCTTGCTTGGAACTCTTCCAGCTTACAGCTCCTCCATTCAGGCAAAACACAAAACCTGACTGAGACTTGGAGTCGTCTCTATCAGTTTGGAAGCTAGCATCCGTGTAACCACTTACAACGAGCTCTTCCTCTCCACCATACACCAAGAACACGTCCTTAGTCCTTCTCAAGTACTTCAGGACATTCTTGACTACAATCCAGTGACACTCACCGGGGTCTGACTGATACCTGCTAGTCATGCTCAAAGCAAAGGAGACATCGGGTCGAGTACATAACATCGCGTACATGATTGATCCAATTGCCGAAGCATATGGAATCAACTTCATGCGGTCCTTGTCTTCACAAGACATTGGACATTGGTCCTTAGAGAGATTCACACCATGAGACATGGGCAAAAATCCTTTCTTGGACTCAAGCATGTTGAACCGCTTCAACACCTTTTCGATGTACGTGCTCTGGGTCAAACCCAACAACTTCTTCGATCTATCTCTATAGATCTTAATACCAAGTATATAAGTCGCTTCACCCAAATCCTTCATTGAAAAGCAGTTCCCTAGGTTATTCTTAACAACTTTCAGGGTAGGAATGTCATTCCCAATCAACAGTATGTCATCTACATACAGTATCAGGAAGACAACAATGCTCCCACTGATTCGCTTGTAAACACAAGGCTCATCTTCATTCTTGATGAAACCAAACTCTTTGATTTTCTCATCAAAATGAAGATTCCAACTTCGAGAGGCCTGTTTCAGTCCATAAATGGACTTATTCAGCTTGCATATTTTAGTGGCTTCATCTGGGGATACAAAACCCTCGGGTTGTGTCATATACACTTCCTCAAGGAGGTTTCCATTAAGGAAAGCCGTTTTGACATCCATCTGCCAGATCTCGTAGTCATAATACGCAGCAATAGCAAGCAATATCCTTATGGACTTTACCATGGCAACAGGGGAAAAAGTCTCATCATAGTCAATACCATGAATTTGCTTGAAACCTTTAGCCACTAGTCGCCCTTTGAATGTCTGTACATTCCCATCCATGTCGGTCTTCTTCTTGAAGACCCACTTGCACCCTATGGGTCGTACCCCTTCAGGTGGTTCCACCAAGTTCCAAACTTTGTTTGCATACATGGAGTCCATTTCGGATTTCATAGCCTCAAGCCATTTGTCGGAGTCCGGTCCATTCATAGCCTCTTGGTAGGTTGCTGGTTCATCATCATGATCCATAAGCAACACATTACCTATTTGAGACACGAGAAATCCATATCTCTCAGGCTCAAACCTCGGTCTACCAGATCTACGTAGGACTTGTGTTCCCTGATCAGGTTCTCTAGCTACAACATCTTGTAGTCCTGTCTCAGGATCCAATTCCGGTTCATTCACTACATGTGGCTCTTGAACTTCTTCAAGCTCTACCTTTTCAGTCTTTCTTGATAAGAACTCTTTCTCCAAGAAGACACCAGTCCTTGCGACAAACACTTTGCCCTCAGACGGTTGATAAAAGTAATACCCTTTCATTTCCTTAGGATATCCCACCAGATAACACTTATCCGATTTGGGTTCCAGCTTGTCAGGCATTTGACGTCTCGCGTATGCCTCACAGCCCCAAATTTTAATGAACGACATACTAGGACGCTTCTCAGTCCATATCTCATATGGTGTCTTCAGAACCATTTTCGTTGGAGCGCGATTCAATGTCATTGCAGCAGTCTCTAAAGCAAAACCCCAAAAGGAAACAGACAAGTCTGCATGACTCATCATCGAACGTACCATGTCTAATAGAGTACGATTTCTCCTCTCAGACACACCATTATGTTGTGGCGTTCTAGGTGGAGTGAGCTGTGATACAATACCACACTCTTTCAGATGATCACGGAACTCATGACTCAGGTATTCGCCACCTCGATCAGATCGGAGTGCTTTAACCCTTTTACCCAACTGGTTTTCTACTTCATTTTTGAACTCTTTGAACTTTTCAAAGGTTTCAGATTTGCACTTCATAAGATACACATATCCGTATCTACTGAAATCATCAGTAAATGTAATAAAGTAGAAATACCCACCTCTAGCCATGGAACTCATGGGTCCGCATACATCACTATGTACAACACCCAAGAGATCCTCAGCCCTCTCAGTATAACTAGTGAAAGGAGCTTTAGTCATCTTGCCTAACAAACAAGATTCACATCGCTCAAATGATTCATAATCAAATGAGTCCAAAAGTCCATCTCTATGGAGTTTGGATATGCGCTTCCCGTTGATATGGCCCAAACGACAATGCCAGAGAAACGTAGGGTTCGAGTCATTTGTTCTTAGTCTTTTATTATTTTCTACATTATAGATCAGATGGTCCAAGTTCAAAACGTAAAGACCATTAAATAATTGGGCTACAGCATAACAAACATCATTCTTAAATATAGAACAACAATTGTTCTTAATTATAAAAGAAAATCCAATCATGTCCAAACATGAAATAGATATAATGTTTCTAGTTATCGCCGGAACAAAATAACAGTTATCTAGTTCTATTACAAGCTCACTGGGCAAAGAAAGACGGTAAACTCCTACGGCTAAAGCAGCAACTCTTGCTCCATTGCCGACGCGGAGGTCCACCTCCCCTTTACTCAGCAATCTTCTCCTTCCCAGTTCCTGCACATTTGTACAAATGTGAGAACCACATCCGGTATCCAATACCCAAGATGAAGGAGCAGAAAGGTTTATCTCTATAACGTAAACATTAGAAGCGGAAGTCATACCTCCCCTCAATTTCTGCAGACCCTCAATATACGAATGACAGTTCCTCCGCCAATGACCAACCTTGCCACAGTGGTGGCATTTCCCATCCTTCACCGTGCTCTTCTTCTTCATCAGTGCTGAAGACTTGGGCTCAAGATATGACTTAGGTCCTACCTTCGTCTTCTTAGAGCCCTTGGCTTTGCCCTTGCCCTTATGCACCATCAGTATGGGGCTGGCAGGCTTGGCGTTCTTCATGTTGATTTCGGCAGTTCTCAACATGCCTAGGAGTTCGGGCAGTGTCTTGTCTATCTCATTCATGTTGTAGTTCAAGATGAACTGCTCATAACTGTCCGGCAACGATTGCAGGATCAGATCCGTGGCCAACTCTTGACCAAGAGGAAAACCCAGCCTTTCAAGGTTCTCTATATACCCAATCATCTTGAGTACGTGAGTCCCTACTGAGTCTCGAACTCCCATCTTGCACTGAAACAACGCTTTCGTGATGTCGAACCTCTCTTGACGAGCCTGCCCTTGAAACATTTTCTTGAGATGCTCGTCAATCTCCTTGCACCCCATGTTCTCATGTTGCTTCTGAAGCTCAGAGTTCATGGTGGCAAGCATAAGGCACTCGACATCCAAAGCATCGTCAGTATACTTCTTATAAGTATCCTTCTCAGCACGGGAAGAGTTCCCGGTCGGCACCTCGGGGGCTTCTTCTTCCAAGACATAGAGCTTTCGCTCTTGCCTGAGAACAATTCTCAGGTTCCTATACCAGTCCATATAGTTTGTCCCGCTGAGCTTATCCTTCTCAAGGATGGCTCTCAGAGACAGCGTGGAGTGTGAAACACTTGCCATGGAATTCTACAAGAATTTATGCAGAATAAAATCAGTACCTAAATTTCAATTACAATTTATTCTAATTAGGACTTCAATTAAAAAACTCCCACTATTTTATTCGAAATGATAGCCCTCACTAACAATTCGGAGAGTTCATGCGAGCTACTCTCTTAGTGGACAAGATCCGTATTTCACCAACACAATGAGTCCGCTTTGGCGTTCCTCTCACGATGTGGTTATTTAGGTAGGCAATGATACGACCAAAATGGATCTACGTAATCACGCAAGTGCACGTGTCGAATCAAGTAATAAAATGATGAGTTGAGTTATCATTCCTAGAGGAAGTGCAACGTTAGTGCTCGTAATTACTAGCCTTACCCGTTCCGTGAATCCAAGTGGGATACTTTTTCTTAGTGGGTTAATTTTATAATAAAGAACTTAAACTAACAAAATTAAAACTAATTAACACTTACTTAAGAGACTTTTATCAAATTGGGGAAATAGTCTCGTATGTGATTTCACTTGTTTGTTGTGATGAGTTCTAAGAATAAACCCTCATGAATGCTTAATTACTATCCTGCGACGAGTTGAAGGTAGATTTCTTTATCTCTCGATCTCCGAAATTCATTTACCCTAATTTCCCTAGTTATCTCTAACTTAGATGAAATGAGAATAACATACACACACAACTCAAGGCTCGCTAGCGAGAAATGAAATCTCTTTCTTTCCAACACTATCTCATAATCTATATTGCACTTTCGTCACTCCTCTCTCGAATCTCGCGACGAAGTATGATAGTGGAATTTTGGTTAAGGATTTGTACGACTCCTCTCTCGAATCTCGCCGCACAAAATAGAGGATTCAACTCTAAACAACGTAACTCCTCTCTCGAATCTTGTTACGCAATCTAGAAGAAGAACACTTACTCCAAACATTCCATGAAATAAATATAGATCCAAGAAAAATAGTTTTCAACCATTCATAGAGGGAAAGTTAACATCAAAACATAACAACATCACAAGTTACTCTCACATACAAGACTTATGAAATTAGTTCATGCTAGAGGAATGAAACCACACAACAAAGAAAGTCTTACTAAACATGTTTAATGAGTTTTAATGCTGCAGGAATATGCGTGTAAATCTCGCTTAGACCCTTCTTCCTTCTCGCCGGTGCGTCCAAACCCTAGCCGTTCTTCCTCCTCTTCCTCTCCAAGATGATGGCTCTAAGGTCTCCCTTCTCTATCTGATTTCGTGCCCCTTTAGGAATGAAAATCCCCTCTTAAAAACGAGCAGCCACTTTCCAATAGATGCCTCCTTCCATATTTAGTTTTGGCGCAAAATTCGAAATTCGAATTTTAAAAACGCCCAGACTTGTTACAACAACTGCAACAGGTTTCTGTAACAACTGCACAGCCAAAATACAATTCCTGCACTTACTTTGCCGGTTCGATTTCTACGTCATTTCTAATAAGAAAAACATGATCAAAATATGTTAATTAAGCGTGAATAACATGACTATTAATTTATGGACATTTATACTAATTTAAGTCATTTCTTCTCATTTATCACAACGATTATGTAAAACTAGAAGACTAGATAACTTCAATTGAGAAGTTATCACACCTCCACACTTGAACTTTTGCTAGTCCCTAGCAAAGATAATTCAGATCAATGGATTGGATGAAGATATACTATCAAGATGCAAATTCAAATGATCCTTCTTGTAAAATAACTTAATCAAAGCTTACTCCAGAAATTCACCTTACTTAACTGATAGGCTTAGAAATCAACAAGAGCTCAAAATTCACAAACTCATTAGTTAGATAGAAGATAATGCTCAAATAAGTATCTTAGTGCGGTGCGTGCTTTTCTTTAAAAGTAATTTACTCCCATGCAATTTTTCTCATTGAACCTCAGCATTTATTGGAAAGGATAAGAATAGGCTAAGCTTCGATTTAGCATACACATGAGTTAGTAGTTCAATTGACAATAGGATAAACTTGGCTTGGTTAAAAATTTATGGATAACCTTGATAATGAAATGACATTCCCTAGTTAATAGTCTTAGTACTTCACCGTATTATGGGGTCTAACAACATATATTCCTTAACATATTTTATTCATAGTAGGGATCATTCCAAGTATAAGTGCACATACCCGGGCCACATATCACTATGATGCTCAACCACATTTTTCTCTTTTTTTTTACTCATAGTTGGGATCATTCCAAGTACGTTTTCACATACCTAGGCCGCATATCACTATGACATAAATTTCTCTATATTTTTTTATATCATCATAGTTGGGATCATTCCGAGTATGTGGGCATATACTTAGGCCGCATATCACTATAAAGTTCAATCATTTGTTTATACAAATTAAACACTCATAAATGGCTAACTTACTAAGATACAACTAGTCGAAATATAAGGAATTTAGGCATGAAATAATATGTATGAAAAAGTTCAAGCTCAACTATTCTAGTGAAGATCAAAATGGAATAACTACTTAAGCTCATGTCTTGGCTTACATCGTTGACTTAGTTCTTGCTCGCCCCTCCCGTTATTTGTAGAGGTCAATATCAAAAGCTTGTCATGGAAGTAAACAAAAATTTTGTGCATAAAAACAAAAATGCTTAAGTGAGCTTTATCAAAAAAAATCTTACTAATTTCAAATTCACTAATTGAACTCTTTGGACTGTTCAGCCATACCAATCAATTATCATTGAATATATCTAGAATAGTCTATTGATTAAATGAAACAAGAACTAAGATCATTCAAAACGTGGTTTAACGAATCATCCAAATGGTAGGGGTTGTAATACCCCCACCTCCACACTTAATTGATTTGCTAGTCCCTAGCAAAACTATCGTTGGACTATGATATTGCAAAATAGTTGTAGTACTACGTACAAAATCATATAAAGGAGTGGAAATAAATCGTAAAGAACTTCCCTGAAGTAGGAGTGCCCGCAAAGATACTTTGTCGAAATGTTCCAAGTAGGACTTTCGTGCATAGAGTTCCACTTTCTGTGTCCTAATGATCTGTACGCTTACATGTGTGCAAATACCTGGAGACAATTTATTCTCCACAATTTTTCAAATTAAATGTCCAAGTGATAAGCTAAATTGCAAGGGTAATATGATGGTATGTTCATATATGAGAATAATAAACATTATAATGAAACAAAAAAATGTGATTAAAACACCGACAAGGAGGCACATATTGCATATCATCAGACTTCTCTATTTTGACTAATATATCAACATAAATTAGGCCAACTACTAAGCAGAATCATGTATCAACGCAGCATAATCAATTACTAATGGAAACTACATCATTATTTATCAAAACGTGGGCCTGGCAATCAAAATGTGAATTCCGCTTAGTAATGATTGGCAACCATGAAGCAGTAAAGCTCAAAGAAACACATTGACAACCATGCATTATTTATCCAAAAGGAATAACAGTTAGCGTCCTCCGTGCCCAATCCTAATCAGTAATAATGCATTAAAATAGTGCAGATCATGTGCATGATAACGTATCAAGCAAATAGGAGTTACAATTAGCACATAAGCATATTATGAAAATGCAAATTGTAATGTACCAAAATGGAACGTTCATAGCGTCACGCCACAAAATATAAATCCCCAGACTATAGTCCATACTCATAAACATCCAGGAATAGTGAAGAACAAAATATGGATGATATATCCGTTAACAATCATATAGTCAAAACTATGCAAGACAAAAGGTAATCTGGGGAGATCCTACTCCTCATCGTCCTCGGCATCCTCATCGTCAGCTTCGTCTTCATCAGCATCTTCCTCGTCATCATCGTCCTCGTCATCATCATCCTCGTCATCTTCGTCCGCGGTTGCTTTCGCCGCTGGATCAACTCTAGTCTTGTCACAAGTCAAGAGGAAGCCTTTATCGTCGAACTGCCCCATCATCCTAAAATTCGGCTCAGACACCGGAATCTTCCTTTTCTCCATGATTTTACGGATGTTGGTACGAATATCTTCAAATTGCTCCCTTGCAAACAAATGGTGACATCTCTGATAGGCTTTGATGTACTCAATATGCTCCATCAACAGGTCGGGATCAGTGCCATGGTCGACCACTGGAATATCAATTCGCATTGGTTTCACTACTGGTTCCTGTGAAGTCTGAGCTGCAATCCCTTTCTTCCAACTACGACCTCTTTCTTGTGTTTCCGCAGCAACCTTGATGTTGACTTCGACAACTGTTTCAGTAATATGTCGCTTCACAGGTGTAACCATGTCCTCCACATCCTTTTCCACACCAGCTTGCAGACATAGCTCAGTTATGAGGGTAGGAAACCATAGCTGCTTAGGGTTCTCCTCTCTAAATTTCTGTCGAAGTTGCAATGAAATAATCTTTCCCAAATCAAAGTATAGGCCCTTAATAATACCGTAGATCAACGCCACCTTATCCA
Source organism: Platanthera guangdongensis (assembly GCA_039583875.1). NCBI lineage: Eukaryota > Viridiplantae > Streptophyta > Magnoliopsida > Asparagales > Orchidaceae > Platanthera > Platanthera guangdongensis. Next base: position 177,307,606 of record CM077160.1, read on the forward strand.
ATGTAATAGTGTTCGGGTGCCGAGTGGGCATGATACTAGCATTAATAAACAGCAGCCACACTTTAGCTTCCCTAGTTAGACAAGACGTCTTCAGTACTCTATGTGTCTTACTAGCCCACTCTGGTGTCGGTGTGCAACACACTGTATCCGTCATTTCCTGAAGAGATACCTTATTAAGAATTTCAGCATAGTCGTCATACCCATGATCCTCCAAACTGAACAGATCACTAATCATTTCTGCAGAAAACTCAACCGTCTTCCCTCTAACAGTCACTACTTGTCCCTCTATGCTTTTAGCATTTGCATAAAATTCGTAGACCATGGGGAGAATAGCCTCAGTCCTCGGATGGCACACGACCTCCCACTGGAGTGCCTTGATTTGCTCAGCATATGTTACACTCCAAGCCCTCTTTTCCATTTTAAATCCTCTTTCAAAGATGAAAGGGAGCGTTTTCAATGAGCGAAACCAATACTCCGCGGCCTCACTTGAAAACTTCACTGCTTTCTCTCTAATAACTTCCTTCCCCTTTTTCGTATTAGACCTTCGTTTAGAAGACATAGTCCTAGCTAACACAACACACAACATGGGAGAATATATAAATTTTCTACTAACTACTCTTATCCATGAGTGGCAAGGTTAGGATTTATACCTCAAATCTTTTCAGGGAATGTGATTAGAAGCCCTTGCACTGCTCTCGTTGAACTCAGATGGAGGTAATGTGCTCGCCGTCCGCCTCACACGTCCAAAACTCCGATTATGTGCTGTATTGGCTTCCAAAATCCCTTGGCACGTCAAAGCCGTTCGCCGGTTGCCTCCCGTTATTTCGACAGTGACCTATCCAGAAAACGGAGGAACTAAAGTGTGGATCGGATTCTACAACGTGTTGGGGATTAAAGGATTTACCTTCAACAACTTCTAAGACTTGCTCAGAACTCACCCCGTGGCGGTTCTCTCGTGATCGCAACAGCCCAGAGAAAAGTGCCGCCTGGTTCGAAATCTACGATCCAGGGGTTGGCCGCCGCCGCCCGGGTGGAGACCGCCGATATCAAGGCCGCCGCTTGCTCCTCGCCGATGTGCCGATGGACTCTCCGCTCCCAATCGCCGCTGTCGCACCCTCTCCCGCTCGTGCCCTAGAACTCGGCGGGGGTGAGGAATCAGCCCGTTTTATGTATATTAAGTGCGGTAATTAATGGATTAAGGAAATTAGATTAAACATTAAACCAGTTTTTTTTTAATAATTACGTTTATATTTCAAAACCTAAATTAAATTAACTTAATTTAACCCCAACCGCCGGTGTGGCGATTCACGCGTGCCGGTTCAGTTGAACCGGCGGCTGGAGGACTTCCGCGACATCCATGAAGAAGCAGTCAGAAATAAAAAATCCGTTACGCATGTTTTTGTAGCGTTGTAACAACTGCCTTCTGTTTTACAAAATCTATTTTACTCTAAATTCCTACAGATTTTTGTCCAATTTTTTCTCCTCCAGCATTTTCACTCCAAAAAATTATTGAGCATAGTCAACTAAGTTCATATGGCCTTGCTTCCTTCAACACTTTTTTTTTACTTAATGAAAACAACGAATATATATAATTATCATTATTATTATTTATATATATATATTATACGATACGATGGGTTGCCTCCCACCAAGCGCCTCCTTTAAAACGTCTCGGCCGGACGTATCTCTTCGTCACCCGTCATTGCAATTTCACGATCGTCGACTCCCGACGATCAATATCTATATGATATTCCTTTAGTCTTTGGCCATTTACCTTGAATTCGGAGCCATCCTTCTCGTTGCAAATCGTGACTACCCCATTCGGGTGCACCTGCGTCACTATGAATGGTCCCGACCATCTCGATTTTAGTTTTCCCGGGAATAATTTAAGTCTTGAGTTAAATAACAATACCAATTGCCCGGTGTTGAACTCTTTCACCGTTAATTTTGCGTCGTGCCATTTTTTTGTTCGCTCTTTATAAAGTTTGGCGCTCTCGTATGCGTTGGACCGAATTTCTTCCAATTCATTAATTTGCAATAGCCTTTTATTGCCCGCCTCTTGGAAGTCAAAGTTTAATTTCTTAATTGCCCAATACGCCTTATGTTCCAACTCCACCGGTAGGTGACACGCTTTCCCATAGATCATTTTATATGGTGTTAATCCGATCGGAGTTTTAAAAGCCGTTCTATAGGCCCATAATGCATCACCTAGCTTTTGTGACCAATCCTTGCGCGTTGCATTCACCGTTTTCTCTAAGATGGTCTTGATCTCACGATTTGACAGCTCGGCTAAGCCATTGGTTTGCGGATGGTAGGCAAGAGCTACTTTATGTGTTACACCATATTTCTTTAGTAAAGTTTTAAATTGTGAATTACAAAAGTGCGCCCCTCCATCACTAATTATTGCCCTCGGTGTACCAAATCTAATGAAGATGTTAGACCTTAGAAATTTTAGCACCACCTTGGCATCATTCCTTTGCGTAGCTATCGCCTCTATCCACTTCGACGCATAGTCTACTGCTAGCAAAATATATAAATTTCCATCGGAGTTGACAAAGGGGCCCATGAAATCAATCCCCCATACATCAAAGACTTCTACTTCAAGGATTCCATTCATGGGCATGCTTGCTCCCCGCTGAAGATTTCCAACCCGTTGACAACGGTCACACTGTCCTACAAAATGATGAGAGTCCTTGAATAAGGTTGGCCAATAGAATCCTGACTCTAAAACCTTCCTCGCTGTCCGGTCCCCCTTATGGTGTCCTCCATAGGGCGAGGCATGACACTTTTCTAGAATACTATGAACTTCCATCTCGGGCACACACCTACGAATAATTTGATCCGCACAAATTTTAAATAGATACGGATCATCCCATAGGTAAAACTTCACCTGATGAAGGAATCGCTTCCTTTGTTGGTAGCTAAAATTCGGTGGAAAAACCTTGCTAACTATATAGTTAACGAAATCAGCATATCATGGGATACTCCCTTCTGTGACTGCAAGTAAACTCTCATCTGGGAAACTTTCCTTAATCTCAACATGTACGTCTTTCTCACACCCATTCTCTAATCTCGATAAGTGGTCGACAATCGGATTTTCTGCCCCCTTACGATCCTTGATCTCAAAATCAAACTCTTGGAGGAGTAGAACCCATCTAATAAGCCTAGGTTTAGCCTCATTCTTCTCCACTAGATATCGGATTGTCGCGTGGTCTGTGTAAACTATGACTGTAGAACTAATCAGATAAGCGCGGAATTTATCGAACGCAAAAACCACCGCCAGGAGTTCTTTTTCTGTAGTTGTGTAGTTCACCTGGGCATTAATAAGAGTCTTACTAGCATAATGAATGGTGTGGAAAACCTTGTCGTGCATTTTCCCCAACACGGCTCCCACCGCATAGTTGCTCGCATCGCACATGAGAACGAAGGGTAGTGAGAAATCAGGTGCCTTGACAATGGGTGCCGAGATCAATTTTTCTTTTAACATTTGAAATGCTTCTAAGCACTCATTATTGAAAATAAAAGGTGTATCTTTCTCGAGTAAATTGCATAAAGGTTTTGTGATTTTTGAAAAATCTCTAATGAACTGCCTATAGAATCCGGCATGACCAAGGAAACTACGAATGCCCTTGACATTCGTTGGCGGAGAAAGTTTTTCTATCACTTCAATCTTTGCTCTATCCACTTCTAGCCCTTGACTCGATGCCTTATGTCCTAATACAATGCCCTCACGTACCATAAAATGGCACTTTTCCCAGTTCAGTACTAAGTTAGTCTCAACACAGCGGGCCAATAACCTCCCCAGACATGCCAAACATGCATCGAACGATTTACCAAAGATGGAAAAATCGTCCATGAATACCTCGATTCCATACTCTGCCGGATCAATGGCTCGAGCGATGAGGTCGGAAAGTATTGCCAGAATACAACGCTGAAATGTGGCGGGAGCGTTGCATAATCCAAATGGTAGTCTCCTAAATGCAAATGTACCAAAGGGGCATGTAAATGTTATCTTCTCTTGATCTTCTGGTGCAACCATAAGCTGGTTGTATCCTGAATATCCGTCCAAGAAGCAAAAATACTGGCCACCTGCCAATCTATCTAAGACCTGGTCAAGGAATGGTAACGGAAAATGATCTTTTCTAGTCACCTTTTTCAATTTTCGATAATCAATATATATCCTCCATCCCGTGACAGCCCTAGTAGGTATAAGTTCATTATTTTCATTCTTAACAAGTGTTATCCCTCCCTTCTTTGGTACGCCATGCACCGGGCTTACCCACTTGCTATCTGAAATAGGATATATAATGCCCGCGTCCAGCCACTTAATGATTTCCTTCATCACCACCTCCTTCATTGGAGGACTAAGCCTTCGTTGATGTTCGATGGATCCCTTCTCCCCATCTTCCAATAGAATTTTGTGCATACAGATGGATGGGCTAATCCCCTTGATGTCGGCAAGAGTCCAACCAATCGCTTCCTTAAACTCCCTTAGTAACTCAATTAATTTTAACTCTTCTTCCATTCTTAATGATGCATTGATTATGACCGGAAGAGTGTTATCTTTGCCTAGAAATACATACTTAAGGTGTTCAGGTAGTGGTTTTAATTTCAACTTAGGTGGTTCAATGATAGAAGGTTTTATCATTCTTTGTTCGCTTGTCCTAGTTATCACTTCAAAACTCTTATATGGTGGCAACCCTTCACAAGTATTGAGTATGTGAACAACTTCTTCCATTACTTTATCTTCTTCACCCTCGTCGTTAACTAAATTGTCTAACAATCTATGATCAAAATCTTCTTCCTCGTGTGTCAACCTAGAGGGCACCTCAACCTCTTTGATTAAATAACATTCTTCTCTATCTTCAGGGAATTTCATGGCCTTAAGTATATTGAAGGTTACCTCCTCTTCGTTGACTCTCATTATTAGCTCTCCCTTTTGTACATCTATGAGGGTGCGTCCTGTGGCTAAAAATGGTCTGCCTAGAATAATAGGAATTTCCTTATCCTCATCCATATCTAGCACCACAAAATCGGCTGGAAAGATGAATTTATCCACCTTAACCAGTACATCCTCAACAATTCCCTTAGGAAAAGCTAAAGACCTATCGGCCAACTGTAGAGTAAAAGATGTTGGTGTAATCTCTCCCAGGCCTAATTTTGTGTAAATAGATAAGGACATCAGATTGATGCTAGCTCCTAAGTCACACAATGCTCTCCCTGAAAATGTCGTTCCTATCAAACATGGTATTGTAAAGCTACCTGGATCTTTTAATTTTTGAGGTAGTTTCTTTTGTAATATTGCACTACATTCTTCCGTTAGGGCGACTATCTCCCTCTCAACGAATTTCCTCTTCTTAGATAAGATGTCTTTCATAAACTTGACATAACTAGGCATTTGTTCAAGAGCCTCAGCAAACGTAATATTTATAGTTAATTTCTTAAAGATTTCCATAAACTTTTGAAAATGCTTATCGAGCTTTGTCTTCGCTAATCTAGATGGGAAGGGAGGTGGATGATAGATGATTTCTTTCTTTTTATTATTTAGTGGTTGGACTTCAACTATCTTCGGTTCCTTAACTCCTACGAGCTCTTCTTCTTGCATCCCCCTAGGTTCATTTTCTTGTTCCTTCCTCTCGTCATCTCTAGCCTTTTCTAACAACCCATCTCCACTTTGAATTTTCACTCCACTCCTTAAAGCGATTGCATTACAATGATTAGGAGGTTCCTCTCTTGTTGGGTTAGGCATGGTATCCGAAGGTAATGATCCAATCGGCCTTTTGCTTAACGTGGTTGCTAATTGCCCCAATGTGGTCTCTAAAGATCATAGAGATGACTCAATCCCTCCAATCCTAGACTCATTCTTTTGGAACATCCCCACAATAACTTCATCAGTTAACTTCCTAGGATTGTTTTGAGGATTCCCTTGGGTGGGATTCAGATTTTGATGAAATCCCGGAGATTGGTTCACCCCTTGATTATTTCTCCAAGAGAAATTAGGGTGATGTCGCCACTCGGGGTGATAATGATTAGCAAATCCCGGTGGAATTTGCCTCTGTTGTCCTCCTATATAATTGGCTTCCTCCGTTAATAGATTTAATTGTTCCACCGTTAGTGGTGCACTAGGCGCAGGATTAGATAATGAATCTAGCCTCTTGTTAATCAAGTTGAATTGTGATGCCATTTCGGCGGCTAAGGATGTGATTTGATCTACATGGTGCACCCCTGCTGGTTTACTGGTTGCTTGTCTTTCATATGCTTGATAATTATTAGACGTTAAATCTTCTAAAATGGTATACGCATCTTCCGGATATTTTTTCATTAGGGAACCTCCCGCGGCTCCATCTACTAGAATCATGGTTGCGGTTTGCAACCCGTTGTAAAATGTGGATACTTGTTGGTGTTGTGCTAACCCATGGTGTGGACATTTTCTTAACAGCTCCTTAAAACGCTCCCATGCGTCGTAAAGAGTCTCCCCATGATGTTGCATAAATGTAGTGATATCTCTAATCAGCTTAGCCGTCTTAGAAGGCGGAAAATACTTATTTAAAAATTTATCTTCTAATTGGGCCCATGTGGTGATGGCATCATCGGGTAATGAGTCCAACCAATCCCTTGCTCGACCTTCTAAGGAAAAAGGAAATGCTCTTAGTTGAATTGCGTCTGCGGACACACCATTTATCTTAAACATGTCGCATATTGTTAAGAAGGTTTTTAAGTGAGAGTTTGCATCTTCATGGCTAAGACCCCCAAATCTATTTAGTTGAACTTGTTACATAATGAAAGGGTCCATCTTAAAATTATTAGCTTCTATAGGTGGTCGGGCAATACTCGTGTGCAAACCTCCCCTAAAAGGTGTGTTGTAATCCCTACATGTCATTCGAGGCGGCACGTGTTGATTATTTGGATTCGCTTGCCCGTTATGGTTCACGTGACCCTCTATGTCATCGATAACTTGTTGTCCGTTATTATCCATCTCAGGATGATCAATGTTTTTCGTTCTATGGTTTCTTCGATTTTGTCTACAGGTGCGCTCTATTTCTAAGTTTAGTGGCAATAATTCCGGGTTTCTATACCTTGACATACACCACAAAGCTTCGAAATAAGTGCTAAGACAAGAAAAATAATTAAAAACAAAAATACTTGATCTCCAACTACTAAGGTTTAACTAATATTACGAGAAATAAAACACTAAACCAGTTGCGCTTCCCCGGCAATGGCGCCAAAAACTTGATACGGCCAAAATGGATCTACGTAATCACGCAAGTGCACGTGTCGAATCAAGTAATAAAATGATGAGTTGAGTTATCGTTCCTAGAGGAAGTGCAACGTTAGTGCTCGTAATTACTAGCCTTACCCGTTCCGTGAATCCAAGTGGGATACTTTTTCTTAGTGGGTTAATTTTATAATAAAGAACTTAAACTAACAAAATTAAAACTAATTAACACTTACTTAAGAGACTTTTATCAAATTGGGGAAATAGTCTCGTATGTGATTTCACTTGTTTGTTGTGATGCGTTCTAAGAATAAACCCTCATGAATGCTTAATTACTATCCTGCGACGAGTTGAAGGTAGATTTCTTTATCTCTCGATCTCTGAAATCCATTTACCCTAATTTCCCTAGTTATCTCTAACTTAGATGAAATGAGAATAACATACACACACAACTCAAGGCTCGCTAGCGAGAAATGAAATCTCTTTCTTTCCAACACTATCTCATAATCTATATTGCACTTTCGTCACTCCTCTCTCGAATCTCGCGACGAAGTATGATAGTGGAATTTTGGTTAAGGATTTGTACGACTCCTCTCTCGAATCTCGCCGCACAAAATAGAGGATTCAACTCTAAACAACGTAACTCCTCTCTCGAATCTTGTTACGCAATCTAGAAGAAGAACACTTACTCCAAACATTCCATGAAATAAATATAGATCCAAGAAAAATAGTTTTCAACCATTCATAGAGGGAAAGTTAACATCAAAACATAACAACATCACAAGTTACTCTCACATACAAGACTTATGAAATTAGTTCATGCTAGAGGAATGAAACCACACAACAAAGAAAGTCTTACTAAACATGCTTAATGAGTTTTAATGCTGCAGGAATATGTGTGTAGATCTTGCTTAGACCCTTCTTCCTTCTCGCCAGTGCGTCCAAACCCTAGCCGTTCTTCCTCCTCTTCCTCTCCAAGATGATGGCTCTAAGGTCTCCCTTCTCTATCTGATTTCGTGCCCCTTTAGGAATGAAAATCCCCTCTTAAAAACGAGCAGCCACTTTCCAATAGATGCCTCCTTCCATATTTAGTTTTGGCGCAAAATTCGAAATTCGAATTTTAAAAACGCTCAGACTTGTTACAACAACTGCAACAGGTTTCTGTAACAACTGCACAGCCAAAATACAATTCCTGCACTTACTTTGCCGGTTCGATTTCTACGTCATTTCTAATAAGAAAAACATGATCAAAATATGTTAATTAAGCGTGAATAACATGACTATTAATTTATGGATATTTATACTAATTTAAGTCATTTCTTCTCATTTATCACAACGATTATGTAAAACTAGAAGACTAGATAACTTCAATTGAGAAGTTATCAGGCAACGCTTGCCAATTGCATCCTCATGCAATTCTTGTATGGTTGGTGAACAACTCCTTATTCGCATCCATCATATGGTGCATGCCAACCCTATGCCTCTAGGCACTCAACCTTTGAGGTCACCTAGTTAAGCTGGACCCGATGCCGATAGTGGGATATCACAATTATCCGCTCGCACCCTTACCAAGATAGATTAATGCACCTTGCTTTGGCAAGCCCACATTTCATCGATCGAGGCATGAAGAATGCCATCCATCGAAAGGCATCCGAACACTTAATATTAAAAGAAGGGATTTCAATTTTAGGTTAACAATTAACCATGATCAATATTTGATCTATGTGTACATCCAAAGAAAAACAATTCTAAACCACATGCATCCCTTATGTGCACATCCTTACACCATCAACAATTTGATAGAAGGAAGGGCTAAATCTGAATATCCGGAAATTTCCAAATCCTCAGATTTACATGCATTGGACAGAAGGCAAAGACAACTCAACTTAAGCAGTAGACAAGCTCATCTCTCTACGTTGGATTCAAAATCCAAAACATACTCGAGGGATGGTTACTGCTAAGGAGACAACAATTTCTAACACTTAGAAATTCCACCGAAATTCCAATCGTTCTTGGCGAAGTGCCAAGACTAAATCTAGACATTTAGAACGCTTCTAAATCTCTAGGTTTACACGCACTGGAATGACCAAACTTCCAAAACAACAGTCATGGCCGAACCTCCCTCTGATACCACTGTTGAGTTTCTCCATGGGGTTGGCACAACGCTTGTGCACGCAGCGGAAAAGTAAAACATCAAGAAAAACCCAAAGAGATGCGGACCGGGATCGGCGGAGCGAAAGGCGGAACGACTTCCGTCGGGTTTCGATCCTCTACAGGAGGAAAAATCGCGAGCCGAAATGCTTAAGTCCCGATAAACCCTAAGGATCCTATTTATACCAAGGTATAAATAAACCCAGAAAAATCGCTATCCGCAGACCACCCAGAACTAGGGATCAGAATCGGCGAGTAATAATCGGTGAGAATCGGCGACAATCGGCGAGAATCACTGAGCAGGTTCGGCGAGAATCACTCGACGAGCATCATACAGGATCGGCGAGAATCAGAGTACAATACTCGACGATTCTCGCCGATCGTCGAGCTGCGCTCAACGATTCACAATGATACTCGACGATCGTCGAGCCGCGGTCGACGACAATTATCAAGGTAGTCGATCGTCGAGAATCAACAATTGATTCTCGACAATTCTCGTCGATCGGCGAGAATCAGGGAGACGATTCTCGCCGATCGGCGGGAATCAGAAGACCATTCTCGACTAATGTCTTTGACCCTCGGACGACGAACCTAACCAGCCCTTCAAGGCAACATTTGCCCAACCCGATGATCCTTTAAGGCAACACTTTGCCCATAACCCTATTCAGGTCGGTGATTGGTAACCTTTACCAACACAGTCAGTCATCCAACTTCTCCACATCTCTTATGTGCGACCCTGCAGGCTCATATTGCGTTGGCAGTGAGATTACATGTTTGACCACTTCCAGATCATCATGGTAACTCCAACAGTCGTAGTGGATCCCGAGCAGATCCCGCTGTCAGGCTCTCACCTAGCTGGCAGGGCTGGAAGTCACTCAGTGTCATCCTTGGGCCTCGAGCAGATCCCAATGTCAGGCTCTCACCTAGCTGGTAGGGCTGGAAATCACTTGATGGTGGTAGTAGTGGACCCCGAGCAGACCCCGCTGTTAGGCTCTCACCTAGCTGGCAGGGCTGGAAGTCACTCGGTGTCATCCTTGGGCCTCGAGCAGATCCTGCTGTCGGGCTCTCACCTAGCTAGCATGGCTGGAAGTCACTCGATGGTGATAGTAGTGGACCCCGAGCAGATCTCGATGTCAGGCTCTCACCTAGCTGGCAGGGCTGGAAGTCACTCAGTGTCATCCTTGGGCCTCGAGCAGATCCTGCTGTCAGGCTCTCACCTAGCTGGCAGGGCTGGAAGTCACTCAATGATGGTAGTAGTGGACCCCGAGCAGATCCCGATGTTAGGCTCTCGCCAAGCTGGCAGGGCAGGAAGTCACTCGGTGTCATCCTTAGACCTCGAGCAGATCCCGATGCCAGGCTCTCACCTAGCTGGCAGGGCTGGAATTTACTCGATGGCGTTAGCCTAGGACCCCGAGTGCTGCTCGGCCCCGGGTAGACTCGCTGTCAGGCTCTCACTAGCTGGCAGGGCTGTAGGCACACCTGGGGGGGGAAAGGGTTGGTTCTTGGAGACTTTTTGCAGGACCCCGAGTGATGCTCGGCCCCGGGTAGACCCGCTGCCTGGCTCCTACTCGCTGGCAGGTCCGTAGGCTCGCCTGGGGGGTAAGGGACCCCGAGTGCTGCTCAGCCCCGGGTAGACTCGCTGCTCAGGCTCTCATTAGTTGGGCAGGGCTGTAGGCACACCTGGGGGGAAAGGGTTGGTTCTTGGAGACTTTTTGCAGGACCCCGAGTGATGCTCGGCCCCGGGTAGACCAACTGCAGGGCTCCTACTCGCTGACAGGTCCGTAGGCTCGCCTGGGGGGTAAGGGATCCCGAGTGCTGCTCGGCCCCGGGTAGACTCGTTGCTCAGGCTCTTATTAGCTGGGCAGGGCTGTAGGCACACATGGGGAGAAAGGGTTGGTTCTTGGAGACTTTTTGCAGGACCCCGAGTGATGCTCGGCCCCGGGTAGACTCGCTGCCTGGCCCCTACTAGCTTGCAGGTCCGTAGGCTCGCCTGGGGGTAAGGGACCCCGAGTGCTGCTCGGCCCCGGGTAGACTCGCTGTCAGGCTCTCATTAGCTGGCAGGGCTGTAGGCACACCTGGGGGAAAGGGTTGGTTCTTAGAGACTTTTTGCAAGACCCCGAGTGCTGCTCGGCCCCGGGTAGACTCGCTGTCAGGCTCTCACTAGCTGACAGGGTTGTAGGCACACCTGGGGGGAAAGGATTACCTCCGCGTGTGCAAGAGGATACAAAATATATGGCTTTGTTGTTTCACGATATCACGAGAAATTATATACTTGTTGTAAGTAATGGTATAAGAACAATTCAATAGCAGTGAGCCAAAAGGTATCGAGTGGCTCAAAAAGATCAAAAGGGGCATGGAGAGATTAGTGGGCATAAGTGCAAGTTTCAGTTTCTCTCAAATTTTTTTTGGGTCGGCCCCCACTCGCCGGATACGTAGGGTTGGATGATTCTTTCCGAGCTTGTACCAACCTCGAAAAGAGCGGGGATTATGTACAACCCTGCAGCCGGGCGAGTGGGACCCTCCCCAAATATCATCGTAGGGGCGTGTTATGGGCGACGAGTTGGTGCGACCCTGTTCAGAGACGTGCGGGTCCTCATGCGTGCGTGCGGAGGTTTTATGTGCATAGACTTAGAATTTATTTATATATATATATATATATATATATATATATATATATATATATATATATATATATATATATATATATATATATATATATATATTATATTATATAAATATTATATGATATAAGGGGATGGATGAGGAAGGAGAAAAGGGACAGCAGGGCATCGGGTTGGAGTGAGAGAAAATAGGATAAAAAGGAGAGGGGAATCGGGATTCTTTCCCAGGCTAGGGCACGACCTCCTTCCCCGCTCTCTCCCGTCGCCGGCAAAGCAGGGCACGGCCACCATCCCCCCTCTCTCCCGTCGCCGCCTCAGTAGAGCAGACCGAGCTCGACGCCTCCCCCTTCCCCAAGGGTCGAACTCCACAAGAGACCGATTTTCGGTTTCAACACACAGACCTTTAGTTCCCCATTTCTAGAGCCGAACCTCCCAGGATACCTCCGTAGTGGCAAACGGAAGTGGTGGGTTGGGCCTCGACCACCTCTAAACCGGTAATTGCACTACCAGTCAGACCTATCGTACGCCTCAACTCTAGTACACTAAGCGGAGCTCCTGCGTACTCTTGTCGGCCGGTGCACCGGACTTTATTTGGCCAAGTGCTAAACCACACTTACCTAGTCAACGTATTGACGTCAGTGCATCGACTCTCCAATACCAAAGACCCACCACCTTATACTTTATGCACATGCAACCTTGATGTATAACCACCAAGCTAAAGCTCCCCGGACCAACCCGTCCGTCACAAACAACAACCGAGCCAAAGCTCGGCGGGCCAACCTGCCCTTCACAAACATCAACCGAGCCAAAGCTCGCCGGGCCAACCTGTCCATCACCAAATCCACCGAGCCTACTGCCAGAGTGACCAAACCTAACATCCCGAGACATCGAGGTGAGTGAAAGTGAACCCCTAGTTATACTAGTTACTCTAGCAATTTAGTTTTACCTACAGTTTAGGTTAGCCCAAGACTGCCCAAGGTATTCCTCGTGAAGGGCTCTCAAAGGCACTAGGAACTACGATGAGATTACGCCCAAAGCTCCCTTTCGCAAGGCACTTACGATTATTGGTTGCTATCAAATTTCCCAAACCATCACTTGTTGTATTGGATCTAACCCTAGAGTATTTGACACTTCCTCCCTACGGGAAATACGATATTTCGTTGATCCCGAGCACCACTTAACACTAGCCAATGCAACACTCTACTCATCCTATCTTCCAATGATGAACTCATTTTTATTTATCCAAACCAACAAAAATCTCTAACCCCAACTCATGTGCCCAAATTCATATTCCGACATAATTTCTGCAGTTTTACTAACCGTAGACCAACCTAAGCTATATGAAGTGTAAAATGAGAGGTACTAAAAATATTCATCCAGTGTACAACCCCGTATTCGCGAAGAATGGACCCTAAATGAGGCGTGCTTAGTTTTTAAGTTTTTTTGGAGATTTCGCACTCTCGGTGGCCAATTTTGGCTCTGGCTTGGAAACATACTATTAGGGGGAGGAAAAATTGGCTCCCCCCAATGGCTCCTTTGCTGGGGGGGCGTGTGCGGCAAGTTGGCTAGCACCCGCCCCGGCCTGTTGAGTCCGTGGTAGGGACAGGCGAGGCGGCCGCGGCCTGGGTCTCGCCCGAGCGGCCTGCTCGCGAGCGAGGCGTCCGCGGCCTGGCTCTCGCCCGGACGGCCTGCTCGCGGGCGAGGCGGCTGCGGCCTGGCTCTCGCCCGGGCGGCCTGCTCGCGGACGAGACGGCCAGCGACCGGGCTCGCCCGAGCGGCCTGCTCGCGGGCGAGGCGGCCGCGGCCTGGCTCTCGCCCGGGCGGCCTGCTCGCGGGCGAGACGGCCAGCGACCGGGCTCGCCCGAGCGGCCTGCTCGCGGGAGAGGCAGCCGCGGCCTGGCTCTCGCCCGGGCGGCCTGCTCGCGGGCGAGACGGCCAGCGACCGGGCTCGCCCGAGCGGCCTGCTCGCGGGCGAGGCGGCCGCGGCCTGGCTCTCGCCCGGGCGGCCTGCTCGCGGCCTGACCGGCGGCCTGGAGCCGTCTCGGATGTTTGGGGGCGGGGTGTTGGCGGCGTGCTTTTACCGCTGTGCCCTTGGGGGCGTTTTACCCCTCTGCCCCCCGACGTGGGCGTTTCCTATTGGCCCAAGGCTTATTGGGCGTGGGGGTATCTCGGTCATTTTGGTCCATGGGGTTTTGGAAAACTATAAATAGACCCCCTTGGGTGCCTTGGAGAGGAGCCTTTTCTTAGTTTTCTCCTCCCTTAGCTTCTTCTTGGTAGAGTTGAGAGAGCTCCTCCAAGGCACCCTAGCTCGAGCATTGGCTAGGGAGGGGAAGTGCTCAGGTAGCCTTCCGGGTGTGAGGTGGGACCTCCGTGCTAGAGCCGAGGGTCTGTTCATAGTCTCCTAAGTCTCCGGTCCGTGACGTTCTCTCGAGTGTAGTAGGTGTGAGGTCACCCCTTTCAGGGACCCCGAACTCCACAGAGACCAAGTTTTTGGTTTCAACATTTTGGTGCGGTGAGCGTGGAGGGTGACCAACACAGAAGATCTCGGGAGAGTGTCATGACGGGAGGTCAAGGAGGTAGTGATGATCTCGGCGAGCTCCCCACCCCAGGACCCTTTGTGGGGAGGCAAGAGTTCATGGCCTCCATCCAGGGCATCATGGAGATGTTGCGAAGCATTGCTCCTCAGGGTGGTAGCTCCACCCCGACCCCCCAGGAGCTAGCTCCCCCTCTCGACGAGCCGACTCCCAGGGGTCTGGGCAAGATGACCCCAGCAGGGGGAGAAGGAAGTGCACCAGGAAGAAGACCCAGGAAGGAGAGGATGAGCGATGGAGTCGAGCGAGACCTCACCGGCCGGGAGCTGTTCTCCAGCCCGGCGAGTGCCAACCTTCCAGGCGAGCAGGTCACGCGAGTGGAGGTGGCGAGACCACCCCTTAGGGGGTCACCCTTCAGCGAGCTGATCATCTCAGCTCCCGTTCCCGAGGGGTTCAGAGAGCCAGACATGGCTTACTATACACGGAAGGATGACCCCGTCCAGCATCTACAGTGGTTCGGGGACGCCATCTCCATCAGACCGATGACGGATGCCTTCAAGTGTCGCCTCTTTGCGATCACGCTGAAGGAGAAGGCAAGGGACTGGTTCCATCAACTCCCTCCGAGGTCGATCTATGGGTTCGAGGACTTGAGCCGAAGCTTCCAGCTCCGCTTCTCCACCTCCAAGAAGCAGAAGAGGAGTCCTGAGTCCATCTTCTAGATAAGGCAGGGGGCCGAGCAGTCGCTGGCCCGCTACGTAGATAGGTTCCAAGAGGAGATCTTGGAGGTCCAGGAGATGCCAGGGTATGCTCTCCAGATGGCCTTCACCGTTGGGCTGAAGGAGGGCTTCTTCAAGATGAGCTTGACCCGGAAGGCCCCCCTTTCCTTCGAGGAGTTGATGGAAAGGGCGGCAGAGGAGATTGCCATGGAGGCAGCCAACCCGGCATTTGTCAAGAGGTTGGAAAAGTTGACGGAGGTGGAGTCAAAGGAGCAGGGTGGCTCAAGACATCAGGAAGGAAGAAGGAGAGAGGAGCAGAGAGCTCAGGGGTTCAAAGGACAGGAGGGTCCGAAACCAGGCTGGAGGCAGCAGGGAGGACCTGCCCAAGGTCCAGGAAGAGCTCTCATCCAAGGAGGGGGGAACTATCATGGGGGCCAAGGGAGGTATAACTTCCAGAGGCAAGCCCCAAGGCAGCTCTTGCCCCCGCCGCAGCAAGCCTTGGCAATAGGAGGGGAAAGAGGTAACAGGAGAGAACGCCCAGCCCGCCGAAAGAGGGGAGAAAGAGCATTGCTGTACTGTGACTTCCACCAGGTGGAGGGGCATGCCACGACTACCTGCCCCGAGTTCTTGGAGGTGAGGGGGGGAGAGAGGCCCTGCCCAGCCACAGCCGCCGGTGTGGGTAGAAGAGGTTCTACCCGGAGAAGGGGGTGATGATATATGCGAGGACCGGGTCGACGTGGGAACCCGAGGTGGTATAGGAGTGATCCACGGTGGAGTGGGGGTTGAGGCCACTCGGAAGGCAAGCCTCTATGTCATGTATCGAAGGAGCGTCGCCTCAACCTCCCAGACCCCGCCCCCAGACGAAAAGATCACCTTCTCGGTGAAGGACCTACCGGATCATGAGGATCCGTTCTGTGATGCGCTGGTCATCCAGACAGCCATCGAAGGCTACACCGTCTCCCGGATCCTGGTTGACAACGGAAGCTCCGTCAACGTCATTTTCAAGAAGACATTTGACGAGATGAAGGTGGAGCCAAGGAGGGTGTTGGCCTCGGACGGACCCCTATTCGGATTCTCAGGAGAGAGGAAGGAGGTCGAAGGTGGAGTGGGGCTCCAAGTAAAATTGGGAGGAGTCTCGAGGAACTGCCGGTTCGTCATTGTTGACGCTCCAAGCAGCTACAACGCCATCTTCGGAAGACCCCTCATCAGCGCCTTCCGTTGCGTGCCATCTTCATTCCACCAATGCCTCAAGTTCAGCTCAGGAGGGATCCAGGTCAGAGTCAAGGGAGACTCCAGGATGGCAAGACAGTGCTACGTCACGGCCGTCAACACCATCTCTTGGTTGGCCAAGGCAGAGGAGATGGAGAAGGTCATGAAGAGCCTGAGCAGGATGGAAGTATCCGGCGAGGAGGAAGCGGATGGCGACTACCGGGCCCAGACCCCCTGAGGAAGCCTCGCCCCGGTAGAGTCATGTATGTATCTTGTCTTGTAATGAGTCTAACCCGCGACCAACTGAGTCGGGGGGATCATGTAACTCATCTATTTTCCCCGTTTGAGGATGTAGGATTTGGAAAGGTTTGATTGTGTAGCTCAAGTCCTTTGCTCCGATGACGATTCCGCCGCCAGGCTCCCACTAGCTGGCTGGGTAGGTTGATCTCTCGTGGTAGCCCAAGTCCTTTGCTCCGATGACGATTCCGCCGCCAGGCTCCCACTAGCTGGCTGGATAGGTTGATCTCTCGTGGTAGCCTAAGTCCTTTGCTCCGATGACGATTCCGCCGTCAGGCTCCCACTAGCTGGCTGGGTAGGTTGATCTCTCGTGGTAGCCCAAGTCCTTTGCTCCGATGACGATTCCGCCGCCAGGCTCCCACTAGCTGGCTGGGTAGGTTGATCTCTCGTGGTAGCCCAAGTCCTTTGCTCCGATGACGATTCCGCCGCCAGGCTCCCACTAGCTGGCTGGGTAGGTTGATCTCTCGTGGTAGCCCAAGTCCTTTGCTCCGATGACGATTCCGCCGCCAGGCTCCCACTAGCTGGCTGGGTAGGTTGATCTCTCGTGGTAGCCCAAGTCCTTTGCTCCGATGACGATTCCGCCGCCAGGCTCCCACTAGCTGGCTGGGTAGGTTGATCTCTCGTGGTAGCCCAAGTCCTTTGCTCCGATGACGATTCCGCCGCCAGGCTCCCACTAGCTGGCTGGGTAGGTTGATCTCTCGTGGTAGCCCAAGTCCTTTGCTCCGATGACGATTCTGCCGCCAGGCTCCCACTAGCTGGCTGGGTAGGTTGATCTCTCGTGGTAGCCTAAGTCCTTTGCTCCGATGACGATTCCGCCGCCAGGCTCCCACTAGCTGGCTGGGTAGGTTGATCTCTCGTGGTAGCCCAAGTCCTTTGCTCCGATGACGATTCCGCCGCCAGGCTCCCACTAGCTGGCTGGGTAGGTTGATCTCTCGTGGTAGCCCAAGTCCTTTGCTCCGATGACGATTCCGCCGCCAGGCTCCCACTAGCTGGCTGGGTAGGTTGATATCTCGTGGTAGCACAAGTCCTTTGCTCCGATGACGATTCCGCCGCCAGGCTACCACTAGCTGGCTGGGTAGGTTGATCTCTCGTGGTAGCCCAAGTCCTTTGCTCCGATGACGATTCCGCCGCCAGGCTCCCACTAGCTGGCTGGGTAGGTTGATCTCTCGTGGTAGCCTAAGTCCTTTGCTCCGATGACGATTCCGCCGCCAGGCTCCCACTAGCTGGCTGGGTAAGTTGATCTCTCGTGGTAGCCCAAGTCCTTTGCTCCGATGACGATTCCGCCGCCAGGCTCCCACTAGCTGGCTGAGTAGGTTGATCTCTCGTGGTAGTCCAAGTCCTTTGCTCCGATGACGATTCCGCCGCCAGGCTCCCACTAGCTGGCTGGGTAGGTTGATCTCTCATGGTAGCCTAAGTCCTTTGCTCCGATGACGATTCCGCCGCCAGGCTTCCACTAGCTGGCTGGGTAGGTTAATCTCTCGTGGTAGCCCAAGTCCTTTGCTCCGATGACGATTCCGCCGCCAGGTTCCCACTAGCTGGCTGAGTAGGTTGATCTCTCGTGGTAGCCCAAGTCCTTTCCTCCGATGACGATTCCGCCGCCAGGCTCCCACTAGCTGGCTGGGTAGGTTGATCTCTCGTGGTAGCCCAAGTCCTTTGCTCCGATGACGATTCTGCCGCCAGGCTCCCACTAGCTGGCTGGGTAGGTTGATCTCTCGTGGTAGCCTAAGTCCTTTGCTCCGATGACGATTCCGCCGCCAGGCTCCCACTAGCTGGCTGGGTAGGTTGATCTCTCGTGGTAGCCCAAGTCCTTTGCTCCGATGACGATTCCGCCGTCAGTCTCCCACTAGCTGGCTGGGTAGGTTGATCTCTCGTGGTAGCCCAAGTCCTTTGCTCCGATGACGATTCCGTCGCCAGGCTCCCACTAGCTGGCTGGGTAGGTTGATCTCTCGTGGTAGCCCAAGTCCCTTTGCTCCGAGATGGTCCCGCTGTCAGGCTCCCACTAGCTGGCAGGGTCAGTGGTACCTCTCGTGGAGGGTAAGTCCCTTTGCTCCAAGGTGGTCCCGCTGCCAGGCTCCCACTAGCCGACAGGGCCGGTGGTGCCTCTCCTAGAGAGTAAGTGTTTGCGCCCCGAGGTCGTCTCGTCACCCGGGCTCCCATTAGCTGGCTTGACAGGTTGACCCCTCGGGGAGGCTAGGTGTTTTCACCCAGAGGAGGTCTCGCCACCCAGGCTCCCATAGTTGGCATGGCAGGTTGACTCCGAGGGGAGGTTACACTCCGCGAATACGTTGGGTTGGATGTTTCTTTCCGAGCTTGTGCCAACCTCGAAAAGAGCGGGGATTGTGTACAACCCCGTATTCGCGAAGAATGGACCCTAAATGAGGCGTGCTTAGTTTTTAAGTTTTTTGGATACTTCGCACTCTCGTTGGCCAATTTTGGCTCTGGCTTGGAAACATACTATTAGGGGGAGGAAAAATTGGCTCCCCCCAATGGCTCCTTTGCTGGGGGGCGTGTGGGCAAGTTGGCTAGCACCCGCCCCGGCCTGTTGAGTCCGTGGTAGGGACAGGCGAGGCGGCCGCGGCCTGGGTCTCGCCCGAGCGGCCCTGCTCGCGGGCGAGGCGGCCGCGGCCTGGCTCTCGCCCGGGCGGCCTGCTCGCGGGCGAGGCGTCCGCGGCCTAGCTCTCGCCCGGGCGGCCTGCTCGCGGGCGAGGCGGCCGCGGCCTGGCTCTCGCCCGGGCGGCCTGCTCGCGGACGAGACGGCCAGCGACCGGGCTCGCCCGAGCGGCCTGCTCGCGGGCGAGGCGGCCGCGGCCTGGCTCTCGCCCGGGCTGCCTGCTCGCGGGCGAGACGGCCAGCGACCGGGCTCGCCCGAGCGGCCTGCTCGCGGGCGAGGCGGCCGCGGCCTGGCTCTCGCCCGGGCGGCCTGCTCGCGGGCGAGACGGCCAGCGACCGGGCTCGCCCGAGCGTCCTGCTCGCGGGCGAGGCGGTCGCGGCCTGGCTCTCGCCCGGGCGGCCTGCTTGTGGCCTGACCGGCGGCCTGGAGCCGTCTCGGATGTTTGGGGGCGGGGTGTTGGCGGCGTGCTTTTACCGCTGTGCCCTTGGGGGCGTTTTACCCCTCTGCCCCCCGGCGTGGGCATTTCCTATTGGCCCAAGGCTTATTGGGCGTGGGGGTATCTCGATCATTTTGGTCCATGGGGTTTTGGAAAACTATAAATAGACCCCCTTGGGTGCCTTGGAGAGGAGCCTTTTCTTAGTTTTCTCCTCCCTTAGCTTCTTCTTGGTAGAGTTGAGAGAGCTCCTCCAAGGCACCCTAGCTCGAGCATTGGCTAGGGAGGGGAAGTGCTCAGGTAGCCTTCCGGGTGTGAGGTGGGACCTCCGTGCTAGAGCCGAGGGTCTGTTCATAGTCTCCTAAGTCTCCGGTCCGTGACGTTCTCTCGAGTGTAGTAGGTGTGAGGTCACCCCTTTCAGGGACCCCGAACTCCACAGAGACCAAGTTTTTGGTTTCAACATCCAGTATCCCTATAATAATTAATAGAGGGCCGTCATGACCTTTTTAACCTAATTCCAGAATTTCATAAATTTTCTAATTTCTCTGGTAATTTATTTAATTATTCTAAAAATCTAGAAACCCCAAGTTGAACATGAAGCACCAATTTCAGACAAGCAAATGCTTCACAAAATTTATGATAAATTCAATATGACTATTTAACATAAAATTTAAAGTCTCCCAATTTTTTAGCAAGGTTTAGCCTCTAATTCTAATTTTAAATATAACCTATTTATATAAATTTTAAGAGGTAAGTGCAACAAACATATTTCAAAAATTCTAAGAAAATTCAAGGATGATGGTAAGGACATATAAATGCTCTAGGTCAAATTTCATAATTTATTATTAAGTAATGAGCTCTAAATAATTTATTGAACAATTTTCCAAGTTAATGAGCTTGTGAAGTAGGTACTGCAAATATGTATTCAAAAATTCTAATAAAATTCATACATAAGCAATAAAGTCTAAATATCCCTTTGCCTAATTTTCATGACCTTGCAATGGGCAGTGGGATCATAATATCCAGATAAATAAGTAGGGCTAACTCATATATTTATAAAGGAAGTACTAAAATTAATGTCCCAAAATTCTCAATTAAATTACCATAGGTTCTGTCTATCCTTATGACCACACTACCCAAATTTTATTATTGTTCAAGGAATTTTACTAACCTATTCTAGCACTACAATGTTTGTGCCCTAAAATAGGGTTAGAGTTTTGTGGGGCCTACCCTTTCCCAAATCCCCTAAGATTTTTACCAAAGGGCTTTAGATACCCTAGTACCCTTCCTACCAAATTTCAAGTCCATACAAGGTCCTTTGACCTCATGCCCTTCACAAGACACAAAAGCCCTTCCTTAGGGTTTGGTCTTAGGTCTTAGGGCAAATCTATTCCAATAAACCTCATCTTCTATGGGGAGGTGTTAAAAGCCATGCCAAGTCAGTGACACCAATTTCAACCTCTGTTGAGGTGATTTGGCCACTCAAAACCCAATGTTCACTTTTTGACCATAATACCCTTATTATGACAAGGCTAGGGTTTGCATGATTTCAATTCAAATCATCTCCAAATGAGATGAAATTTTAACCTGAGCTTTATAATGGCCCCAAGCACCACTCACCAAAATTTGGGTGAGTTTGGAGGTCATTTGGTCCCTAAAATATTTTACCCTGCAGAAATTAAATAATTTCCAAAACTATAGAAATATTGTCCAAAAATTCTCATTATTGGGTAGGACTAGATATGGACTAGGGTGACTCCCTATCCAAATTTCAAGTTATTTGGACCAGAGATGAAGTGTGGGCACTCATTTTAATTTCTGCCTAGCCCTACATATAGACCCCACTAAAATGGGTGCCCTGGTCAAACTAGGCACCTAAATTGGTTCAAACCAATTTTGCAGTAAACTAGACCCATAAGGCTACAAATTTTATGTTGACCATTTTCTCATATAGAGTCTCTAAGTATTTTTAATAATTTAAAACATTAACTAGTAAAAGTGTCACAGATTCATTAAAATGTAATAATATAATCCTATACTTTAATTCTTATACTGCACGAATCTTGACACACATTTGGACGGCATACCGTCATCGTCCCCATGCGCCAACGGCTACGATTCAACCCGCCTGGAGCAGTTTCCAAATGCCACCACCGGGCAACCGACCACCTCCCTGGCCGGCCACCGCCACCACCACCTCCGTTGAGGTGGTGGCTAACGCCAGGCGGCGGCACAGCCGCCGGAGAAACCTATTCCGGCAAACCCGATAGGTAAGTTTTTGCGGGAAAATGTGGAGAAAAGCTCTCCCGATCGGGCTCAATTGAGCCCGAACCTTGGCCCTAAGAGTTGCTACGATCTACCCATGGAAGAAGGAGAGAAGGACCTGTTGGGAGGGCTGGAGGCGAGCTGATCTCCGGGTTGCCATGGCTGTGGTGGCAGTGATCGGGTTTCTGCAACAGCACAGTCAAACGCCTTGAATCCTCTAGGTGAAGGTTGTAACCTTCACCCCTTTGGCTGGTGATGCTTTAAAGATTCTCAATTGGGGAAGGAGAAGGGTGTAACTCCAATGGCCATGAATGGCCATAATGGGCAATTTCAGTTTCACCAAATTTGAAGGGCTGAGCCACCCCACTGGCCGGCCACCTCCTGAAAAACTCCTCCCCTGCTTCAAGGAGTTAAAGCCCCATCAAAAGGGGGAGTTATGGGGCCTCCATGGCCATGATGGCCATTAAGCACCTCTTTCTCTCTCCTCCAAGTTTGGGTAACTCCCTCTTTCGCTCTCCTAGTCACCCATTTCTGAATTTGGTGGGCCCAAAATGTGTCTCACCACCTCCTAGACCAATGAGCCACACTTGCCTAGGCCTAGCCCACTTGGATTGGGCTTGAGTTAGCCATTTAGGCTAGTTTGACCACTTTGACCCGAGGGTTGACTTTGGTCAAATTAGCCACTAGGGCTGACCCCAATGGGTCCTTGGTGACCCATGGGCCTCCCCTAAAATATAGAAGTACTTGGGTAGGGTCAACTTTCACACTGTAGGTCACTTGCCCTTAGGAAGGGTACTTTGACGAAATTAAGGCTTGGGTTGACTTTAGTCAGCTTAACCACTTTGACTGCCCTCCATGGGTCCTTAGTGACCCATTGACCCCACTTTAGGTCTAGGAAGACCCTGGTAGGGTTAGTTGGGCTTTACTAGGACACACTGCCCTTAGTTAGGGCACCTTACAATGGATTGGTGAGAGCATGGTGGGGTCTTGAAGTCTTGGTGAAGCCCCCATGATCATCTTAAACTAGAGTTCAAAAATATACTATTTGCAGACCATAGTGATCTCACCTACATTCCTAGGTTCATTTGGCCTTCTTGGGCTTACTAGGGTTTTGTTATGACCTAATCATGACTAAACCACTTCTAGGGCTTTAGTTGTTTGAGGGATGTTACATGCAATGTATGCATCGCCTTGTAAATAAGTTGATAATTCCATGTTTTTAAAGACTTTTGTGCTTGTACTGCTGCTGATTTTTACTTGATTTGATTGTTGTTGAGTGTTCCTGCACGCTCTTTCGACTTTCTAGAATTTTTTACAATATTCAGTCCAAAGATTAATGCATGACTAACTAAAAAATCATAGAAAGCTGTGAACTCATATATGGCTTGACCTACACATAACCGTTATGAAATTACTCATCTTGCACATAGCCGAAGTTGGGCTACATATAATAATTATTGTCATAATTTAATAACATATATTGATAATATATTGCTGCATGTACATGTCCCAAGATTGAGGCTAGTGGCCCACATTTTTGTAAATATATATGGGGCACATGAGGGATGAGGATAAGAGGTATATATAGCGTTGATGATGATGTGAAAGGCAGCGGTAATCATTTGGGGGGGGGGGGGGGGGGGGGGGGGGGGGGGGGGGGGGGGGGGGGGGGTGGGGGGGGGCTGGTGGTGTGGGGAGATATCATCATTTCGATTGATCCAATAATCAGAGAAGTATATTAAAAAAGAAGATGAATGAGCTGGAACATAAAAAACTGACAGCCAGCTACCAGCAAGATGGATATAGATTGAAGATTGATGAATGATGGATCTCACTCTGCCACATTTCTGGATCTCCCCCATCTCTCTATCTCTAAGAGAGAGAGAGACAGAGAGAGAGAACATGAACAGCAACTCTGCTAGGCAAAAGACAAAGGAGTCCTCTGGATACAGTACAGTAGGGCCAGAAGAGATTCTTCTGTCCTTTGTGCCTTGTGTCCTTGTGGTCTTGTGGCCTTGTGGGGGGAGGACTAGGAGAGATGGGAGAATGCAGAATAAATAAGAGCAAGTTGTGAACCTAGGACAATGCTAGAATCGTCCCGCCTGCAACGTGTAGCTTTGACGACAGAGAAGCAAGCAAGTGTGGGATGGGGCGGGGCGGGGCGTGGGGGGCGCAGTGCTCGTGCGAATCGCCCATGGCCTACTCCTGGAACAGAGGAGGGGGGCTACATACTACAGACTACATGCTGCTGCTGCTGTTAGCTACTAGGGTCTAGGAGAGAATAAAAAGGGAGAAGTAATTCTATATATCATTGAAATTCCTTTCCGCCAAAACTTTGGAGGCATTGTATGATGAGAAGTTTGAATGACCGGCGACTACTGACGCCTGCACAAAACTTTAAACTTTTTAATTTCAAGATGAGAATGAATGGCTGCAGCCTGCAGCGGCGGAGATCAAGAGAGAATCCAAAGATCTTGATAGATAAGATAGCCTCCTGGAATAGTAATCCATGAAATCTTTGCTTCTATCATTGGAGCATTCCTTCACAATCATATTTCGTATATATTATTCTCTCCCACAGCTGACACACGCTGGCCACCGCTCCATTCCAGTCACGGCCCTGTTTGGCTCTGCTGTACCACAGAAAGACGCACTGATGCATGCCCAACAGTAGTGAAAAATAAAAACGAGCAATTTTTCAAAAAGAAATTGATCGAAGTTCCGACCAATTTCAAAATTCAAATCTGAACAAACATTATAAATTGTCAAAAGTAGAACAAGCATTATAAACTCTCAGAATTGAAGCAAGCATTCGAAGTTCTGTATAAAAAAAATTATAAATTGAAACAATGCCTAGAAGAATCCTTACCAAGAAACCCCTTTTATTATCCCGCTCAATCCGTTCTAATTTTTGAACCATATTCCATGCATCATGGTATTGGAATCTGTTAAAGAAAACTGCAGCAATAAGCAAGAGACGTTTTTGACGTGAAAAACCCGAAAAAAGTAAAAACCACGTGACTGGAGCCGTGACGAGCCAAAATCCACTAGCTCCTTTGAGCGTTACAAAAATTGGTTCTGATCTCGGAGGGCGATAGACCGCTACTCCGTTACAAGTATAGAAAATTAGAAAAAATGGCTAAGTTTTTGGAGCCTCGATGGAAGAGCTCCAACCTTGAGATCATGTCAAGCTCACGAAACCTTGGTGCGAGTGTTCCGATTGGAAAATCTTTTAAGTCCCCGGGGATTCAGGAGGTTGCGCTCTTGTTGATGCGGAGCCTAGATGGGAGCGCTCTCGTGAGGAGTCTGTGGTGTAAGAAGAAGAGTTGAGCGAATTACTGAGCGGAGAATCGACCTAAATCCACGATCTCTCCGGAAAACCTAAGAGCTCTCTTTGCCGCGGAGTTGCTTGGCTTGAAATGAAGGCCTGAGAGCCTATTTATAATTTTTTGGAGGGACGAGTCAGTAATTGCACCGGGGAGTGATTTGTGCTGGAGAATGACGTTGCTTCATTCCGATTACGCGGATCACCAAAATCAACCAAATGACGGAAGTGCCCTCACTACAAGAAAACTATTTTTAGTGACAAAAATTTAGCAACTAAATAAATTTCACCACTAAATAAGTGTTTTTAGTGACAAAATATGTTTTTTTACTAAAAACATACTTTTAGTGACGAAGTATAAACTCAGTCACTAAAGACATGTCTTTAGTGACCAAATATAATTTGGGTCACTAAAGACTTATATTTAGTGACAAAATATAAGCTTAGTCACAAAAAAACATATCTTTAAATATAAATTTGGTCATTATAATGAATTGGCTGGTGTTATGGGCAAATTAATTTTGGCTAATGACAGTCCAAGGTTAATGACAGATCAAAAATGTTAATGTCAGACCACAATCTTTAATGTCAAACCAAAATTTTAATGATTGCATATTATGATGATTGGACAATGAAATGTGAAAAAATTATTGGATTTTTATGATTTTAGACCTGCTACGTTTGCTTCTCTGTCGAAGCAAGAGGTGCATAAAAATTATTGGATTTTTATGATTTTAGACCTGCTACCTTTGCCTTCTCCCACGGATCTACCCCCTAAAGCAAGCATGATTCTTCTGCAGCCGCCACAGGTTTGCCTATGACCACCATGTTTTTTCTCTCTGTGTCCTCTTACAGTGGCTTCCCCTGAAATATTCATGCGTTCCTCAAGTGCCTATATCTTTTCTTCCCATGAATGAGTTAGCCAATGTCAATCTTGATTCTTCCATTTGTCTTGCTTGAAAATTTCTAAAATGGAGGCCCACGTTACAAATTTCTGCACTTTAAACAGTTATAACTCCTGCCGATGAATATTTATGGGGTGAACGCTTAGCGAATTTTTAACTGAACAAATTATTAACTCATACTAATGGAGATCCAATTAATAATTACGTCTCTAATTGGACAATTTCTACCTCACAAGCAGTATTTGACCTCTATTCAAGTATTTTTCAGGAGGTTCCTTTTGTTGTTTGTCAAAGTACCCAAATCAATTTCTCATACTAATACCTTTCTAAAAATATTTAGTTCTTGCTCTTCTTAAATATTGACACTAAATTTATTGTCTGTATTTTTTATTTACCTATTTTGATCAATTATATATATATATATATATAAACAACATATAAAGAAATCTATTCTCACATACCATGTAACCATGGAGTGCCATTGAATCAATCATGACCGTCCGATCTGATTAGATCAGAAAATCTTAACCGTTCGATCAGATGAACGAATCTGGACCGTTCGTCACAATTTTTCAAGGCTCCTAAATAGTCGTGTACAAAAAGCCCCGGCCCGGAAAGCCCGCCCGGGCCCGACTTGGAAAAAGCCCGGCTAGGCGTGGGCCAAGGCCTGACATGGGGGGCCTTACCAGGCCCCCATATTAGCTGGTTGCATGTCCTGGTTCCCGTGTCGGGCCGGGCAAAGCCCGGGCACCGAGCCTAACCTGGGCCCGACACCAGGCTAGACGGAATTTCTCGCCTGTTGGGCAATCAGGCCGGCCCGTCCCTGCTTGAAGGGCCTTATCGGGCGACCTCTTTGAGAGGGAACTCAAGTCGGGCTCGACCTAAGCTAGGTTTGGGCCGAGCTTGGTTGGCAAAAAGCCCGGCCCGACCCGCCCAGTCCAAACCCGCTCCGATCGGATTTTTTTTGACACGACTACTCCTAAACCTAGGATAGTAGGTGGTCATAAACCTAAAAATTTTATAGGACTCCTACACTAAAATAATAAATTACCATTTT
This sequence comes from Platanthera guangdongensis, assembly GCA_039583875.1. Taxonomy (NCBI): domain Eukaryota; kingdom Viridiplantae; phylum Streptophyta; class Magnoliopsida; order Asparagales; family Orchidaceae; genus Platanthera; species Platanthera guangdongensis. The sequence continues at coordinate 177,334,943 of CM077160.1, forward strand.
AACCCTCAAATTATGAAAAAAAATCTTTTAAATGAGACTACAGGAAAGCAGCCCACTCTAACACAAACCGTCAACCCACTCTAAAAAGCCGCCCAAGCTCTGTATCTAATAAAAAATGAATCTCACCTAGGAAAAAACTAAACAAGCTAACTAAAAACAAAAAATTACAAACTAAAAAAAACCAACGCGAGCCTAACGGCGTGGGCCAAGCGTTGGTATTTTTTTAATTTTTGTTTATTTTTTATTACTTTCATTATATATATATATATATATATATTATACTATAAGGAAACCTAAATCCCTCATAGTGTAACATTCGGTGGACCAAATGCCCTCATAAAATCGGTTTTGTTGGGTTAAATAAGAGATATTTTGGTCTTCTCATCGGATTAATGCTTAATTAAAACAGCCCGACACTATTCACCCACCTCAAAATCCCGATAGCCTCTCTTCTTCTCCGCAGCTAGGGCAAAGAATCTTCGTTCTCCTCTTCCTTCTCGGCGTCCGACGTTTTCATTCCGCAAGCTAGGGCAGCATCTCCTCCCATCGTAACATCTCACGACGGCGCCCTCCTCGCTTCCCTACGCCGCTCCCGCTCACGCTTCTCCCGCGATATCCCTCCTCCCGTCACAAGCCCGCCGCAATCTCGGGCAGCATCTCCTCCTCCCGTCACCACATCTCCTCCCGTCGCAAGCCCGCCGCAAGCCCGTCGCAATCGCAAGCCCGTCGCAGTCGCAAGCCGTACCATCGATCCCTCTTCCTCCTTTCTCCTCCTGGACAGCGGTGACGGGCAACCTCTGCTCACTCGAAAGAAGCTCCTCCGCAGACCCTCCTTCACAACAATTCCACGGAAGCTCCTCTGTTGTAATACAGTCGGTACGACATCTCGGTACGACCACAGTCGGCACTTTGGCAGCTCCTCCTTCGCAGCTCCTCTATGGCATCTCCTCCGCGACAGCTCCTCCATAGCACCGCCTTCTTTCAGGTTTTGCTTCCGACGCGTTGCTAAGCACAGTTCTCTCCATCTTCTTCTTGAACAACATGTATGAATTTAGTTCCTGAACATGTAGAAATTCAGTTTTTGCTTACTGTATTCAGGAACAGCATGTAGAAATTAAAAATTTATACCAACATGGCTTATTACCTCATTTTTTGCCTGGGAACTCCTGATCTCTTGCGGTATAAATTTCTGGCTGGACTTTAGCTTCGGGGCTGCAGAATCTCTGGCTGTAACATTTGAGGCTGCACTTTTTTTGTGTTTGCAAAAAGAAAGGTATCAGGACTTTTTCTGTTTTGCAAGCTTAGTAATTTTTGGCTGCACATTTGAGGCTGCAGAATCTCCAAGCTTAAATCCTTTTTCAAATTACAAAAAAAAAGTGTTTTAAGATTTTCTTTCAGGTTTTTTGTGTTTCCTGATCTTAGTGATTTTTGGTAACTCCTCCAAACAAATCTGTTTACAGCTTAATCTGCACTTTAGTAACATAACAATTTTATTCTCTATCTTAAACACAAAATTTAGTTGCAGTCTGTAGCTTAGATTGTGCATTCAAGTATTTAGTTATTAAAGTTAAATTTAGTTCATGATAACCTTAAATTTAGTTGCTAGAGGGTTCTGAAAGACAATCTCAGCAGATATCAGTCCTATAAATTCTTCTTCACATTTTCAGACCCAATAATACATTTTAAACATTTTAATGAAATGTAAGAGTGATTGGAGGAGTTCTAATGTGTTGTTTCATCATGTGTGTTTGTTATGCAAAGCTGCACTTTAGTCCTAATTAATGATATTTTGTAGTTAGATTAAATGCTTCGTATGTAAATATCATGTATTCATTGAACCTGGAATGAATGCCCATATGTGATTTGAATTTTTTTGTGATTTCAGATTTCTATGTTCTCATAGTTTTGTGGTTGTGGAACTTTTCTTCCTTAAAAATATTGTTAATCTAAAAGTATTATGTCAACCTTACGAGGGAGTGTTTTTTAATTTTTAATTTTACGCATAACAACCATCTTCTACTATACCGCATCACTTCGTCTCCCAGCTCCCGCTACAGATAGCTCTCCTCACTACAACTCCCTCGCTCTTACATTTCCTGACCTTCTCTCAGGCATTGAGGCAATCTCCCACGAAACGCTCACCTTCCATTCCTACTCTACTTATGTTCTTGCATTGCTTCAACTTCCATAGCCCTTCACCCAAAAGAAGAAAGAGACCCCGGTGGATTCCCCTTGCTATGCTTTCAAGCCGCCAGAAATAGCAGAGCCCTACCACCGATTCAGTCATGGTTGGGACTATGGAGCGAGTGAATAAGTTGAGGTTGGTTTTTCTATTGTTTTTTTATTTGATTTTCTGCTATAAATATTTTTATGCTTTGGTCATGTGGTACTCTTTATTTCATATGCCCTTTTACACGCATTTGTTTATTGCTCTTTCAGACCATTAGTTGAATAGTTGTGGCTTCTAACCTTGAAGAGGAAAGTGTGAGTGGTATGGTTTCTAAGACTTACATGTTGTACTTTTGGTTGGGATTTAGGTTTCCACGACGAATGTCGCCCCCACGACGAATGTCGCCCCCACGACGAATGTCGCGCCCCGACGAATGTCGCGCCCACGACGAATGTCGCGCCCACCACGAATGTCGCCACCACGACGAATGTCGACCCCACGACGAATGTCGCGCCCACGACGAATGTCGCGCACTCGACAAATGTTGCGCCCTCGACAAATATCGCACCCACGACAAATGTTGCTCGCACGGGGTTCCCCGTGCACGACTGCTTGTATATATTATATATATAACATTATAACAATATATATATATATATTGTTATAATGTTATATATATATTATATATATATATTATATATATACACTGACTCTTTCAGCACACACAAACATGTATAATATATATATTTATGTTAAGTATATATATATACATATATACATATACATATATTTCACGCAAATTACAACACGAAACACAGATAAAACATGTAAATTCGGGGCCGATAGTGGTCCGTACGGGTGCGGCGTCGGGTACTTTTGCGACTTGATCTGGACTGGTCTCCACCACCTTTTGAATGACGATCTTCGTGAAACTGTCTATATGCAACAACCGTCCGGGCTTGAGACCACGGGGGAGTCTCGTGTTTGTTTACTTTGCAAATCCATTTATGGTCTCAAATAGTCTCCACGGGCGTGGTTTGACAAATTCAGCAAGGCCGTTTGTGAGGTTGGCTTCAAGCAAATCTCGGCAGATTCCTCTCTCTTCACTCATCACCAATCAATGGGAACTACAATACTGCTTGTCTATGTGGACGATATTCTAATCAATGGTGATGACTCCGCTGGGATGCAACATGTTAAGCAGCATTTAAACTCTATATTTCAAATCAAAGATCTGGGAATTCTTTGATATTGTCTTGGACTAAAGGTAGCACAGCGACCTGATGGCCTTGTCTTATCCCAGCGTAAGTATTGCATTGACCTTCTGCAAGATGCTGGTCTCTCAGGTTGCAAACCAGCAGAAACCCCGATGGAAGTCAACCATAAGTTGTGTGCTCAGAGATCTGAGGCTGACACTCTACTTCTAAATCCAGAATACTATCGTCGTCTTGTGGAAAAACTGATATACCTAACCGTTACAAGACCAGATATATCATTTGCGGTTAGAGTGGTTAATCGGTTCATGCATACCCCACGGGTTTCTCACCTTCAGGCAGTGGAACGGATTCTCAGATATCTGAAAACTGCTCCTGGGCAAAGACTTGTGTATAAGTCATCTTCCTCCCTTTCTCTTATTGCATACTCTGATGCGGACTATGCGGGCTAGTTGGATGATCAACGTTCAACGACTGATTTTTGCACTTACTTTGGAGGAAATCTTATCACATGGCGGAGTAAGAAGCAGATGGTGGTTGCTCGCTCGTCTGCTGAAGCTGAGTACCGTGCGATGGCTGTCGTTACATCTGAACTAACTTGGCTGGAAAGTCTTCTAATGGATTTGGGAGTTAAATTGTCCTCACCATCGACGTTGCTTTGTGACAGTCAAGCTGCAATACATATTGCGAAGAATCATGTGTTCCATGAGCGGACTAAACATATTGAGGTTGATTGTCACTTTGTTCGGGAAAAGGTTCAATCAAATGTGTTAAAGCTTGATCATGTTACTGCGTCTGGGCAAGTTGCTGACATCCTTACCAAGGCTTTACCTCGAAAATTGTATTACCAGTTTTTGTCCAAGCTTGGTGCCTACGACTTGTACGCTCCAGCTTGCGGGGAAGTGTTAGAAGACAAGGAAAAATGATGTAAATGCCCATTTATAGGCATATTTCCTCCTTTAGTCTCACATTTATTGTATAGGATTCTTTCTTCTTCTCTTCTCCTATATATTTGTATTCTCTTTTGTATTTGATTAATGAAGAAGTATCTATAAGGTTGGCATATTGATTTCTACACATAGTACAATTAAAATCAACATTGTCAGGATGAATGTTATGCACAAATACTACATTCATGATGGTTTGGCATTTATGATTATTCAACGATGAAGTATATGAATGTAAATTATCAAAAAATATAACAAAACAAGCATTTAAAGTTAAGTGTATGAAATTATATGATTCTAAGAAAGAAAATTTGATGAAAACTTTGAAGGATATTCATAGAGCGTACTTTACATGTGATTATTGAACTTCATACTAAGCAGTTGGATACATGTATTTGACTACCTATTTTGTATGTGATTGATAGCTTTTATAATCAAGAGTCGTTAGTTTAATGATCTAGATTCACCACACATTGGGAGTCCTATATTAAAATTAAATAATATTTTAATTGAATGAGCTTCAATTAGCACAGTTGATCCGCCAGCACTGCCAATACTCGGTTTTTTCTCAAAACGCATAAGCAGGAGTATAGGCATTGTATAGCTCCTCACAGACGAAGCTCCTCGTTGACGAAGCCCCAGCTCCTCACCAAAGAAGCGCCCTTCTCCTCAAAGCTCTGACATGCTCTAGAAACCCCGGGGCCTTATCCCGCCTCCCGCTAATCTCACGTCATCATCATCGTGCTCCTTGTGTCCACTCCCGAAAGATATTTTAATAAAACAATTGCAGTCAGTTCAAAATATTTGTATGATCGAATCAAGATATTTTAATTCATAATGAAATTGCAATGGGTGCAGAAAAATAAATGAGGAGACTAGGTAAAGGAGGGTAAAGAGACGGAGAAATTTATGAGCTTCAAGGGTTTTCTTGTGTCTTTGATTTGATCACAATGTTTTTTTGAATCTAGGCTTTTTTAGGCAGGTGAAGCAAAGAAGACGGGGAATGGACGACATCATGGTTTTTTTAACCATTTTACAATATTCAGTTGAATATACGCATTATTTGTCCGCATTTCTTTATTTTTTCGCTATCTCACTTATGTTATCCACGTGTTGTGGCTCTTATATATATGTATGTTTCTGCTCTTTCTAGGGCATTCGAGATAATATACTTCTTTCCACTTGGTATCGGAGGCGAGGGTTGGCGATTCCGCCGATTTCCCGATCTCGCACCGCCGCTCTCGCTCCAGCCGCACCGTCGCTCCTCCGATCCCGCATCGTCGCGCGGTGGCGTAGCCGATCCCGCACCGTCGCATGCTGGCGTAGCCGATCCCGCTCCTGCACCGTCGTTCCTCCGATCCCGATCCCGCACCGCTTCGCTGGCTCCGTAGCCTCCCACTCCAGCCGCTCCAGTCGCCTCCCGTACCTTCCGCTCCAGCCGCTTCCGCGTTTCACTTCTTCCGATCCAGCCGGCTGTTTTGTCCCCCATGGGGGCTGCCGGAGACACCGTGCTCACATCCTCTAATGTTCCTTTCGACATCAAGATCTAAGGGACACCCGTAGGATGTGCTTTCGTTTGATGTGAGATTTGCATTCTCTCCGATGGAGGATCAATCCGACATCTCCCCTAGTCCTCAATCTGGTACTCTTCCCGGTTCCTCTGGCGATCCTCCATGGAGTCATGGACACTCTGGCTCGTTGAAGATTACTATTGTTGCTTTGGATGGCACAAATTATCTGGAATGGTCCAGGGCGGCCCAACATGGTATTCACAGTCACCAGCTATATGGACTCATTGATGGTACCACCGTTGAGCCACCTTGTGCTGATCCCTCGTGGAGAAAATGGGATTCGGACAATTCGTTGGTTGTCTCGTGGTTACTACACTCGATGTCTCATCAGGTGTATCACAGTTATATGTTGTTGGACTCTGCTTATGATATCTGGACAAGGGCCCGTGATACTTACTCTCAGGCCGGCAGTTCGATGCAAGTGTATGAGCTCGCTCGTCGTGTTCTGGAGCTGAAGCAAGGAAATATGGTTGTTGCCGCCTACTATTCGGAGTTTGAGCGCCTCTATCAGGAGCTGGATTTCTTCAACACAATTACTGTGGCTTGTACTGCTGATGCGGTGGCCCTTCAGAAGGATAAAGATCAATTCGGGTTCATGTCTTACTTATGGGGCTCAACATGGAGTTTGATGTTGTTCGCTTGCATGTCCTCTATCGTGACTCACTTCCCTCTCTTTGGGAGGCCTTCGGCATGCTCCTCAGAGATGAGAATCGTCGTCACACTCTTGGCCCCCCTACTGATCACTTTGCGTGCGCCAGGCTATCCCGCGGACCACCTCCTATTTGTAGTCATTGTGGGAGGAAGGGCCATACGAAAGACTCTTGCTTTGGTCTACACCCGCACCTTGCCCCGGTGGTCGGGGCTTTGGTTCTCGTGGTCGAGGCGGATATCGTGGTGGCGGCCATCACTCTGGTGATCGCTCTCAGTCTTCTACGCACTCTACTGAGGTTCTGAAGGACATATCTCAGGTCCTGTCTGTTGTTGAATTAGAGGTTCTCCGCCATCTGTTGCGCACCCACATAAACTCTACCCCTACTCCTTCTCATGATGTTGTTGCTACTTCAGGTCTGTCCAGTGCTCATGTTGTGTCATCTTCTCTTTCCGAGTGGATTATCGACTCGGGCGCGACGGACCACATGACTGGCTCTTTCTCAGGTTTTACCTCATATACTCCTCTTTCTGGGCGTGATAAGGTTATTGCTGCTAATGGCTCTCTCAACCATTGTTGGTAAAGGGACAATCACTTGTTCTCCCGACCTATCACTTTCATCTATGTTGCATGTCCCGTCTTTTCCTCGCAATCTGCTTTCCATTAGGCACTTGACTACCTCTTTAAACTGCTCTGTAACCTTTTACGCTGATGTTTGGGTGTTTCAGGATCTGAATACGAGGGGGACGCTTGACAGTGGTAGGAACGTTGGCGGACTGTACTTGCTGGACCAGACCTCTACCAGTGCTCTTTCATCCACCAGATCTCCGACTCTTCATGACATCTGGCGCTGGCATCAGCGCCTTGGCCACCCTTCTGCTTTATATCTTACTAAACTGTTTCTTGTTTTTCATCATTTAATTCGGTCGTTTTCTTGTGACACATGTGAACAATCTAAGCATGTTTGTCAAAGTATTACTCATTTGTCTGCTCCTAGTTTATGTCCTTTTAATGTTATTCATTCTGATGTTTGGGGTCCATCCCGAGTGTTATATTTATCTGGTTATAAATGGTTTGTTAAGTTTATTGATTGTTACTCCCGCACTACGTGGTTGTATCTGCTTAAAAAAGGGTGACGTGCTCTCGTGTTTTCAGTCCTTTCATAAGATGGTGGCCCAACAATTTGGTGGCACGATTCGTGTGCTTCATGGTGATAATGGTTGGGAATATGATGATCGGGGGGCGTTTGGGGACTATCTTGCCAATCATGGCATCATTCATCAAACCACATGTGTCCACACTTCCACTCAAAATGGAGGTGCTGAACGGAAGAATATGCACTTGCTGGTGGTGGCTCGGTGTTTACTTCTTGCTATGCACCTTCCAAAATCCTACTGGGGTGATGCAGTTCTCACGGCCGCGCATCTCATCAACCGTCTTCCGTCCCGTTCCATCTCTTATAATACGCCCCTCTCCCGTCTCGCCAAGAACCACATCGTCCACACCTCTCATATTGCTCCTCGTATCTTTGGTTCTGTCTGCTTTGTCCATGTTCATACTCTGCACCGTGATAAACTGGATGCGCGTTCCATTCGATGTGTTTTCGTTGGGTACTCTCCTACCACCAAAGGATATCGGTGTTATCACCCTCCGACTCGTCGCTACTATTGTACTGTTGATGTTACATTCCGTGAGGGGGAGTCGTACTTTGGTCCTCGTCAGGGGGAGACAGGTAGTAGCAGTGACAGGATCATCGACTCTCCTCTTTCGATTGTCGACTCCCCTCTACCGCTTGTTATCACTCCTCATATTTCCCCTTCCAATGGATTGACTATTGCCCCTGTTTCTTCCCCTTTCGCTCCACCTATATACACATACTCCCGTCGTCCCAAGGCTGTTGAGCAAGTGCAGACTGTTGATGTTTCGCCAGTACTGGTGACTGTTTTTGCTCCAGATTCTGATGATGACCTTCATGTTCCTTTTGCTTGTCTTACAGGTAAAAGGGGTGGCACCAAACACCTCATTTTCAACTACATTTGCTATGCTCACCCCTTTCAGGCCCACAAAGCTTTTATCTCATCCCTTTCATCTATTATGATTCCTAAGACATGGCATGAGGCTGTTCAGATACCTGAGTGGAAACAGGCAATGGAGGAGGAACTACGTGCCTTGAAACAAAACGAAACTTGGCGGCTTACTAGCCTTCCTCCTGGGAAGCGAACGGTCGGGTCCCGCTGGGTCTTCACGGTGAAACAGAATCAAGATGGGGTGGTGGAGCAGTACAAAGCTCGCTTGGTGGCTCAGGGGTATACCCAGGCTCAAGGCATTAACTACCAAGAGACCTTTGCTCCTGTTGCTAAGATGAACTTAATTCGAGTGCTTCTCTCCTGTGCTGCGAGTTGTGGATGGGAGCTACAACAGCTCGATGTCAAGAATGTGTTCTTACATGGTGATCTGGAAGAGGAGGTCTACATGAATATTCCCCCGGGATTTGTTACCGAAGGATCCAATGGGAAGGTCTGTCGTCTGCAAAAATCTCTGTACGACTTGAAACAGTCTCCGAGAGCGTGGTTTGGACGGTTTAACAAGACCATGATTTAGCTAGGATACACCCAAGGTCAAGCTGATCACACTCTCTTTATCAAGAGGAAAGGTGCACAAGTTTCTATTCTTATTGTGTATGTGGATGACATCATCATTACTGGAGATGACTTGGAGGAGATTAGTCACCTGAAAAAATAACTGGGCAAGGAATTTGAAGTCAAAGATCTGGGGAAGCTGAAATACTTCTTGGGAATTGAAGTTCTGAGGTCTCGACAGGGGATCTTCATCTCTCAAAGGAAGTACACCCTTGACCTTCTGGGGGAGACTGGGATGCTCGGGTGTGCTCCCATGGACACTCCAATTGTGGCTAATCATAAAATTGATGTAGATACTAGTGGGTAGAAAGTGGATGCATCAAAATACCAACGATTGGTTGGGAGGCTCATATATTTGTCTCATACTCGCCCTGATATTACGTACGTTGTGGGCGTCCTAAGTAGATTTATGCACTCTCCTTCTATACGTCATCAGCAAGCTGTCTTTAGGGTGTTGCGATACCTTAAGAAGACACCGGGGTGTGGATTATGTTCAAAGCTAATCGATCGTTGGAGGTTGAAGTGTTTACAGATGCTGATTGGGCTGGTAGTCAAGATGACAAAAAATCTACCACTAGGTATTATTCATTTGTGGGAGGCAATCTTGTATCATGGAAGAGCAAAAACAGAATGTTGTAGCACACTCAAGTGCTGAAGCAGAATATAGGGCTATGACGCAAGGAGTTTGTGAGGGATTGTGGTTGAAGAATATTCTTAAAGATATGGGTCTCCAGGTAAACAAACCTATTACTATCTACTGTGACAACAAGACGGCTATCAGCATTGTGCATAATCCGGTACAACGTGACAGAACCAAACATGTGGAAGTTGACAGACATTTCATCAAAGATCACATTGATAAGGGGAATATTTGCACTCCATTTGTGAACTCATTTACCAGCTTGTCGATGTTTTTACTAAGGGACTATGCGGTGACATCTTCAAGGACAACACTGACAAGTTGAGAATGATCAATATATATTCTCAACTTGAGGGGGAGAGTTGAATATACGCATTATTTGTCTGCATTTCTTTATTTTTCCGCTATCACACTTATGTTATCCACGTGATATGTCACGTGTTGTGGCTCTTATATATATGTATGTTTTTGCTCTTTCTAGGGCATTCGAGATAATATACTTCTTTCCACTTATTCTACATTAAACTTGAACTATTTCATTTACAATTTAAATTGTCATTTAACTATTCAACCAGTACAAATTTGCATTTAGTTATATTTAATTTTGACATAAACAACAGCTGCAGATCTATGCTACCAAACAGAAATTACTTTTGCGGTCATGACTGCACTACAAACAAAGTTCCTCCAAACAGGCCAACTGCATCCGTGACCACGGTTTCTAACCTGTGCGTTCACGACAACAGTTGCCAATCACTACATTCACAACCACCATCGCCGCCCCGAACAGACGATTTATATTAAATCACTACATTCAAATAAGGGGGCTTAGAATGAAAAATAGTCCAGGTTGGCATAGTTGCTAAACAACGATTGATATTAAATCAGAGCAATTGAACTTAGAACCCTTAGACTTATTTGTATCATCCAAAGCATGAAAGCTTGGAATTTGTCAGCAGTACAACCATCACAAAAGTATCTTAGATTATACATACATATATGTGTGTGTGTAGATATATAGATATGCATATATATAGATATGTATATATATATAGATGCATATATAGATATGCTTATATATAGATATGTATATATATAGATGTGTGTGTGTCTATAGAGAGAGAGGGAGAGATGTGTGTGTGTGTGTGAGAGACATATATATATATATATACATAGATGTGTGTGTGTGTACAGATATGTATATGCATACATATATATATATATATGCTTACATCTATATATATATGCTTACATCTATATATATATGCATCCATATATATGTGTATGCATACATATATATGTGTATGCATACATATATATGTGTATGCATACATATATATGTGTATGCATACATATATATGTGTATATGTATATATATATATATGTATATATATATGTATGCATATACATATACATATACATCTTTATTATATAATACAATATGTATATTTGGATCACACCATAAAACTCATCTAGATCGTCCAATCAAGCTCCATCAAACACGGGCCGTTGGATTCAACAAAGGAGATCTGCAAATATCCAAATCAACTCATCTGGCACTGTTCACAACCGAAAAAAACTCGATGCCCCTTCCCCCTCCCGCCCCCTCACGGGCTCACACCCGCCGCCGCCGGCGGCCGAGAAGATCGGCCTGCGTGAGCAGGCCGAAGCGGGGGGGGGGGGATTTTTGTTTTTTTTTTCAGTTTCTTTTAATTATATAATTTATTAAATTTATTTATAATTTATAAAATTATTAAATTCCTATTAAATTTTCTATTAAAATATAATAGAAATTTTCTATTAAATTTTCTATTAAAATTTTTATTAAAAGCTGGGCCGCGGGCAAAGCCCGCCGGGGGGTCAAGCGGGAGAAGTCCGCTTGATTGCGGGCGAAGCCCGCAGCGATGCATCGAGAACGGGCGGAGCCCGTTCGAAGATGCGGGGGCGGACGAAGCTCGCTTGATTGCGGGCGAAGCCCGCAGCGACGCATCGAGAACGAGCGGAGCCCGTTCGAAGATGCGGGGGCGGGCGAAGCCCGCCGGGGGGTCAAGCGGGCAAAGCCCGCAGCGACGCATCGAGAACGGGCGGAGCCCGTTCGAAGCTGCTAGTATATATATATATATATATATATATATATATATATATATATATATATATATATATATATATATATATATATGTATATCTCTACCATGTATATGAATATGCACATTTGAGAGCACACCAATCATTCCCTCTAAACCGTTTGATCAAAGAGCATCTTTTAGCTCACCCATTAGATGGAGAGAGAGAAAGAAAGTTTGAGGAGAAAGGGGGAGACAAAGAAAGGGAATATAAATAGGTCTCTTAAAGCTATGACAGAGAGAGGGAGAGGGGAGAGAGGGAGAGAGGGGGAGAGAGAGAGGACACGTGGGGGAGGGACAGCGGGGAGAGGAGAAAGAGAGAGAAAAGAAGTGCGGTCAAATCACATGAAGTGGACAGAGAGGGGGGAGATGAGATTGTTGAGCACCGTGGCAGGGAAATAGAGAGAAAGAAAAGAAGAGAAGGTGGTGAGACCCACGACATTTAATGGAAGAGAGGAAAGAGAGGGTCTGCAGCCAGAGAAAGAAAAAGAGAGAATGAGAGAAATAAATAAAATAATAATAATAATAAGGTGGGTGGGTATAAATCAATTGAGAAGAAAATATAAAGAAAATATATATTTAATTTGAGGGACCATCATGGTCTGTTCCCTTGCACCAGCTTCGCGACCATAAAAATTAACTTGATAAATAAATAGCGTGCGGGCGCAGCCCGCCCGAATGCGGGCGCAGCCCGCAACAACGCATCGAGAACGTGCGCAGCCCGTTCGAAGATGCTAGTATATATAGAGAGAGAGATATGGATATAGGGTTATTTACCGGAACCTCCCCTCGAAGTTTTCATAATTACAGCTTGCACCCCTCTAACTTTCAAAATGACAAATACCTCCCCTCAATGTTTACATTTCATAACATTCATGCACAAAAAGACCCCCCCTGAAGATTTACTCCAAGGGAGTACTTTTGTGCATGGATGTTATGAAATGTAAACATTGAGGGGAGGTTTTTATAATTTTGAAAGATAGAGGGGTGCAAGCTGTAATTACGCAAACTTCAGGGGGAGGTCCCGATAAATAACCTATAGATATATAGATATGTATATATAGATATGCATATATATAGATATGCATATAGATAGATATGCATATATAGATATACATATATATAGATATGTATATATGTATATAAAGATGTGTGTGTGTGTAGAGAGAGAGATGTGTGTGTGTGTGTGTAGAGAGAGAGAGAGAGGTGTGTGTGTGTGTATCTTGTGTGTGACACACACACACACACACACACACACACACAGAGATATATATATATGTATATATAGATGTGTGTGTACATATATGTATATATTCGTACCTAGCAAGGTGCATTAAAAAAACATGTAAAGTAGCAAATTCAGATGCATACCTTATATCAACAGCTCTCAAATTAGTACATATCTGAGATATTTTTGACAAGCAAGTATCTGTAACATCCGATCCAGAGATATCTAAAATCTCCCACAAAGATTCAGCAAGTGCAAAAAGAACAATATCATTGAGTAATTGTCTCCTCCTTGCAATTCCCAACAATACCAACTGCACATCAAATTGAATTCAAGCCTTACAAATGTACAAAAACAAGAATTACATCAGAGTATAATGAAGACAAGATAAGAAAAATATACCCTAATTCAAAAAAGACCTTTCTAAATGATGCATGGCAAACATATCAAGATAAAAGCAATTAAGTGCATGATGCATACAAAATCAAAGGACCGTGATATTTAAACAAGAAACAATGCATATGATCCAAAACAAGACATAAGCCATCGCATTTTCATCATACTCTGTCATCATTTTCTGATTTCCAACAGAAAAATCAGATCCAATCAGGCATACAATGAGATTGTATTCCCAAGCAGCAAAGCAATGCATTCATAGACAAAGCTTGAGCATCTCAACAAACAAAGCAACTAATAAACAAATGAAATGTTTCTCCTTTTGGAAGATTTGCCGCTCGTATTAGATGAAAACAAAAAATGCGGAGCTAGACTGTTATGACAGCCGGTCTACGACCTAATGCGAGGCCCGGGGAGGGAGTAGTCCTTGAGTAGATGTAATATCCCGTTTCAAATATTGTTAGGCGGGAGCGGGAAAATTAGAGTCCGCTGGTTTTGTTCGGTTATGTTGAGAGTGCCCAAAGTTTGTATGTATTACTCAAGTATATAATTACAAGGAGAGAATACAAATATATAGGAGACAGGAGAGAAGAATAAATCCTATACATGATGTGGGACTAAAGAAGGAGGAGAAAGAAAACAAACAAAGAGGGTCATTAAATGGGCCTTTTACATGGGTTTTTCCAATACTCCCCCGCAAGCTGGAGCGTACAAGTCGTATGCGCCAAGCTTGGATAGGCACTGATAGAAGAGGGTACTAGGTAGAGCTTTGGTGAGGATGTCAGCAACTTGTTCAGTACCTGGAACATGCTTGAGCTCGATCTTCTTCATGTGGACTTTCTCTCGGATGAAATGACAATCTACCTCAATATGCTTCGTTCTTTCGTGAAAGACCGGGTTCTTAGCAATATGTATGGCAGCTTGACTGTCACATAGGAGGAGAGCTGGTGAAGATAGTTTAACTCCAAGGTCGGTAAGGAGACTCTCAATCCATGTGAGTTCAGAGACCACAGCAGCCATTGCCCGATATTCTGCTTCTGCTGAGGATCGAGCAACCACTGCTTGTTTCTTGCTTCGCCAAGTAATCAGATGTCCTCCAAAATAGGTGCAAAACCCGCTAGTAGATCGTCGATCGTCGAGGGAGCCAGCGTAGTCGGCATCAGAGTATGTCACTAGTGTAGGAATGGAAGATGAGGTTTTGTATACAAGTCCTTGGCCAGGAGCTGTCTTAAGATATCTGAGAATGCGTTCCACAGCCTGGAGATGAGAGCTTCGAGGAGAGTGCATATAGCGACTAACGAGTCCCACAGCGAAAGATATATCAGGTCTTGTAACTGTTAGGTAGATAAGTTTCCCAACTAGACGACGGTAATATTCTGGATTTTGTAGAAGAGAATCAGAGTCTGAGCCCTGAGCACATAGTTTGTGATTTGCATCCATGAGAGTGTTAATAGGTTTGCAGCCAGAGTAGCCCGCATCATGAAGAAGATCCAGACAGTATTTTCCAACCTTTAGAAAACCGGACCGGACCGGCCGGACCGGTCGGACCGCCGACCGGCCCTCCAGCCGGTCCGGTCAGGTCTCTCTGCCCATTTTTCACTGACCCGGCTGGGAACCGGGGGAACCGGACGGTTCGACCGGGAAACCGGGAACCGTGGCCGGTTCCCCATAACCGGTTGGGCTCATTTTGGGCAATCTGATTTTGATCAGATGGCGTAGATTAGGAAGAGGAATTAGGGTTTGTTTTATCTTTTAACGGGGCAAGCCGCGCAACTGCGCACGGCGAAAGCAGGGAAACAGGAAACTTGATAGGCTCTTCTTCAGTTCTTCATTTCTTCGTTCTTCCACGCTCCTGCTGAAGCACGACGCTGAGCCAAAGTGGTCGGTTCTTCTTCTTCCTCGCTCCTGCTGAAGCACCGATAGGCGATAGGCTGCAGCCATTCCCTGCCCGCACTGCCCTGCTCTTGCAAGTCGCAACCCGGTATGCTATTCTTCTTCTTCATTTCTTCTTCCACGATCTAGCTTTTGAAATCTTGAGTTTTTCCGGTCCATAAATGATAAAACGCTTTTGACTTGCGAGAAAACTATAGTTTAGGACGGATCCACATAGCTTGACCATCTCGTCTGGAATCGAAGGTCCAATCTCCCATCTTCCTCTTCTTGAATATGTTCCTCATTCTGGACGAGAAGACTATAGTTGTAAAAATTCATCAAAGAACTTGAATTACAATTTACAAGTATCATAAAATCTTATGTGTGGTTTAGGGTATTGAATGGATTATCGAATATATTAAATTGTGTATTGAGTGGATTATCAAATATATGAAGTTGTGTTGTTTGTGTTTATCTTCTTCCCTCTCCTAGTTCCGTGTTTTCTCTTCCTATCGGCAGAACTGCCGCACCCCCTTTCTGTTCAGGCTCAGCCTTGGGAAGTTTTCATCCCATCTCCACCTAGAATCTAATTAAGTACATATCAGGGGGTGGTGTCGTGGTGGTGGCGGCAATGAAATGTACTAGAAAACTAATAATGAAAGGTAATTCCACTAATTCATCTGTGCCGTCCATACTGATACGAGATCACAAATAGTAAACAACCATTCTTAGCACTCTCTCAGGAGCTATATAAGAATGGTCATATACCTCAAATTTATATTGACAGTAGCAATTATTGGCCCCATGCTCTAAAATTGTTTTGGCATAATTCCAAAACTTTCTGGGAAGAATGATGATTTGGTGGTTGGCTGAGTACATCCTATTAATCTGGTAACGGTCAAGTGGTTTGAATGCATATGCCTCTCGATATTTTTTTGTAAGGAATTCTAGGGAATATGGATCATTCTTTCTTTCAATGTTATCATTTGAGTTCCAGATATGAGAAAATGCAGCTTCATCATCATTAGCAATCAAGTCTGACAACGAAATCAACATGGGTTGAACGTTCGTAAATAAATTTAGTCAATTTACAACATTTGATGAATAGCAACCTTCACTTGAAACATCATCTAGTTTAATTGGTGTAACTAAAGGAATCTGCAACATAAGCATCATGAATTTTATTAAATCCCTAACCTGCAAGAATAGAAAGTGTGTTGATAACTTGATATGTTAAAATATATAATATCTAGAACTAGACTAAGTTTGAAAACAATTTATTTAAAATACCTGATGCAAATTGATATTCATAGAGGAAGATGCAAAATTTTTCTTGCTCTATTTAGTATAACACATTTACTAAACTCCCAAATCCCAATACTTTGAGTCCTTAACAACAAGAAGGTTGTTGGTTTGGTCATTTTTTCATGGAAAATTTAGCATGATAGTTCCTTTCCAAATTTTTTGAGTGATCATGTAATCTAATTAGTAATTACTGATGTTTGCAGCTAATTCAAACACTCTAAGGGTTGCAAGGGATTTTACTTGAAGTTTGATATTTCAGTAATAACGTTTTTGGATCAAGAGAGGTATAATTTGTGTACATGTATAATTTTTTTTGCTATTCATTACTAAACAATCTTTTATCAATTTTTCTTGCTTCTATAATGTCAATTAATATTGTGTTATCAATGCATTTTTAATAGATACGTCAATATGGAAGAAGTAGAATCTACAAATAGTAGTGCACAAGTTCGTGAGAAAAATGATCCGGGATGGGAACACTTCAGTTTAGTAAAAGATGCTAGTGGTAAAAAAAAATACAAATGTTTACATTGTGGAATTATTTACAGTGGGGGAGGAATAAATAGAATGAAACAACATTTAGCTGGCGTTAAAGGAAATATTGGGGCTTGTAAAAAGGTTTCACATGATATTCGTCATCAAATGCAAGAGAATCTCAAAGGAATTTCTGAAAAAAAACAAGAGATTCAAGAGTCTAGAGAAAATATAACTATATATGATGATCACATAATTGAGGAGAAGGGATCTACTACTTCTATAACTCAAAAGCTTGTTGCACAAGATAAGGGTAAAAGGAAAATTGATGAAATTAATAATTATTTTGCTCCTAGAACATCATCAGGATCGCAACCATCAATTAAAAGTGTTTTGGCATCAAAGCAAGTTGTACATCGTGCTGATATGGCTGTGGCTAGATGGTTTTATGATAGTTGCATTCCAATAAATGCATTAAACTCAATTTATGCACAAAAAGCTATAGATGCAATCGCTGCAATTGGCCCTGGATATAAATTGCCTACATATTATATGATGAGAGTCAATCTATTAAGAGATTGTAAGGAGGAATGCAAGCTATTAGTAGAAGCTCACAGAAATAGTTGGAAGGAGAGTGGTTGCACAATCATGGCGGATGGTTGGACTGATATAAGGAGTAGAACATTAATAAACTTCTTAGTTTATTGTCCTCGTGGTTTGTCATTTTTAAAGTCTGTTGATGCTTCTGATATCAAGAAGGATGCAAACACATTGTGTGCGCTATTTTCAGAGGTAGTTGAATGGGTTGGAGTTACTAATGTTGTTCAAATAGTGACTGATAATGCAGCTAATTATAAAAAGGCCGGTGCTTTGCTACATGAGAAGTATGCTAATATTTATTAGTCTCCTTGTGTCGCTCATTGCTTGAATCTTATTATAAAAGAAATTTGTTCTATGACTCATGTTAAAGATATTGCAAACAAAGCTTCAAAAGTAACCATACTTGTGTATAATCACATCTTTTTATTATCTTGGCTAAGAAAAAGAGAGGGATGGAAGGAGATTGTGCGTCCTGGAGCAACTCGATTTGCAACAACTTTTATTACATTAAAGAGTGTGCATGATCACAAGCATGATTTGCAAGCTTTGATAACAAGTAAATACTACTCTGATTCCAAGCTAGCTAAGACAGTGAAAGGAAAAGAAGCAACATCAATTATTTTGGATAACAAGTTCTGGTCGTCTTGCTTGATAATGACAAAAATATCGGGTCCTATCATAAGGTTACTACGTATTGTTGATGCAGATGAGAAACCATCACTTGGATATGTTTATGATGGATTATACAGGGTAAGAAAAGCAATCAAAAATTTATTCAAAGATAACAAAAGATTGTACAAGCCATACACAATTATTATCAAGAGTAGATGGGATACTCAGTTTCGTCAAGGGATACACTCCGCTGCATATTTTCTTAATCCAACATTTCAGTAGATAACTATTGTCAAAAACCAGAGGTGATGCAAGGGTTGGTCGAGTTGATTGGAAATAAGGAAGTTTGTAGCAAACCAAAAGAAGCAATGATGGAAGTTAGACTATTTCGAGATCAACTAGAAAGTTTTGGAAAGCCTCTTGCAATCAAATTAGCGACAGAAATGCAACCCGGTAAGCTCACAAAATTATTTTGTAAATGTTAAATGTTTCAATTTTTGAATTTTCAATTATCATATACTAATAATGTTGTTTATACTGATTTTTTTTAGATGAATGGTGGAGAATGTTTGGATCTAGTGCTCCTCAATTGCAAAAATTAGCAATTTGTATTCTTAGTCAAACATCATCTTCTTCTGGTTGTGAAAGGAATTGGAGTGTTTTCGAAAAAATTCACACAAAAAGAAGAAATCGTTTGGAGCACCAAAAATTAAGTGATCTTGTATATGTTCGCTATAATCTTAATATGAGAAATCGGTACGACTTTCATTTAATAATTAATATCATTCTATGTTGCTTTTATATTTTAATTATTTTATATTTTGTATCTTCTTACTAATATTTTACACTTCTATATTCTATCATTATATGTTGATTTTAGGTTTACTTGTACGAAAAGAAGTTACGATCCTTTAGATTACACATGTATTGATTTGATGGACTTTTGGGTGGTAGAGGAGGAACCGGTGCCAGAGCTTTTATATGATGATTTAGAAAATGAAATTTACAATGAAGACGCTATCCCAATAGTTGTAGAACAAAATCTCGATACTACACTACCAACTCAAAGTAAGTGCATATCTACATGTCAATATTTATATATAATTGTATGGTTTAAATATAAGTTGTTTCATAATTTAATTATATATATTGAACTTGCAGATGATGAACAAAACTGTATTACTGAACCAATTGTTGAGCACACCGATTTAGAGACTTTTGGAGATGAGCATATTGCGGATTTTGATAGTGTTGGAAATGACTTTGGTGGAGGATTTGAGTTTGACTTATTAAACTACGATTTGAATTTGTGATAAGTAATTATATATTAGTAGATTATTACTATTTTGGGACAATCATTTTATAATTTTAATGCGACAATGTCACAAAACAATGAAGCAATATTGTTATCTAATGTTGTGTTTGATGATATGTAATATGTTTTGACTTTTTGCTTATAATGATTTTCATTTTATAGTTTGGTTTATAATTTTACCTTTTTAAAGTTTACTAAAATAACATTATAAATGTATTATACAACATCACGGTTCAACCCCGGTCCAACCCCGGTCCGACCGGTCCAACCGATCGGACCTTGAACCTCTGATCTCACCGGTTCGATCGCCGGTCCGGTTCTCAAAACGTTGGTATTTTCGCTGAGAGAGAACCAGGCCATCTGACCGTCTGGCCACTTCCAGACCGAGGAAGTACCGAAGATGTCTCAGATCTTTAGTTTGGAAAACGGAGCTCAGATGTAGCTTAACGGCCTGTATGCTGTCCAAGTCATTTCCAGTAATAATGATGTCGTCGACATATACCAATAGGAGAACCGTACCCGTTACCCGGTGACAAGTAAACAATGAGAAGTCAGCCGAGCTTCGAGTGAAGCCAATTGCTCGGAGAGCTTTGCTGAACTTGTCGAACCATGCCCGAGGGGATTGTTTGAGACCATATAGTGATTTGAGAATGTGACAAACCCGTGACTCCCCCGTGGTCTCAAACCCGGGAGGTTGTTGCATGTAAACAGTTTCCTGAAGGTCGCCATTCAGGAAAGCGTTCTTGACGTCGAGTTGAAATAAGGGTCATTGACGATGGACAGCAACAGAAATGAGAATGCGGACCGTGTTGAGCTTAGCGACCGGAGAGAGTCTCGTCATAGTCGAGCCCCTGCTGCTGGGTGAAGCCACGAGCAACCAAACGAGCTTTGAGTCGATCAATGGTCCCATCAGGGGCATGTTTGATGACGAAGACCCATTTGCACCCAACAGGTTTCTGGCCGGGAGGAAGAGCCACCAAGGTCCAAGTCTGGTTCGCCCACAGAGCAGCCATCTCTTCTTCCATGGTAGCACGCCACCCAGGATGTTGAAGAGCGTCCTGTACAGAAGTGGGAATAGAGACCAAGGATAGTGAAGTAGCCAAGGTCTGAAGAGGGGGAGAGAGGCGATGGAGAGAAACATAGTTCGTCATCGGATGAGCTGTAGAGGCCGGTACCGGAGCAGCAGAACACGGAGAAGCCGAGGTCGAAGCCGACTGCATAGGAGCAACGGGAGGAAGAGGGCGACGAGTATAGACCCGAATGACGGGCGGTCGAGGAGGGTCAAGGGTGGGAGGAGGCGGAGGAATGGTGTTAGGGGAGTGGACAGGGATCACCGGCCGTGGGATGGAGGGTGGTGGAGAAGGTGGTGGTAGAAGAGGTGGCACAGGAGGAGGGAAGAAGGGTTGATCCTCCCGGAAAGTAACATCAGTAGATACAGAGACCTTTCGGGTGACCGGGGAGTAGCAAACATAACCCTTTTGGGTGCGGGAGTAGCCGACGAAAATATGTTTGGCCGCATGGGGATCTAGTTTGTCAAGAGTGGGGCCCAGGTTATGGACAAAGCAAGTACAGCCAAAAACCCGGGGTGTGAGAGGGAAGGCGGGTGCGGAGGGAAAAAGGAGGCTGAAGGGGGTAGCGTTCTGGAGAACCGGTGATGGGAGACGGTTGATAAGAAAACACGCGGTGGAAACCACAAAATTCCAGAATACTTTTGGAATGTGCATGTGAAGCATGAGGGAGCGAGCAACATCAAGCAAGTGACGGTTCTTGCGTTCGGCGACCCCGTTTTGCTGCGGGGTGTAGGGACAAGAGGTCTGATGAACAATACCGAAGTTGGCACAGAGAGCGGCAAACTCATGGCTAGTGTATTCCCAAGCATTATCAGAGCGGAAAGTTTTAATGGTGGTAGAGAATTGCGTACGAGTTTCTAACACAAAAGCCTGAAAAACACGAGAAGGCTCAGAGCGATCATGTAGGAGTTACAACCAGGTGGTGCGAGAGTAATCGTCAATAAAGATTATAAAATAACGATAACCAGAGATGCTAGAAACTTTGTATGGTCCCCAAATATCAGAATGTATTAGATCAAAAGGAGCATAGCTCCGAGTACAATGTGCGGGATAAGAAGCACGAGGCTGTTTGCCAAGAATACAGGAATCACATTTAAAAATAGGAAGAGAGATGTCAGGAAGCGCCTTCTGGAGGATAGGTAGAGGGGCATGCCCAAGCCGACAATGTCAATCAGTAGAGGAAACAGAGGAAAGTGATGTGGGAGAGACATCAAGAAGGTAGAGCCCGTTCTGCAGTCGACCCCTACCAATGGTAATCTGCGTCTGCCGATCCTGTATCAAAAAACCAGAAGAGGTGAATGTGATATAACAATTCATATCAATAGTAATACGACCAACACAGAGTAAATTAAATGGTGATGCCGGCACATAAAGAACGGAACGAAGCGAGAGAGAGAGATGGAGGAAGAGATCAGCACATCCGGAGACCGGAACAATCGCACCATTGGCCACAGTAATAGACTGGGGATGAGGAGCATCAGAGAACCGGGGCGGTTGCATGGACGTGATGTGGTGGGTGGCTCCCGAGTCCAGGATCCAGCGAGAGCCGGAAGAAAGACAGGCAGTACCTGCAGTGGAGGTGGAGACAATACCTGCATGGGAGGTGGAGGCAATGGAAGCAGAGGGAGGGTTGAGTAGCCCCTGGAGTTGTTGCAGCTGAAGGCGAAGAACCTCAAGATTCGTACCAGTCGGAGGAGAGCTATCGGTAACAGCAGCAGTAGGCGGGCGAGGAGGGTAACCATGTTTCTTGTGACAGACCGCTTCAGTATGGCCATCCCGGCCGCAGTAGGTGCACTTGGGCCGTCCGCGGCCACCACGGCCCCGCCCACGGGAGCCCGTACGTCCACCCCGAGGAAAAGATGGTGGGGGAAGTAAAGGAGGAAGGGCCTGCTGAAGAAGGGCCGGCGAGGGTGGTGCAGGTGCCTCCGGTGGAGGTGGTACGCGAAGTAACATCGAGCAGACATCGGAGAAGGAAGGGGTAATGGGTGAAGCCAGAACCTGGGCCCGGATACTGTGAAGGTGTGACGGGACGCGAGCCATAATCATAGCAATACAAACAGCCTCCTTCCGGGCGCGTTGAGCAGCGAGATCAGTAGTCGCGGGCCGGTGCTGAATCCAGGCCTCCGTTAGAGTTTTAGCACGGGCCACAAAGGAGGTCATGTCCAGAGCTTTGCCAACATCCAAAGCTTGAAGATCAGTGATGATGTCAAAAAGGTGTTGAAGGTTGTCCTTGCCCGAGTACAACGAATGAAGTTCATCCCACATGGCTTTGGCGGTCTCATGATACATGATCATCTGGTACGGCTCACCCTCCACCGAGTTCAGGATCCAGGTCTGGACGCGACCGTCATTTCGGAGCCAATCATCAGTAGGAGGAGTCGGTGAGCCCTGGGTGAGGTGACGCGCAAGACCCTTGGCTTGTAAGACCCGGCGGACGGAGTGGACCTAGGGGATGAAGTTGGACTTGCCAGAGAGGGAAATAGTAGTAATCCGAAGCTCATCGCGGAGTTCGAGAGGAGGAGCCACGTGGTCGGCCGGGGGGTGAGCGGTAGTGGAGTCGCTGGAGGACATGGCGACTTGGAGGAGAAGAGGCGGGCAGAACCAGCGGACTGAGGCACAGCAGACAGCAGGGCGCGGCGAGTACAAACCGCACGGCAAGCAGCGGGCTAGAGGAGGTCGCGGCGAACTGGATGAGGTCGCGGCGAACTGGATGAGGTCGCGGCGAACTGGAGGAGGTCGCGACTGTCAGGAGCAGTCCGCGGCAGAGGTCGCAGCAGTTTGGAGCAGATCGCAGCGGACTGGGGCAGGCCGCTGAAAAACCCGTGGCGGACTGAAGAAGAGACCGCGAGGATGAAGAAGCCACGCAGCAAGAGAGAAGAGGAGCGCGCAACGGACAAGAGGAGAGTCCGCAGCGGACAGGAGCAGTCCGCAAGAGACTACGGATAGGGAGTCCGCGAGCAAAGAGGCTCGAGCGGACAGAAGCAGAGCGGGCTAGAGTGGAGCAGTCCGCAAGGATTAAGAGCAGCGGGCTAGAGAGGAGCAGTCCGCGAGCAAAGAGGCTCGAGCGGACACAAGCAGAGCGTGCAGCGGACAGGAAGGAACGCCCGGAGCGGATAGAAGAGGTGGGCCCCACGAGTCAGAGCAGAAGATGGCTATAAGAAGCCTGAGGAGGGTGGAACCACGGAGAGAGAGAGAAGAGAGGCGGATGCAGAGGGGCAGTCCGCAGGAGACCGGAGCGGACAAAAAGGCAGTCCGCAGGAGAGCCGAGCGGACAGAAAAAAAAAGGCAGTCCGCAGGGAAGACGGACAAAAAGGCAGTCCGCAGAGAAGCGGATGCAGAGGGGCAGTCCGCAGGAGACCGGAGCGGACAGAGAGGCAGTCCGCAGGAGAGCGGAGCGGACAGAAAAGGCAGTCCGCAGGAAAGGCCGCAGCTAGAGGGAACCTGGCTCTGATACCATGTTGAGAGTGCCCAAAGTTTGTATGTATTACTCAAGTATATAATTACAAGGAGAGAATATAAATATATAGGAGACAGGAGAGAAGAATAAATCCTATACATGATGTGGGACTAAAGAAGGAGGAGAAAGAAAACAAACAAAGAGGGTCATTAAATGGGCCTTTTACATGGGCTTTTCCAATAGGTTAAATAAGCAGGAATTGCATTCTTGTATTTTTGTGAATTGCTGAACAATTTCCTGCCAAAATGTTTTGTTCTTTAAATAGCTTTGGACTGTACAGAACCAAGTATGAATGAAATTGGTTTATTCTATGCTCTTTCCCGGTTCTCTCTCTCTCTATCTCTCTGAAGTTAACTCTGCTCTATTTCTTCCTTCTAGCTCCCGTTTAGATATATTACATTCTCTGTAACTCTCAGTCTCTCACAGACAAGAATCTCATTTTCTGTCAGGGTACATCACCGGTACCAGAGATGAACAATCCATACTATTAGATTATGAAATTATTTCCTGTTCAGCTCATTATCCGATTCTGCTCTTGCATCCGGTTCGGCTCCTCCATATTTATATTCAAGCGGCGCCCTCAATTAGGGTTATGCAGAATAGTGAGGTACGCGATTCTCCTCCTCCGTTGTTTTACATGGTATCAGAGCCGCTGGTTGAGATCTTCCGTCTACGTCGCCTGCCGCTACGTCGTCTTCTGTGAGGCTCCTGTCGCGTGCCTCTTTGACCTTTTCTGCCGCACGCGTCGCCTGCCGCGTCCGCGTCTTCTGCCACGTACGTCTTCTTCAGCGTACGTCTTATGTCGTTGCTTCGCCTGCAGGCGCCCGTCACTGGTGCATCCTCTGCTGCTGATTTGCCTGCATACACTCGTCCCTAGTGTATCCATCCCTTCAGATCCGGCTGTTTTCCTCGATTCCCGGCTGTGTCTTCTCTTCTGGATCCAGATCCAGCTGCATCCTCTCTTCTGGATCCAGTTTCAGCTGTCTTTGCCGATTTCTGCAATTTTTGCATTGCAGGTTTAGTCTTCTGAGTGCGCATCAATGTCGTGGATGGTGTCGGAAAAAGATTCTCTGAAAAAAGCTTCGATTGGTGATGGGTCTAGAGGGATCATAGAGGACTCTATGCATAGTTCAATGCATTTTCCCACTAACTCACAGATGAGAAACTAGAAGGTTCCCAAAACTATCAAATTTGGAAGAAGACTGATCTTGCGTGCTTGAAAGGCATGGAAAAAGCTAAACACCTTACCGATCTTCCTCCTCAACTGGGTGATTCAGAGTACCCCATCTGGAAAAGTGAAGAGAATCGTATCTTTGGTCTTCTTCTTAATTCCATGGACAAAAAAGTCAAAGTCATAATTGAAAATTGCTCCACAGTCAAGAATGTGTGGGACCAATTAACTCTTATGTATTTAAATACCAATAACAAATCTCAAATATGCAACCTGTTGAAGAAGTTGTTCCAATTAAATCAGGAGGGGTGATCTATCCAGGAATTTTATATTGAGTTCCAATCCTTATTTGATGAACTTGATGTCTTGTGCCCGACCCACTTCTCCTCTTGAAATGGTGACTCAAAGAGAATAGCTTGGTGTTATGTGCTTCTTATCTGGCCTTCATCCTAGCCTGGAATCTATCAAGAATCAAATCTTATCTTAAAAAATGTCTACATCTACTCCAAAAGTGTACAATCGTCTGAACAATGTCCCTATTGGATCTCACTCAACAACTCAACAAGATGCTAATGATAAGTCTACTTTATTTTCCTCATCTAGAAATAGTGGGCGTGCTAATTGTGGTGGTCGTGCTCCTCGTGGTGGGAAAGGAGCTCGGGGTAATGGAGATCAGCATGTGTGTCATCATTATGGGATCACTAGACATTTAATGCATAATTGTTACAAGTTGCATGGATATCCCAGTGGCAATAAAGTGGCTAACACATTTGTCTTCTCCAGAGAATAGAGATTTCTCCCATACCACCGAGAAAAAGATGATTGAGATAAGTGATGAGGAATTTCAAAGATACACTCAATTTCAAGTTGAAGGTCAGAACACTATGGCTACATATGCTCAAACAGGTAACCACACTGTTTGCATCTCTATGTCCCAAGGGAAGTGGATTGTAGATTCTGGGCCTTCGGATCACATTACCGGGTCAACAAGTAATCTTAAAACATTTTCTTCATCATCTCCTGTCAGTGTTATCACTGTGGCTGATGGATCCTCAACAAGTGTGAAGGGAAGTGAGACCTCCCACCTTTCTATAGACTTAAAATTATCATTTGTCCTTTATGTTCCAGATTCACCTTTCAATTTGATATTTATAAGTCAAATTATAAAGCAATTAAAATGTTCAGTCTCATTTTTTCCTGATGATTATATTTTTCCCGATCTTTTGATGAGGAAGGCTATTGGTAAAGGGAAGGTTAAAGGAGGAACTTACGTGATTGAAGCCACACTTCCTCCTGTTGCTCACTATGCCACATCCACATCACATTATGACATTCACTCTCATCTTGGTCATCCCTCATCTACCACTCTTCATCAATTGCTTCCTAAGTTTAAAGGCATTTTTTTTATTGTGAGTCATGTCAGTATGCTAAGCACCATCGCGCGTCTTATGCTCCTAGAGTCAATAAATAGATGTCTTCTCCGTTTGATTTAGTTCATTCTGCTATTTAGGGTCCTTCCCCTATTGTATCAAAACTGGGTTTTCGATATTATGTTATTTTTGTTGATGAATATTCTCGTATGACATTGGTGTATCTTATGAAAAATCGTTCTGTTGTTTTTCAAATATTTTGTGAATTTTATGCTAAAATTCAAAATCAATTTTCTTATAGCATCAAGTGCCTACATAGTGATAATGGTCCTGAATATCTATCTGGTCAATCTAGGAATTTCCTTTCCTGCAAAGGAATTGTTCATCAAACCTCATGTCCTGACACACCCAAATAAAACGGGGTGGTTGGGCGTAAAAACAGACATCTTCTTGAGGATGCTCGTGCTCTTTTATTTCGACATTATGTTCCTAAGATTTTTTGGACAGATGCGATTTTCACTGCATGTTATCTTATCAATCGTCTACCATTTTTTGGGCAGAAGCTCATTTGTCCTTGTCGACATATGCTGCAGAGATGAGTTCCCCGGTTGCTGGTCCCTTGGGGGGAGGGATCTCCTATCCAGGAGATTGTGAGAAGGGTCGTTGAAAGCTTGTGTTGTCGACTCCCTGTCATGTGTTGGAGGTTGTCGTCGACCCCATATTGCCAAATTTTTTCCTCCCGTTTGGCCTAGCTGCTACTGAGCTTGTTAGGGTGCTTGTGCGCGTGGACAACCGAGAAGAGGAAGAGGGAGATGAAGTGACTTGAGGAGTTGGCCAACCGTAGGATCGAATGGAGCATCTCGGGTTACTGAAATCGCCACAGGAGAGTCATTTCAGAGCTTGAATCATCTAGAAGAGTCTGAATGTGCAAAGAGGGAACCGCTACGATCGTCATTATGCCTCTGAGACAAGCATCAATGGTAACGATCTCTTTCCCCTGTCTTAGTACCGTTATTTTGTGCATTTTAATTATTTTTATACAATGAGAGTCCCCTCACGCCGTTTCGATTGAGGGCGGGGACTCCACCAGGGCGTGGTATTGCAACCCTGGTGTAAGTTTGTGTGATTTGATGTAGAGTCTCTCTCTTACTACATGATAGAGAGCAGGGACTAAGCCAGGGCATGGGATTGTGACCTCGGCGTAGATTTTTTGTTTTTGGTTGCATATGAGGGCCACCTGTCACTAATTGACGTCACTCATCAATGTGTGATTCCCTCGCCCTCGGTTCATTACGAACCACCAGGTCGATTGTGTTCGTCTCTGACATGAATTACATCAGAAATCTGATGTGTGAGTCTAGATTTAGACATATTGTGTGAAGTCTATATGTGACGATAAACCCGGATCGGAGATGTTTATGTTAATGTGCATTACGATTAGCCCTAGGTGCACAAACGGGGATGTCTTGTGTTGTTCGTCGTAGTGGTTACGGGAATCTATGGGTTTTCTTTGTGAAGTCCCCGTTCCAAGGTGGGCCTGCGTTGGGCCCGCTAAAACGACAATTTTTGAGGGCTTTTGTAGGACAGGTGAATTTCTTGTCACCTTGTAGTTATGTGTTCGAACTTTTTAGCCTGTGGCACGTCGTCTGTGTATGTTAGAGACGCGTAGGGATACGTTGGGAATTTATCATTTGAGGACGGGAGTTGAACTTATATCTCCCATTACTATGCTTTGGGAACAAAAGTGGAGCTATACTTCCCGTCACTATGCTATAGGACAGGTGATGCGTTCTTTTGTCACACAACTCAGGATGGAGGATGAACACCCTTCTCCCGTCACTAAGTTCAAGGACACAGGTCAAACTGGTCTCATATCACTTATGATTGGACAGTTATAGGTTGGTATTCCTTGTGTCGCGACAATTGAGTACTGAAGGCGATTTCATGCCTCTTGTCGCGAGTGTTATAGTTTGGTTACCTTTGGAGATTTGGTTGTACGATTTTGGGTGTTCATGACACGTGTGTTGCTCATATGTGTTATGTAACGCTTAATGTGTTTTGTTATGTGCATGTCTTTCTTGCGGACCAGAAGAACCGGACTCGGAAATGGAAAAGCGTTGGGGAGGGTTATACCCGCAACTAGCATGTCGCCCACAAGCATCTTGATCTCATCCTTCTGAGCGTGGTCGTAATGGTAAGGACGAACAGACATAGACGCCACACCCGATTGTAAGGAGATGTAGTGGTTCGTTGGACGAGGCGATGGGATGCGGGCCATGTCAGAGAAGACACCCAGAAACATGTCCAGAATAGCCTATAGGGTCGAAGGGGGTGACGATCGTGGGGCCTCATGCTCTACCACGTGCCATAAATATGCAACCCAATCGATGTCGGTTGTCTTCTGTAGAGACCGGAGTGAGACGAACTGGAGCAAGAGAGTAGGATTGCCCGCCAATAGTAATGGTGCCCTCTCCTGGATGAACTGCATTGTCATGCGATCCCAATTGACGTTGACGTCGCCCAGAGTGTGTAGTCGTGCCACTCCAGAATAATATACACCCCACCCAGTGCAAAGGTATAGAAGTTGGCCCGGAGAGGGCATGGGCCCATTGTGAGGGTCATCCCAGAGCAAAAGTCATCAGTCACCCGTCGACGACCATCCCCCAAACAAACAACAAAACGTGGAACAAGGGTCAGCAACAACACCAAACAATCCATTAAGTGCGGTGAAATGAAGTTGTGGCTTGCCCCACTATCAATCATGATGAACACTAGGATCCTATGTGATGCAACCTCCGCCGCATTCAAATATACATGATGTCGGCTCATCGGTTTGACCACCCGGTGAGACCCTAAATAAATGGTCTAGTAATTTATGGTAATTAGGATAGGAAAAGACAAACTTAAATTATTTAAAAATATACATAAATTTAATTGGGAAAAGAATTTAAAATCAACAAAAGATATCCTTAAAAAATCAAGTAGGAATTGCTATTTTGGAAGAGTTACACCAAAACTATTATCTGGGAAACTATTTTAAAATCTTCATTACTCAAGCATGTCATAGATAATTGAAAATAAGAAGTAATAGGAAATTAATTAAAGGCAAGAATCTGCCCCATTAACCGTGTATTTAGAAGGGCTCTGCCGAAGAAAGAAGGGGACCGAAAATTGACAGAGAACAAGTATTCACTCGTCTTCTCTATTTTGTCGGTGGAACTCCTCACCGACGCCCACGAGTTTGGTTCTGCACCAGTACTACGGCCCGGAGAAGCACCTAGGAACGGTCGCCGTAACTCCATCCAGCGCCTGTCTTGCTGGAGTCGCGGTCCTGTTGTCGCGTCTCAATCTGCGTCAACGCCGGCTGGAGATGCTCACAAACTGCCGCCGGATTCCAGCGTCAACATCTCCTACTCCGCCAACCCACCTCGGCGCCGACCAAGTCCTTCGTCGAGCCCGTTGTCACCGTCCACCATCTGTCGGTCAGGTGCCGTCGACTACACCCCCTCTACTCCAGCTACCCCCTCGGCGATTTGTCTGGTTGTCTGTTGACGTCGACTTCGGCCACAAATTCTGTCAACCGCCAACGATCGTGTGACAATTATGGGTCGACACCTCCTGTGCGGTAACCTACACCACTCTCTTGCTTCATTTATAAGGTTCAATTTATGCGGATAACTAAAATAATTTTGAGCTTGCCTTCGAACATTGTAGCTATTTTAAATTAAATTATTTCATAAGTTACTACTAAGAATATGCTTGTAGTTGTATGTATCTCGCTTTAATTCAACTCATTAATGCTTAGTAATCCTATCTCAAATAATATTAACGGAACATCAGTGTTCAAGCGACGACGTGATCTTGCGCGTCAAAATTCGAATTGGTCACTCGACCTATTTCCAAAACTAAAATCAGTTGCATTAAAGAAAAAATTATTTTATTTTCAAAATCCTAGATTCGGTTTACATCACCATGTAGTGTCCCAGAGAGCTTCATCGTACGTGCGCTAGAAATCCCGTCGACGGTAAAGAGGGGAAGGTCAAGCCAGTGCAAGGCCACGGGCAGAGGATCGTCGGTATCATCCTCCAGGGCATTCGGCGAGGGTAGCCTTAGGTTCCTCCTCAGTCCTCGCCAACGAGGACCCGGAGGTCATTCAGTGGGCAATCATGGATTGGAGAGTACGGTTGCTTGCAATGAAAACACAAGCCCCTCGTAGGAAGATCGTAATACTCCTAATTGGACCGTCGGGAATGTGTTGGGGCCTGGGAGGGCGCGGTGGTGGCCCTAGGTGGGTGGGGAGGCCGTGGGCCTCCATCTGTGGGGGACGAGACATTACTGCAGGTCTAGGGGCCAGACAAGGAGCCATCGGGGACAACTGGCCAGTATCCGACAGACGGACATTGAACTCGCTTCAACCAAACGGGCGATGTCCATGGCCTCAGTAAAATAAGGTGGGTGGGTGGTGGGTGCGCAGGCAGTTACAGCTATGCAGTAGTAAGCCATGCATGAAGAAACTGGGGTAATGATCGGGAGGAAGACCGGGCACATGTGTATACAATGCAGTTAATTTGTTGATGTGGTGTCGAGTAAGATAGCCTGGAGGACTCCACAAAGACACTCCACGGCGGAGCCCGAGTAGCGGGCAACGTAACGACGAATAAGATCTAGATGAAGGTTCGGGCATGATAGAGTGAGCTTGGCATGACGTAGCAAACAAACCCAATGGAGAGTGGAGCCCTTCACACCGATGAGGGTCATACTAGCCTTATGCGACTTCGGGATCTGATGCATGTCGAAGAACTACTCTGCGTGGGCAATCCACGCCATCAGGTCGGTGTCGTTGAATGAAAGGATGTCAAACGAGCGGAGTGCAGGTGGATAACATGACAGCGGCGGAAGAGGATCTAGGGGAAGGTCTAGGCGTGCCCCGAGAAGCGATGGGGACTCCGTATTGGGGGTTGAGAAGGTACTCGGGAGGCCGACAAGAAGGGAGTCAAACTTAGCATCCATCCGCAACATGAGGGCCTGGAGAAAGGCGATGGACTCCCCGTGAGCATCGAGATAGCGGGAGATGGATGGATTCACAAGAGGTTAAGGCGCAGGTGTGTCAGAGTGCGCCATAGCGCAGAGCTGTGGGAGAATGCACGTGATAGGGAGGGTGGTGCGCAGCCGGACGAGCGATGGAGGCGTTGTCAGGCGTGAGAGAAAGAAAACAAGCTTCCTGGAAGAAGCAGCGCTAGGAGGGAGCAATCGGCCGCGGAAATAGTACCCCTGCATGAGCAGGCACAAAGGACGCTGCGGACGAGCACGGGTTGGCGATCCAGGGAAGAGAGTGGCGGTCGCCGGTAGCTAGTTGCATGGACGTGGATCCTGGACGCGAGCGTAGAGGACGGCTTTGGGCGCTGGAACGAATGCTTCGAGTGACGAAAACTACGGTAGCAAGCAAGGAGGGTCGGGTCAAATTGTTACTACTCGGAATGGAGACCTTCAACAACCATAAATTTTAGGAGGGGAAGAGAGGAAGAGGGAAGAAAGAAAATAACCACTAAAGTTCCCACTATTTCAGAACACTACCCAAGATACTGATTACATTGATCTGCAAGTTTATATAACACCCCTGGTCCGAATACAAAAAAGGAAAGGCACGCGTGTCTTATTTGTTCTTTGCCAACGTGTCATTATCGGGCCTTTTGCGGTGCTTGTATACCCACCACAGTAGAGGGTGTACCTCTCCTTCCACGTTCATAACAGATCAAGAAATCCCCTTACGAGATTGTTTACAGACAAACCCTACAACTACATGCTCCTTACCTGCCCGATTCGACAGTATTTTAAGAGGTTGACCGCAGTTTACAAACTATGGAAAAGAACTTAAGGATATTGAAATCTCATATACATCAGGCTCAGAATAAGGATATAAAGAATTGGACCAGTTGTGTATAGCTTCAATTGCCACCAACATCCAGGATATACAATACCCTCCACATTTTGATGTTGAAGGAGTCCTTTGGAGCTGTTCAAATGCTCTCTTTCTTCCCAAAAGTTCTCGTAGCCAAAGAAATGTGATCATTACTCCAGAAAAGTTGGATGGGCGTTTAATTCCATGACGAGGTCGTGGCGTTACCCAAGTACTGGTGCAATGGTGGAATTCCCCGAAGGAAGACACTACTTGGGAAAACTAGTATTATCTTAA
Source organism: Platanthera guangdongensis (assembly GCA_039583875.1). NCBI lineage: Eukaryota > Viridiplantae > Streptophyta > Magnoliopsida > Asparagales > Orchidaceae > Platanthera > Platanthera guangdongensis. The sequence continues at coordinate 177,367,959 of CM077160.1, forward strand.
ACGTCGCTTCCCCAATTTCAATTCTTGAGGATAAGGATTCTTGGGAAGGAGGCATTAGTTTAATATCCAGATTCAAATATTGTTATTCGGGAGAGGAAAAATTGGAGTTAGTTGGTTTCGTTCTGTTAAATAAATTGGAATGGCATTCCTATAATTTTTGTGAACTGTTGAATAATTTTTCGCCGAAATATTTTGTTCTTTAAATAGTGTTGGATTGTTACATAATCGGGTATGAAAGAAATTGGTATTATTCCTTGCTCTCTCTCGCGAGCATGCGCTTGAGTACACGTGCACCCGCTCTCCTGCTCTCGCCCCCTCTCATCTCCCTCCCTCTCTCCCTCCCTCTCTCTCTCTCTCATATGTGAGCTTATAAAATAAAAAATTATCAAAAAATGTGCATATAAAAAGAAACAGGTGTCCGTGGTTTAGATCTTGTCCCGAACTGGGGTATGCCATATTCCTCGTGGACACGTGAAAACTTAAGGTATTATTTGGCTACATGACTTGCTCCATTGTTATACAATCAGCTTCCAAGTCCATGCTAGCAGAAATGTCAGATCAAAGTTTTACACAGATCTATGAGTCTACAGGGTCACTAATATATTGCTTCCATGGCTGGAAAAAATTTCAGTTTATTTGGCATGATGAATTTGCATGATATAACTGGTTTTAAATTGGCAAAAAACTTGGAGAGAAAAATAAAAAGTTGAGCACGCCAAACTCAAAAAATTCTATACTAACCTAAGGGAAAGCGGCTCTAGAATATATTACTATTAGGAATAGGTGAGAAAACAGTAATTAGTAAAAGTTATCGAAAGTTCTATGAAAGATAGTGGTAGCAAGAATTTACACATATGGTTAATTATAACTGAAGTATAAATACAAAAATAGAATTTAAATCTATTTTGACAAACACAAAACTTCCTGAAAATGATAGAAGAAGCAACTAAAAAAGTATTTTTCAGAATGTCAAGAGGGGCAAGAGCTATAAGTGTAACAACACAGAATATAAACTCATTACTTGCTTGTTTCACGTGGATACCTTGATTTCGGCTGGAATTTCAGCAGAAATCTCAGATATGTCTGAAATGATATCCTCAAAATGTTGACCAAGGACTCCAATACACAAACTGACTAGTCTTCGAGGCTTTTTATTCCTATATGGTGATCCCGAAGCTTCATTTCCTAAAATAATACATATCAATAAAGAAAACAAATCAAGAGAAACTTAAATTTCATTTTTTACTCAGAGATTTTCAGAGCATCTGCCAAACTACACTGATGTACTGCTCAATAAGAAAAAGTAGAAAACGGGGATTCCTATAGTTAGAAAGCCGAGGATGATGATCGTCATCATATTAAAACAAAATCTCCTCATTTACATGAAAAAAAGACTGCCCTTTTACACTTCGACTGAACATAAAGGGTGTCGCCAAAGAGCTAAATTTTAACAAGCTTGAAGATAAGCAAGAGGTCATTGGAGAGTAATTTGAAGTTTTCTTGGAGTTAGTTAACAAGATAAATACTCTTAATTATGATTCGTCATGGCCAAAGAAAGAAAACATGGTACGAAACCTGGAAAAAACTGCATTTAAAATATCAACAAAATTGAATAAAATAATAGAACCACATAAACAATAATGAAAAAGATTGACATATGCAAGACACAGACTAAGGCATATCTAAAACATGGCTGGGATACTATTGGGGCCGAAACATGATGCAATTCAAGCCAGTCAAATCTATTTAAACCCAACATCATCTTTATTTCTCCCTCTTCTTATCCATTTTTCTTAATTTCGCCTCTTATGGATCACTAGATCATTTTTCTTACTGTGTGATGACCATTAAATATTAATGTCTAACACGATACCAAAATTAAATATAATATACATACAAGCTTCATACAAAACACCTACATTCAATTTCATGTTTGCTCTATTGATTGATTTTTCCATATAATGCCAGTACACATTCAATCATAGCATGTTTATGGACCTACTATGAGTGTTGTGCCATCCTACCGAAGCTATATTTGCATCATGCCCCCTGCAATATTCCATGTCCATGTCCACCTTAAAGACTCAAATGCGACAACTTTATGGCCAAATTGCATAATTGACCATCTCTACATTTTGTTGTTAATGCTAATGATTTCCTAACTTCTCTTGAATTTTATAATTCCATTACAACTCATATTTATAAGGAAAGATATCATTCTTATTCCATGGTTCATTATTTTTTGTTCAAACAAGCTCTAAACCATAGAAATCAACAATTAACTTTTCAGAACAAACTAGCACTAAAATAACCTAATTAACTGTTAAAATTAAAAAAAAAAAATTATGAGATGATCAAAATGAATTCGAAGAATCGTTCTGTATTTCAATGGTTGAAATTTGCAAGAGGAATTTTAGTTGAACAATACTAGTGCGATTGCAAATTGTGAGTAGTGGCATTCAAAAATTGCCAATATAATGCATTTGGATTTTCAAATAACCAGCAAATTGCTTTGAAACCGTAATAATGATATCTAATACAGATACTTAACGCTACTAAGCAAAAGCATCTTCAGGGGCGAACTGATGTTGGAAAAATGAATCGAACCTACGGGATGATTCAAAACCAGATTCCTGGGCGGAGCACGCTGGAGATTTTTTAGGGCAGACGGTGTATCTTCGGAAGCTGATTTGAGCTTTTCCATGGGAAGTCGAGGGCAGCAGAAGAGGAAATTAAACAAAGAAAACCATCGTTGGGCAGGAAGATCTACGGAAATAAATACTAAAAGTCTAAAATTAATATTTATGTAATGATTTATATGTATCAAAATACAAAAAAAAAATGCTAAAATTAAAATCATCGATAACATATTTTGTGAAGACACGATCAAATTAACAGTGATCAATCAATTATTCAATTACTGTTATTTATATACGATGAGGCCAGTTAAATTTGTAGAGAAAATAAAATGGTGTGCCAGTAGTTAATCATTCATGATCCTCACTCACTTGGTGGAAATCATGACCGCGGTCGCGATCGGTGCTCCCGATCCCCCGCACAACCCACGTACGGGATCCCACCGTGCGCGAGAACCGCCTGCGGTCGGCCAAAACAGCTGTCGGCTGGCCACCTCCGCTTGTCGGCGGCCGATCGCCCGATCCCCTCGGGCTGAGGGGCTCTGGGCCGGCCGGCCGGGACGCCGCTCCGCGGCCGGCCGCCTCCCCCAGGCCGCAAGGCCGCAGCCGCGTAAGGCAATTGTGTGCCACGGTCAGCCTCCGCGGCCGCAAGCCGGCGGCCTCAGGCGGCGGCCGCGTGGGCCGGCCGGTGCCGAGTGCCGCGGCCGGCCACCGCGGCTACGCCTCACGTCTGCAGGACGGCAGCCGCATGGGGAAGCCAACGACGCGCGCCGCGCCCGGCCACGCTCCCCCCCCCCCCCCCCCCCGTCGGGAGCATTTGGTCGGCCGCTCGGGCCGCGGCCGTAAAGCGCGACCGACGCTAGGACCGACCGCCCCTCCTGCTCGCATGTGGCTGGCCTCTCCGCCGGCCGCGGTTCCTCTTCCTCCCCCGACGGTCACCTGTCGTCGTGGGGTTACCGCTCGTTGGTGGCAGCCCCTCTCTGACGTCTGATCGCACCTTCACGATCACCGTCGTCCACTGCATGTGTCACCACCCGCGTAACCACCATGGTTAGTGGAGAAAATATTCAATAAGTTAATCATGATGTGTGTATATATATAAATATTGTTACATCCAAACTCGACGCCTCGGTCGCACCGGATTAACTTGGACTGTCTTAGCCCGCGAAGCAGTCGAGCGCGCACACAGTCACAGAGAAAGAAAAACCGACAAGGCAATTTGTTTACGTGGGAAACCCGTCAATTTGGTGAAAACTCATGTGGTCGGATCAGTGCCGACCAAACCTCTATTAGATCCGAGTGTTGTTGCAAGACTTTTCCAATAACTCGATGGCGACAAATTGTCTCTCGTTACAATTATTGAGGAGAGAGAGAAGAGCTCGGAGGGTGACAAAGCACTGTTCGCAGAGCTAATAATTTTTTTTGTGCTTCGGGGAGCTATACGCTCGTTGTATTCTGGACTCCTCTGATAGTTCTTGGAGGCGGAAACAGCTTGCTACACTTGGTCTGATGTTTGGGGCTTGGAAGTTTGTGTGATGCACTGGGCGTGTCCAATCCTCTATGGATTGTCTCATGCTATACTTAGAGGAGACGAGAATTGTTGACTTGCTGACGCTTGGTGGGCTCGTTGCTGAGCTGAAGGCGTTGAATACTTGCAGCAATTTTAAGAGCAGAACACACGGAGGTGCTCTTGGAGCGGACTTGATGGCAGAGTGCGCGGAGAGCTGGCTGATGGAAAGCGCGTGGGGCGCTTGCGGGAGGAGAGCGCGCGAGAAGCTCGTTATAGGAGAGTGTGTGGGGCCCTTGTCGGAGGAGAGCGCGCGGAGCCCTTGTTGTTATAGAGCACGCGGGGCACTTGTTGGCGGAGAGCGCGCGGAGCGCTCGTTGGTAAAGAGTGTGCGGTGTGCTTATTGTAGGAGAGCGCGCGGAGCGCTTGCAGGAGGGGAGCACATGGGTCGCTTGTCGGCAAAGAGCGTGCGGGGCGCTTATTGGAGGAGAGCGAGCGGAGAGCTCGTATGAGGTGAACGCGTGAGGTGCTTGCTAGTGGAGAGCGCGCTGAGCGCTTGCTAGTAGAGAGCATGCATGACGCTTGTCAAAGGAGAGCGCACAGAATGCTCGCGGGAGGGGAGTGCGCAGGGGCGCTTGTCTGGTGTACAACCCCGTGTGCGCCGAGTGGGTTCACCAAGCTAGGAGAGCGAGCCAGAGCAACTGACTCGCATCAGTACAGCCGGCATGCGAATCCAGATGGCCGGCTCGCTCTCGCCATGGCCAGGGGGCCGAGCTGCGCGAGCCCGCCTATCCAGCCCGCGCCTGTCTGGGCGACCTTATCGCCGACCCGCCTCCATATAGGGTGGGCGAGCCATGGCGGCCCTGCTCGTGCTCGCCTAGAGATAGAAGGCGAGATGCGGGAGCCAGGCTGCGTCCACCCAGTAGGGGGCGAGTTGATCCCCTGTTCCTCGGCACGCGCCCAGTGGGGCCCAGAGGCAAGATTACCCGGAAGCCCTTGTAGGGGGTGCAAATAGCTTTCCAGAACAACGGAGTTACGCTGTTGACAGACCACTCTTGACTGCGTATAACCGTTTAGAACAACGAAGGTTAGCTGTTGACAGACCGTTTTTATAAAGTTATAAATGGAACTAATTTGTACCTCAAAAGGCATGCTTATTTGCGCCCCGGTCTTCTCGCGCTTTCTGAGGTATCCTTAGCTCGACATTTGGCTATGGAGAGGAAGTGCTGTAAGATCTTTCGGGTGTGTGGTGGGACCTCCACGCCGGGCCCTTGGGTCTGTCCATTGTTCTCTTTCCTTAGTTGTTCGGCTCGCGATCATCCCTTCCCCGTGGGTGAACTCCACAAATATCGAGTTATCGGTTTCAACATCTGGAGCGCTCCCTGACGGGGAGCGAGCGGAGTGCGAAGGGAAGAGGCACACGCAAGGAAGCGACGTGCGCGAGAGCGCACGAGAAGGCGGAGCGTGCAGGGAAGAGAAGCGTGCAAGAGCGCGCAAGGAAAAGGAGCGCGCGTGAGCGAGCAAGGAAACGACGAGCGTGAGAGCGTGCAAGGAGGCGGAGCACGCGAATGCGCGCTAGGAGGCAGAGCGTGCTCGGGCGCGCAAGAAGAGAAGTGTCCGAGGGCGCGCAAGGAGGCGGATTGCGCAAGGAAGAGACTCGTACAAGGAGGCGCGCAAGGAAGAAATGCTTGCAAGAGAGCGTAAGGAGGCGACGCGCATGGAAGAGATGTGCTCGAGAGCGCGCTAGGAGGCGGCACGCGTGTGAGTGCAAAAGGAAGAGAAGTGGATGAGAAAGAAATTCTGAGTGGAGAAGAGAAATGAGGATCTTCGAAGGAAGCTTCGAATACGAAGGAGATCTTCAAGTAGTGCTTGAAGATTTTTGAAGGGGGAGAAGAGAATGAAAAAGATGAGTGTGGAAGTAGAGATAAAATCTGTAGGATGATTTTTCGGTTAAGGAGAGAATAAGAATTAAAGATGATCTAGGGCCCTATTTATAGATTTCATGGGTGGTTTTGGCAATGATGCGGCTATCTGCAGCCCATTACCATCATGATCTCTATTTATAGGCTGATTTCATGACACATATATGCACAAATTATTTTACAAATATATATTTTTGGCTACGCATTTCCCCCACTATGGGAGGTCATGCGTGCAGTTACGTGGGTGATTACCCATGTAACTGACGACGACGATGGTGTGAGCGTGATCGGATGATGGAGAATTGGCGACGACCAAGAACCCGGCCATTGCAGGCCAGCCAGAGACGGAATCCGGTCGGCGACGGCGGTGGTGTACGAGGAAGAGACGAGCGACGGCGGCGGCGACCACGAGAGAGAGGAGCGACGACGGCGACGTCTGAGGAAGAGAGGAGCGACGGCGGCGGCGGCCACGAGAGAGAGGAGCGACGACGGCGGCGGCCGAGGAAGAGAGGAGCGACGGCGGCGGCGGCCACGAGAGAGAGGAGCGACGACGGCGGCATCCGAGGAAGAGAGGAGCGACGGCGGCGGCGGCCACGAGAGAGAGGAGCGACGACGGCAGCATCCGAGGAAGAGAGGAGCGACGGCGGCGGCGGCCACGAGAGAGAGGAGCGACGACGCCGTCGTCCAAGGAAGAGAGGAGCGACGGCGGCGGCGGCCACGAGAGAGAGGAGCGACGACGGCGGCGTCCGAGGAAGAGAGCAGACGGCGGCGGCGGCCGCGGGAGAGAGGAACAACGTCGACAGCGGCAGAGGAAGAGAAGGGCGACAACAACGTCGTCGGTGTATGAGAAGGGCGACATCGGCGACGTTGGCGGATGAGAAGAGCAACGATGGCGCTTGCCGCGACGATGGTGGCGACAATCACAGTGTTGAAGATGATGACGACGATGACAGCGCTCGCCGTGACAATGATGGTGGTTGCCGCAGTGATTGAGATGGTCTCCACGACGACGGTGGCATCAATGATGAAGATGTTGGCAGCGACAACGGCGGTGATCGCGACGATGACGGCGACAACGACGACGACGATGATGAAGACAATGACGATGATGGCGGCGATTGCCCCGATGATGGCAACGACTGTGACGGTGATGAAGACGATGTCGGGGATGACAACGACAATGACGACGGCGGTTTCGGCGCGACTGGGGTTGAATTTGTCGACCCCACTTCCTCCAACAAAGGAGGCAGACAGTTCGGGTACTCACAATCCAGATCATTGCAGGAGGACCCTATCAAATATATTAATTAATATTTGTCATAAACTGTGCTAAATATTGTTTACATTTAGTAATTTGGATGGTTACGCTGTGCGGATAGCAGAATAACTGCCACAACCACTCTTGATAGCATATAAAAAAGCTCACAGACCCCTCTCATTTCTAACTTTTCTCCTCTCAGTTTTCTTTTTCCTCAGGTCAGAGCTCTGCCAAATTCTCTAATGAGTCACCTTCTCCTGTCGAGCCACCCAAGAATTCGTTTGTCCACAACGCTCCAAGGAAGAAGACGTCACGTCAGTTACTCTGAGAATTCTCCTACGTGTGCAACATCCCACAAGCCTCCACCAACACATCATTACAAATCTTGCAGCCGTATTGAACAACCCGATCACGTCCAAAAACGTTCACCAACACCAAAAAGTAGTAGGAATTGAGATTCGTGTGAGGCGGACTGTCACCCACCAAGTGCAACAAAATTTTCTCGCATCTTCGAATTGTGATGAAAAGCGGTCTGTTGCTCTCGATTTCACTCTCGATCTGCAAATCGCCACTGTATAGTGAAGTTTGACCGACACCGAACCAGTCAAATGTTTTTTGACAGCTCCACGGGCTATGACGCCCTACTTCAGTCTGATCTGCCAAAAGCATTGAGTTGACCGCACCGATATATTTATTTTTAAAGGAAGATAAAATTTGCAAAAAGGAAATTTATTTTCAAATTAGAGAAGATTGTGTCGGTAGATGGTGAAATTTTTTGTGCATCGGAAGATGTGGGTGAAAATCCGGCCCTTCATCTTTGGATTTTCGATTTTTGATGCGGATTATTTTGGGCAATTTGCAAAATGCATCCTGGAAATATAGGATTTTGGCAAAATGCATCCCAAAAGTTTAAAATTGACAAAATGTACCCCCAAAGTGAGTTTTCTTGGCACTATGCACTCTCACTAGGCAAAAAACGAACCGGTCAAAATGTACACTCTAGGGTGCACGTTGTCAAGAAAACCCACTTTGGAGGATGCATTTTACCAATTTTAAACTTTTGAGGTGCATTTTGTCAAAAGTCTCTATTTCAAATGTACATTTTGACAATTGCCCGATTATTTTTATTCAAAAAGTCGGGTTTTTGGCACTTAACACCCTCCAATTAAGAGTGTTTGGCACATTGCACCCTTATATTGAATCTTTGGCACTTTGCACCCTCTAAAACCCCAAATGCACCCTAATTCTATTAAAATCATTTATTTTAAAACCCCAAATGCACCCTCTAAAACCCCAAAATCCAATTGGAGGGTGCAAAGTGCCAAAATTTTAAACCTGGGGTGCAATGTGCCAAACAACCTCAATTGAAGGGTGTTAAGTGCCAAAATTCCCAAAAAGTCATTGTGATTTTTGAGAATAGTTTGGACTTGATTTTGTGCATCCAAAACCGTTACTCGTTTTTATTCCTAGCGTGAAGTCCAGTTCCCGTGCCCAGCGCCCTAACTCCCCATTTCCCGCTTTGCGCCTTCGCCGCTCGAGTCTCGTCCAGCCGCCGAGCCGCTCCGTCGAGCCACCTCTCCAGTGGCAGTCTCCATTGATCGAGTGACCACCGCCTTCATATCCTGAACCTGAAGCCCCCTCCTTCCTGTCCAGCGTCCATTGCTGATTTCTTAGCTCGATAAGGTACATATCCGTTCAGTCCCGCATGGTTTTGACTGTTTCAGTGATTTCTATTTACAGTTCTTCCATTAATCCATTTGCAAATCGATTTAAGATTGATAAGGTTTGTTGGGTCTAGTTCGGTACTTCTGTTAGATCTAGTTCCGTGGCCGCCATTAATCCTTTTTGTTAAATCTAGTTGCAACAAATAAATGTTTTGTTAGATTGCATATTAGCTACTTATGAGTTTTCTCCCCCTATTTTGGAAAAATTCCATGATCTCATATAGCATATTAGGATGTATTAATTTTAACATTACAAATAAAGTAGGCTCTTCAATGTCATCATGCAATAATTTGAAGAATGTTTTTTTTAAAAAAATATCTTTTTAGGCTTTCATCAAGAAGTTAATCCGTGTAAAATGAGTTTTTATTTTCTGTTTTTTCCTGGATTGTTAAGTAAGCATATCCATTTTGTGTAGCTTCTCATAATTGTTACTTCATCTCCTGTTAGTATCTGATTATATCTTAATCAAGGAAATCTAGTAGATAGATCATTTGTATAATGCATGAGATGAACTGAGACCCTATTCAAGTGCTTATTTTTTCTGTATTCTGGCCTTTAATTGATGCATTTGATGATCATAGTCACAAAGATTATTTATAAGCAGTATGTGTTGAAATTTAGGTTATCACGAAGAAACTATTCAATAAGAAGTCCTCAACTAAAGGCAATACACTTTCGTTATCAGAGGAAGTTAATGTTGATTCTCTTTTAGTTAATGTTGATTCTCTTTTAGTTAATGTTGATTCTCTTTTAGTTAATGTTGATTCTCTTTTAGTTAATGTTGATTATCAACAATGTTAATGTTGATTCTTCCATATTTGAGGATCGTTCACTCGCTTTCGGGCGTGGTCATAGATTACGATTTCAAAATTTTGAATATTCTATAAATTAACGAGATGAAATGCGACAAACATATGTTAAAGCTGGCCTTATAGACACAAGTTTCAAGAGTATTCATTCTCAGCTGAACATAATCGAAGATTTCAAGTTAATGGTCTGAGAGATTCTCATGGTTGGAGTATTCTCTTGCAAAAGATGTTTATTTTTCACCATGCTATATTTCCAATAAACAAATTTCTGATCGGTTTGGAACAAGCTCATTCACAATTGAAGAATTTTGGATCTAGAAGAAAGTGAATGGATATAATTGTGCTTTTTTGAATAATGTAGGGAAGGATCATTCTTCTCCACACCATATTGCATTTAAAAATTGGACAGATTTAATTGCTCAATCTTAACACATAGATAAAGTGATGAAAAGACAATTTCTCAGCAAATCGCAATGAACCGGTTGAGGGTCGGAACTTCAATTGATGTTTTACAATATTATGCATTTCAAGGTATTGCATTTCGAGGTCAGGATGAACCGGTTGAGATTCTTAATTGCTCAAGAATCTATTAATCACAATAATTTTTTCCAAGTGATTAAATTACTTATAACTTATAACAAGGAAGTTGATGATGTTGTATTAGAAAATGTCCATATAAATACTATGTACATGTCGCCTATTATTCAGAAGGATTTTTTTCTATTATGTCAAGAATGACACAAGCTATAATTCACAGAGAAATTGACGATTCTAAATATTGCGTAATAGTTAATGAATAAAAAGATGTGTAAAAGAGAGCAAATGACTATCGTTATTCGATTTTGGATATTTGTGGCTTTGTGCATGAATGGTTTTAAATCTTATTCATGTTACAGATACAAGTGAACTAACTCTTAAGAATGAAAATTATGCAATTCTCTATCGCAATAATTTGAATATTCAGGATATACAGAGTCAAAGATATGATGATGCAAATAACATGCAAGGTAAATGAAAAAGTTTAAAATCTTTTTCCCTTAATAAATATTCACAAGCTTATTATGTTCACTGTTTTGTACATAACTTTTCGTTAGTTCTTATTACAAAATCAATGGAAGTGAAGACGGTGCATACTTTTTTCTAATGAGTTGATATATATTATTAATAATGTTGATGCTTCCTCCAAACACAATGATCATGTGTGAACTGCTCGAAAGGAATACTTCAATCACATTATTACTCTAGGTGAAATTGATACCGACACAGGAGCCAATCAAATTGATTCACAACATCGATATGGTGACACTAGATGATCATCTCATTTGACCTCAGTTTGTAGTGTTATAAATATGTGCAATGTCACTTTCTTTGTGTTGCTTGATATTAGTTATAATGGAGGAACATCTGCTTAACGAGGAGATGCTGAAACAACGTTTAGAAAAATGAGTATTCGAATTTATATTCATCTTGCATTTGATGAAAGAAGTTTTGTGAATCAGTGATGTTTTATGCAAAAACTACCATGTCAATTTTAGGATATATTAAATGCTATAAATTTAGTTTCAACAACAAAAACTCTCATTCAGAAATTGTGGGAATCTTACTATGAAAAATTCTTTAAAATGTGAATACATTTTGTGACAAAAATGAAGTCGAAGTTTCTAACATAAATACTCAATTTAGTAATCATCGATTTCGAATTTCACGTGATATCATTACAATGGAATATCATTTTCAGGTGGACATTTTCAATTTCATCATAAAGTGTTGCAGGAGCTCAACTATAGATTCAGTGAAAATTATATGAAACTAATTTGTTTAAGTATGACTTTAGATCCAATGATGAATACAAATAGTTCAATATTGACAATATATGTACCCTTGAAAAGAATTTCTACCCCTAGGATTTCGGTAAGCATGAAATTTATGTGTTCAATACTCAAATGCAACATTATTAACTTGATTTATTTCTTATAAGGATTTGAAGAATTTGCCCACAATTTCAAAGATGTTAGAATTACTTTTATATTTATTTGTTGTTTTTATTTTTTTTGCCCTTGTTGTATTCCCCTCCTATATATAGGAGGGTGTAACCTCTTTAATGAATTAGATCATTCTACGATACTAACATGGTATCAGAGCTCTGGATTTTCATGCCCTATCCCGCCCTGCTTCATCCTCGCGACTCGCTCTGGTCGGCCACATGCGTCCTCCTTCTCCCGCCCGCTTTCGTCCGCAGTTCGCTTCCAGCCTGCGTCCGTTCGCAACCAGCCCGCTTCCACGTCTTTCCGCAGCCAGCCCGCGTCCCGCACCTCCGACTCCCGCAAGCTCCAGCTCCCGCCGCTTCTTCCCAACGTTTAGCCCTTGCCTCAGTTTTTCTTCCAGCAAGCGCCGATCGACGCTGGGCTTCTCTTCTCTCCACATGGCTACCCGAGTTTTTTTGACACCGGATTTTTGCTCCTTGTGCTTCTCCGGCGTCCGTTTCCCCTCCGTGCATGATGGATGTCTTCTACTCTCTGTGTGTGATTGCGCTTCTTCGGGCTTCTCCTCTTTCTATGAGTGAGATTCCTCTTGATTCGCAATCCGGTGTTGTTCCTTTCACTCGCCTATGTTGTCGGATGGTGGTGAAACTCCGGATGTCTCCTCCGGTGGTAGTGCTCCTCTGGACTATCTGCCTCCTATTAGATCTCTTCGCGTCTCTCATGATCACAAGACCTCTCAGATTACTACCATTAGGTTGGATATAATCAATTATCTTTCGTGGGCACGTTCTATTACTTCAACCCTCAATAGTCGCCGCTTGTTTGGCTACCTCAGTGGCACTACTAGGGCACCTTCGTCTGCCTATCCAGATTGGCGACAATGAGATTCCGAGAACTCTTTGGTTATGTCTTGGCTCACCAACTTCATGCAGGAGTCTATTGCCTGCAATTATCTCTTCTTGGACACTGTCGCCGATATTTGGAAGCGTGCCGAGATTACTTATTCCAGTCGGGGCAATGCTGCTCAGATCTCTCAGTTGCGGCGACGGATTTTTCTTTTACGCCAAGGGGATCGTCCTCCCGCTGCCTACCACTTGGAGTTTACCCAGCTTTATTAAGAGTATGATCATTTTAACTCGCTTACTCTTGTCTCCCGTGAGGATGAGGTGCTGGTCTGTGCTCGAGAGGAACGCAACCAGATCTTCGAGTTTCTTCATGGTCTCCATCGTGACCTGGATCCCATCAATGTTCAGATTCTTGGCCGCTCTCCTCTACCTTCCTTACCAGAAGTGTATAGTTTGGTTCAACAAGAATATGATCATCGACATATTCGTCTGCCAGACACTGTTATCGTGGGCTCTGCTTTTGCCGCTCGATTCAGTCCCTGGGGCCGCTCTTTGACTATGGGGCCAAGTCTGTGGACAAGGACCATGTGACGTGTGATTGTTGTGGGAAAGACCGCCATACTCGGTACACTTGCTTTAAGCTTCACGACTTTCCCTCTCCTCACGAAGGTCCTGCTCCTCGTGGCGGTCGTGGCGGTCGTGGCTCGCAGTTCGGGTCGACCTTCTCCCTCTCGCTCGACTCATATCTTCGATGTCAGTGATGATCATGCTACTTATGACGGACCTGCTTCCCCTGAGGTTCCTTCTGCCCTTTTTGCCAAGGAGATTCTCGCCTTCCGCCGCTTCATGCTTGGACACTCCTCCGAGTCTGCCAACTCCTCCTATGCCCATCAGGGAGTTCCAGGTGCTCACTCCACTACCGCGTGCTCTTACTCCCCATGGATCATCGATTCTGACGCCACCGACCACATGACAGGTTCTGTTAAAGGTTTTGTTTCTTATACTTCTTTGTTTGGTCGGGACAAAGTGAACATTGTTGATGGATCCCCGTCTTCCATTGCTGTGAAAGGGTCTATTCATTGCTCCTCCCTTACCCTCTCTTCAGTGCTTCATGTACCTAAGTTTACCCGCAACCTGCTTTCCATTAGTCACCTCACTAATTCTATGGATTGCTCTGTGACTTTTTTCCCTCTTCGTGTATCTTTCAGGACCTGAAGACGGGGAAGGTGATTGACTCTGGTAGACTGCAGGATGACCTCTACCTGTTTGACCACTCCAACTCCGACTCTTCTTCACAGGCTCTTTCTGCTACCCAGACATCTATGGACTCCTGACACTATTGCCTTGGCCATCCTTCTCCATCTACTATGCATCTTTTATTTCCACATATGTCTAATATATCTTTAAAAACGTATAAATGTGATTTGTGTGCTCTTGCTAAACATCATCATGCTTCTTTCATTCATGTATCTGCTCCTAGTGCTTCTTCTTTTGCTATGGTTCATACTGATGTTTGTGGCTCCTGCCCTATGGCCTCTATTTCTGGTTTTCATTGGTTTGTTACCTTCATCGATTGTTTCTCGTTGTACATGAGTTTACTTGATGAAACATAAAAATGAGGTGTTTCCATTATTTCAACGTTTTCACAAGATGATGGCTACTCAGTTTAATGCCACCATCAAAGTTTTGCGGAGTGATAATGGTCAGGAGTATGTCGACTCTTCCTTTGAGCGTTATCTTTGTGATCACGACATTATACATCAGATATCTTGTGTCTATACCCTGACTCAGAATGGTTTCGCCAAGTGCAAGAATCACTATCTCTTAGAGGTAGCTCGCTGTCTCCTCCTAAAGATGCATCTCCCTAAGTATTTTTGGGGTAATGTGGTTCTCACTGCGGCATAGCTCATTAATCGATTGTCGATTTATGAGAAATTGGTGAAAACGAAGCAATCAAAAACTTACTATCTTATTGACAAATTGATTCGTCTCATTTTGACTCTTTCGGCATCAACATCAATCATAAAAAATGTCATTTTTTTGCCATGAAATTTGTTAAAACGAGATTTCACACAAGTTGGAAGATCAATTTCTCACAAATTGCGTGACTTTATACATTGAGCGAAAAATAACAGAGAAAATTGACAAAAAGCGTATCATAGATGTATTCTATGAATTGAAAAATCATCGTGCACAATTGAAGTAACATGTATGTGATTGTTTGTCTTTTTTGCTTATTGAGGATATATGTTATATTTTGTCCAAAAATTGTCTATATTATTTTTATATTTAACATTTTATCAATTTTTTTTGCTTCGCCTTATGACTGACCCTCCCAATCAAAATTCATGGATACGCCCCTGTGTGGTATGGATAGAATAGACAAATTAGATATTAGTGTGATGAATAATTTTTGTCGTCATAACGTGAATGGTTGAGGCTTTGGGTATGTTTGCTTGAGCGGTGAGAGTGGAGCATTGAAAGATGGAGGGAGATGACTGCAATCTCAAAAACTACAAAAATGAAAAATTTGAGTAATAGCGGTGAGAATCGGAGTTTACCAATCAGTTTTAAAGAACCAGTGACAATTTTCTGCCAACCGAGATGAAGTAAAAACTCCCAACAAAACAACCCTGAAGATTGCACTCGTCATTTGTACAAAAGCGTTTTGTAGTTTATAGTGCTATCTCCTTAAAAAAGGAAATTGTTATACACAGAACAAAAATCTCTATCCGCAAACCAATTATTGAATCATTTATTTGAATTAATTTTTTTTATCCTCAAACCAAATTTATAACCAATAATTTAAGAAATAAATGTTATGTGAGCTTTCAATTTCTTTTTCTATTGTAATTTTGTCTTATTGTAATTCTTATTGAAATCACTCTATTTATTTTAAGATTTTATGCATGCATATAATAGTAGTAAATATATACACTCACTAATTGAAGTATAAAAATCTAATTACTTTAGCTAAGATGGAGTACTTATAATTGCATGAATAAATATCTTTTGTTTTTCCTACATTGATTTAGGGATAACAAAAATAGTTCCAATACTAAAAATCTACGGATAAACAAAATGCGTATAAAAAAATTTTAAAATACGGCTAAAGCTGATGTCTAGCCCCTCCGGCCAGTTCGAGAAATCATGAAAAGACATTTATCACTTGATCTCAGCACAACCGAAAAGCTTCTCTATTCTTCTCGATCTCTGCCCGAGAGGTAAACCTGACTCAAAAAAAGTGTTTCTGTTTTTTAGAAGTTTGATTGATTGCTGGTTATTATCATTTTTTTGTTTTGTTTGGTGCTATTCTATCTGCTTCATTTCATCTCTTTTGTGGTTCATGACTTGTGTCTTTAGGGTTTCTGGTTGTTAAAGACTCGAAGCCATGTATTAGCCAATTTGTTGGTCATTGTTTGTGTTTTTTTTGGATTTACTTCCGTTTTTTTTCTGAACCCTAATAGTTTGTAGTATCAATTTAGTATTCTAAGTTGGTATTTCTGCTTGTTATCCTCTTTGCGATGATCTTTCTTGACGTATGTTTCTTGTTATTTGCATGGTTTGTTTGTTTGCGGGAGTTTATGCTTGCAAATGATTACGTGGTTTTGTGAAAATGTTGGTCTTTGTAAATTGTAGTTTCGATTTTTTCCCAAATGTTCTTCGTGGTGCCCGGAGTTAGGATTCCCATACACATCACCCGCTATAATTTTGTGAGGCATTCACCTTTGAAAAACTATGAATCCATTTGAAGAAGCGGTCCTTCACGCCTTTTATGGGGATCTTATTAGGCTTCGTTATGTAGTTATGTTTTAATGGAGTCTACTCAGATCTCTAGAAGATTAGAGCTATTAAGGATTATCCCATATCCAATCCATGGCCTTCACATTTTTCATGCACTAACAGCCTTCAATAGACCAGTTATTCATGGAGTCAACACTATAATTTTTCCTTGTAACTTACTGTTTGAAGAAGCGATATGAATATTAGACCATGAAGTTACCACATCTACATATCAAACATGATTGTATTGAGGCTGCCAATGGCTTTAGTTTTTAGATTGCGACCTTGCAATTGAAGAGGAGGCGACCACAAATCCTTAGGTAAAAATTAAATCGAAAATCAGACACCAAATAACCAAGATCAGGATTAGGGAAGCTACGAACTTCCTACCAACCTTCCATATTGTGTCCGGGCAAGTTGATTGGGACGAGGGGAGTTTCAATTTATGTTACATTTTTAATCCATGTAAAAGGAATATTCACTTTTTGTATCGACAACTTTACTCCTGTATACACCTATTCGAAGGCCATTTCTATGAAATCTCATCCCCGTGAAATTGTATATCTTCCTTCCTCATTCTTGAGATTCCTAATTAAGTTTTTGGAACATCTGAAATTTCTTCCACATCTCCTCTGTCATAGTTGACAACTCCACATGTCGTCATCGCTACCTACCACCACTATCGTTGGATTTTTTTCGAACTTACGGTGAATTGTGTATGGACGTCAGCCTCTGTGCTATGGGCAAAAATCGGATGAATTTTGGCCAGTTGAAAAGGAAGCCTTGATTAGCCTTGATTAAGTTACATAAGGAGAAATTCCATCGAGCCTTGCAGGAAAGTTCTGCCCACTCTAAAGGAGTTATTTTAGTATATTTTAATTTTTATCATGATCTCTCTTTTTCATAATTTTTGAAAATTCTCATCCTTTCTAGCTAGGCGCTATTTGGTTTTAAATCAAACAGTTGGTTTTGTCTGCCGGAACAACGGGCAGTGAAAGGAATGCGTTCGGCCGGGTTGACAGAGCGGTGGTGAGCAACAACTGCAAGACAGTCGGAGGAGAAAGGGCTGGCGGCAGGAACCGATCCTTCGAGGTTAGTAGAGCAGGGGCAGCCAGAGCAAGGGTCGGCATAAGAAGCGGCGATGTGATCGAAGGGAGCGACAAGGCAGGGTTCGACGGAGCAAGAGTCGGTAGAGGAAGCGGCGAGGTGGCCACGGCTGATGGGGGAAAGGCCGGCAGGAGAGGTGGCGAGGAGGTCCGGGCAAGCAGAGTCGGGGCAGATGGAGCAATGTCACAAGAGAGGCGGCGAGGTGGCCGGGCCAAGTGGAGCCGGGGCAGATGGAGCAATGGCCGGCATTAGCGGTGATGTTACGATCGTGGGGATCGGTGGTGATGATACTGGTAGTGGAGACGGTGTTGCGGAAGCCACTGGAGGTGAAGGCGGGGTGACGACCATCGTAGAGCAGAGCGTCGGTAAGTGTCTGTGGGCAGCGGTGGCAGCGATTGCATGAAGAAAATCTGTGGAATGGGCGGCAACGACAACAGAGTTGCCGTCCTCGACCCATTGCGGATGTCGACAATTAGCTGCGTCGAGCTAGCCTGGAGGCCGGAGGGAGTCTCGGAGGTAATCCAGGAGTGAGGCCACCTCATCGGAGCTTAATTGCACATCCACCATAATTAATCGATTACAAGATTAACCCAATTATGAGTTAATTCCCCTAATTCAATTAATAGCTGACCTCTGGTAGTTGTTCCCTATGTAACACGGAGCAGAATAGGGATACATGATACGACACGAAACAGTAAACATGATTTTAAAAAACAATGATATGAGAAACATTAAAAATAATTATTATTTTAATATAAGTATTAATTAATATAATTTCAAGCTAAGCAAGTAAAATTTCATTAAGCTCCAAGCAAGTAAAATTTCATTAAGCTCTTAATTTTGTTCTCTTTACAAAATTATAACTAGTCAAAGTCCTATTCACTTGTTGCAAAACCTACAAAACAAAAGAAAAAAAATCAACCCTTGAAGCATTAAAAAGAGCATTGAAATGACCCAACAACATACCTTATACTCAAAATCTGGAGATATTAAAGCAGGATGTAGTTCCTGTGAAATAATTTGGTCAAAAACCTAATTAAGCTGCACGAGAAAATAAAGAGAAGAGGATAACATTTTATATCAAGCACAAAAGAGAGTACTGGCAGACCAACTGCAGGAGAAATCATGCTTCAGTAGATATCATTTTATATTAACTATCAATTAAGTTCTAAGCTCAACTGCAGGAGAAATAAAAAACTTGTAGGAGAAATCAATTGATCAATGTTTCTTACATTGACATGCAAAATAGCAAGTTTAAACTTACAGGAGAATGATGAGTTAAAATTTACAGGAGAATGATGAGTTAAAATTGCAGGAGAAAGCAAAAAAAAAAAAAAAAACTTACGGGAGTTGGAGACATGATCGACGGCGAAAGACTCCACACAGTTGCCGAGGAAGTGATTGACGGCACAGGCGGGAGATTCGTCGAGAGCGGAGGAGGGTGAAATTGCGGAGGTGGTAGTTTCTTGCGTTGAGAGTTGAGTCATGTATCCAGGAGGGTGAAGACGACACATGCTACAAATTTCGTCAAGCGGTTGGCTTAAAAAATCTAAAAAAATACTCGTGAAATTAATACACGTGCGGCTGGCTGGTCCTAATAAGCGAGAGTCGTGCGTTTCGGAAACGCGTTTCCGGGATTTTCTTCGTATCCAATACGCGTTTCGAGTCGATACATGAGATATTTTTAAGTATCAGTGCTTCATAGGTTGTTCCTAAGGAGACATGCTTGCCTACGGCTCGAGGGTGATAAGGCGCAGTGGTTCGATGAAGCGCAGAAGGAGAGGACGCGTTGTGATGTAGAACGGGCAGTTCGATGTCACAGCAGGCGGTGCGTGTGGATGCTGATGTAAAGCGCCGTCCCGCGGAAGGAAACAGAGAGATGTTGGGCTTGCTGGGAGAGAAGAATAAGCATGGATCGAGATTTGCGGCTAGAAGATTGTCCAGTGTTGGGAATGGGAGGATGCTCGACCTGTGAAAACATAGAAGCGTGCGGCTTCGAGAACGACGGGGTGTCGCAGCGGATTGATGATGATTCTTCTTCGAGAAGATCCCGCGCCGATGAGTGCAGAAATGGACGATGGTGTCTGGATGCTGCGCGGCTTTGAAACGTTGATTTTACGTGGCTGCTGGATGCAACTGCTGGCTCTTTAGTGGAGTGGGTTCGGGAAGCAGTTGTTTGGCCACAAGGGGAGGAAAGAGATCTCTGATACCAAATATGTTACAGGCCTATTTTGCATGGCTTCGTCGGAGGTGTTGTTAGCAGAGAGGGAGCAGGGATACAAGGGGCTAGAGAGAGACAAGAAATTGATTTACTTCTTTGATAATCCCCCATTACAAGACTCTAGGGTTTATATAAGACCCCCAATGACATGAGTGTAAATAATCTGAAAACGTAAAACATTACAGACTCGATGCGACTAATAAAATGAAATGACTTGACTAATACACTTGACTCGATATAATAACTTAACATTATAATAATAACAAAACTAGACAACTGACGTATATTATCCATAACAAAGGCCTCCTCAACCCTCCACCGTAACCCCTTCTTCCAGGAACCCCCTTCCAAGATCTCCTTCGTTCAGTCCAGTAGCTCACAACCCTTTTCTAGGAATCCCTTCTTCTAGCAACTCAAACTCGCTAATTTCCCTCATCCCCCTAACCACCATTGTCCATAAAAACCCTAACCAACATCCTCCATAGAAACCCCAACCAACATCTTGAGACAACACACCCACATCTCTTATTACTATCAGATCTATCACGTGTCGACTACTCTGCTTACTTATTGACTGTTTTATTGTTGCATGGACAACTCAATTGGTGATGAGAAGTGAAAGAATTTTATTGTTAAGCTTGCTCGGGCTGGAATAGTCCCGGGATGGGTGCCCTCCTAGGAAGCCCCCGTTGGGGCGCTTAACTGGATCACTTCTCATCGAAGGGAGGCTGCGACCTCCAACAACTCGCCCATGATTGGAGAGGGGTTGAGGCGCATGGTCTGCAGACCTGTTGAGGCTGAACCCTTTCGAGCGTTTTGCTGGTGGTGTCGACGGTCGTCCTTTCGAGCTGTGTGCTATGGAGGCCATTATAAAAAAAATGCACTTTTTTGTAACGGCCTTCCCATCACACGCCTTGAAAGGACGACCGCCGACACCCCCAGCACCGCGCTCGAAAGGGTTCAGCCTCAACAGGTCTGCAGACCATGCACCCCAACCTCTCTCCAATCATGGGTGGGTTGTTGGAGGACGCAACATCCCTTCGATGAGAAGTGATCCAGTTAAGCGCCCCTACGGGGACTTCCCAGAGGGTCACCCATCTCGGGACTACTCCAGCCCGAGCACACTTTACAATAAAGTTCTTTCACATCTCATCATCATTTAAACTGTTTTTCTTCAATATTAATATATGATTATGCGATTTCATACTTGATTGGATCTTTTGAATTGTGGTTGCTTGCTCTAAACTATTTTGCGATTTGCAGGAAATATTCACCACGCGCTCTTTTTTTGGCCCTCCATGCGGAGGAGTGTCTAAGCTTGCTTTGCCTAAAAGAAATAATTTTGCTTTGCTAAAATTATTTGTGTATACTTTTTTATTTTATTACTTATTTTTGGTCTCTCTATTGTGTCATATTTGCATGCTACGTATAGTAACTAAGATTAGAATAACAACTTACTTGCATCTCTCTACGATTGCATTTTGCCGCGCACCCACGTAGCCTACTCCACGTCAGTTGGTATCAGGTTTGGGCCACATTTATATACGTAGTGGTTGATCACATAAAGTTGACTAGTCGTTTATGGCTAGTCATAATGATCGTTTGACATGGTTTTATGGTGATAGGTAGCTGAATATCTTTTGGGTCATCACCGTTACACCTCTCCGCTATTTGAGGAATCAAAAATCTTATATGCTCGTCCTCATAGAGCCTCTCCGGAGATATCCTCATACTATTATGTTGATTATCCTCGCCTGTCGCCACACATTCGTAGAGATCATATCTACCCTTGTGCACAATTTGATTATGTTAGGAGAGACCATTAAATGATTAATAGGAGCCCTATAAGGGTCATCATCATGAAGATAACATTACATGTATAGATCACGTAGCGTTCCAAAAACAGAGACGTCGGAAGCCGAATATTAGGGATTGCTTCTTGAGCGATTTGATCGCATTGATACTCATTCTGATTGCCTGAAAACTATCTTTAAACCAATATGATAAAACTTCAGGATTTAGGTCAAGCCACCAATGCATTTAGTAGTACTCCCACAAACACGAGGGCAAGGTTGTCATGATTGAGATCCTAGATGAGATCATTTTGAGGTACGATCGGATTGGATAGTAGGTTCAGATCGAGGATCGCTTTACAAAATCAGGATCGATTTACAACATCGGGATCGTAGGATCGTAAGATCCTATGATCCGGATTGCGATCCTAACAACCTTGCACGAGGGGCTTGACACCTGACTTTGATACATCTCATCTTGATGAGACTCAGTGCCTACTTAATTTTGAAGTTGAGTCTGATCATGATCCTAAGTTACAGGTGGAGAGCAACATTTCTAAGATTAGTGAGTATGGTCACTGGAGTGAGGCCGAGCTACCCAATGACATGGTGATGGTATATTCATCCTCTACACCCCCTTTAGACCTAGTTACTCATTCTACTAGACCCATTCATCGCCACTCTACCTATTGATCCACTTTTGAGTATGGGCTCTTCCCACTCTTCTGTTATTGTCCCGAGCCACATCACGACCAATAATCTAGTGTTGATCTCGTAGTGGCTGCCTCACCTGTTTTTGGGGACACTGCCCTTTGTTGACGGGTTTTTTGATGAGCTCCCTTTTGAGACTCCTGATGAGCCACCGCTTCCTTGTGTAGATGAGATTCAGGTGTGCGACTCATTTACGAGTACTGGATTATTGACGTATATTTTATTCTCTCCCTTGATATTGTCCCAGATAGTGGATCCTGAGTTTATCATCAAGTACGTAGGGCTTTCCTAAATGCAGTTGAGCATACTTCTGATGTTTCGAGAGTCTACATATGACCCATCATACTCTTGATGAGTTTGGGATACTGCATGCTGACCCACCAAATGTGTTCTTTCTTGTTAGGGGCACTCGCCACACTTTAGAGTCACGTCCAGCGTCAATGCCTCTGATATTCACTCAGGTGATCGTCACACTCACAGCAAATTTTCATATCAACCAGGCGCGCGCATTTTCAATAAGGGGCTCGCTTTTTGCCCGACCGTTCTCATTTTCACCTGCATGCCCGGGAACGCTTTTTTCACCCTGTCGCGCGTAATTCTAAGATTGAATTTTTTCTAACAAACGAGCAATCAAATTAATCAATTTCACAATATTCTGTAATTTTGTTTATTGGGCGAACGCTATAATTGGAATTGACCAATTACAATTCCTAGAAGAATTAGAATTTCTCTCAATTGCAATATCCAATTTCAAATTCATCCAAACAAATGATACCTTAGAGTATGGATATTCATCAAGTATCTAATATTGAGGACGCTACGCTACAAGCCTACAAGCTTCCTGAATATTGTGGAAACTGGAAACCTCCTAGAGCCTATACGACTATACCACCGCATCCCCAGCCCCATACCCAGTCAACTATTGAGCCCCACCCACCTTTAAGTTAGTCATCTATGACTTCATTGTCTGCACCCGCGGTCGCACTTGGATTGCAGACACATACTTTGATTTTTGAGAGAAATACTGGCATCATGGACCACGAGTGCATAGCCACGCTTGGCGGACAAATACGAGAGTACCATTGGAGAGGATGCTCCATCATCGACTATGCTTGGACGACCTTCGATGGTCCACATCGATTCTTACCCAACTTACACCAAGAGGATTCCGATCTCTATTCATTGGGAGAGGAATTCTTTCAAGTCGGGGAAAATGATGAGGATCGGTGATGCAGACCCGCGGTGGAGTACGAGTTTTGCGCTTGCTCAGGACCGATTGACCACCTACCATACTTGGCGTTTCCGGATCGATGATTCGACTCCACATGCGTCTAGATTTTCGTTTACTTGCTGTTGAATCTCGAAAACCGGTTCAACAGAATTCAAGACTAAGAGGGGATAATTCGCGTTACTTCTCTCACCGCGAA